>JAVIAB010000049.1:20389278-20686778 GCA_032433765.1 Megaustenia siamemsis
CACTCGCCGCACAGGCAGATAACTCCGACTTCGGAGGTACTCATATTTTTCATGTCGATGAGTAATTAACGTTTCAAGCCGGGCGTCGCTGTTGAGACCAGGGGTGGTTGCCGTAGAGAGAAATCATAAATAAAAATCCCAACCGGTGTAGCCCGGATTTGAACCCACAACCTCTCTGTCTCGGGGCCGGCGTCTTGCCTCGAGAACAACCAGTCCCCTAGGTAGAGTTCGATCCCGACCAACGGCTTCCGGGTTCACCCAGCCTTAAATGGGTACCTGATTTTGTTCTGGGAAAGTAAAGCGGCACTGGCGCAATCATCATCATCATTGAGTGCCGTCTCCGCATCGAAGGTTGGCTACCATGGAGCGCCATTCCACTGTCTCTTGCTTTGATGGTGCAGATTCCCAAAGGTTGACTTGTTCATCTTTTGATGTTACTCGTCCATGTTAGTCTTGGTCTGCCTCTGCCTCTTTTACCTTGTATTTTCCCTTCTTATATTACTTTTATTAGACTGTTGTGTCTTTTAACATAACATTTCATTTGTCTTGCTCTAATTGTGTCTTGTAGTTCTTTCTTCATTTTTAGTTGTTTTAAAACTTCCTCGTTTGTTTTCTTTTCTTTCTATCCAATTCTACCTATTCTTCTATAAATCCACATTTCAAAGGCCTCAATTTTCTGTTCTGTTTTCTGGTCTAATGTCCATGTTTCTGTACCATACAGGAATATTGAGAAGAAGTAACATTTTGCCATTCTTAGGTTTCAGCCCTGTTGATATTTGTTTTGTTGTTAGTATATTTTTCATGGAATTAAAATTACTTTTCGCCATACCTATTCTTTTGTTTATTTCAAATTTACATTTTCCATCATTGGTTATAGTATGTCCCAGGTAGTTTAACAAGGTCATTACTTATATAAATTAGCTCCGAGATGAGAAAACTGAACTTCCAAGAAATCGTTACCTCAGACTTATCACGTAATTATCTTCAAAGAGCAGACTGGGAAAACAATAATATTTCTTTATCTACGATTTCAGCGCTGTAATAAGGGACTGTAAATTGTGCACGTATTTGTGCGTGCTACAAGATAAACACACGTTCTGGCGCGCGCTGAGTGCAGACTGTGGGTGTCTTCAAGCTTTCAAATGATTGGCTGATGGTTCGTGTTTATCTAGTTTCATATGTGGAAACATCAGGTGTAAATTATTATCTGTGATAAATTATTATCTACCTTGGGGATAAATTATCTTATCTAAATCATGCATTATTTTGATGAGATTAATATTAGGAGTCATGACATGCAACAACATCTGTGCTGAAATCTGCCAGTGACTCACTCATACACAGATTCTTGCGCCAGGGTGACGCATTCGTTATTATCAGACAATGTTAAAGTTCATATAATTATTTCCGCATACCTCTTTTATGACATCATCATCATCATTGGCCATATCAACTGGCGTAGTCGACGAGGATCTTCCACAATTTTTTGCACCCAGAACATCGTATCAATTCTGTTGTTGACTGTTCACCTTGCCACGACCCCAAGTTATCTAGTATCTTCTCTCTTTGTCGCCCACGATATCTCTTTCCCTGTATTTTACTATTTCTAAGCGAATATTTCTAATTTTATCATCTCATGATATGCCGAAATATCGATTGTTTCTTGTTCATGTTCGTTATTGGAGTTCTCTTATTGTGTTGGTCTCTTTGATATTTATATCGCTGGTCTTTTCCTTGGTCTCTTTGATATTTATATCGCTGGTCTTTTCCTTGGTCTCTTTGATATTTATATCGCTGGTCTTTTCCTTGGTCTCTTTGATATTTATATCGCTGGTCTTTTCCTTGGTCTCTTTGATAATTATATGGCTGGTCTTTTCCTTGGTCTCTTTGATATTTATATCGCTGGTCTTTTCCTTGGTCTCTTTGATATTTATATCGCTGGTCTTTTCCTTGGTCTCTTTGATAATTATATCGCTGGTCTTTTCCTTGGTCTCTTTGATATTTATATCGCTGGTCTTTTCCTTGGTCTCTTTGAT
Organism: Megaustenia siamemsis; assembly: GCA_032433765.1. Classification (NCBI taxonomy): domain Eukaryota; kingdom Metazoa; phylum Mollusca; class Gastropoda; order Stylommatophora; family Ariophantidae; genus Megaustenia; species Megaustenia siamemsis. Next base: position 20,391,315 of record JAVIAB010000049.1, read on the forward strand.
AATTATATCGCTGGTCTTTTCCTTGGTCTTTTTGATAATTATATCGCTGGTCTTTTCCTTGGTCTCTTTGATAATTATATCGCTGGTCTTTTCCTTGGTCTCTATGATAATTATATCGCTGGTCTTTTCCTTGGTCTCTTTGATAATTATATCGCTGGTCTTTTCCTTGGTCTCTTTGATAATTATATCGCTGGTCTTTTCCTTGGTCTCTTTGATAATTATATCGCTGGTCTTTTCCTCGGTCTCTTTGATATTTATATCGCTGGTCTTTTCCTCGGTCTCTTTGATAATTATATCGCTGGTCTTTTCCTCGGTCTCTTTGATAATTATATCGCTGGTCTTTTCCTCGGTCTCTTTGATAATTATATCGCTGGTCTTTTCCTCGGTCTCTTTGATAATTATATCGCTGGTCTTTTCCTCGGTCTCTTTGATATTTATATCGCTGGTCTTTTCCTCGGTCTCTTTGATATTTATATCGCTGGTCTTTTCCTCGGTCTCTTTGATAATTATATCGCTGGTCTTTTCCTTGGTCTCTTTGATAATTATATCGCTGGTCTTTTCCTCGGTCTCTTTGAATATTATATCGCTGGTCTTTTCCTCGGTCTCTTTGATAATTATATCGCTGGTCTTTTCCTTGGTCTCTTTGATAATTATATCGCTGGTCTTTTCCTCGGTCTCTTTGATAATTATATCGCTGGTCTTTTCCTCGGTCTCTTTGATAATTATATCGCTGGTCTTTTCCTCGGTCTCTTTGATATTTATATCGCTGGTCTTTTCCTCGGTCTCTTTGATATTTATATCGCTGGTCTTTTCCTCGGTCTCTTTGATAATTATATCGCTGGTCTTTTCCTTGGTCTCTTTGATAATTATATCGCTGGTCTTTTCCTCGGTCTCTTTGATAATTATATCGCTGGTCTTTTCCTCGGTCTCTTTGATAATTATATCGCTGGTCTTTTCCTTGGTCTCTTTGATAATTATATCGCTGGTCTTTTCCTCGGTCTCTTTGATAATTATATCGCTGGTCTTTTCCTCGGTCTCTTTGATAATTATATCGCTGGTCTTTTCCTCGGTCTCTTTGATATTTATATCGCTGGTCTTTTCCTCGGTCTCTTTGATAATTATATCGCTGGTCTTTTCCTCGGTCTCTTTGATATTTATATCGCTGGTCTTTTCCTCGGTCTCTTTGATATTTATATCGCTGGTCTTTTCCTCGGTCTCTTTGATAATTATATCGCTGGTCTTTTCCTCGGTCTCTTTGATAATTATATCGCTGGTCTTTTCCTCGGTCTCTTTGATAATTATATCGCTGGTCTTTTCCTCGGTCTCTTTGATAATTATATCGCTGGTCTTTTCCTCGGTCTCTTTGATATTTATATCGCTGGTCTTTTCCTCGGTCTCTTTGATATTTATATCGCTGGTCTTTTCCTCGGTCTCTTTGATAATTATATCGCTGGTCTTTTCCTCGGTCTCTTTGATATTTATATCGCTGGTCTTTTCCTCGGTCTCTTTGATATTTATATCGCTGGTCTTTTCCTCGGTCTCTTTGATATTTATATCGCTGGTCTTTTCCTTGGTCTTTATGGCTGTTCAGGGAACTCCCGACGTTCTACTATTTAAAAAAAAAAAAAACTGTGGAGCATAGATCTTCAATGAACAGTTTCTGCTCCCTGTGGAGCATAGATCTTCAATGAACAGTTATAACTCCCTGTGGAGCATAGGTCTTCAATGAACAGTTTCAGCTCCCTGTGGAGCATAGGTCTTCAATGAACAGTTATAACTCCCTGTGGAGCATAGGTCTTCAATGAACAGTTTCAGCTCCCTGTGGAGCATAGGTCTTCAATGAACAGTTTCTCCTCCCTGTGGAGCATATGCCGTCAACAAACACTTTTAGCTCCATGTGGAGCATAGGTCTTCAACAAACAATTTTAGCTCCATGTGTAGACGAGGAGGAAGAAAAGGATAGAAAGAGTGAAGGAGAAAGGAGAAAATAGAGAGCAGGTCAGAAAGAACGATCCGGAAATGAGGGGGCGAATAGGCGAGACAAAATGGGTAAAGATAGGTCAAGGAAAAACACATAAAGAAGAAGACACAATAGAGAGGATGGGTCAGGAGAAACACGTGCGGAGTATCAAGGCCATCTTTAAGAAGTGAACGAACAAAGAGATGCGTAGGTGGAAAAGGAGAGAATTAAATAAACAGAGGCCAGGTCCAAAAGTAGAACAAGGTCAAGGGAACCAGACAAACATACAGACGCGGGGGTGAACAAATAAAACGAATTCACGTGCAAAATATTAGGGGCATGCCTGTTAGTAGGTGTCCGGATGTGCGTGGGAGGAAAGAGATTTTCATTGGCTGACAAAAGCCGAATTTAAGGGAAGACACATAAGATAGGGAGATTAGTCAGGCAATTGAGAATTATTAGTGAGATTGAGAGAAGTTATTCATAGGGCACACACGCTTCTTAGGAGCCAGTCGGGCCATAGAGAGGCTAACACCAGCCTCATAGAGTAGAAGTAAGGTACAATAGTCAAGACCTAGCATATTCAACAGGCAGACGACAGACTAGATCACTAGATAGTAACTAGGATAGGGGAGGCGCTCGATGGGAGCGTCTCAATTTAATTTAGTGCCTAGAGTGTGATGCAAGTGTGGCCCTGACATTTACATATGTAACGAGATTTTGAAGTGGCATGAATAAAAGCCAGCTAATTTACCATCAAAAGGTGTTGTTCTGTGTTATACAGTTTCATTATCTAGCCTAAGTGTCACGAACCAGTCCACCAGCAAAGTTGTCGCGGAACACAACGCAACGGTGATCTTAATGAACCAGAAGTACTACCTGACGGAACACAACGCAACGGTCATCTTAATGAACCAGAAGTACTACCAGACGGAACACAACACAACGGTGATCTTAATGAACCAGAAGTACTACCAGACGGAACACAACGCAACGGTGATCTTAATGAACCAGAAGTACTACCAGACGGAACACAACGCAACGGGGATCTTAATGAACCAGAAGTACTACCAGACGGAACACAACGCAACGGTCATCTTAATGAACCAGAAGTACTACCAGACGGAACACAACGCAGCGGTCATCTTAATGAACCAGAAGTACTACCAGACGGAACACAACACAACGGTCATCTTAATGAACCAGAAGTACTACCAGACGGAACACAACACAACGGTGATCTTAATGAACCAGAAGTACTACCTGACGGAACACAACGGTGATCTTAATGAACCAGAAGTACTACCAGACGGAACACAACGGTGATCTTAATGAACCAGAAGTACTACCAGACGGAACACAACACAACGGTCATCTTAATGAACCAGAAGTACTACCTGACGGAACACAACGCAACGGTCATCTTAATGAACCAGAAGTACTACCTGACGGAACACAACGGTGATCTTAATGAACCAGAAGTACTACCTGACGGAACACAACGGTCATCTTAATGAACCAGAAGTACTACCAGACGGAACACAACGGTCATCTTAATGGACCAGAAGTACTACCAGACGGAACACAACGCAACGGTCATCTTAATGAACCAGAAGTACTACCTGACGGAACACAACGGTCATCTTAATGAACCAGAAGTACTACCAGACGGAACACAACGCAACGGTCATCTTAATGAACCAGAAGTACTACCAGACGGAACACAACGGTGATCTTAATGAACCAGAAGTACTACCAGACGGAACACAACGGTCATCTTAATGGACCAGAAGTACTACCAGACGGAACACAACGGTCATCTTAATGAACCAGAAGTACTACCTGACGGAACACAACGGTCATCTTAATGAACCAGAAGTACTACCTGACTGAACACAACGCAACGGTGATCTTAATGAACCAGAAGTACTACCAGACGGAACACAACGGTGATCTTAATGAACCAGAAGTACTACCAGACGGAACACAACACAACGGTGATCTTAATGAACCAGAAGTACTACCTGACGGAACACAACACAACGGTGATCTTAATGAACCAGAAGTACTACCTGACGGAACACAACGGTCATCTTAATGAACCAGAAGTACTACCAGACGGAACACAACGGTCATCTTAATGAACCAGAAGTACTACCAGACGGAACACAACGGTGATCTTAATGAACCAGAAGTACTACCTGACGGAACACAACGGTCATCTTAATGAACCAGAAGTACTACCAGACGGAACACAACACAACGGTGATCTTAATGAACCAGAAGTACTACCTGACGGAACACAACACAACGGTGATCTTAATGAACCAGAAGTACTACCTGACGGAACACAACACAACGGTGATCTTAATGAACCAGAAGTACTACCTGACGGAACACAACGGTGATCTTAATGAACCAGAAGTACTACCTGACGGAACACAACGGTCATCTTAATGAACCAGAAGTACTACCTGACGGAACACAACGGTGATCTTAATGAACCAGAAGTACTACCTGACGGAAAACAACGGTGATCTTAATGAACCAGAAGTACTACCAGACGGAACACAACGGTGATCTTAATGGACCAGAAGTACTACCAGACGGAACACAACGGTGATCTTAATGAACCAGAAGTACTACCAGACGGAACACAACGGTGATCTTAATGGACCAGAAGTACTACCAGACGGAACACAACGGTGATCTTAATGAACCAGAAGTACTACCTGACGGAACACAACGCAACGGTCATCTTAATGAACCAGAAGTACTACCAGACGGAACACAACACAACGGTGATCTTAATGAACCAGAAGTACTACCTGACGGAACACAACACAACGGTGATCTTAATGAACCAGAAGTACTACCAGACGGAACACAACACAACGGTGATCTTAATGAACCAGAAGTACTACCTGACGGAACACAACGGTGATCTTAATGAACCAGAAGTACTACCAGACGGAACACAACGGTGATCTTAATGAACCAGAAGTACTACCAGACGGAACACAACGCAACGGTCATCTTAATGAACCAGAAGTACTACCAGACCGAGCAAGGGTCAAGTTAATAAGAATCAATTAGTCCGGGGATGTGTATGTGACCTGATTACAAACACGAGCCTAACGCCGGGGGGGGGGGGGGGGGGGCAGGAACACAGCCATAGCATTCCAGAGAGGTCACACTAACATGATCTCAAGCTAACAGCTGATGAGTAGACGCCACAGACAACAGCTGATCGAATAAACAGCAACCAGCGGACGATCTGTTCAAAGATCGTTCAAAGACTCGCTCCTAAAATCACAAAGCAAAGTCACTCCCCGCTACACATGTGGAGCATAGGTTGTCAACAAACACTTTTAGCTCCATGGGGAGCATAGGTCTTCAATGAACAGTTTCAGCTCCCTGTGGAGCATAGATCTTCAATGAACAGTGTCTGCTTCCTGTGGAGCATAGGTCTTCAATGAACAGTTTCAGCTCCCTGTGGAGCATAGGTCGTCAACAAATACTTTTCAAGCCGTTCTGTTCCTTGCCATTCTTTTAAGATTGTTCCACATCTTTCTCCATCCTTTTGATCTCTGCTTCCACCTGTCTTCTCACCTGGATATTCCAAAAATAGGATTTGCTGTGTAATACTCAAGCTAATCGATCTATGCTTCCACCTGTCTTCTCACCTGGATATTCCAAAAATAGGATTTGCGGTGTAATACTCAAGCTAATCGATCTATGCTTCCACCTGTCTTCTCACCTGGATATTCCAAAAATAGGATTTGCGGTGTAATACTCAAGCTAATCGACCTATGCTTCCACCTGTCTTCTCACCTGGATATTCCAAAAATAGGATTTGCGGTGTAATACTCAAGCTAATCGACCTATGCTTCCACCTGTCTTCTCACCTGGATATTCCAAAAATAGGATTTGCGGTGTAATACTCAAGCTAATCGACCTATGCTTCCACCTGTCTTCTGACCTGGATATTCCAAAAATAGGATTTGCGGTGTAATACTCAAGCTAATCGACCTATGCTTCCACCTGTCTTCTGACCTGGATATTCCAAAATAGGATTTGCGGTGTAATACTCAAGCTAATCGATCTATGCTTCCACCTGTCTTCTCACCTGGGTATTCCAAAAATAGAATTTACGGTGTAATACTCAAGCTAATCGACCTATGCTTCCACCTGTCTTCTCACCTGGATATTCCAAAAATAGGATTTGCGGTGTAATACTCAAGCTAATCGATCTATGCTTCCACCTGTCTTCTCACCTGGATATTCCAAAAATAGGATTTACGGTGTAATACTCAAGCTAATCGACCTATGCTTCCACCTGTCTTCTCACCTGGATATTCCAAAAATAGGATTTACGGTGTAATACTCAAGCTAATCGATCTATGCTTCCACCTGTCTTCTCACCTGGATATTCCAAAAATAGAATTTACGGTGTAATACTCAAGCTAATCGACCTATGCTTCCACCTATCTTCTCACCTGGATATTCCAAAAATAGGATTTACGGTGTAATACTCAAGCTAATCGATCTATGATAACCATTAAGGCGCAGATATCGTGTCTTTGGTGGGAACTAGCGACATAACGCATTAACGCCCACTTAACGGGTGAATGCCAAGAAACAAGTAACAAAATGAAGTAGATGAAGAAAAAGCCTGGAAAAAGGACAGAAAATGAAGAAAAAGCCAAAAGAAGAAGACAGGAGAAGAAGAGGACATACAATGAAGAGGAAAATAGCAAAAGAAGAAGACGGAAAATGAAGAAGACAGAAGAAGACGGGAAACAGAGAAGAAGTAGGCAAAAAAAAAAAAGAAATGAAAAAACATGAAGGGTAAGAAAAAGAAAATTAAGAAGACAGAAATAGAAAAAGACAAAACATAGGAAAAGACAGAAGAAAAAGAAGACAGAAGATGATAAAAAGAAAAAAAAAATATGAAGACAGAAGAAGAAATCAGAAGAAGGCTGAGGAGAGAAATAAAAGAAAGAAGAAGCGGAAAAGAGAAAACAGACAGAAGAATAATACAAATTAAAAGAGAAAGACACAAGTAGATGAAAATAAAAGAAGAAAAGGGAAAGAAAGAAGAAGAAGAAATAAAGCAAACAGAATAATAAAAAAGATCCGGCAACAAACTGGACAGGACACACCAACATTACCATTCCATCCCTGTTTTATTTTGGCATTAAAATCCAAGCGTTCTCTTAACTGTACTTTCAGCCACTTTCAATGAATAAACATAAATGATAACGCCAGCGAATCACACAAAGTTGTCCGTACATCAAGTACTTCAATGATTGTCTTTCCAGAACATAAACGATGTCTACTAAATTCATAAATTATTTAATCTGTCCAACAGTTGCTAATTTCAATCTTTTAGTGCCGTGTTTGCTATAATTCTGTCAGTTGTGCATCATTTGTGTGCACAGTTAAAACAAGTGTACTACTTTTTAATCGTGTTTGAATATTCCAATTGTTTACGATGAATGTTGATATCGTATGACAGGGAACAGACGGTGGTGATCCCTTTCTGTGCGGTTTCGCTTTATGTCTTTTGGCGTGTGCTGAGACTGCTATGATGGGGACTGCAGCTGACTCTCTTTGTTTTGATAGATGAAATAGTGATTCGGATATTTCCACTGTCACCGGAGGTTGAGCAATTATAGATTTTAATTCCTTTGCAGTGATACCGGGGCCTTCCATAACTATAACTAACCATAACATTGCAATTATGCATAAAATTGAGATTTAATAGAAGTGGTTCCAATTTGCGACGATACATAAATATTATGTGATGTTTTTCTTTATAACATGATGATACTGAGGTAATAAAGAGCAGCAGCACGAATTAGCAAACAAACAAGAGAGTTACAATATATAAAACAAGGACACCATTGACAAGGAAGAAAAAACAAAACACAACACAACGAGCCTTCAACAAACGTTGTGAAAACACCAGACCCAAGGGTCGACCGAGAAAAAAGTTGGGTCGATGGAATATTAGAAGCACTAGGAAACATAACAGCAGCAGAGGCGAACAGAAGAGCAAAAGACCGCAAATTATATCTCCCCTCGACGCTGAAAGGTAGATGAGGAAGGAAAGTAGAAGAAGACACCATTGTCTACGTCACTGGACATGCGGGAGTGAGGGGAAATGAAAGAGCGGACAGGCTGGCTAGCTGTTATTAGGTTATGGAAGACCCCGGTATCACTGCAAACAAATTAAAATCCATAATTGCTCAACCGCCCTTGCCAGCGTAATCATTCGAATTAATATCTCATCTCCTAAACAAAGAAAGGTAGCTGTAGTCCCCATCGTAGCAGTCTCAGCACACGCCAAAAGATATAAGGCGAAACCGCGCAGAAAGTGAACACAGCCAACTGTTCCTTGTCATACGATATCATCATTCATCGTAAACAATTGGAATATCGAAACATGATCAAAACTGGCTAGCTGTGTTGTTGTGGAAGACGGTCAAGCAATGGAGCGGGCGGACACCATCAATGCTCTTGGGGAGATGTGGGAAGTCCACGCCACTGCTTCGGATGATAGAGATGGGAGTTAAGATGGGCAGAGCCAGAAACGAGAAACTTAGGGAGCGTATAAGAAGACTTATCAACCAAAACAGAAATAGAGTCGTCAGTCGCTGGACACTGCGAGACTTGATGAGGAGGGGATCTGAGCACAAACCGACATATTCGGAATGCAATGATGATGACACGTAAATACCTCAATAACTCAAAACAAGGAGTCAGACAAGGCATCATCACTAAAGATATATCTTGCTAATACTTCCAGATTATTCTTCCACAACATATTTATCTCCCTATAGTAAAAGTAAAGTGCCCCCGTCACGCCAAGTGGCGTATAGGGAATATGGTATTCTTCTTCTTCCTTTCAGCTCCCTGTGGAGCATAGGTCTTCAAGAAACACTTTCAGCTCCCTGTGGAGCATAGGTCTTCAAGAAACACTTTCAGCTCCCTGTGGAGCATAGGTCTTCAAGAAACACTTTCAGCTCCCTGTGGAGCATAGGTCTTCAAGAAACACTTTCAGCTCCCTGTGGAGCATCGGTCTTCAAGAAACACTTTCAGCTCCCTGTGGAGCATAGGTCTTCAAGAAACACTTTCAGCTCCCTGTGGAGCATAGGTCTTCAAGAAACACTTTCAGCTCCCTGTGGACCATAGGTCTTCAAGAAACACTTTCAGCTACATGTGGAGCATAGGTCTTCAAGAAACACTTTCAGCTCCCTGTGGAGCATAGGTCTTCAACAAACACTTTCAGCTCCCTGTGAAGCATAGGTCTTCAACAAACACTTTCAGCTCCCTGTGGAGCATAGGTCTTCAAGAAACACTTTCAGCTCTCTGTGGAGCATAGGTCTTCAACAAACACTTTCAGCTCCCTGTGGAGCATAGGTCTTCAACAAACACTTTCCAAGTTGTTCTGTTTCTTGCCATTCTTTTAAGATCATTCCATGTCTTCCCCATCATCTTCATTTCCGCCCCCATCCGTCCTCTCCAAGAACTCTTCGGTCTTCCTCTTTGTCTCCTTGCCCGGGGACTCCTAAAAAGGATCTGTTGTGTAATACTCTCAGTTAACTTCCGCAGTGTGTGTCATATCCAGCGCCATCGTCTTCGCTGTATCTCTTTATCCACTGGAATTTGAGTAGTACAATACCATGATTCTATGTTAGTGATTTTGTCCTGCCATTTCCATCCTTTTATTCTGCGTAAGCATCCATTAATGAAAGTCTGTATGTTCATGATTGTCAGTTTTGTTGTTCTCCATGTTTCACAGCCATATAATAGGACTGACTTAACATTGGAGTTGAAAATTTGTATTTTAGTATTTAATCTAATTTGACCTTCGACACATGACTTTTGGGGTAATGTGGTCAATATTACGCCCGTGCCGCTTTACTTTCCCAGAAAAAAATCCGGTACCCATTTAAGGCTGGGTGAACTCGGAAACCGTCGATTGGGATCGAACCCTATCCCTTGTCCTTTGTAGTCCAGTTCACTAACCACTGAGCTATCGCGGCTTATCTCCATATACTTGGAGGTATATTTTTCCTTGATATCACCAGGTGCCGATACATTAGAATATATTTTTCTACTGACTCGTACATTTCTTGTTCGGACACAGGAACATTTTATTAGCAAAACTTTTAATGTATTATTCTGGCTATCCCTGTCTGTTATTTGGTTACTTCCTGACGAGTACCCAGTTTTATTTTTCTAGCACTTCCGTGAATATATTCTTTTTTTCCTGGAATGGTTTCATTTATATTTTCTTGGAAACTTTCTGGGGACTTTCCCGGACGAGTCCAAACTTTATTATGCTGGTCCGTTGAGGGTGTTATTCTTTGTGAAATATCCCGTGTTCTAAAACTGTCGTTACTTCACTGGTTACTGATAGCATCTTGAGCACTCGTGTCGTGAGGTCTCCTCGATCGATACAGTGGTCATTTTAGTAGAATTTATCAACATTATAAGGGGAGTTTATTATCTTGAGAGTGTATGGTGACTTATTGCAGAGTTATCGTACTTGATGATAAAGGGTAGCTAATATGAGAGAGCTCATAAAAAAAACATCAGAAAGAAACAATCAAAATTTATGGCAGATCGTGAGTTGAAAAAAGTTGGATTTTTTGGGTTACAGTTTGCAAAATACATCATCATCATGTACTCTACCGATTAATGTAGTCGATTATGTCCTTCCACAATCTTCTATCCACACTGCATCGTATCAAATCTGATGTTGACTGTTTTCCATGCCAAGACACCAAGATATCTAGTATTTTCTCTCTTTGTTGTCCGCGATCTCTCCCTCTCTCTCTCCCTCTCTCTCTTTCTCTCTCTCTCCCTCCCTCTCTCTCCCTCTCTCTCTTTATCTCTCTCCCTCTCTCTCTTTCTCTCTCTCTCTAAAAAAAGCATAAATATGCAAATAAAATAAAGTATCATTTACAGATGGTAGATGTACAAGAGAGGTGAGATGTACACGAGTGGTGAGATGTACAAGAGAGGTGAGATGTACAAGAGAGGTGAGATGTACAAGAGAGGTGAGATGTACAAGAGAGGTGAGATGTACAAGAGTGGTGAGATGTACAAGAGAGGTGAGATGTACAAGAGAGGTGAGATGTACAAGAGAGGTGAGATGCAGAATGGCTCAGGCAAGAGCAGCTTTCCAAAAAATGAGGAAGATACTATGCAATCCATTTTTGACAATAGAAACAAGAAAAAGAGTTCTTAAATGTTATGTAGAGTCAGTCTTAACATATGGACGCGAATCATGGACAATAGGACAACAGACACGAAAATCAGTGGAGTCTGTAGCAATGTGGTTTTACAGAAGAATGTTGAGAATATCATGTACAGTTAATAAGAGTAATGAAAACGTTCTGAAAGAGGTCAAAGCAAAAAGAGAGCTGATTTCCAATATTAGGAAGAAACGATCATCATATTTTGGCCATGTAATGAGAAGAGAACTATTGGAATATATTGTAACAACTGGGAAAATTGAGAGACGAAGAGATAGATTGAAGCAAAGAGAAAAGATACCAGACAGCTTAAGAGAATGGCTTGGCAGAAGATCAACAACAGAAATGATAAATAACTGTCGTAATCGAAAGTTGTGGAGAGACATGATCACTTACGCCAGCAGGCCCGGTACATAATGATGATCATTCACAACGATTGTGTCATACAAACACCTACACCCATGGACACACACATATACACGAACACAATGAGATGTCAAATATACTTTCTCAATATCCGCTCCTCATACAAACTTGTAATCAATCACTGTCATATGTCAAGACATATGACATTGATACATTACAGATGTAAAGCAATAAATATATAAATATTTGGATGTCATTTGCATACGTCTGTCCAGACCAGCTCAGTAAATATGAACACTATCTTGGAGACGTCGCCGCTTTAAAGGATTTGTTTAAACATCGCTCAGTAAAATAGGCACGCTGTGAGCGTTACTAATTAGAACAAACAAATGGATTAATCGAGATTATTGATCATATTAGTGTGGTATAGAGTCAAAAGAATCATCATCATGTGCCTTACCGGTTGGCGTAGGCGATCATGTCCCGCCATAATCTTCTATCTACAGTGCATCGTATCAGTTCTGTTGTTGACTGTTTTCCATGCCATGACACCAAGCAATCCAGTATTTTCTCTCTTTGTCGTCCGCGATCTCTCTTTCCTTTTATTTTGCCAGTTGTAACCAAGTATTCCAACTTTCCTCTTCTCATGATGTGCCCGAAAAATTGTTGATTGCTTCTTTCTGATGTTTTTTAAGAGCTCCCTTTTTGTGTTGGCCTCTTTGAGAACTTCCTCATTGGTCTTTTTTAGCTGTCCAGGGAACTTTCAACATTCTTCTGAGAAATCCCATCTCTGTGGCCTCTAATCGTCTTTTAATTTGTTTGTCTACTGTCCATGATTCGCTTCCATAGCTCAGAATTGGTTCTATATAGCACCGATGAACTCTCTTTCTCATTTTTATTGACATAGATTTGTTGCATAAGATATTTTTCATTTTCTGAAATGCTATTTTGGCCTGAGCTATTCTGATTTTTATGTCAAAAAAATAGTTATGGAAAAAGTAATTTTCATCATCATCATCATCATCGAGTGCCGTCTCCGCAACGAAGGTTGGCTACCATGGAGCGCCATTCTGCTCTGTCTCCTGCTTGATGGTGCAGGTTGTCATAGGCTGATTTGTCCATCTTTTGATGTTACTCGTCCATGTTAGTCTTGGTCTGCCTCTTTTACCTTGTATTTTCCCCTCCAGGATTACTTTTAGTAGGCTGTTGTGTCTTTTAACATGGCCCAAAAATCGCATTTGCCTTGTTTGAATTGTGTTTAGTAGTTCTCTTTTCATTTTTAGTTGTTTTAAGACTTCATTGTTTGTTTTCTTTTCCTTCCATCCAACTCTACCTATTCTTCTATATATCCACATTTCAAAGGCTTCAATTCTCTGTTCTGTTTTCTTGTCCAATGTCCATATTTCTGCACCAAATAGGAATATTGAGAAGATAAATAACATTTTGCTATTCTTAGTTATAGCCCTGGTGTTATTTGTTTTGATGTTAGTATAATTTTAATGCCATGAAAAATATACTAACAAGAAAACAAATAACATCTTTACTTTCCCATAAAAAAATCAGATACCCATTAAAGGCTGGGTGAACCTGGAAGCCGTCGATCAGGGTCGAACCCTACCTCCTTAGTTGTCTAGTTACTAACCACTGACCTATGGCATCTGACTTATTCACATACATCATATATATGGTTAAATGCAGTGTAAGTAACTGCCTACAATTTATATATGTATTCATCCTTCATTTCTCATTTACTAGCGTCGATGCGATACATAATTTTCGGTCATTTGCTTTTTTTCTGTTGCTTGGTGTTTCTATTATTTCATCAATCCATATTTTTCAAAGTCTGACTTTTGTAGTCTCGTGCCGTTTATCAAGTAGAAAAACAGACAGGTAGGCAGACAGGCAGGTAGGTATATAGACTAGACCAGACAAAACAGAACAAGACAGAACAAAGCAAAACAAGACAAGACTTACGGACGGATGGATGGATGGATGGATGGATGGATGGATGGATGGATGGATGGATGGATGGATGGATGGATGGATGGATGGATGGATGGATAAGTAGACAAACAGACAGATAGGCAGACAAGTAGGTAGGTATATAGACTAGACTAGACAAAACAGATCAAAGCAAAACAAGACAAGACATACGGACGGAAGGACGGATGGATGGAATGATGGATGGATGGATGGATAAGTAGACAAACAGACAGATAGGCAGACAAGTAGGTAGGTATATAGACTAGACTAGACAAAACAGAACAAAGCAAAGCAAGACAAGACTTACGGACGGAAGGACGGATGGATGGATGGGATGGATGGATGGATGGAAGCATAACAAACAGACAGATAGACAGACAAGTAGGTAGGTATATAGACTAGACTAGACAAAACAGAACAAGACAGAACAAAGCAAAACAAGACAAGACTTACGGACGGATGGATGGATGGATGGATGGATGGATGGATGGATGGATGGATGGATGGATACGTAGATAAACAGACAGGTAGACACATAGACCAGACTACACAGAACAAAAGAAAATAAAACATGACGTACGGACGGACGGACGGACGGACGGACGGACGGACGGACGGACGGATGGATGGATGGATGGATGGATGGATGGATGGATGGATAAATAGACAAACAGATAGACAGATAGATACATATACCAGACTAGGTAAAACAAGAGAAAATAAAGCAAGACATGACGAACGGACGGACGGACGGAAGGACGGATGGATGGATGGATGGATGGATGGATGGATGGATGGATGGATGGATGGATGGATGGATGAATGGATTGATGGATGAATGGATAAGTAGACAAACAAGTAGATTGACAGACACACAGGTAGATATATAGACTACACTAAACAAAACACGACTAGACGGACGGACGGACGGACGGACGGACGGACGGACGGATGGATGGATGGATGGATGGATGGATGGATGGATGGATGGATGGATGGATGGATGGATGGATGGATGGATTGATGGATGAATAAGTAGACAAACAAGTAGATTGACAGACAGACAGATAGATATATAGACTGCACTAAACAAAACACGACTAAACGGACGGACGGACGGACGGACGGACGGACGGACGGACGGACGGATGGATGGATGGATGGATGGATGGATGGATGGATGGATGGTTGTTTGGACGGATGGATAAGTAGACAAACAGACCGACAGACAGATAGATAGACTACTAGACAAGACAAAATAAAACAAGACATGGCGTACTGACGAATGGATAAGTAGACAGACAGACAGATGTCCATGAACCATATAAGATGACTATTTTTACCTCTATGTTAGTCTATCTCTGTACTATGGTCACAAGCATATCTTAAGTCTGGTTTATAAACAGACAAACAGACAGACAGACAGAAAAACAGACAGACAGACAAAAAAACTCAAAATAATACACTGACGCTTGTAACTTACCTAAGACTCCAAGCCTGTAGTTAAGAGTCACAACAATGACATCACCGAAGCTAGACAGCACGCTACCGTCGTAGGCATTACCCGTTCCCATTTCATAGCTTTCTCCGTGGATAAACACCATTACAGCCATTGGAGTGGTTTCATTCCAAACTGAAAAAGACACGTGTCAAAATAAAATAAAAATGTGTGCATGGCATTAAGTGTCCTTCTTCTTCTTCCTCTACTTCCTCTTCCTCTTTCCTTTAACATTTGCCTTTCAGCGTCGAGGGGAGATATACTTTGCGGTCATTTGCTCTTCTGTTCACCTCTGCTGCTGTTATGTTTCCTAGTGCTTCTAATATTCCATCGATCCATCTTTTTCGTAGTCGACCCTTGGGTCTGGTGTTCTCGCAACGTTTATTGGGGGTTCGTTGTGTTGTGTTTTGTTCTTTCTGCCGTGTCACGTTGGCCAAACCATTTTATCTGTTGTTTCTTTATATATACTATGGCGGGGGCTATTCCTAGCTTTTTTTCTCAGTTCATTTCTGATCTTATCTCTCAGACTGTATCTTGTCATTCGTCTAACACATTTCATCTCAGTAGAGGTTATTTATTCTTATTGTTCTTGCATCTAGGGTCCAGGTCTGGCATTGGTAGCACAACGTTGGGATGAAGATTGTATTGTATAGTACTCGTTTTGCCTCCAGAGTTATTTCCTTGTTGGACAATAGTGGTGATAACTGTCCAATGATTTGACAAGCGTTAAGTGTTCGAGAACAGAAGCAAATCCCAAGGGACTAGGAAGGGTGATCATTTGAAAGCGTTCACCTTCTCAGCGTGTTCCTGGTGTTGGGGGTAATCTCATGAGGGAATTTACCATCTGTGGGAGGGCGATTTCTTACGTAGGGAGGTTGGATGGTGGAAAAGAGGGAGGGAGGTTAAAGAAGAGAGAGGGGGCGAGTGAAGGGGTGGGGGTTAAGGGATAAAGAGTGGGGAAGGAGAGAGTTAAAGAAGAGAGAGAGGGGGAGTGAAGGAGGGAGGGAGGCTAAAGAAAAAAAAGAGAGAGAGAGGGAGTGAAGGAGGGTGGTTAAAGAAGAGATAGAGGAGGAGTGAAAGAGGGATGTTAAAGAAGAGAGAGAGAGAGAGGGAGTGAAGGAGGGTGGTTAAAGAGGAGAGAGAGAGGGAGTGAAAGACGGAGGTTAAAGAAGAGAGAGAGGGAGTGAAAGAGGGAGGTTAAAGAAGAGAGAGAGAGGGAGTGAAGGACGGAGGTTAAAGAAGAGAGAGAGAGGGAGTGACGTAAAGAGGTTAAAGAAGAGAGAGAGAAAGAGAGAAATAATATGAAACCTAAAGGTATTGAAGACGTAAATACGACAATTTGTAAATCAAAGGTAGAGCAAGAGAGAGAGAGAGAGAGAGAGAGAGAGAGAGAGAGAGAGAGAGAGAGAGAGAGAGTGTGTGTGTGTGTAATATGAAGACAAATGGTGTTGAAAAGTAAAGATAACAATTTGTAAAACAAAGTGAGGAAGTGTGAGTGATTGAGAGTAAAAAAAAGAGAGAAATATGAAAACAAAATGGATTGAAGAAGTAAAGATGAAGTAATTTGTCAAAAAGAAAGAGAGAGAGAGAGAGAAGAGAGAGAGAGGAGAGAGAGAGAGAGAGAGAAGAGAGAGAGAGAGAGTTGAAGGCATGAATACATGAGGCAGAAATATATTTTCTTCGAAAAAAAAAACCCGGAAGTAAACAACGATAGAACATACAAATATAAAATCTAACATAAGAAAAGGAGAAAGATAAGACAAAAGAAAGGAAAGAGAAGAGAGAGGGCAAAACAGAAAGATAAAAAGACATTAAGAATTTATCGATTATAATAAAAAAAGTTATCACATTTCTATGTTTTTTAGGCTCGATCGCCATTCGGCGTTGAAGCTTATAAATAGCATTTTTAAGGTAATCAACAGGTTTCGTATGTTGATAATCTTTCGATAAAGTGTGAACAGTGTGACTTGAAAAGGATCCATTTTTTGTAATCGTGTTTTTTTTTTAAATTGCAGATGATAATCTCCAGGTTCCAATGGGTCGATCGATGGGTAAAGATTTGTTCTGAAGCAGGAACCGATGTAGGTTTTAGCTTACGTCAAATACAACAAGTAACGGGCCTGCTGGCGTAGGTGGTCATGTCTCTCCACAACTTTCGATCCCGACAGTTATTTATCATTTCTGTTGCTGACCTTCTGCCAAGCCATTCTCTTAAGCTGTCTGGTTTTTTTTCTCTTTGCTTTCCTCTATCTCTTCGTCCCTCACTTTTCCCAGTTGTTACAATATATTCCATTACATGGCCAAAAAAAATGATGATTGTTTCTTCATAATATTGGATATTAACTATCCTTTTTCAACAAATGATAAATAGCATCTTCATACCAACTTTGTGCAATGAAAGTCAAACATATGAAAGTCAAACTGGACCCTTTCTAAATCACATTTAAGAAAGATCAATACATGTGAGATGCGATGCTTGAGAAAAGTAACAAACAACACAAGAAGAGATAGAATACCAAATGAAACCATAAGAAAAATAGTAGGAACAAAACCCTGCCAAGAATATATAGAACAACAACAACTTAAATGGTTTGGCCACATGGTCAGAATGAACCCTTACCAATCACCATCAAGGGCGTTCTTCTCGAGAATGCATGGAAAAGACCAAGAGGAAGACCCAGAAGTTGATGGATAGATGCAGTGACAGAGACATGTAACAACAAAGGAAAATCACTAATTCAGACAGTTCGAGCAGCTCAAGAACGACAAATGATATAAACCACGACACCTTTTAGGTGTCAGTGAGAAAGAGAAAAGAAGAAGATGGATAGATGCAGTGACAGAGACATGTAACAACAAAGGAAAATCACTAATTCAGACAGTTCGAGCAGCTCAAGAATGACAAATGATATAAACCACGACACCTTTTAGGTGTCAGTGAGAAAGAGAAAAGAAGAAGATGGATAGATGCAGTGACAGAGACATGTAACAACAAAGGAAAATCACTAATTCAGACAGTTCGAGCAGCTCAAGAACGACAAATGATATAAACCACGACACCTTTTAGGTATCAGTGAGAAAGTGAAAGAAGAAGATGGATAGATGCAGTGACAGAGACATGTAACAACAAAGGAAAATCACTAATTCAGACAGTTGGAGCAGCTCAAGAACAACAAATGATATAAACCACGACACCTTTTAGGTATCAGTGAGAAAGAGAAAAAAAAATTAGAAGAAGAACTATCTATTTGCTTTGGCCTCTTTCAGGACTTATTCATTATTCTTCTTAGTTGGCCAGAGTATTCTTAACATTCTTCTGTAAAACCACATTTCTACAGCCTCCAGTGATCTTCTTGTCTGTTGTCCTGTTGTCCATGAATCACATCCATATGTCAAGACTGGTTCTAAATAATATTTAAGAATCAACATTATAAAATACACACAGCTATACTTGCGCAGTTCGAACAGGGGAGGGAATGAGTGCTTGGTATCAAATTGAAACAGGAATCAAACAGACATGTGTACTATTACCATTGTTAGTTGTAATTACCATTGTTAGTTGTAATTACCATTGTTAGTTGTAATTACCATTGATGACATAATGAGTAAATGTTGCAGCGGCAGTAATGGCATTAAATGGTACGACAAGAATTACTTGGAAGATCTAGATTTTGCTGATGATATAATGCTCCTTTTAATAGCAAAAAGACAGAGGTAATGTAACAACAAAGAAAAAGACAGAGGTAATGGTAACAACAAAGTAAAAGACATCACCTCGGTGCAAACTAGAGACAAGTGGAACAATATTAAAACAGGTAAATGAATTTAAATATTTGGGAACTTTGTTAACCTCAGACGGAAGATGTACAAAAGAGGTGAGATGCAGAATGGCTCAAGCTAAAGCAGCTTTCCAAAAAATGAGGAAAATACTGTACAATCCATTCTTGACAATAGAAACAAGAAAAAGAGTTCTTAAATGTTATGTAGAGCCAGTCTTATCACTGGAGTCTGTAGAAATGTGGTTTTACAGAAGAATGTTGAGAATACCATCTATGGACAGTTACGAAAAGTAATGAAGAGGTTCTGAGAGAGGTCAAAGCAAAAAGAGAGCTAATTTCCAATGTTAGGAAGAGACAATCATCATTTTTAGGCCATGTAATGAGAAGAGAACAACTTGAATATAGTGTAACAACTGGAAAAATTGAGGGACGAAGAGATAGAGGGCAGCAAAGAGAAAAAATAACAGACAGCTTAAGAGAATGGCTTGGCAGAAGGTCAACAACAGAAATGATAAATAGCTGCCGAGATCGAAAGTTGTGGAGAGACATGTTCACCTACGCCACTAGGCCCGGTACTTGATGATGATGATGATAGTGCTCCTAAGTGACAATATCAACAAGATCCAAAATACCACGTATATCCCTTCCTACATGGCGGAAACTAATGGACTTCAAATAAACGGGATCAATTACAAAAAATAATGAAAAATAATAAGTCACATTATTTCTTCTTCTTCTTCTTCTATCCTTCCTCTGCTGCCGTTGGCGTCGAGGGGAGATACAATCTGCGATTCTTTGTTCTTCTGTTGGCCTCTTCTTGTGTTATCCCTCTTAGTGACTCTAGTATTCCCTTTATCCATCTCTTTCTCGGTCTTCCTCTTAATCTGGCGTTTTCGTAGCGTTTGTTTATGTCTCTTTGAGTCATTGTTAGTTCTTTTTGTCTTGTTATGTGGCCGAACCAATTTATTTGTTGTTTCTTTATGTATTCGATGGCTGGTTCAATTTCGAGTTTCTTCCTCAGGTCAGTGTTTCTTACTCTGTCCCTTAAGCGCTTTTCTGTCATTCTTCTGACACATTTCATTTCGGTGGTCGTTATCTTTCTTATTGTTCTAGACAGAGTCCAATTCTGGCACTGATAGCACAGAGATGGTAGAAAAATTGATTTGTATATTGCCCTTTTTGCTTTAGTCTTCTTAGTTAAAGACCTCAAATTTAGGGTTTGGGACATTTAGTCTCCTTATCATCATCATCATGTGCCATACCGGTTGGCGTAGGTGATCATGTCACTCCACAATCTTCTATCTACAGTGCATCGTATCAGTTCTGTTGTTGACTGTTTTCCATGCCATGACACCAAGCTATCCAGTATTTTCTCTCTTTGTCGTCCGCGATCTCTCTTTCCTTTTATTTTGCCAGTTGTAACCAAGTATTCCAACTTTCCTCTTCTTATGATGTGCCCGTAAAATGTTGATTGCTTCTTTCTGATGTTTTTTTTTTTTTTTGAGCTCCCTTTCTCACTTCTATTGACATAGATTTGTTGCATAAGATATTTTTCATTTTCTGAAATGCTATTTTGGCCTGGGCTAATCTGCTTTTTATTTATGTGGTGCATCTCGTTATAGTTCGCAAAATAGATCTTTCTTCGGCGATGCAATGAGAAAGGAAAGAAAACACAGTAAAAGAAAAATATAATTATCTGAATTTTAAAAATGTAGAAGTAATGTTACTTGATAAACATGACAAGCAAAAAATATGGACTAGAAATGAATATAAAAAAGACTAAAACTATGATCATAAACAAAGAAAATTCTCAAGACCTACAATTAAATATCACAGTTGAAGGAATACATCTGGAGACAGTCCAGAGCTACAACTGCCTGGGACATGCTGTAACCAATGATGGAAAATGCAAAATTGAAATAAACAAAAGAATAGGTATGGCAAAAATTAATTTTAATGCCATGATAAATATACTAACAACAAAACAAATATCAGCAGGGCTGAAACTAAGAATAGCAAAATGTTATATCTTTCACAATATTCCTGTATGGTGCAGAAACATGGACATTAGACAAGAAAATAGAACAGAAAATTGAAGCCTTTGAAATGTGGATTTATAGAAGATTAGGTAGATTTGGATGGAAAGAAAAGATAACAAACGATAAAGTTTTAAAACAACTGAAAATAAAAAGAGAACTACTAAATACAATTAAGACAAGACAAATGAAATTTTTGGGGCATGTTAAAAGACACAACAGGCAACTAAAAGTAATATAGGAAGGAAAAATACAAGGTAAAAGAGGCAGAGGCAGACCAAGACTAACATGGACGAGTAACATCAAAAGATGGTCAAGTCAATCTATGACAGCCTGCACCATCAAAGCAAGAAACAGAGTAGAATGGCGATCCATGGTAGCCAACCTTCGTTGCGAAGAAGGCACACGATGATGATGATGAATGTTACTTGATACAGAACGCAGGTGTAACAAAACAAAATGCATAAGAGAAAATAAGAGAAGACTTAAAGCCCCTAAATAAATAAATAGAGATACAGTAGGATAAAAAGGTAGAAAGATTACAGTTTATGATTCCCATTAAGGATTCTGACAGCTGCCAGGATCGTTATGTGATGAGACAAGCCCTGTAACAACACATCATCTTTCCTTCTCGTCAGGACCTCACTGAAAGGCATCACTCATAGGGCAGATGCCGACATGCTGTTTGCAACAACAAACAGGCGAGGGCTTTCAAGTATTATGTAGCTGAGCAGGTCTGGACGGTTGTAAAAGGGTGCTCTGACGGATTGAAGGATATCGTGGAGAGCACGGGCAGGGACGGGGCGTGGTAAGGGAGATAATTGATAACCTTTTTACACTCGTTTTGTATGTTTCTACGGTCTGGGAGAAACGGGGTTGGTGGGGGGGGGGGGGGCAGCACATTAGAAGGATGGAGGGAAATAGACAAGAGAAGGTGAGAAGGAAAGCATGGGAGAGAAATCAGGAGGTGAACTGTTGCGGGAGTGAAAGATTTTTTGTTTAATGATGAGAGTAGAGAACAAATGTAGAAGGTAGACGCAACAGAAAATAAAATTAGGAGAGAAAGAAAGAGAAGGACGGGTAGAAAGAAAGAGAAGGACGGGTAGAAAGAAAGAGAAGGACGGGTAGAAAGAAACAGAAGGACGGGTAGAAAGAAACAGAAGGACGGGTAGAAAGAAACAGAAGGACGGGTAGAAAGAAACAGAAGGACGGGTAGAAAGAAACAGAAGGACGGGTAGAAAGAAACAGAAAGAAGGGTAGAAAGAAAGGAAGGGATGAGGAGACAGAAACAGGTAAAGGGGGAGAGAGAGAGACAAATCGAAGGAGAGAAAGAAATAGAAAGACGGTTAGAAAGAAACAGAAAGAAGGGTAGAAAGCAAGATGAAACAGAAGACAGAAACAGGTAAAGAGAGGGAGAGAGAGAGAGACAAAGCGACGGAGAAAAAGAATAGGGAAGAAAGAATGTCTTAAAGAGAGAATTATATTAAACATAGCTGTACAAAGTGGGGACAACAGGTAAAGTATTGCAGATTGAATGGGATGGGATGGGATGTGGGTGGGTGGATGGAATTGGAGGGATAAATGGGATGGGTGGGTGATTGGAAACATAGATATGGACGGGTGGATGGATGTGTGGATTGGTAATGGGTGAGTGGGTGAATGGATAGGTGAATGTATGGGATGATGGGTGGGATGAAATGGGATGTATGGATGGATTGATGGATGGATGGATGGATGGATGGATGGATGGATGGATGGATGGATGGACGGATGGATGGACGGATAGATGGACGGATAGGCAGACGGACGGGCGGACGGACAGATTAGATAGACAGACAGACTAGCAGTCTGGCAGATAGACAGACAGACAGGCAGGCAAGCAGAACAGTTAGAAAGATAGACAGACAGACAGACAGACAGACAGACAGACAGACAGACAGACAGACAGACAGACAGACAGACAGACAGACAGACAGACAGACAGACAGACAGACAGACAGACAGACAGACAGACAGACAGACAGACAGACAGACAGACAGACAGACAGACAGACAGACAGACAGACAGACAGACAGACAGACAGACAGACAGACAGACAGACAGACAGATAGATAGATAGATAGATAGATAGATAGATAGATAGATAGATAGATAGATAGATAGATAGATAGATAGATAGATAGATAGATAGATAGATAGATAGATAGATAGATAGATAGATAGATAGATAGATAGATAGATAGATAGATAGATAGATAGATAGATTCCTTGCCTTGCTAAGCGAATGGAGAAAGTGGAGACAATATGATTGTACCATGCCAGGCCGTCCTCTCATTCCCAGAAAAATCATGGTACCAATAGTCAAAGAGTGGTTAAACCACGGAACCTTGTTTGTCCGGAACTATCCACTTTCGGGAACTGAGCCCAGGATCCTCCTGATCATGAAGCGAGCACACCAACCACTCAGCCACTGAGGCTCAGACAGAAATAGTCAAACACTAAAAATGAATAACGAAAATGAAAATAAAGAGAAACGAGAACAAAGAACCGGGCATCTTTGTAATGATAGAGGATGTTATAGATTAAGAGATTAGAAGCAGAGCCAACAAAAGGCAGAGAGAACAAGAGAAAAGCTTAAAAATGCGCAGAAAATGAGTCAGGAAAACGTTGGCATCTAGAAACAAAGCCACAAATAAATAATAAAACTAAATTGAAAAATTATTGGTAGAATATATAAAGATAATAAATGGAGATAGAAAGTAAAATAGAAACTTAATCAAATAGACATGGCAAAAACGGAGGAGAGGAACAGAAAATATGAGTAATCTTCAACAACAACAAAAAAATAACAGTTTTAAAGGCAAGAAAAGACAAAGGAAGACGGATATCAAAGAGGGAAAAGTACAAAGAAATGTTTATGTTGATTATGTAATGATGTGTGGTCGGCGCAAGGCTTTCATCATCATTAAGTACCAAGCCTGCTGACGTAGGTGATCATATCTCTCCACATCTTTCGATCTCGACAGTTAATTATCATTTCTGTTGTTGACCTTCTGCCAAGTCATTATCGTAATATGTCTGGTATCTTTTCTCTTTCATCATCATCATCATCGAGTGCCTTCTCCGCAACGAAGGTTGGCTACCATGGATCGCCATTCTAATCTGTTTCTTGCTTTTATGGTGCAGACTGTCATAGATTGACTTGTCCATCTTTTGATGTTAATCGTCCATGTTAGTCTTGGTCTGCCTCTGCCTCTTTTACTTTGTATTTTCCCTTCCAATATTACTTTTAGTAGGCTGTTGTGTCTTTTAACATTCCCGAACAATTTCATTTGTCTTGTCTTAATTGTATTTAGTAATTCTCTTTGTATTTTCAGTTGTTTTAAAACTTCATCGTTTGTTTTCTTTCCTTTCCATCCAATTCTACCTATGCTTCTATAAATCCACATTTCAAAGGCTTCAATTTTCTGTTCTGTTTTCTAATCTAATGTCCATGTTTCTGCACTATACAGGAATATTGAGAAAATGTAACATTTTGCCATTCTTAGTTTCAGCCTTGCTGAAATTTGTTTTGTTGTTAGTATATTTTTCATGGCATTAAAATTACTTTTTGCCATTCCTATTCTTTTATTTATTGGTTATAGTATGACCCAGGTAGTTGTAACTCTGTACTGTCTCCAGATATATTCACTCAAATGTGATATTTAATTGTAGGTCTTGAGAATGTTCTTTGTTTATGATCATAGTTTTGGTCTTTTTGATATTCATATCTAGTCCATATGTTTTGCTTGTTATGTTTATCACATTAAGCAATTGTTGCAGGTCTTTAGGATTTTCTGCTGGTAGGACAGTATCATCAGCATATCTTAGGTTATTGATTATCTTTCCAATAATGTTTAGACCTGGCATCTCCGAGATGTTTTTAAAGATTTGCTCAGTGTGTCTTTGAACACTTTTCTCTTTGCTTCCCTCTAATCTCCTTGTCAATCAATTTCCCCAGTTGTCACATTATAGTCCAGCTGTTCCCTTCGCATTGTATGGCCAAAACATTATGATATAGCTGCTATTATGAAGGTGATGTAGGGTGAATGATTTCTTTATTTTATGGGTTCTGCTTGGAAATATTTATTGTAGCAATTCTGAATGTGCTATAGTAGGGGTTACAGGGTGAATGGGAACACACTCCTTGATTCACCTCGAAATGTTAACTAAATGGTTGATTTAACAATAAGCTGATTAGGGTGGTCACTACAATTATCAGCAAGATGGAGCACTGCCCACACCGTCATCTCACTGCCCACACCGTCATCTCACTGCCCACACCGTCATCTTACTGTCCATACTGTCATCTCACATTGTCCATACTGTCATCTCACATTGTCCATACTGTCAACTCACTGTCCATACTGTCATCTCACTGTCCATACTGTCATCTCACATTGTCCATACTGTCAACTCACTGTCCACACCGTCATCTCACTGTCCTCACTGTCATCTCACTGTCCGTACCGTCATCTCACAGTCCGTACCGTCATCTCACTGTCCATACCGTCATCTCACTGCCCATACCGTCATCTCACTGTCCATACCGTCATCTCACTGCCCGTACCGTCATCTCACTGCCCGTACCGTCATCTCACTGTCCGTACCGTCATCTCACTGTCCGTACCGTCATCTCACTGTCCGTACCGTCATCTCACTGCCCATACCGTCATCTCACTGTCCATACCGTCATCTCACGGCCCATACCGTCATCTCACTGTCCGTACCGTCATCTCACTGTCCGTACCGTCATCTCACTGCCCGTACCGTCATCTCACTGCCCGTACCGTCATCTCACTGTCCGTACCGTCATCTCACTGCCCGTACCGTCATC
Organism: Megaustenia siamemsis; assembly: GCA_032433765.1. Lineage (NCBI taxonomy): Eukaryota > Metazoa > Mollusca > Gastropoda > Stylommatophora > Ariophantidae > Megaustenia > Megaustenia siamemsis. The sequence goes on from JAVIAB010000049.1 coordinate 20,417,086, forward strand.
TCACTGCCCGTACCGTCATCTCACTGTCCGTACCGTCATCTCACAGTCCGTACCGTCATCTCACTGCCCGTACCGTCATCTCACTGCCCATACCGTCATCTCACTGCCCACACCGTCATCTCACTGTCCATACCGTCATCTCACTGCCCATACCGTCATCTCACTGCCCATACCGTCATCTCACATTGTCCATACCGTCAACTCACTGTCCACACCGTCATCTCACTGTCCTCACTGTCATCTCACTGTCCATACCGTAATCTCACTGTCCATACCGTCATCTCACTGTCCACATTGTCATCTCACTGTCCACACCGTCATCTCACTGTCCATACCGTCATCTCACTGTCCACACCGTCATCTCACTGTCCACACCGTCATCTCACTGTCCTTACCGTCATCTCACTGTCCACACCGTCATCTCACTGTCCACACCGTCATCTCACTGTCCACACCGTCATCTCACTGCCCACACCGTCATCTCACTGTCCACACCGTCATCTCACTGTCCACACCGTCATCTCACTGTCCATACCGTCATCTCACTGTCCATACCGTCATCTCACTGTCCACACCGTCATCTCACTGCCCACACCGTCATCTCACTGCCCATACCGTCATCTCACTGCCCATACCGTCATCTCACTGTCCATACCGCCATCTCACTGTCCATACCGTCATCTCACTGTCCATACCGTCATCTCACTGTCCATACCGTCATCTCACTGTCCAAACTGTCATCTCACTGCCCATACCGTCATCTCACTGTCCATACCGTCATCTCACTGTCCATACCGTCATCTCACTGTCCATACCGTCATCTCACTGTCCATACAGTCATCTCACTGTACCAACCGTCATCTCACTGTCCATACCGTCATTTCACTGTCCATACCGTCATCTCACTGTCCATACCGTCATCTCACTGTCCATACCGTCATCTCACTGTCCATACCGTCATCTCAATGTCCATACCGTCATCTCACTGTCCATACCGTCATCTCACTCTCCATACCGTCATCTCACTGTCCATACCGTCATCTCAATGTCCATACCGTCATCTCACTGTCCATACCGTCATCTCACTGTCCATACCGTCATCTCACTGTCCATACCGTCATCTCACTGTCCATACCGTCATCTCACTGTCCATACCGTCATCTCACTGTCCATACCGTCATCTCACTGTCCATACCGTCATCTCACTGTCCACACCGTTATCTCACTGTCCATATCGTCATCTCACTGTCCATACCGTCATCTCACTGTCCAAACTGTCATCTCACTGTCCATACCGTCATCTCACTGTCCATACCGTCATCTCACTGTCCATACCGTCATCTCACATTGTCCATACCGTCATCTCACTGTCCATACCGTCATCTCACTGTCCATATCGTCATCTCACTGTCCATACCGTCATCTCACTGTCCAAACTGTCATCTCACTGTCCACACCGTCATCTCACTGTCCACACCGTCATCTCACTGTCCACACCGTCATCTCACTGTCCATACCGTCATCTCACTGTCCACACCGTCATCTCACTGTCCACACCGTCATCTCACTGTCCACACCGTCATCTCACTGTCCACACCGTCATCTCACTGTCCACACCGTCATCTCATTGTCCACACCGTCATCTCATTGTCCATACCGTCATCTCATTGTCCATACCGTCATCACATTGTCCATACCGTCATCTCATTGTCCACACCGTCATCTCATTGTCCATACCATCATCTCATTGTCCATACCATCATCTCATTGTCCATACCGTCATCTCACTGTCCATATCGTCATCTCACTGTCCATACCGTCATCTCACTGTCCAAACTGTCATCTCACTGTCCATACCGTCATCTCACTGTCCATACCGTCATCTCACTGTCCACACCGTCATCTCACTGTCCATACCGTCATCTCACTGTCCATACTGTCATCTCACTGTTCATACCGTCATTTCACTGTCCACACCGTCATCTCATTGTCCACACCGTCATCTCATTGTCCATACCATCATCTCATTGTCCATACCGTCATCTCATTGTCCATACCGTCATCTCATTGTCCACACCGTCATCTCATTGTCCATACCATCATCTCATTGTCCATACCATCATCTCATTGTCCTCACCGTCATCTCATTGTCCACACCGTCATCTCATTGTCCATACCGTCACCTCACTGTTCATACCGTCATCTCACTGTCCACACCGTCATCTCATTGTCCACACCTTCATCTCATTGTCCACACCGTCATCTCATTGTCCATACCATCATCTCATTGTCCATACCAGCATCTCATTGTCCACACCGTCATCTCATTGTCCACACCGTCATCTCACTGCCCATACCGTCATCTCCCATTGTCCACACGGGCATTTCACTGTCCACAAATTTCTCAACGAGCACCGGCCAAAACAAAAGGAATGTCCGCGCAGGACAAAACGACCAGGTATTCTACAAGGGATACCCGACCGAACCGGACTTTACTGTTTAAGGCTTTTTTTCTTTATAGAGTACATCAGGGCAGGGGGTATGTACCTCCATTGCTAGCAACAAACCGGGATGGTCTGCAGCCACGCGTCACTGAAGCTGTAAACTCGATCATACCGGATATGCTGCTGGGGGTCTTGTCCGAGCTTGATCAACGTATCCATGTTTGCTGAGTAACGGTTGGGGCGCACATCAAGCGTGTGTGTTATCAACCAACACAATTTGAACTTTATGATTTGATGCAACGGTAGTCATCGATGTGTAAGAATATCCCAATAAACGTTACATTTCATCTATTTTATTTGGGTTTGCTGACCCCACGAGGCATTAATGTATCACACTCAAACACATAGTACCCCTGTGGCTGTCCCTTCCCTATTGCATATTCTCTGATGCTCATGTTAGCGCATAATAGTATACACACATGCTATGCTATTCACTTCTCTCCTCTACTAGACCCCGCTGCATCACTTCTGTTATCTCTTTCCCCACTCTGCGACATCTCAATCTTTCCTCTGTTCGTGTACTCTCTATTCTTCTGGCCTGTTCATTGCCCTGTGTGTATGCACACATAACTGTGTGTGCGAACTTCTAATGATGCGTGCTGTGTGCACACATTTTCACGTTGGTGCGAGCACACGTTCCCCGTACATGTACCGTGTCGTTCATTTTCCTTCTGGCCACATCACAGTTTACAGGGCATACCTTTTATTCTTCTTATTATTTTTATTTCTCGCTGTAGTTCAAAATTATTATTATTTCATTATTTTTTGTTGTTGTTTTAAATACATATCAGTGCGTGTGTTAAACGTTTGTTCCTGCTGAAGGCCTATGTGCCGAAACGTTGTTCTAATTTGTGTCGTCCAATTATTACGCAAGTACGAGTCAAACACCAGTGGATAGAGAGATACAGCGAAGACGATGGCGCTGGATAGGACACACACTACGGAAGCCAACTGAGAGTATTACACAACAGGCCTTTTTTGGAATCTCCAGGGGGAAAATACAAAGAGGAAGTCCCAGGAATTATTGGAGAAGACAGATGGAAGGAGAGAAGCAGAGATGAAGATGATGGGGAAGACATGGAAAGATCTTAAAAGAATGGCAATAGACAGAACGACTTGGAAAGTGTTTGTTGAAGACCTATGCTCCACTGGGAGCTGAAAGTGTTTGTTGAAGACCTATGCTCCACTGGGAGCTGAAAGTGTTTGTTGAAGACCTATGCTCCACTGGGAGCTGAAAGTGTTTGTTGAAGACCTATGCTCCACTGGGAGCTGAAAGTGTTTGTTGAAGACCTATGCTCCACTGGGAGCTAAAAAAGGTAAAAGAGGAAGAAGAATTATTACACAAAACTTTAACCATATTGTTTTCTCTATTTTATTTCTATTTATATTTTTTTTCATTTCTCCTTACATTCTGTATCTGTTGGAAGTGCAGAATTGTTTTTGTGCTTACCCTGTATCAGGAAATATAATATAGTTACTCTCTTCCGTATGGACAGACCCCAGTCCAGCACTGATTGGGAAGAAACTGGGCTATATCGATGACCTAATCTCTAGTCTAGCTGGACGTAGACTATCAACAAGGAGCCAAAAATAGGAAGTTAAGTGAGGTCTTTGTTAGTTGTATGTCGCTGATCCAAGTCCTCTAAATCATGCTTTTCTTGAGACCGATAGACAAACAAATAACTAATTGCAGAGACAAAGACCGATGGCGCTAGATTGAAGACACTTAGCTGAAGCCAACTGAGAGTATTACACAAAAAGCCCTTTTTTTGAACCCTCAAGGGAAAAGACAAAGGGGATGACAAAATCTACTTGGAGAAGACTGACAGAAGCAGAGATGAAGAAGATGGGAAAGGCATGGAGCGGTTGTAAGAGACTGGCACCAAATAGGACGGCTTGAAGCGCGTTTTGTTGAAGCTGTGCGATCCGTGGGGAGCTGGAAGGAGAGACTAGATCGTAAAATGTAGAGAGAGAGAAAGATACAGAATAAACGTAACAGTTTGATGAAAAAATTGGCTTTATTGATTGGGGAAAAAACCAAATAAGGAAAGAATAATACATTAAAATACAAAGGAAATGAAGTAGAACATAATAACAAATTCTAATCCCCCAAAAAATGTTACATGAAATTAGATATCAGTATGAAAAGGAAAAATAATTCAGTAATCTCCGGTGAAGCAGAAATTTTGAAATGCACTTTTTTAATCAACCAGATATGATAATACGGCTACACAGTTCTATTCCTACTCACCGTCATTGTTTCTCTTTATTTTATTCTTGTTTCTATTTTCTACACCTTATTCTTCTACCTTGAAGATTTTTTTGTTCCTGGTTTTCTGTTCTTTTTTACTTCTTTCTACCTAGCTATATCTTCTTCTTCTCCTGCTGCTGATATGTTAGAAATTGCTTTCGTCTTTTTTTTTTTTTTTTTAATCTTCCTCTTCTTGACTTTCTTTCTTTATTTGCCTTCTACATTTTTCGTCTTTTTTTCCTTCCTCATTCTTCTTTTTTCTCTCCTTCCTTTTTCTTCTGTTTTATAAAATCATCGCATTCTTCTTCCAAATATTTTTTATTCTTCTTCGTAATGTTTTTTTTTTCATTTCTTCTTCTGCCTTCTACCTTTTTTCTCTTTCTTGCTTCTTCTTTTTCTCTTATTCCTTCTTCTTCCTTCTTCTTCTTTCTACATCTTTAGTTTCACCATTATCGCAGTAATCTTCGTCACCTTCCTCATCTTCTTCCTCTTATCCTACTTGAATCTCCTCTCCTCCTGTAGATTACACACACACATATATATGATTGTTCTTTATAACATACACCCTTACAAAATACCATCATAAGTACATCATCATCTGTATGCCATTTATCTTTACTGATGTCATATTTCATCTTACTGATGTCATATTTCATCTTTACTGATGTCATATTTCATCTTTACTGATGTCATATTTCATCTTTACTGATGTCATATTTCATCTTTACTGATATCATATTTCATCTTTACTGATGTCATATTTCATCTTTACTGATGTCATATTTTATCTTTACTGATGTCATATTTCATCTTTACTGATGTCATATTTCATCTTTACTGATGTCATATTTTATCTTTACTGATGTCATATTTCATCTTTACTGATGTCATATTTCATCTTTACTGATGTCATATTTCATCTTTACTGATGTCATATTTCATCTTTACTGATGTCATATTTCGAACCACAGATCTGTGTTAGACAGCATCATCATCATCATCAAGTACCGGGCCTAGTGGCGTAGGTGTTCATGTCTCTCCACAACTTTCGATCTCGGCAGCTATTTATCATTTCTGTTGTTGACCTTCTGCCAAGCCATTCTCTTAAGCTGTCTGTTATTTTTTCTCTTTCCTTTCCTCTATCTCTTCGTCCCTCAATTTTTCCAGTTGTTACAATATATTCAAGTAGTTCTCTTCTCATTACATGACCAAAAAATGATGATTGTCTCTTCCTAACATTGGAAATTAGCTCTCTTTTTGCTTTGACCTATCTCAGAACCTCTTCATTACTCTTCTTTAGATGTCCATGGTATTCTCAACATTCTTCTGTTAAACCACATTTCTACAGACTCCAGTGATTTTCTAGTCTGTTATCCTATTGTCCATGACTCGCATTCGTATGTTAAGACTGGCTCTACGTAACATTTAAGAACTCTTGTGTTAGACAGTATATGCATTCACAATTATGAACCCAAAACGCAGAAGTAACAAGCCAAACACAAAAGCTATGGAAATTACGTATTACTGTATGATCAACCGGTCCATAGTGAGACATCGTAGCAAATAATGATTGTAAAAAGCATAGCTAATTATAGACCTATATGAGTAGTATCTCTCATATCTTTGTTCGTATATGTCACACAGAGATTATGTTTGTATTGAAATGTCACACAGAGATTATGTTTGTATTGACATGTCACACAGAGATTATGTTTGTATTGAAATGTCACATAAAGATTATGTTTGTATTGAAATGTCACACAGAGATTATGTTTGTATTGAAATGTCACATAGAGATTATGTTTGTATTGGCATGTCACACAGAGATTATGTTTGTATTGAAATGTCACATAGAGATTATGTTTGTATTGACATGTCACACAGAGATTATGTTTGTATTGAAATGTCACGCAGAGATTATGTTTGTATTGACATGTCACACAGAGATTATGTTTGTATTGAAATGTCACACAGAGATTATGTTTGTATTGACATGTCACACAGAGATTATGTTTGTATTGAAATGTCACATAGAGATTATGTTTGTATTGGCATATCACACAGAGATTATGTTTGTATTGACATGTCACATAGAGATTATGTTTGTATTGACATGGCGCATTGAGATTATGTTTGTATGGACATGTCACACAGAGATTATGTTTATATTGACATGTAACACATAAATTATGTTTGTATGGACATGTCACATAGAGATTATGTTTGTATTGACATGTGACACTGAAAGTATGTTTGTATGGACATATCACTCAGAAAGTTTGTTCGTATGGACATGTCACACAGAAAGTATGTTTGTACGGACATGTCACACAGAAAGTACGTTCGTATGGACATTTCACACATAAATTATGTTTGTATGGACATGTCATACATAAATTATGTTTGTATGGACATGTCACATATATATTATGTTTTTATGGACATGTCACACATAATTATGTTTGTATGGACATGTCACACATAAATTATGTTTGTATGGACATGTCACACATAAATTATGTTTGTATGGACATGTCACACATAAATTATGTTTGTATGGACATGTCACACATAAATTATGTTTGTATGGACATGTCACACAGAAAGTATGTTTGTATGGACATGTCACACAGAAAGTATGTTTGTATGGACATGTCACACAGAAAGTATGTTTGTATAGATATGTCACACAGAAAGTATCTTTGTATAGAAATGTCACATAGAAAGTATGTTTGTAGGGACATGTCACACGGAAAGTAAGTTTCCAGGGGAATGTCATCTAATCTAACGGCCGGGCCGATCCATATTTATCTAAGACATCATCCAAAGGTGTGAATTTTTCATTTTGTAGCATTACCTCCCCCGGGTCTCTGAGTAGCCTGCCCGAATTATAGCGCACAAAAAAAAAAAAAAAAACACACGGGAGTTCCCCTGTGTACTCTGCACACGTTATAAACCACATAGCAGCTAAACGTCAACAAGAGTAAGTCTAAATGGCCGTGTCCAGGGCAAAAATTGTTAAGCAAAACTACCTTTGCCGGAAGCGGATATATCGGGCTGAAGGGCGCAGTTATTGCGGCTTTGTCGTAAATTAGCGACATGAGGTATGGTCGGTGGTTGGTTGGTTGGTTGTTGTTGGTTGGTTGGTTGGTTGGTTGGTTGTTGGTTGGTTGGTTGTTGGTTGGTTGGTTGTTAGTTGGTTGGTTGGATGTTGGTTGGTTGTTGGTTGGTTGGTTGGTTGGTTGGTTGGTTGTTGGTTGGTTGGTTTTTGGTTGGTTGGTTGGTTGGTTGGTTGGTTGGTTGATTTGTTGGTTGGTTGGTTGATTGTTGGTTGGTTGGTTGGTTGGTTGTTGGTTGGTTGGTTGGTTGTTGGTTGGTTGGTTTTTGGTTGGTTGGTTGGTTGTTGGTTGGTTGGTTGGTTGTTGGTTGGTTGGTTGGTTGGTTGTTGGTTGGTTGTTGGTTGGTTGGTTGGTTGTTGGTTGGTTGGTTGGTTGGTTGGTTGTTGTTGGTTGGTTGGTTGGTTGATGGTTGGTTGGTTGTTGGTTGGTTGGTTGGTTGTTTGTTGGTTGGTTGGTTGGTTGGTTGTTGTTGGTTGGTTGTTGGTTGGTTGGTTGTTGTTGTTGGTTGGTTGGTTGGTTGTTGGTTGGTGGTTGGTTTGCGTTCGCCTGATGACTAAAGTATTCAAGAGTATCATGGTAGACTAGATTACTCTTCATCATCCGCCCTTACAAGGACGTAGTGGACGTGCCTGCGTTGTGTTGTGGTTTGCAGTATAACTGTTATATTTACACCTTTCGGCCCAACACATCCGATTTCAGCACGACATTTTTGAGTTCCGGGTTGTCTTCCCTCTTCGATCCCTGCACGTTAGGCCAGATTAGACAGGTTTGACTGTTACTGGAGGCACCACGGAGAGGTGGAGCAGGGTCTGGATGGTTTTGGTTCACCGATCCTGGCGCAAGCCATTAGCTGTGGGTCGCTGAAGGGATCAACATCTGCTTAACGTGAGAACCGCTACGAAGAAGAAAGAGCTATTTAAAAAATGAAGCCGTATCGATCAGAACATCAGGTAATCGAACCAGACTCTTATAAAGTCAGTTGTGTGAGCGCTACTCATTCAACCAATGTGGAATGTCTTTTCTGAAATTTGTGAGCAAAAATAACTTAAAGTGAGAAAAAATAATTTTCAGTGAGTTTAAAAAAAACTTTCAGTGAGTGAAAAAGATATATTTCAGTGAGTTTTAACAAAAAATAACTTTCAGTGAGTTAGAATAAATAATTGTTAAGGAGTTAAAAAAATAACTTTCAGTGAGTTAGAATAAATAATTATCAACGAGTTAAAGCACATTCAGTTAGTTAAAAAAAAATACTTTCGGTGAGTTAAAAAGTTAACTTTCAGTGAGTTACAAAAATAACATTCAGTGAGTTAAAATAATTTTAAGTGATATCTGAAGTGATTTTCAGAGAGTTATAATATCTTTCAGTGAGTTCAAATAACTTTCATTGAGTTAAAATAACTTTCAGTGAATTAAAATATCTTTAAATGACTTTTAAAAAAAAATAACTTTCAGCGATCTAAAGTGATTTTCAATGAGTTAAACTAACTTTCAGCTTTCTAAAACCACTTTCAGTGAGTTAAACTAACTTTCAGCTTTCTAAAACCACTTTCAGTGAGTTAAAATAACGTGAAATGTATTAAAATTGCCTTTAAATAAGCTAAAACGACTTTAATGTTAAATATTAAAATCCCATTAATTTTGACATCACCGTTAGCAAATATCAGAAGCTGAAATTATTTTCTGATTCACAAAGAGAACTCACAATGCAACCGGGAAACGCCCGAAGACATATATCAGGAAACATGCATAGAACGTCTGTCCTTGGCTATGATGAGGCCAGTCTCGTATTTGTGTACCTGTTTTTTGTTTGTGATCAGTGTAAGGTAGTGACTGTATGAATTTCTATTCCCGAACAAGATTCACAGTCATAGGCGTGGCATATCTGACCAGAGATGGATGGGACACATGAGAGGCAGGTGGGACACCTATGATTAGTGATGGTTAGGACATATTTGAAAAGAAATAGAAGCAGGAGGTGATAAAACATGAGTGGTACACGGATGATAAGAGATAAGTGGGGTATATATTTGAATCGTGATAAGTGGGGCATATATTTGATCAGAGATAAGTGTGGCATATATTTGAATCGTGACAAGTGGGGCATATATTTCATCAGAGATAAGTGGGACATATATTTTATCAGAGATAAGTGGGGCATATATTTCATCAGAGATAAGTGGGGTACATATTTGAATAGTGATAAGTGGAGCATAATTTGATCAGAGATTATTGGGGCATATATTTGAATCGTGATAAGTGGGGCATATATTTGATCAGAGATAAGTGGGGCATATATTTGATCAGAGATAAGTGGGACATTTATTTCATCAAAGATAAGTGGGGCATATATTTTATCAGAGATAAGTGGGACATATATTTCATCAGAGATAAGTGGGACATATATTTTATCAGAGATAAGTGGGGCATATATTTCATCCGAGATAAGTGGGACATATATTTCATCCGAGATAAGTGGGACATATATTTCATCAGAGATAAGTGGGCCATTTATTTCATCAAAGATAAGTGGGGCATACATTTTATCAGAGATAAGTGGGGCATATATTTCATCAGAGATAAGTGGGACATATATTTTATCAGAGATAAGTGGGGCATATATTTTATCAGAGATAAGTGGGGCATATATTTTATCAGAGATAAATGGGGCATATATAATTATATATATATATATATATATATATATATATATATATATATATATATATATATATATATATTGGGAGCCGCGATAGCTCAGTGATTAGTGAACTGGACTACAAAGGATAAGGCTTCCAGGTTCACCCAGACTTAAATGGGTACCTGATTTTTTTCTGGGAAAGTAAAGCGGAACGGGCGTAATACCGACCACATTACCCAAATTATCATGCGCGGAAGGTGTGTTCCCGTGTGTTACCGGGGCTTCATTATGAGGGAAGTAAAGAATAGTGACACTGTGACCTTCCAGGCATGTCGTAAGAGGCGACTAAGGAGATTGATCGATGGCTTGACAAGCTGTCATTGTAAAAAGTGTTGTTATGGAAACAGAGCCATAGATTTTAGAAGCAGTGATCTCCGCAATATGTGCCACTTTGGCACGCAAGGTTTCTGTTTTTGAGATTGTGATTCTGCCCTATGTGCCGTCTTCGGCTCGAAAGGAGAATAGATAGATAGATAGAAGGTGTGTACAGATTATGGTCACTAACACCATATTCCCTATACTCCACTTGGCGTGATGGGGCTCTCTACTTTTTGTACTGTTATATATATATATAACCTGTATGCTTATGTATGTATGCTGTTTCTTTACGTATTAAATGGCGGGAATTACTTCTAGCAACATTCCCTCATTTCTTCATTACTCATCTTATATCTCAGGCTGTTTCCTAGTTGGCGTTTGACACATTTTTTTGCTGCAGTGATTATTTTTATTATTGTTCTTGAATTAACAGTCCAGGTCTAGCATTGGTAGCACAACGTTGATATGAAAATTGTGTTGAGTGCTCGATTTGCCGTTAGTTTTATTTCCTTGTTGACGTTTTATTTCCTGTGTTATTGTGATAGTTGTCCAATGATTTGACATGCTTTTTTTGCATGTTCAGTCTATTTTTTTCTTCTTCTTCTCCTTTCCTTCCTCATCTGCCTTTCAGCGTCGAGGGGAGATATAATTTGCGGTCTTTTGCTCTTCTGTTCGCCTCTGCTGCTGTTATGTTTCCTAGTGCTTCTAATATTCCATCGATCCATCTGTTTCGTGGTCGACATTTGGGTCTGGTGTTCTCACAACGTTTGTTGAAGGCTCGTTGTGTTGTGTTTTGACCTTTCTGCCTTGTCACGATGCCAAACCATTTTATCTGTTGTTTCCTTATATATTCTATGGCGTGGGCTATTCCGAGCTTTTTTCTCAGTTCTTCATTTCAGTCTCTGTCTGCTGTTTGTAAATTGTCGTTTACCACCACACTTCTTACATATTTAAACTCCGCCACTTGAGCGGAACTAACAGATCTAGAATTAACGTTGAGGAACGAGTGAGATAAGATGGACCTATTATTTCTATCTTACAAGACTAAGGGAGGTAAGTTGTATCTAGCATTACTATCTTACAAGACTAAGGTAGGTAAGTTGTATCTATCATTACTATCTTACATGAGCAAAGGAAGTAAGTTATATCTAGCATTTCTGTCTTAGAAGACTAAGGTAATTAAGTTGTATCTATCATTACTATCTTACAAGAGCAAGGGAGGTAAGTTGTATCAAGCATTACTATCTTACAAGAGCAAGGGAGGTAAGATGTATCTAGCATTACTATCTTACAAGAGCAAGGGAGGTAAGTTGTATCTAGCATTACTACATTACAAGAGCAAGAGAGGTAAGTTGCATTTAGCATACTATTTTACAAGACAAAGGGAAGTAAGTTATATCTAGCATTTCTGTCTTAGAAGACTAAGGTAATTAAGTTGTATCTAGCATTACTATCTTACAAGAGCAAGAGAGGTAAGTTGCATCTAGCATTACTATTTTACAAGAGCAAGGGAGGTAAGTTGCATCTAGCATTACTATTTTACGAGAGCAAGGGAGGTAAGTTGCATCTAGCATACTATTTTACAAGAGCAAGGGAGGTAAGTTGCATCTAGCATTACTATTTTACAAGAGCAAGAGAGGTAAGTTGCATCTAGCATACTATTTTACAAGAGCAAGGGAGGTAAGTTGTATCTAGCATTACTATTTACAAGAGCAAGAGAGGTAAGTTGCATCTAGCATTACTATTTTACAAGAGCAAGGGAGGTAAGTTGCATCTAGCATTACTATTTTACAAGAGCAAGAGAGGTAAGTTGCATCTAGTATTACTATTTTACAAGAGCAAGGGAGGTGAGTTGCATCTAGCATTACTATTTTACATGAGCAAGGGAGGTAAGTTGCATCTAGCATTACTATTTTACAAGAGCAAGAGAGGTAAGTTTCATCTAGCATTACTATTTTACATGAGCAAGGGAGGTAAGTTGCATCTAGCATTACTATTTTACAAGAGCAAGGGAGGTAAGTTGCATCTAGCATTACTATTTTACAAGAGCAAGGGAGGTAAGTTGCATCTAGCATTACTATTTTACAAGAGCAAGAGAGGTAAGTTGCATCTAGCATTACTATTTTACAAGAGCAAGAGAGGTAAGTTGCATCTAGCATTACTATTTTACAAGAGCAAAAGAGGTAAGTTGCATCTAGCATTACTATTTTACAAGAGCAAGGGAGGTAAGTTGCATCTAGCATTACTATTTTACAAGAGCAAGGGAGGTAAGTTGCATCTAGCATTACTATTTTACAAGAGCAAGAGAGGTAAGTTGCATCTAGCATTACTATTTTACAAGAGCAAGAGAGGTAAGTTGCATCTAGCATTACTATTTTACAAGAGCAAGAGAGGTAAATTGCATCTAGCATTACTATTTTACAAGAGCAAGAGTGGTAAGTTGCATCTAGCATTACTATTTTACAAGAGCAAGAGAGGTAAGTTGCATCTAGCATTACTATTTTACAAGAGCAAGAGAGGTAAGTTGTATCTAGCATTACTATTTTACAAGAGCAAGGGAGGTAAGTTGCATCTAGCATTACTATTTTACAAGAGCAAGAGAGGTAAGTTGCATCTAGCATTACTATTTTACAAGAGCAAGAGAGGTAAGTTGCATCTAGCATTACTATTTTACAAGAGCAAGGGAGGTAAGTTGCATCTAGCATACTATTTTACAAGAGCAAGAGAGGTAAGTTGCATCTAGCATTACTATTTTACAAGAGCAAGGGAGGTAAGTTGCATCTAGCATTACTATTTTACAAGAGCAAGGGAGGTAAGTTGCATCTAGCATTACTATTTTACAAGAACAAGAGAGGTAAGTTGCATCTAGCATTACTATTTTACAAGAGCAAGGGAGGTAAGTTGCATCTAGCATTACTATTTTACAAGAGCAAGAGAGGTAAGTTGCATCTAGCATTACTATTTTACAAGAGCAAGGGAGGTAAGTTGCATCTAGCATTACTATTTTACAAGAGCAAGAGAGGTAAGTTGCATCTAGCATTACTATTTTACAAGAGCAAGAGAGGTAAGTTGCATCTAGCATTACTATTTTACAAGAGCAAGGGAGGTAAGTTGCATCTAGCATACTATTTTACAAGACAAAGGGAAGTAAGTTATATAGGTGCAGTGGAAGTGAAACTAAAACTAGGATTTTAAATATACATTGAGAGCAGTTTGCCGAGTCGATAACATGCCGTCTTCCAAACCAGAAGAATATGAGTTCGAATCACTGTTGGGTGCAAACATTTTTTTTTTATAAACAGCGGAAATGAAATGCAAACTCAGACATGGACATCTCGCGGCAACTTCACTGGGCATACGACCTTTATTCTCTGATCTTATAAGTGCCAATAAGGAATAGGACAAATACTCTCTCTTTCTTTCTTTCTCTTTTTAAAACTTATTTTCGTGCTTCACCTTACGTTTCCTTCCTCTTCATTCTTTTCAATTCCCATTCTTTCTTCTACTGTCCTGTTATTTCTTTCTTTCTTTCTTTCTTTCTTTCTTTCTTTCGTACTTTCATTATTTCTTTCTTTCTTTCCTACTTTCTATCTTTCTCTCTTTCTTTCTTTCTCTCTATCTTTCTTTCTTTCTTTCTTTCATTCTTTCTTTTTTATATGTTCCTTTCCTCCTTGGACTTTCTTTCTTCACCCTTCTGTTCTTTTTATTCTCCTCTTTTTCTTTCTTTATTCAACGTTTTTTTTAATCTTTCATTATATCCCTTTTTATTTTTTTACTCTGTTTCTTTCCTTTTTCTCACTCTAAACTTTTATCTGTCTGCCTGAGTGCCCGTCTGTCTGTATGTCTGACTGCCCGCCTGCCTGCATGTCTGTCTGTCTGTCTGCCTGCCTGCCTGTATGTCTGTCTTTCTGTCTGCCTGCCTGTCTCCTTACCTGCCTGCCTGTTTGTCTGTCTGTCTGCCTGCCTGCCTATCTCCTTGCCTGCCTGTCTGTCTGTCTGCCTGCCTGTCTGTCTGCCTGCCTCCTTGCCTGCCTGTCTTTCTGCCTGTCTGTCTACCTGCCTGCCTGTCTGTTTGTCTGTCTGCCTGCCTGTTTGTCTGTATGCCTCTTCGCCTGCCTGCCTGTCTCCTTGCCTGCCTGCCTGTCAATAAGAAAGAATCTTTCTTGTTTGTCTGTCTGCCTGTCTGTCTGTCTGTCTGTCTGTCTGTCTGTCTGCCTGTCTCCTTGCCTGCCTGCCTGTATCCTTGCCTGACTGCCTGCCTGTCTGCCTGTCTCTCTCTGTCTGCCTGCCTGCCTGTCTCCTTGCCTGTCTGTCTGTCTGTCTGTCTGTTTGTCTGTCTGTCTGCCTGCCTGTCTGTCTGTCTGTCTGCCTGTCTCCTTGCCTGCCTGCCTGTATCCTTGCCTGCCTGTCTGTCTGACGGCCTGTCTCTCTCTATCTGCCTGCCTGCCTGTCTCCTTGCCTGCCTGTCTGTCTGTCTGTCTCTCTGTCTGCCTGCCTGCCTACCTATCTCCTTGCCTGCCAGCCCGTCTGTCTGTCTGTCTGTCTGCCTGCCTGTCTGTCTGTCTATCTATCTCTTTCTCAGTGTCTTTCTATACATCTGTCTTTTCCTTCCTCTTTTCTTTGCTATAAAATTAAGCCATAATTTAATCAACAGAGCACCTTCATCTTATCACATTAATCAAAGCCAAGAAATATTTCAGCTATAATTTCCTGATTAACTTCACCAAAATAACAATTTCATTAATCCACTTAATTTTTTGATTAAAAAATTAATTTCGCAAACTTTTGAACCATAATGGGTTTTTTTGCATGTGAAATAAAGAAGCAGTGATGAGTTACGGGATTCGACCATACAATGTGGAAATTTAGCGTTTTAAATCGGTAATTTGGGGACGGAGGTGGGGGGGGGGGGTTGTTTGTTTACTAGTTATCTTGGCGTAATGGTAGGTGAGGGTGAATGCTCTTAGTTATTGACGTCACGAGGAAAGTACAGACACGTAGGGTGGATGGGTGGATGGGTGGGCGGGTGGGTGTATGGATGGATGGGCGGGTGGATGTATGGGTGTATGGATAGATGTATGGATGGGTGGATGGATGGATGGATGGGTGGGCGGGTGGGTGTATGGATGGATGGGTGGGTGGATGGATGGATGGGCGGGTGGATGTATGGGTGTATGGATAGGTGTATGGATGGGTGGATGGATGGATGGATGGGTGGATGGATGGATGGGTGGGCGGGTGGGTGTATGGATGGATGGGTGGGTGGATGTACGGGTGTATGGATAGGTGTATGGATGGGTGGATGGATGGATGGATGGATGGGTGGATGGATGGATGGGCGGGTGGGTGTATGGATAGGTGTATGGATATGTGTATGGATGGGTGGATGGATGGATGGATGGATGGGTGGATGGGCGGGTGGATGTATGGGTGTATGGATAGGTGTATGGATGGGTGGATGGTTTGATGGCTGGATGGGTGGATGGATGGATGAATGGATTGATGGATTAATGGATGGATGGATTAATGGATGGATGGATGGATAAATGGATTACATGATGGATTGGTGAATGGATGGATAGAATGATGGATGGATTAATGGTTGGATGGATGGATTAATTGTGGGATGGATGTATTAATGGATGGATGGATGGATTAATGGATGGATGGATGGATGAATGAGTGGAACAGTGAATGGGTTATTGGATTGGTGGATGGATTGATGGGTAGATGTTAGTTTGGCAAGTAGGTACGTAAATTGATTGTATATTTATTTTTACTCTTCTAATCTTACTCTAAATGAATCTTCCTGTAACATTTCAACATCAGCACAAACAGCTGCTGCTCTAAACGTTGATGTGAGGACGTATTGGCTCCCACACAAGCACATGCAGATATCTTTCACACTAGCACCTACACACAGCTCCCACACAAACACATGGTTATGGTTACGATTATGGAAGGCTCCGGTATCACTGCAAACGAATTCAAATCCATAATTATACAAACACATGTAGATATCTTTAACACTTGCACGTCTGCAGATATCTTTCACACTAGCAAATACACACGGCTCCCACACAAACGTCTGCAGATATCTTTCACGTTAGTACTTACATATGGCTCCCACACAAACGTCTGCAGATATCTTTCACACTAGTACTTACACAGCTCCCATACAAACGTCCGCAGATATCTTTCACACTAGTACTTACATACGGCTCCCATACAAACGTCTGCAGATATCTTTCACACTAGTACTTACATACGGCTCCCATACAAACGTCTGCAGATATCTTTCACACTAGTACTTACACAGCTCCCATACAAACGTCCGCATATATCTTTCACACTAGTACTTACATACGGCTCCCATACAAACGTCTGCAGATATCTTTCACACTAGTACTTACACACAGCTCCCATACAAACGTCTGCAGATATCTTTCACACTAGTACTTACACACAGCTCCCATACAAACGTCTGCAGATATCTTTCACGCTAGTACTTACACACGGCTCCCATACAAACGTCCGCAGATATCTTTCACACTAGTATTTACACACGGCTCCCACACAAACGTCTGCAGATATCTTTCACACTAGTACTTACACACGGCTCCCACACAAACGTCTGCAGATATCTTTCACACTAGTATTTACACACGGCTCCCACACAAACGTCTGCAGATATCTTTCACACTAGTACTTACACACGGCTCCAACACAAACGTCTGCAGATATCTTTCACACTAGCACCTACACACATTTACCACACAAACGCATGCACACTCTTTCTGCAGAAACGCCTTCACACAGCTCCCACATAAACTCTTGCACACAGCTCTCACACAAACGCCTGCATGCATCTTCCAGCAAAACACATACACACGTGTCCACACACTCGCCTGTGCACATTTCCAACACAAACGCCTCCACACAAACAGCTAAACATACACCTCCCACACAACCACCTACACACATCTCCCACAAAACACCTACACACATCTTTCCCCACACAAAACACCTACACACATCTCTCACACAAACACCTACACACATCTCCCACAGAAACATCTACACACAGATTCCACACACACACCTAAACACACATGTTCCACACAACTACCTACACACATCTCCCACACAAACCACCTACACCTAACTCCCACACAAAGACATATACACATCTCCCACACAAAACACTTACAACCATCTCTCACACAAAACACCAACACCTACACACATCTCCCACACAACCACTTACACACATCTCCCACACAAACACCTACTCACATCTCCCACACACACCTCCCACACAAACACCTACACCTAACTCCAACACAAACGCCTATACACATCTCCCACACAAAACACCTACACACATTTCCCACACAAAACACAATCACCTACACACATCTCCCACGCAAACACCTACACACATGTCCCACACAAACACCTATACACATCTCCCACACAAAACACCTACACACATCTCCCACACAACCACCTCCACACATCGCCCACACAAAATACCTACACACATCTCCCACATAAAACACCAACACCTACACACATCTCCCACACAAAATACCTACACACATCTCCCACATAAAACACTAACACCTACACACATCTCCCACACAACCACCTCCACACATCTCCCACACAAAATACCTACACACATCTCCCACATAAAACACCAACACCTACACACATCTCCCACACAAAATACCTACACACATCTCCCACACAAAACACCTACACACATCTCCCACGCAAACACCTACATACATCTCCCACACAAAACACCTACACCTAATTGCCACACACAAACACCTGAACACAAAACGAGTGAGCCCAACCCAAACACAAAACTAAAAGTACATGACTGACACACCTCCAGAAGCAGCTCTTATGAAGCGAACACTAATTATATCCTGAGGCTGGATCCACGAAACCAAAAAGTAGCAAAGTGGCCTTATATTAAATCGAACATAACCACAGGCCCGCACGATTTGGGAAAACATCTCATTATACGTATCTAAACCATCAATTATCAACAAGAATCAAACAAACAAAAAAATATAGCTGGGAAGAAATAACATGAAGCCAGTATAGAGCATTTAATATGGACGCTTAACTATTTCAATACGGGCGATTTTTTTGTTATCGATTTGGTGGTTGGTTGGTTGGTTGGTTGGTTGGTTGGTTGCGTCCGCCCGATGATTAAAGTATTCTAGAGTATCGTGGTAGACTAGAATATTCCTCTTCATCATCCGCCCTTACAAGGACGTAGTGGACGTGTCTGCGTTGTGTTGTAGTTTGCAGTATAACTGTTGTATTTGCGCCTTTCGGCCCAAAATATCCGACTTCAGCACGACATTTTTGAGTACCGGATAACTCCTCTTCATTTTCTAATCTTCAACTCTTTCAGTACGAAGGGTTTTTATCGATTTACCGATAGAGATTTCCGAGACAAAATGTTTCTTGTTTTTAGATATTAGTCTGTATGTTTATATTAATCTAACACTTAACATATTATATACATGTATATATATATGGCCCTTTTCGTCTTGTCAGACGGTCTAGTGGAGGCTATTGCGTATTTTTTTGAGGTATTGTTTTTGCCGAACAGCTTCTCTCGTGGCTAATTCTACCAATGTTTGACAAACACACGCGGTCACATAATGAACAGGTCAGGCTCGCTGATCCACAGGGTTTACCATCCTTTTTCATGAGTCTCTTCTCTTCTAAGTCCTGTCTTAGCACAGTCTCATATGTTGTTATACCGTTCCTTATACATGCTCTCCATGATGTGCGATCACTTGCCAGATGTTGCCAGTCGTTTTCACAGATGGAGAAGTCTTTCAGAGATGATTTGCAGATATCTCTATATCGTAGTTTAGGTCTGCCGATTTGTCTTTTTCCGTGTTTTAGCTCACCATATAGTATTTGCCTAGGAATGCGTTTTTCTTCCATCCGTTGGACATGCCCCAGCCATCTTAGCCTTCGACTTCTGAGCATCGACATGATTGTTAGGGTCTTAGCACGTTGCAGGACAGTTAAGTTGGTTATTTTGTCTTGCCATTAATATATACATGTGTAGCAGGCTTAATGGCCCAATTTGTACAGACTTCTTCCTTAAGCCTGCCGTGTACTATGTGCACTAGTGCGACGTTGTGCACACCACACACAAGGCCCCACACTGTACCACTACACGTGGTGGACGCAGGCCTTTCCCTCGCCTGCGACGCCCCTTCACTGCTGTGATGGACAGAAGAAATTATTGTATAGGCAAGTTCCACTTGCCCGCGTTGTCTTGACTGGTTCTCCTGTTCACTGCTGGACAACCCGTTAAGGACTTGTACCCGTACGCACCTTACAATGAAGATGCAGATGGACAGCTTGTTGAACTCTGAGACCTCCCTCTGCTTGACTTTGAAAACTTCACACCGTTAATATCGGGAATAAAGGAATCAGGATTATCAATACAAATACGGACAGAAGTGAAAGGAATAGTTGACAAAGAACAAAATAGTCCACAGCGAAAAACAATAACTCTCAGTTTCCTGGATGAAGAATACCCACAAGACCTATGGATTCGTGTGTACACAGATGGATCAGCACAGAATGCAGTAAAGATTGGGGGAGCAGGTGCATATATAGAGTACTCAAATAACACCAGGGATATGAATAAAATAGCAACAGGGAAATATTCTCACAATTATGATGCAGAAATACAAGCAAAAAAGTTGGCAATAGAAAAACTGCTGAACAGTAATCTTAGCCCACAGCCTGTAGTGTTTTTGACAGATGCAAGATCAGTACTCCAGTCACTACAATCCAGAAAATTACCACATCTGCAGACCTTATTGACTGAACTCTGCAAGCACCACGGGGCTGTCCTGCAGTGGATCCCATCTCACTGTGGAATACCAGGAAATGAGAAAGCAGATCAGTTGGCAAAGGAAGGTTCAACAGGCACACAACTAGATACACCGGTTACATACCATCATAAGAAACAGATAATCAAATCAATCAAAGGACCACAAGCCCTAAATCAGGATGCCTTTCATAATATGAATAGATGGGAACAAGTTATCATTATACGCCTCAGAACAGGACACAATCGACTCCATAGTCACATGTATACAAAATTCAAGATCGGCACTGCAACTACTTGTGCATGTGGACAGGCGCCCCAGACTGCTGAACACATACTTCAAGACTGTACTGAATATAGCAGACTGAGGAAAATCCATTGGCCCATAGATACAACACTACAGACAAAACTATATGGGCCACTGCAAGAATTACAAAAGACAGTAACATTTATACAGGAAACGACATTGCAGATATAGCCAATACTTCAGGCGAACGAAAGATAGATAGATAGACACCGTTAATGGCGGTATGAACTCTCCCTCGACTTGACTCTGTGGATTTGTCGACAGAAGCTCTTGGAGATCTGAGACCGTACTAGACTCTACCAGCCACCTTGGATGTCATCCATTTGCACTGACCTGGACGTCTTGAACTTCCGGTTGATCGTTCTGGTTGTACTCCGCGCTGTTATGTCCGTGGTTCGGGACACACCCTGACCCGTTCGTCGGTAGGACCAGACAACAACACAGCTAGCAGTGCACAAAGCATGTACCAACACCATGGAAACTCAACAAATCAACGTTTATTAACACACAATTCCTCCCCTGCAATTTTACAATTGTCCGTAACCACACTCATGGTGGCCTCTCATTCCTGCCTGACTCTCATGCTGCCACTACATTAGATACATGCCGGTACTAGTCTCCTCACGCTAACAGCTGTGAGCACACTCCCTATAACCCAATGTCTCTGCGCTGTGGCAGCTAACAGTTTAGTAAATAAAGTCTCATGAATACCGAAATCTCTGCACTGTTAGAAGCTACCAGCTTCATAAAAAAGTCTCTTCTTGACTGTTACTAATTCTGATACTAGTGAGAACACTCACAATAATACAAAAGTCTTTGCTCTTATGCTAGTGATAACACTCACAAATAATACTAACGTCTCTGCCGCATGAATTACGGAAGTCACTCTACAAGGAGCAGGCTTAGCATCCATTCAGGCCTTCAACGTTGTATTTTGAACTTCAGGAAATTCAGGACCGTAACAAATCCGGGACAACGGTTTATAGAACTGGAGTCGTCAGTCGCTGGACACTGAGGGAATTGCTGAGGAGGGGATCTGAGCACCTATGGACATGTTCGGAGTGCAATGATGATGACCCGCAAATAACTCAATAACTCAATAACTAACGTCTCTGCACTGTTAGAAGCTACCAGCTTCATAATAAATTCTCTTCTTGACTGTTACTAATCTGACACTTCTCCAGGAATTTACTTCATCCTAGCTAACTACCACATCGTCAAACCAACCTGTCCTGGAACTGACTGAATTCTGATTCCTCAGTAGAATGTTGAAAGTCGTAGAAAAAGACCAAGAGGAAGACCTAGAAAGAGATGGATAGATGGGGTGACAGAGACATGTAACAATAAAGGAAAATCACTAATTCAGACAATTCGAGCAGCTCAAGAACGACCAATGATATAACCACGACACCTTTTAGGTATCAGTGAAAAGAGAAAAGAAGAAGATGGATAGATGCAGTGATAGAGACATGTAACAACAAAGGAAAATCACTAATTCAGACAGTTCGAGCAGCTCAAGAACGACAAATGATATAAACCACGACACCATTTAGGTATCAGTGAAAAGAGAAAAGAAAGAAAGAAGAAGAAGTAGTAATTGAGTTTGGTTATCGTTATATTCTTCCTCTTCCTCATCATCGTTTAATCCTGGAGTACTTTCGGGCACTGCTATCAGACTCCTCACTTCTCTCTGTAACTTCATGCCTTCCTTGGAAATCTGAAATGCCGAGACCTGTTCACTTGTTGATGCTATCTTTCCATCTCTTTGTCTGTACACCTCTACTTATATGTTGGCAGTCTCTTGCAGAATGGTTTTTGCTTGGATTAAGATACATTCACAAAACATTTCATTTTGTGCTTCTTCACAACAGTCATCATATACTCCGATTGCTCGTATCCTTTTGCGACCTTTTTCATTTGTGAAACTATCTGTGTAAGAGATGTCCAAAACCTTATGATAACATTTGTGATATAATCTAAGTAACAGATGTCCAAAGCCTTATGATAACATTTGTGATATAATCTAAGTAACAGATGTCCAAAACCTTATGATAACATTTGTGATATAAATTAAGTAACAGATGTCCAAAACATGATAACATTTGTGATATAATCTAAGTAATAGCTGCTCAAAACCTTACGATAACATTTGTGATACTATCTAAGTAAGAGATGCTCAAAACCTTAGATAACATTTGTGACATAATCTAAGTAAGAGATGCTCAAAACCTTACGATAACATTTGTGATATAACCTAAGTAAGAGATGCCCTAAACCTGACGATAACATCCCATCTCCATAACTTGTATTCCCTTCTGTACCTCTAATGTAAGAGCCCATATTTCGCAAGCGGTATAAACATAAACTGAAATAGCAAGAGTGCACATCAACGTTTATATTAACAAATAAAAACCCTGTTTAGCATTAGGATTTACCCAGGGCAAATACTTTAGTTAAAAATTACGATAATGCTCCCTTCACCCTTGCTGGTACGCCCTAACGAAGCGCCCCTAAATGCAAGAAGACATGCCTGCCGTTCCTTCTTGTGTCTCCCTTCTCATGAAGACCATCAGCCATCGCAACGAATTTGCCACTTTCATTAACTTAATTACCCACAACGAGGCCGCGCACTCTATGAAGACGGTCTGTCTTCTCGACGAATGTATTTGTTCTATTAAGCTCTGGTCGTTGTTGTTCCTCTTGACTTCATTGATGTTCTTGCTATTTGAGATGTTACCTGCCATCATTGATGTTATTACCAGTGTTGATGAACTTGCAATCGTTGCTGCTCTTATCTTTGTTGGTGTTTTTATAATTGCTGATGTTCTTATATGCGCTGTTCTTTCCATCTATTTTTTACACTTATCGTTATTGTTATTGCTACCACTGTTTCCATTTTTACTATTGTTACCACTGCTGCTATTGTTACTATTGTTACCACTGTTACTATTGTTACCACTGTTACTGTTGTTACTATTGTTGCAATAGTTACTATTGTTACTATTGTTACCACTGTTACTATTGTTACCACTCTTACTATTGTACTATTGTTACCACTGTTGCTATTGTTACTATTGTTACTACTGTTACTATTGTTAACATTGTTACTATTGTTACCACTATTACTATTGTTACCACTGTTACTATTGTTACTATTGTTAATATTGTTACTATTGTTACCACTGTTACTATTGCTACGATTGCTACTATTGTTTCCACTGTTACTATTGTTACTAGTGTTACCACTGTTGCTATTGATACCACTATTGCTATTGTTACTTTTGTTACCACTGTTACTATTGTTACTACTGTTACTCGTGTTACGACCTTTACTATTGTTACTATTGTTACCAGTGTTACTATTGCTACCACTGTTACTATTGTTACTATTGTTGCAATTGTTACTATTGTTACTATTGTTACCACTTTTACTATTGTTACTATTGTTACCACTGTTGATATTGTTACTATTGTTACTAATGTTACCACTGTTACTATTGTTAACATTGTTACTATTGTTACTATTGCTACTATTTTTACCGCTGTTAATATTGTTACCTTTATTACTATTGTTACTATTGTTACCACTGTTACTATTGCTACTATTTTTACTATTGTTCCCACTGTTACTATTGTTACCACTGTTACTATTGTTACTACTATTGCTATTGTTACTATTATTATTATTGTTACCACTGCTACTATTGTTACTATTGTTACTACTGTTACTCATGTTACCACTTTTACTATAGTTACTATTGTTACTAGTGTTACTATTATTACCATTGTTACTATTATTACCACTGTTGATATTGTTACTATTGCTACTATTGTTACTATTGCAACTACTGCTATTATTGTTGCTATTGTTACTATTGTTATCGCTGTAGCTATTTTAATGTGGTTACTATAGTTACCACTGTTACTATTGTTACTATTGTTACCACTGTTGCTATTGTTACTATTGTTACTATTGCTAGCACTGTTTCCATGTTTACTATTGTTACTACTGTTGCTATTTTACTATTGTTACTACTGTTACCACTTTTACTATTGTTACTATTGTTACCAATGTTTCTATTGTTACTATTGTTACTATTGCAAGCACTGTTTCCATTTTTCTATTGTTACCACTGTTAATAGTATTACTATTGTTACCACTGTTGCAATTGTTATTATTGTTACTATTATTACTATTGCTACCAATGTTTCCATTTTCACTATTGTTACAACTGTTGCTATTGTTACTATTGCTACCACTGTTGCTATTGTTACTATTGCTACCATTGTTGCTATTGTTAATATTGTTACTATTGTTATTACTGTTGCTATTGTTAACAATTGTTACCACTGTTGATATTTTTACTATTGCTACCATTTTTGCTATTGTTACTATAGCTACCACTGTTGCTATTGTTACTATTGCTACCACTGTTGCTATTGTTACTATTGCTACCATTGTTGCTATTGTTAATATTGTTACTATTGTTATTACTGTTGCTATTGTTAACAATTGTTACCACTGTTGATATTTTTACTATTGCTACCATTTTTGCTATTGTTACTATTGCTACCACTGTTGCTATTGTTACTATTGCTACCAATGTTGCTATTGTTACTATTACTACCACTGCTGCTATTGTTACAATTGCTAATACTGTTTCCATTTTTATTATTGTTACTACTATTGCTATTGTTACTATTGCTACCACTGTTGCTATTGTTACTATTGTTAATATTGTTAACACTTTTTCCATTTTTACTATTTTTGCTACTGTTGCTATTGTTAATACTGTTGCTATTGTTACTATTGCTACTATTGTTTCCATTGGTATTATTGTTACTACTGTTAGCACTGTTACTATTGTTACCACTGTTACTATTGTTGCTATTGTTACCACTGTTGCTATTGTTACTATTGTTACCATTGTTGCTATTGTTACCACCGTTACTATATTTACTAATGATACCACTGTTTCTATTGTTACTATTATTACTACTGTTAGCACTGTTACTATTGTTACCACTGTTGCTATTGTTACTATTGTTAGCATTGTTGCTCTTGTTACTATTGTTATCACTGTTGCTATTGTTATTATTGTTACCACTGTTGCTATTGTTAATATTGTTACCATTGTTACTTTTGTTACCACTGTATCTATTGTTACTATTGTTACCACTGTTGCTATTTTTGCTATTTTTACTATTGTTACCACTGTTGCTATTGTTACTATTGTTACCACTGTTGCTATTGTTATTATTGTTACTATTGTTGCCACTGTTACTGTTGTCACTATTGTTACCAATGTTGCCATTGTTACTATTGTAACTCCCATTACCACTGTTGCTATTGTTACTATTGTTACTATTGTTACTATTGCTACCACAGTTGCTATTGTTACTATTGTTACCAATGTTGCTGTTGCCACTATTGTTACCAATGTTGCTATTGTTACTATTGTAACAATTATTACCAATGTTGCTATTGCTACTATTGTTACCATTGTTACTATTGTTACCATTGTTACTATTGTTACCGCTGTTGCTATTGTTACTATTGGTACCACTGTTACTATTCTTGTTATTGATACCATTGTTGCTTTTGTTAATATTGTTACTATTTTTACTACTGTTGCTACTGTTACTATTGTTACCACTGTTGCTATTGTTACTATTGTTACCACTGTTACTATTGTTACTAATGTTACTATTGTTACCACTTTTGCAATTGTTACTATTGTTACTATTGTAACCACTGTTGCTATTATTACTTTTGTTACTATTGTTACTGGTGTTACCATTGTTACTATTGTTACCATTGTTGCTATTGTTGTAACTGTGAGGGATATTACATCTGTTGCTATTGTTACCATTGTTGCTACTTATATCACTGTTGCTAATTATTACTGTTGTTATTACTGTTGTTATTGCTGTTATTACTATTGTTGCTTTTCGTACCACTGTTCCTATTGTTACCACTGTTCCTATTGTTACCTCTCTTGTTATTTTTTCACACTTGCTATCGTTACCACTGTTGTTACTGTTAACTTTTCTATTGTCACCGCTGTTACTACTATTACTCTTGTTACCACTGGTTCTATTGTTACTTTTGTAACAAAAAGCCTTATATGGTTTCCAATTTTTTTTCTAGGAAAAAAAGGCATTGGCGTAATACCGACCACGTTACCATAAAGTAATGTGCCGAGGGCCTATAACAAATTTGGGCACTAACATAATATTTCCTTAACACCACTATGTAGAGAGGCAAGACTATCTATTTCTTTACTGACTTACTTATATACTTAATTTCTTATTCACCTTTTTGCAAACATACGTACTTACATGTTAATATTCTTACATATCGAATTACTTATTTTTCTAGTTTACCTTCTTACTTACATACATTCATACTTACATTCTTACTTATTTTCTTCATTACTTTTTTATTTATTTACTTTATTCATTTATTCTTACTAACTTTGTTATTTTTTTCATGTTCTTACATTCTTATTTACTTACTTTCTTACCTTCTCACTTTCTTACTTACCTTCATACTTACTTTCTTTTTGACTTACATACATACATTCCTACTTTCTCACTTTCTTTCTTAACTTCATATTTACTTTCTTGTAGACTTATTTACAAACATTCATACTTTCTCACTTTCTTACTTTCTTTCTTATTTACTTTCTTATTGACTTACAAAATTTCTTACCTTCTCACTTTCTTCCTTACTTTCTTATTTACTTTCATAATTCCGATCTTATTGATTTGCTTATATAACTTTCTTGCCTTCTCACACTCTTACTAAATTTCTTACTTACTTTAATTCTTACTTACTTTTTACTTACTTTAATTCTTACTTACTTTATTACTTACTTTAATTCTTACTTACTTGTTACTTACTTTAATTCTTACTTACTTTATTACTTACTTTAATTTTTACTTACTTTTTACTTACTTTAATTCTTACTTACTTTCTTACTTACTTTAATTCTTACTTACTTTCTTACTTACTTTAATTTTTACTTACTTTCTTACTTACTTTAATTCTTACTTACTTTCTTACTTACTTTAATTCTTACTTACTTTCTTACTTACTTTAATTCTTACTTACTTTCTTACTTACTTAATTCTTACTCATGTTCTTATTTACTTTCTTACTCACTTTCTTGCTTACTTTCTTACTTACTTTAATTCTTACTTACTTGTTTACTTACTTTCTTACTTACTTTAATTCTTACTCACTTTCTTACTTACTTTCTTATTTACTTTAATTCTTACTTACTTTCTTACTTACTTTCTTATTTACTTTAATTCTTACTTACTTTCTTACTTACTTTCTTATTTACTTTAATTCTTACTCACTTTCTTACTTACTTTCTTATTTACTTTAATTCTTACTTACTTTCTTACTTACTTTCTTACTTACTTTAATTCTTACTCACTTTCTTACTTACTTTCTTATTTACTTTAATTCTTACTTACTTTCTTACTTACTTTCTTACTTACTTTAATTCTTACTTACTTTCTTACTTACTTTCTTATTTACTTTAATTCTTACTTACTTTCTTACTTACTTTCTTATTTACTTTAATTCTTACTCACTTTCTTACTTACTTTCTTATTTACTTTAATTCTTACTTACTTTCTTACTTACTTTCTTATTTACTTTAATTCTTACTCACTTTCTTACTTACTTTAATTCTTACTTTAATTCTTACTCACTTTCTTGCTTACTTTCTTACTTACTTTAATTCTTACTTTAATTCTTACTCACTTTCTTGCTTACTTTCTTACTTACTTTAATTCTTACTTACTTTCTTACTTACTTTAATTCTTACTTTAATTCTTACTCACTTTCTTGCTTACTTTCTTACTTACTTTAATTCTTACTTTAATTCTTACTCACTTTCTTACTTACTTTCTTACTTACTTTAATTCTTACTTACTTTCTTACTTACTTTAATTCTTACTTTAATTCTTACTCACTTTCTTACTTACTTTCTTTAATTCTTACTTTAATTCTTACTCACTTTCTTGCTTACTTTCTTACTTACTTTAATTCTTACTCACTTTCTTACTTACTTTCTTAATTACTTTAATTCTTACTTACTTTCTTACTCACTTTTTTACTTACTTTAATTCTTACTTACTTTCTTACTTACTTTAATTCTTACTTACTTTCTTACTCACTTTTTTACTTACTTTAATTCTTACTTACTTTCTTACTCACTTTCTTACTTACTTTAATTCTTACTTACTTTCTTACTTACTTTCTTAATTACTTTAATTCTTACTCACTTTCTTACTTACTTTCTTAATTACTTTAATTCTTACTTACTTTCTTACTCACTTTTTTACTTACTTTAATTCTTACTTACTTTCTTACTTACTTTAATTCTTACTTTAATTCTTACTCACTTTCTTACTTACTTTCTTTAATTCTTACTTTAATTCTTACTCACTTTCTTGCTTACTTTCTTACTTACTTTAATTCTTACTCACATTCTTACTTACTTTCTTACTTACTTTAATTCTTACTCACTTTCTTACTTACTTTCTTACTTACTTTAATTCTTACTCACTTTCTTACTTTCTTTCTTACTTACTTTAATTCTTACTCACTTTCTTACTTACTTTCTTACTTACTTTAATTCTTACTCACTTTCTTACTTACTTTTTTACTTACTTTAATTCTTACTTACTTTCTTACTTACTTTAATTCTTACTTTAATTCTTACTCACTTTCTTACTTACTTTCTTACTTACTTTTTACTTACTTTAATTCTTACTTACTTTCTTACTTACTTTAATTCTTACTTTAATTCTTACTCACTTTCTTGCTTACTTTCTTACTTACTTTAATTCTTACTCACTTTCTTACTTACTTTCTTACTTACTTTAATTCTTACTTACTTTCTTACTTACTTTCTTACTTACTTTTTTACTTACTTTAATTCTTACTTACTTTCTTACTTACTTTAATTCTTACTTTAATTCTTACTTACTTTCTTACTTACTTTCTTACTTACTTTAATTCTTACTCACTTTCTTACTTACTTTCTTACTTACTTTAATTCTTACTTACTTTCTTACTTACTTTAATTCTTACTTACTTTCTTACTTACTTTAATTCTTACTTTAATTCTTACTCACTTTCTTACTTACTTTCTTACTTACTTTAATTCTTACTTACTTTTTTACTTAATTTAATTCTTTCTTACTGTATCTCTCACACATTCGCTCCCTCCCTGACTCAATTTCTTTCATTCTATCCTTCTTTCCTTTTTCTGACTATCGCTCTTTCTATCCTCCTTATATTACCCAGGAAGCTTTAAAAGTTAATTAGTTTCTTACCCTTTCTATAAATCTAACAAAACTCTCCCGTAACCCACTTCTCGGAAACTCGGCTTCAGGGAACTACTTCATCAAATTCAGTTAGACAGAACACAACACGGACAGGTGTAAAGCAAACAGGAATCCATCAGTCGGCAGCAGTCCATATTTTACGTTCAGAACCATCAGCGTGCCGCCATTTTGAACACATGTTGCTTCCTTTCCGATGTATGCCAGACTTAGTTTAACCTTTCCCAGAAACCACTTCCCGTGACAGCTGTTTAAATATGCGGGGAACATCATCTGGAGAACGTCAACAGCGTGATGGAGTCAGAAGAATCTAGACAGGAAACGACTATTTTTTTTTTTTTTTTAAAGAATGGATGACATTTTTTTAAAGAATGGATGACATTTTTAAAGAATGGATGACATTTTTTTTAAAGAATGAATGAAATTTTTTTGTTTAAAGAATGAATGAATTTTTTTTTGTTAAAGAATGAATGAAATTTTTTTTGTTAAAGAATGAATGAAATTTTTTTTTTCAAAAAGGCGGAAAAGGTGCTATGGTGACGGCTTTACGTCGGTGAGAAACAAAATAAAAGTAGAACGACGTTTCGGCTAATTAGGCCTTCAGCTGGAACAGTAAACAAAGACACACACAAAAATATAAAGATATACACAGAAATTTAATGAAAAAATAAAAGTAAAGGTTCCCTTCACGCCTTGCTAAGCGTATGGGGTATATGGTTTTAGTGACCATATTTTTCTATAACCACGACACATTTTTAAGTGATGTGGTCGATATCACGCCAGGCCTTCTTTACTTCCCAGAAAAATCGCTGGTACCCATTTTTAGAGACTGGGTGAATTCCGGAGCTTTGTCAGACCGAAAAAAAAAAATCAGCCAGGGGATCGAACTCAAACCCTTCTAGCCAGGAAACATTTCATAGGGCGCTGCAAAATCCATAGTCAACTATGTCTCTCAGAGGCTAATGTTGTAGTAGCAGTGACCTGGCCTTTTAAAATACGCATTTCAGGTTTATTTTAAGAAAATCATGAACGAAATTGCACATAATGAACGTGAATTTTCAGTTTTGTTTTATCTGGGAGAAATAAAAACAAGAGGGAAGTTTCCCTGTTTCGCTTCTCATATAGTCTTCTATGTTATGGTTATGTAGTTGTGTGATTACTTGCACATCTAAAGTCTTCTATGTTATGGTTATGCGGTTGTGTAATTACTTTCATATCTAAAGTCTTCTATGTTATGGTTATGTAGTTGCGATTACTTGCATATCTAAAGTCAATGATATGGTTATGTAGTTGCGATTACTTGCACATCTAAAGTCTTCTATGTTATGGTTATGTAGTTGCGATTACTTGCACATCTAAAGTCTTCTATGTTATGGTTATGTAGTTGCGATTACTTGCATATCTAAAGTCTTCTTTCTATGTTATGGTTATGTAGTTGCGAATACTTGCATATCAAAAGTCTTCTATGTTATGGTTATATAGTTGCGATTACTTGCATATCAAAAGTCTTCTATGTTATGGTTATGTAGTTGCGAATACTTGCATATCAAAAGTCTTATGTGTTATAGTTATGTAGTTGCGATTACTTACATATCTAAAGTCTTCTATGTTATGGTTATGTAGTTGCGAATACTTGCATATCAAAAGTCTACTATGTTATGGTTATGTGGTTGCGATTACTTACATATCTAAAGTCTTCTATGTTATGGTTATGTAGTTGCGATTACTTGCATATCTAAAGTCTTATGTGTTATGGTTATGTAGTTGCGGTTACTTACATATCTAAAGTCTTCTATGTTATAGTTATGTAGTTGCGATTACTTGCATATCTAAAGTCTTATGTGTTATGGTTATGTAGTTGCGATTACTTGCATATCTAAAGTATTCTATGTTATGGTTTTGTAGTTGCGATTACTTACATATCTAAAGTCTATGATATGGTTTTGTAGTTGCGATTACTTGCATATCTAAAGTCTTATGTGTTATAGTTATGTAGTTGCGATTACTTGCATATCTAAAATCTTATGTGTTATGGTTATGTAGTTGCGATTACTTTCATATCTAATTACATGTGTATTGTGTCTACTCCCGTGTCGCTACCGCGGCTTCTACGATTAGGGGAGACAGCCACTGCTGGCTGTCGTCAGAGGCGTCAAGGAGATTTGGAATCGTTGCCTGTGCAGCCGTGGAAGACATGCACGGAGTTACCTTATCAACGGACTTTACCAATGCATTTTTGGAAATGCTGTGATAAGTGCTGGAGTCATCATCATCATGTGTCATACCGATTGGCTGGTGGCTGTTGTGGCCTTCCTTGGCACTGTATATCGTATCAATTCTGCCGTTGACTGCTTTACATGCCATTACACCAAACTATCGAGTATCTTCTGTCTTTATGTCGCTTGCGATCTCTCTTTCCATGTACTTTGCCAGTTGTAACCAAGTATTCTAACTTTCTTCTTCTCGTGATGTGCGCGAGAAATATTCCCCAAGAAGTTAATATGGGGAATTCCAGATTACAATGAAACTGGTCTCATGGATATGACAGGATAAGATAGACTGGATAACTGTGTCTATTGTTCCAGCTCTGGAAATACAGAGCTGCGACGACGTTTTGATTCTGTGTTGTCCCCTCCAGCCCCCCCCCCTCTTACCGAAAACTGTAACCATATTAAATGTGTTCCCTTTTATTTATTTTCATTGCCTTTTCTGCATCGGTCGCATTCTGACACTTGCCAGTCGCTTCTTAATCAAACTCGGAAATATCTCTGTTTTTAAAATGAAAATTCGTACACATCTCCATCCGTCCATCCGTCCATCCGTCCATACGTACATACGTACATACGTACATACGTACATACGTACATACGTACATACATACATACATACATACATACATACATACATACATACATACATACATACATACATACATAATCCATCCATCCATCCATCCATCCATCCATCCATCCATCCATCCATCCATCCATCCATCCATCCATCCATCCATCCATCCATCCATCCATCCATCCATCCATCCATCCATCCATCCATCCATCTATCTATCTATCTATCTATCTATCTATCTATCTATCTATCTATCTATCTTTCATTCGCCCGAAGTATTGTCTATATCTGCATTGTCGTTTCCTGTAGTTGTTTGGCCCTTACGAAGCTGAGGGCCCGACGCTGCACCTCCCTTGAGTGTCCGTCACAGGGCGAGTGTTATATCGCTTTGCAGTTACAGACATACTTCCAACTGGCGTGAGTGCGTGGCATCCTTATTGTTGTAGTGCGCCTTTTGGCTGGTTACCTCCGACTTCAGCACTTAACCTTGCTAGAGCAGACTGTGGTATTGCTCGGGTGTAGGAAGGCCTGGCCAGGCTTGGTTTTCAATCCCTGATGACTGTTAAGCCTCATCCCCACGACAAGGAACTGGTCTTGATTATGATTCGTACACATGAAGCATGGAGGATAGAGCGGACAAAGAAAAGGTTGTGGTAAAGTCATTAGGAAGCATAGAAATGCAGAGCTGTTGTAAAGCTGATGATAACAATAGAAATTAAAAAAACGGGGACTGGTTGGTCTCGAGGCAAGAAGCAGGTTCTCGAAACAGAGAGGTTGTGAGTTCAAATCCCGGCTGCACCAGTTGGGATTTTATTTGTGATTTCTCTCTGAGGCAACCACCCCTGGTCTCAGCAGCAAGGCATTGCTTGAAACGTCAATTACTCATAGACAGAAAAAAATATGAGTACCTCTGAAGACGGAGTTATCTGCCTGTGCGGCAAGGGATCCCTGTGCACAAGGCTACCAGGGACGTAGAATGACGTTTCGGCCAATTAGGCCTTCAGCTTGAACAATAAACAACACAAAAATATACACACAGAAATAGGAACCAGTGTTGGGTGGGGAGTGTTAAACACTCCAAGGTATGAAGACAGCTTTACAAGGGAGGAACACAACACAATACTTAACACACTTCAAGGTATGAAGACAGCTTTACAAGGGAGGAACACAACACAATACTGACGTTTCAGCCTGTTTGCTACCAGCTTTACCGCAGCATCGCAATTATTTGCCTATTCCCTACACACAGAAACACACCAACATCACACTCATGTAACCGTTTCCAGTAATAATATATATTTTTAGGACCTATCACATTTACTGTATTTCACAACTGTATCGACAGGCCATGTCACTTAAACTCCAATCGGTGATTGACCAAACTCCAGTCGGTGATTGACCAAACTCCAGTCGGTGATTGACCAAACTCCAGTCGGTGATTGGCCAAATTCCAGTCGGTGATTGACCAAATTCCAGTCGGTGATTGACCAAACTCCAGACGGAGATTGACCAAACTGCAGTCGGTGATTGACCAAACTCCAGGCGGTGATTGACCAAACTCCAGTTGGTGATTGACCAAACTCCAGTTGGTGATTGACCAAACTCCAGTTGGTGATTGATCAAACTCCAGTCGGTGATTGACCAAACTCCAGTCGGTGATTGACCAAACTAGTCGGTGATTGACCAAACTCCAGTCGGTGATTGACCAAACTCCAGTCGGTGATTGACCAAACTCCAGACCGCAAGTAAGTGATTTCCGTTTTTTTCAAAAATCTAGCATATTCATCATCATCAAGTACCGGACCTGCTGGCGTAGGTGATCATGTCTCTCCACAACTTTCGATCTCGACAGTTATTTATCATTTCCGTTGCTGACCTTCTGCCAAGCCATTCTCTTAAGCTGTCTGCTATTTTTTCTCTTTGCTTCCCTCTATCTCTTCGTCCCTCAATTTTGCCAGTTGTTACTGTCAGACAGTTCGAGCATCGCAAGAACGACAAATGATATAACCACGACACATTTCCGGTACCAGCGAGAAAGAGAAAAGAAGAATGACTAAATCTAAATGACAAATGGGACAGTTTTGGAGAGACAGCAAATTATTTAATGCGTTGAAGAATTCTTCTTTGTAGTCGATCTATCCGATTGGAATAATAAAAACAAGAATAGAAGAGAAGCTGGGCAACATATTCAACAAATCAAAAAGAGACTCCAGTGGCATTGTGGCTAGTACACTCGTCACCCGATTTGAGGGTTTTGAGGTTCAGATACCAGTTGATGCAACATATTTTATTTCGACATAAACGGCTCTCGAGTCACAACCACATAGATGGGTAACAAACAAAACAATCAACACGGAAGTGTGTGTCGCAGCTTTACTTAAAGCAAAACAAGAAAAAAATAACGTTTCGGCCATAGCCTTCGTTAGTAGTACAAAACAACTAATAAAGAAACAGCGTTACATAGATTTCAACTTATCTTAATTCATAGCAACATCGCCACGCGGTCTTTAGGTAGAAGATAAATGGGCCCTTACACAGGAAGTAGCCGAAACATCCAGCTTTACAGCAGCCCCTCGCGATATGGGGAGCCGAGATAGTTCAGTGCTTAGTGAACTGGACTACGAAGGGAAAAAGGGAGGGTTAAATCCCAACCGACGGGGGTCCGGTTCACCCAGCGTTTAATGGGTACAGGATTTTTTGCTGAGAAAGTAAAGCGGCACGGGCGTAATACCGACCACATTGTCTCAAAAATCATGTGCCGAAGGTCTGTAAAATTTATGGTCAGTAACACCATATTCCCTATACGGCACTTGGCGTGACGTGGTACTTTATTTTTTGTTAACTTTTTTTTTACACCGGAAGTAGCAAGATCATCGAGTTTTACAGCGGCCCCCTGGCGATATGATACACGTGTGTCTCTTCAGATGGGTACTTGATGTACTCTTTGTGAAGATAAGCCAGCGGTTAGGGGCACTGGCCACTCGCGATATGATACACGTGTATCTCTTCAGATGGGTACTTGATGTACTCTTTGTGAAGATAAGCCAGCGGTTAGAGGCACTGGCCCCTCGCGATATGATACACGTGTGTTTCTTCAGATGGGTACTTGATGTACTCTTTGTGAAGATAAGCCAGCGGTTAGGGGCACTGGCCCCTCGCGATATGATACACGTCTATCTCTTCAGATGGGTACTTGATGTACTCTTTGTGAAGATAAGCCAGCGGTTAGGGGCACTGGCCCCTCGCGATATGATACACGTGTGTCTATCTCTTCAGATGGGTACTTGATGTACTCTTTGTGAAGATAAGCCAGCGGTTAGGGGCACTGGCCCCCTCGCGATATGATACACGTGTGTCTATCTCTTCAGATGGGTACTTGATGTACTCTTTGTGAAGATAAGCCAGCGGTTAGGGACACTGGCCCCCTCGCGATATGATACACGTGTGTCTATCTCTTCAGATGGGTACTTGATGTACTCTTTGTGAAGATAAGCCAGCGGTTAGGGGCACTGGCCCCTCGCGATATGATACACGTGTATCTCTTCAGGTGGGTACTTGATGTACTCTTTGTGAAGATAAGCCAGCGGTTAGGGGCACTGGCCCCTCGCGATATGATACACGTGTATCTCTTCAGATGGGTACTTGATGTACTCTTTGTGAAGATAAGCCAGCGGTTAGGGACACTGGCCCCTCGCGATATGATACACGTGTATCTCTTCAGATGGGTACTTGATGTACTCTTTGTGAAGATAAGCCAGCGGTTAGGGGCACTGGCCCCCTCGCGATATGATACACGTGTGTCTATCTCTTCAGATGGGTACTTGATGTACTCTTTGCGAAGATAAGCCAGCGGTTAGGGGCACTGGCCCCTCGCGATATGATACACGTGTATCTCTTCAGATGGGTACTTGATGTACTCTTTGTGAAGATAAGCCAGCGGTTAGGGGCACTGGCCCCTCGCGATATGATACACGTGTATCTCTTCAGATGGGTACTTGATGTACTCTTTGTGAAGATAAGCCAGCGGTTAGGGGCACTGGCCCCCTCGCGATATGATACACGTGTGTCTATCTCTTCAGATGGGTACTTGATGTACTCTTTGCGAAGATAAGCCAGCGGTTAGGGGCACTGGCCCCTCGCGATATGATACACGTGTATCTCTTCAGATGGGTACTTGATGTACTCTTTGTGAAGATAAGCCAGCGGTTAGGGGCACTGGCCCCTCGCGATATGATACACGTGTATCTCTTCAGATGGGTACTTGATGTACTCTTTGTGAAGATAAGCCAGCGGTTAGGGGCACTGGCCACCCAAACTCTTGAAGCATTGACTTAGTATATCTCTGTCTCTCTCTCTGCGATCAAGACTCAATCAGAGTAGGGTTCCAGACTCTCACGTGAAGACAGCTGTCAGTTTAAGTGAATTGATCGACCCCACAGACAGAACATCATAATTAGAGTCTGTTAGATCCACCCTGATTGAGTACCTGTTAAAACGCTGCACTGTGTTCTGCGTCAGTGGCCCAGTGCATCCAATTTCAGCCAGCATTTTATTCAGGTTTACTTTCCTTAGCCTTTGATTGTCCCCATCACTTCCTGTAAGATTTAGTATAACGATGTGAATAATACATTCTTCATCTTCTATTCAACTCCCTGTAGAGCATAGGTCTTCAACACTTTGCTAGCCGTTCTGTTGTTTGCCAATCTCTTACGATCATTCCATGTCATCACCACCATACTCCCGTTTCTGCTTCCACTTTTCTCCAAGAATATTTTGACCTTCCTCTTTGTCTCATCTCCTGGGGATTTCAAAAACGTGCTTGTCGTGTAATACTCTAATTTGGCTTCCGCAGTGTGTGTCCTATCCAGCGCCATCATTTTTGTTTTATCTCATTGTGTGCCAGTGCTCGAATCAATTCAGAGGAAGATATGTTTACAGCACTCGGAAAAAAGACGAATAATGAACAACAGAAAAAAAAGACGAATAATGAACAACAGAAAAAAAAGACGAATAATGAACAACAGAAAAAAAGACGAATAATGAACAACAGAAAAAAAGACGAATAATGAACAACAGAAAAAAAAGACGAATAATGAACAACAGAAAAAAAGACGAATAATGAACAACAGAAAAAAAAGACGAATAATGAACAACAGAAAAAAAGACGAATAATGAACAACAGAAAAAAAGACGAATAATGAACAACAGAAGAAATAAAAACAAAGAACAATATATGGACCAAAGCAGGATCGAACCAGTACTCAGTGGCACAACGCCTTGCCACGAAAAGTCAAACGCTAGGGAACACTGCCAACTCGGATAACTAGAAAATTAGCTATCGTGGAAGTGCCTTTCACGCAGGTGTTCTCACGACTGTAGCATAAGGCTGCGATCACAGCTCGGAAATAAATTATGTATCTCTATTTTTCCTATTAAGACAATTATCACCGGGATAGGGTATGACTGAATACTTGCGTTGCAGACAAACATTTAGGACGAAACAGCACGAATAATAGTTTCCAGTGGTTTAGAATTAGTCTCCTGTGCTAGTGCTTGTCTGGTGCTTTCCTGTAATTCTATGTTAGTGATTTTGCTGTGGCTTTTCTATCCTTTTATTCTGCGTAAGCAGTAAAGTCTGAAGTTTCACAACGACTCCTCTACCTATTTTTGACCCTCCCATAAGGTGGTCAACTACACCGCGTAAAGGTACGAGACTTGACCCGGCGTCTTAGCACGCGAGTTTCCACCCATATGTGCTCGGCCGCCTATCCAGAAATGTTCGGAGATTTCTGTATAGTGTCGCCTCAAGCATCGGAACTCAGATGCGAAGCAACATTCCTCACCTTCCCAGGGTAATACCCTGGTACCCATTTCTGCCAACGGCTGCGTTGACCGTGGGGGTATTTTTTCCGACCACGAGTACAATTCACACTGCTCCCAGCGGGAATCGAACACGGGTTGTCCGAACGTCGGTAGTCCAGTCGGATGGTTTTCCCAACTCGGCTACCGAGGCCCCCCCCCCCCTCCTATCCTGCGCCACTCGTTCATTTTCCTTCTGGCCACAGAGGGGCATACAGGGAAGACATTTCTGTTTTTATTTC
Organism: Megaustenia siamemsis; assembly: GCA_032433765.1. NCBI lineage: Eukaryota > Metazoa > Mollusca > Gastropoda > Stylommatophora > Ariophantidae > Megaustenia > Megaustenia siamemsis. Next base: position 20,456,486 of record JAVIAB010000049.1, read on the forward strand.
ACATACTAGTTTGAAATTATTTTGTTCTAGAATCTTCATTATTAGTTAGCTATCAATGTATGATTAATTTGATTTACTTAAATATCTGTGTGTGTTTCGTTTATCTGTTCCTGCTGAGGGTCTATTGAGTCGAAACGTCGTTCAAATTTTTTGTCGTCTATTAATCACGTGATATGCTGACGATACTGTACTACTAGCAGACAACCCTAAAGATCTACAACAATTACTTAATGAAATAAACATGTCAAGCAAAAAATATGGACTAGATACGGATGTCAAAAAGACTAAAACTATGATCATAAACAAAGAAAATACTCAAAACCCACAAAACTACTAAACACAATTCAAACAAGACAAATGCGATTTGTGGGCCATGTTAAAAGACACAACAACTAGACTACTAAAAGTAAACTTGGAGGGGAAAATACAAGGCAGAGGCAGATTAAGACTAACATGGACGAATAACATCAAAAGATGGACAAATCAGCCTATGACAACCTTCACCATCAAAGCAAGAGACAGAGCAGAATGGCGCTCCATGGCAGCCAACCTTTGTTGCGGTGATGGCACTCGATGATGATAATGATGATAATGATGATGATGGTGAGTTCGAAATTATTTTGTTTTAGAATCTTCATTATTAGTTACCTATCTCTGTAGGTTTAATTTGATTTACTTAAATATCTGTGTGTGGTTTTTCTTTGTCTGTTCCTGCTGAGGGCCTATTTAATCGAAACGTCCTTCAACTTTGTGGCGTCTATTAATCACGTAAAGTTTAACCATTCCATTTTTTTTTCTCATTTCTCCTTCACATTCAGCTCTGCTGTAGCATCGCATGTTTATGCATTTCTTTGCCCATGTCCCTGAACCATTTCACAGCCACAGTTGCTAGAGGACTACATTTACCCTTTCACGACCAGATTAAAAACCACACAAATAACATGTTTCAAACGTATACATGGGAACTAGCTTAAGAAAAACAATTCAGAAGTGAACAAACAAGAAGACAAATGTGGTTCACCCACTACAATGTGATTCAAACAACACATTAAATGCGCTGAACCACGTTATAGGACAAGAAACAAGTGAAAATACTTAGAACCATCATCAACAAAATCTATGAAAACAACAGGTCGAGATTGCGTCGTCTATCAAATAAAGCTGAAAAAGGGAAAACACTCGAAAAAGAGATAACCAGAGGAAGCACGTCAAGTAGACGAAAACATCAACACATTTCCTACAACAGCAATTAGTGGTTGTCAGAACAAGACACGGCTGTTTATTTTCATATTAAATGGACATTTTAGTTGTAATTCAAGAAATGTTAGTCTTAGAGGATGATGGTCTGAAACTACGTCAATCTGCACATTTTTAAGACTGAAATCATCATCATCATCAAGTACCGGGCCTGCTGGCGTAGGTCATCATGTCTCTCCACAACTTTCGAACACGACAATTATTTAGCATTTCTGTTGTTGACCTTCTGCCAAGCAATTTAGACTGTTCTACGTGAAAGAAAATAAATGTAAAGAGCCCCGTCACGCCAAGTGGCGTATAAGGAATATGGTGTTAGTGACCATAGTTTGTACATACCTTCTACACATGACTTTTGGGGTAATGTGTTCGAAATTACGCCCGTGTCGCTTTATTTTCCCAGAAAAAAAAATAATCCGGTACCCTTTTTTTTATTTATTAATTTTTTTCGTTCGTCAGCTTTTACTTCTGACGAAGTCCCTAGAGGCTAGGAACTCAGTTTTGCGTATTAATTCATTTTTTTTCCTCGCAGTCGTGTGCACAGAAGTCCCTCGCCGCACAGGCAGATAACTCCGACTTCGGAGGTACTCATATTTTTTCCGTCGATGAGTAATTGACGTTTCAAGCTATGCCTCGCTGCTGAGATCAGGGGTGGTTGTCGCAGAGAGAAATCATAAATAAAAATCCCAAATGGTTCAGCCGGGATTTGAACCCACAACCTCTCTGTCTCGAGGCCGGCGTCTTGTCTTGAGACTAACCAATCCCCCCCCCCCCCCCCCGGTACCCAATTAAGGCTGGACCAACCTGCACCATCAAAGCAAGAGACAGAGCAGAATGACGCTCCGTGGTAGCCAACCTTCGTTGCGGAGAAGGCACTCGATGATGATGATGACGAACCCAAAAGATATCGATCAGGATCGAACCTGACCTCTTCTTCTTTGTAGTCCAGTTCACTAACCACTCAGCTATCGCGGTTCTGTCCGGGGAAGTGATTTCAAATAAAGCAATTGAAATGTAATTCTCTTCTACCTTTTTAACTCCCAGTGGAGCATAGGTCTCCAACAAACACTTTTCAAGTCGTTCTGTTTTTTGCCATTCTTTTAAGATCATTCCATGTCTTCCCCATCATCTTCATCTCTGCTTCTATCTGTCTTCTCCAAGAATTCATTGGTCGTCTTCTTTCTCTTTTCCCCTGGGGATTCCAAAAAAGGGCCTGTTGTGTAATACTCTCAGTTGGCTTCCGTAGTGTATGTCCTATCCAGCGCCATCGTCTTCGCTGTATCTCTTTATCCACTGGTTTTTGACTGGTACATTTCCATAATTCTATGTCAGTGATTTTGTCCTGCCATTTCCATCCTTTTATTCTGCTTAAGCATCCATTAATGAAAGTCTGTATCTTCGTGATTGTCAATTTTGTTGTTCTCCATGTTTCACAGCCATATAATAGGACCGACTTAAAATTTGAGTTGAAAATTTTTATTTTTGTATTTATCCTAATTTCTTTGGATTTCCATATGTTTCCCAGTGCAACGATAGTTCCTATTGCTCTTGATATCCTTATTTTGGTTTTATTTTCCGTTCCACCTTCTTTATCTATATTCTTCTTCTTTCTTCTTCTACCTTTTTGGCTCCCAGTGGAGCATAGGTCTTCAACAAACACTTTCCAAGTCGTTCTGTTTCTTGCCATTCTTTTAAGATCATCCCATGTCTTTCCCATCATCTTCATCTCTGCTTCTGTCTGTCTTCTCCAAGAATTCATTGGTCATCTTCTTTATCTTTTCCCCTGGGGATTCCAAAAAAGGGTCTGTTGTGTAATACTCTCATTTGGCTTCTGTAGTGTGTGTCCTATCCAGCGCCACCGTCTTCGCTGTATCTCTTTATCCATTGGTATTTGACTGGTACATTTCCATAATTCTATGTTAGTGATTTTGTCCTGCCATTTCCATCCTTTTATTCTGCGTAAGCATCCATTAATGAAAATCTGTATCTTCATGATTGTCAATTTTGTTGTTCTCCATGTTTCGCAGCCATATAATAGGACCGACTTAACATTTGAATTGAAAATTGTTATTTTTGTATTTAACTTAATCTATAAAACATTTGAGAGATGAACAAGCAGGTTTTAGGAGGAACAGATCATGTGCTGATCAAATAACTACTCTACGTATAATAGCTGAACAAAGTTTAGAACTAAAATCCCCACTTTATATTGGATTCATAGATTACGAAAAGGCATTTGATAGTTTAGACAAATGTGTGCACTCCTGTAAACTTCCTTTCTTTGGAAGTTTGATCATATAACCTTCTTTCCAGTCTTTGGGTATTTCTTCCCTCTCCCAAATTTTATCTAATAGATTATGTAGCATCTTGGTAGAGGTGTTAATATCTGCTTTGATGGCTTCCGAAGGAATTTCATCTGGTCTGTGGCTTTACCATTTTTTTATAAATTTAAATGTAATCTTATCGTACAATTTTGAACATCTCTTTCATATAAAGGTATTGGAAATGAAAACAGTTCGTTCACAGACACAAGCAATCGGAGTACATCATGATCTTATGACTATTGTGAAGAAACGGAAAATGAAATGACCCGGCCACATATCTCAATCGTCTGGCCCAGCAAAGACCATTGTGTAAGGAAATGTGACATTATGGGAGAAGGAAAAGATTGCCTGAGAAAGAGATGTGAAGATAATATCAACGAATGGACAAATCTCGACTTTGGAGTGTCCTGTATAATGATTGAAGGTTGAGAGAAGTTGAGAAGTTTGGCTAAAGCTATAAATTCCTCTCTATCATTGATATCAAAATGTAAGCTTTTGTGTTTCTCATCATCATCATCATGTGCCATACCGGTTTGCGTAGGCGATCATGTCCTACCGCAATCTTCTATCTACAGTGCATCGTATCAGTTCTGCTGTTGACTGTTTTCCCATGCCATGACACCAAGCTATCCAGTATTTTCTTTCTTGTTTTCCGTCCGCGATCTCTCTTTCCTTTTCATTTTGCCAGTTGTAACCAAGTATTCCCACTTTCCTCTTCTCATGATGCTCCCGAAAAATGTTGATTGTTTCTTTCTGATGTTTTTTAGGAGCTCCCTTTTTGTGTTGGCCTCTTTGAGAACGTCCTCATTGGTCTATGTGTTTCTAGCCAACATAAATACATGTATCTGCTGTTGCTTACTCCTCCTCCACCTACTCACCCTCCTCCACCTACTCATTCTACTCCTCCTCCACCACCTCCTTTTCTTCTTCTTCTTCTTCTCCTCCTCTTCCTTCTTATTCTCCTTCTTTTTTCCTCCTCTTCCACCTCCTCCTTATTTTTCTTCTTTCTTCTCCTCCTCCTCCTCATCTCCTCCTTCTTCTGCTCTACTTGCTGATCTTCCTGCTTTTTCTTCTATTTTCCTCCTCTTCGACATTTTCCTCCTCATCCTCCCCCTTCATTACCTCCTCTTCCACCTACTCCTTGTTCTCCTTCTCCTCCTCCCACTCTACTTCTTCTCCTCCCCCTCTTGTTCTTCTTCTTCTCTTTCTTTCAGTCCTCTCCGTGTGGGGCATAGATCTTCAACAAATACGTTCCCAGTCGTCCTGTTTCTTGTCTATCACTTAACACTGCTTCATGTATGTTTGGGAAGAAGATCTCCATACAGAAGTACCACCCATAAACCGACGTGGCTAATTCTTAAGTAGGGAATAATAGAACAAAGAAGTATGTGTTAGCACTCGGAAAAATTGACAGACAAACAACAATAGACAAAAACGAAGAACAATATATGGTCCGAAGTGGGATCGAACCCGTACTCAGTGGCACCGCGCCTTGCCACGAGAAGCCGAACGCTTGGCACACTGCCACGCAGCCAACTAAAAAATTGGCTATTGCAGCAGTGTCTTGCACGAAAGGCGTTAAGTAGCAGCACCGAAATGACGTCGCCACAATCTGTCAACACCAGTTTTCCTACAGAACTAAACAACCACTCACAGCCAGACAATGAGGATGATTTTTATAGAAACAGGCAGACAATAACGATGACTTTATATAAAAAAAGGCTGACAATGGGGATGATTTTATAGAAACAGGCAGACAATAACAATGACTTTTTAGAAAAAAGATGACAATGATGATGATTTTATAGAAACAGGCAGACAATAACGATGACTTTATAGAAAAAAGGCTGACAGTGAGGATGATTTTATAGAAACGGGCAGGCAATGAGGATAATTTGTAAATAAAAAAAAAACAAGAAGGCATTTGTAACGATAAAAACAAGTAGGCATTAAGAACATTCCCGTGTGTTACCGGGGCCTCATTATGCGGGAAGTAAAGAATAGTGACACTGTGACCTTCCAGGCATGTCGTAAGAGGCGACCAAGGAGGTTGATCGATGGCTTGACAAGCTGGTATTGTAAAAAGTATTGTTATAGAAACAGCCATAGATTTTAGAAGTAGTGATCTCTGCAATATGTGCCATTTTGGCACGCAAGGTTTCTGCTTTTGAGATTGTGGTTCTGCCCTATGTGTCCTCTTCGGCTCGAAAGGGCAATAGATAGATAGATTAAGAACAACAAAAACAAGTAGGCATTAAGATCAATAAAAACAAGTAGGTAAATGATGATACCTTTATAGAAATAGACTGGTAGTGATGATAATTTTTATAAAAACAGGTAACGCACTTAACCTGACAGCTGACTTAATGTGAGAGTCTGGAATCCTACTCTGATTGAGTCCTGATCGCAGAGAGAGAGAGAGAGAAAGAGAGAGAGAGAGATAAAACAGATAGTGGTGATTATTTAATGGGAAAACAATAATAGGCACACTACAATAAATTACCGATACCGCAGGAATATTTGAAGTTATCTCGACGCTGGAAGGTAAAATAAAATATATCATTTCAGTCATTGTGAAAAGGGAAGTAACCAGTTACATTAACACAGCGCCGAGCTTACAGGATAATGTAATCTGCTTCATGGCACGAAGAAACCCGAAAATTTGCAATGTTAACCTGGTTATATTACATGGTTACCATACATGGTTACATTACATGGTCTTTTTTCATTATACAATACTCAAAAATCTACAAGTGGATATCAAAGTTGAAGGAATAGACCTGGAGACAGTTCAGAGTTGTAAACTACCTTGGACATACAATAACCATGGATGGAAAATGTAAAACTGAAATAAACAAAGGAATAGGAATGGCAAAAAGTAATTGTAATGCTATGAAAAATATACTAACATCAAAACAAATAACAGCAGGGCTGAAACTAAGAATACTAAATGTTATATCTTCTCAAAATTAATGTATGGTGCAGAAACATGGACATTAGACAAGAAAACATAACAGAGAATTGAAGCCCTTCAAATTTTTATTTACAGAAGAATAGGTAGAATTGGATGGAAAGAAAAGAAAACAAACGATAACGTCTTAAAACAAGTAAAAATGTAAAAAGAACTTCTAAACACAATTCAAACAAGACAAATGAAATTTTAGGGGCATGTTAAAAGACACAATAGCCTAATAAAAGTAATATTGCAAGGGAAAATGCAAGGTAAAGGAGGCAGAGGCAGATCAAGACTAACACAGACGAGTAAAATAAAAAGATGGACAAGTTAACCTATGGCAAGGCATAATACAGTGCCATGGAGTACGGGTTCGATCCTGCTTCGGACCATATATTGTTCTGTGTTTTTTTCTGTTGTTGTTTATTTGTTATTTTTTCCGAGTGCTAACACATACCTTTTCCTTCTATATAACCTAGGACAACCTGCATCATCAAAACAAGAGACAGAATGGAATGGCGATCCATGGTAGCCAACCTTCGATTACGATCTTTTCATTATATTATAAATGTTGAGAGTTCTCATGATAACAAAACAGACAAACGAGGAAATTCTCCAAAAGACGAAAACAAAATGACAGTTACTAAAACATCAGAAAGAAACAATCGCCAACGAGAAGAGAAAAGTTGGAATGCTCGGCTACAAAAGTTGAATTAGAAGGAAAGAGAAATATTGGATTGCAAAGAAAGAAGATACTAGATAGCTATCCATCATCAAGGACCGGTTCCATGAAAAAAGGAAACGAGAACACCCAAAGTATAACGAGATGAATGGATACCTCCAACTATCAAGGAGGGATCAAGGCATCATACTTCGCCTAAGCACTGGCCACAACAGAATGAGAAATCACATGTTCACCAAACTCAAAATAGGAACTACCAGCCAATGCCACTGTACACTGGACAACATGACAACAAAACAAGTTCTACAGGATTGCCCCCAGTACCCAGACCTGAGAAGAGCAATGTGGTCCACGCCCACCTCCCTGGAAGAGAAACTACACGGGGCAACCGATTCACTTAAACAGACAGCTGACTTCATGAGAGTGTCTGGAATCCTAGTCTGAGTGACGTCATGATCGCAGATGAAGAGGAAGAAGATAGCTTCATGTCTTGGCACGGTAAACAATCAACAAAAAAAATAATACTATAAACTATTGGTTATTGGTTATGAAAGGCATATAACCATAATCCATATAATATAGTATATCAGTAGTAGTAATATAGTATATTTGTGGTTGTTGCAAGAGTCCTGATAATAATGATAATGATATCTGACTATATTATAAATGTCACAATATATTATAAATGTCAGATGTCATTAGTTGATAAACATCAAAACAAAACCGTATATAGATGATACTATAAACTGTATACAGAAAGTTGCGGAAGGACATGATCGCCATCCCCACCCGGAATAACTCATGATGATGAACAGAAGTCCATCAGCAGTGTAGGGTAAACAGTTCCAGCGCGATTACAACGACTCACGATAAAACCAGCAGCTCTCACATCTCTCTACCACATTATTGAGACGCGAGGCATGCAACGTTCGTTAAATTACCCCCAGAAATAGATATCTTTACATTCATGTAGTTTTTAAGTTGAAATAACTAGAATTTGTAATTCAAATTAAGTAATCAAGTTTTGAACTGAATCCGAAGAAAGAAGAAAAAATACTGATAAAAAGTTAAAATGTCAAATGATGTAATTTACATCCATTACTTTGTTTTTCTTCTTCTATTTTCCTGCAGAAAGTTAATAATAGCTTCAGTTATATGGTTCTTGAAAAGATGTTTATGTTGAGGAAAAAAGTATTGATGATATGATTGTGTTGTTGTTAGTTGACGTTGTTAATTTAATGTTATTACTCTGTTCTGATATTTATTGTCGGTTTTGTTTTAATGTTGCCGTTGTTATTTCCTTGTTTTGTTTTTTTTCTTGTTGTTTGTTGTAGAAAGGGGGAAAATGAAGCTTTGAGTGACCAGAATGAGAGAAGACGTAGAAGAAAGAGCGGGCATTGAGCCAATACTAAGCTACATACAGAAGCAATCAATAAAAGTATGTTTTGCCCATCTAGAAAGAATGTTCTGAGATGTTTTACCATGGAAATCGTGTATTATTGAGTTATTGAGCTATTGATTTTTTGAGTTATTGATTTTTTGAGTTATTGATTTTTTGAGTTATTGATTTTTTGAGTTATTGATTTATTGAGTTATTGATTTATTGAGCTATTGATTTATTGAGTTATTGATTTATTGAGCTATTGATTTATTGAGCTATTGAGTTATTGATTTATTGAGTTATTGATTTATTGAGTTATTGATTTATTGAGCTATTGATTTATTGAGTTATTGATTTATTGAGCTATTGATTTATTGAGCTATTGAATTATTGATTTATTGAGTTATTGATTTATTGAGTTATTTATTTATTGAGTTATTGATTTATTGAGGTATTTGCGGGTCATCACCATTGCACTCCGAACATGTCCATAGGTGCTCAGATCCCCTCCTCGGTGTCCAGCGACCGACGACTCCAGTTCTGTGTTGGTTGATAAGTCTTCTTACACGCCCACTAAGTTTCTCATTTCTGGCTGTGCCCATCTTAACTCCCATCGATTTCATCCGAAAGAGCGGCATGGATTTGTGATTGTCGGAGTCCTGCGCTGTTGCCACATCTCGGAGGGCATAATCATCGGTTCAGTGACATTTATAGTCAGATGTCATTAGTTGACTCATTATGAGTTCAGTGACATATATAGTCAGATGTCATTAGTTGACTCATTATGAGTACAGTGACATATATAGTCAGATGCCATTAGTTGACTCATTATGAGTTCAGTGACATTTATAGTCAGATGCTATTAGTTGAATCATCATCTTGTGCCACATTTGTAATCGAAATTGCCGCCGATGGAACTGCAGCAGAGTTTGCACTGCATAGTAGTGTAGAGAGGAGTGGAGTGGAGTGGAGTGGAGTGGAGTGGAGTGGAGTGGAGTGGAGTAGAGTAGAGTAGAGTAGAGTAGAGTAGAGTAGAGTAGAGTAGAGTAGAGTAGAGTAGAATAGAGTAGAGTAGAGTAGAGTAGAGTAGAGTAGAGTAGAGTAGAGTAGAGTAGAGTAGAGTATAATAGAGTAGAGTAGAATAGAGTAGAGTAGAGTAGAGTAGAGTAGAGTAGAGTAGAGTAGAGTAGAGTCTACTTCTCACATCCTGTTCTGACAGAAGTCGATGATGTTAGTATCTAAATCGACAACTCACCGCCATATTTGTTCAGGCATTTCCAGAAATAACCAAAAACCGTCAACTCTCACACTAGAAATGTCAGGTACCAATTTGTATATCCTTGATCCACCAGAAAGCCGTGAAGTAAAATTATATTTTAAACAAAAAGCTCTATAATTGATAGAATTAGAACCATGATCACTACGTTGACACAGCAGTGCATCATTGATCGACCCCGCACAGTGGCCTCATAATTAGCAAAACCCCCACGAAATCCGGCCACGCCATGTGGACGCGTGCGTGTTTGTCTTACAGAAATCTACCTACACAACCACCCCCCCTCCCCCTAAAACTACCCCCGCACCATAACCAAAAGTATGTTGACAGATAAATGTCTGGTCTGGTAAAATCGTGATAAATGTCTGCCTGTCGGAAAGCGAGCAGGATAGATGTTTGCCTATGCCCCGTGTGACTAAGCGTCTATTTGAACCCTCGTTCTAGCCTCCATCAGAACTGCTATTTGTGTCTCACTTTATTGAACCACGAGTATTATATGAAGTCTCTCCGAGGTAACTTCTCACTTTTCATAACTGCCATTCCATTTCAAAAATTCTGTAGAATCTTTTTTCCCAGAAAGGATTTATCTTCATTGAGTAAATGCTGCATCACACACGATTGCAAAAAAAAAAAAAAAAGGCAAGGAAAATGTATACAAACGAGGATCAAAAGGATACAGATTTAAGAGATGTCACAGGGGTAACGTGAAACTATTATAGAATTACAGCCGTTATGAGGGCTGGATGGAGAAACGTCGACCTCTGGACGGTAGGGTACCGGGTTCGATTCCCACCATCATCATCATCATCATCAAGTATCCGGGCCTGCTGGCGTAGGTGATCATGTCTCTCCACAATTTTCGATCTCGACAGTTATTTATCATTTCTGGTTGTTGACCTTCTGCCAAGTCATTCTCTTAAGCTGTCTAAAGGTAACTTTTTAACTAGGTATTCCAACTTTTCTCTTCTCATGATGTGCCCGAAACATGTTGATTGTTTCTTTCTGATATTTTTTAGGAGCTTCTTTTTTGTGTTGGCCTCTTTGAGAATTTCCTCATTGGTCTTTTCAGCTGTCCAGGGAACTTTCAACATTCTTCTGAGAAATCCCATCTCTGTGGCCTCTAACCGCCCTTTCAATAGTTTGTCTACTATCCATGATTCGCTTCCATAGCTTATAACTGGTTCTATATAGCACCGATGAACTCTCTTTCTCACTTCTATTGACATAGGGATGTTGCATAAGATATTTTTCATTTTCTGAAATGCTACTTTGACCTGAGCTATTCTGCTTTTTATTTCTGTTGTGCATCTTCCATCCGATGTTATTATTGTATATATATATATATGAGGGTTATTTTTTCATTTGTATTAAATTGTCTAAAAATCGATTCAGAAATATACATCCAATGCAATAAGACAAAAGAAATTGTGGGACAGCTATCCCCTACATTTCAACAGAAAGCAATATCTATTACCACCAAGAAACATCTTATACAGAGTATATTCATTCCAATATTGTTCTACCAACGCCAAACATTGTCACTTATGACTAAACAACAAAGAAAGCATGTCACCACAGAGATGTGATGTCTGAGAAAAGCGCTTGGAGTAACCAGAAAAGACAGATTCAGAAATTATAATATAAGAGAAAGTGTAGGCATTGAGCCAATCCTAAGCTACACACAGAAACAACGAATACACTTGTTTATCCACATAGAAAGAATACCATATGATTCCTTAACATACAAAGTATAAGTAAAAAGAGAAGAAGGGAGAAGAGCAAGAGGCAGACCCAGAGTAAGATAGACAAAGAACAACACAGAAGCGCTACAACATCATCAAGTACCGGGCCTAGTGGCGTAGGTGATCATGTCTCCCCACAACATTCGATCTCGGCAGCTATTTATCATTTCTGTTGTTGACCTTCTGCCAAGCCATTCTCTTAAGCTGTCTGTTATTTTTTCTCTTTGCTTCCCTCTATCTCTTCGTCCCTCAATCTTTCCAGTTGTTACAATATATTCAAGTTGTTCTCTTCTCATTACATGACCAAAAAATGATGATTGTCTCTTCCTAATATTGGAAATTAGCTCTCTTTTTGCTTTGACCTCTCTCAGAACCTCTTCATTACTCTTCTTAGCTGTCCATGGTACTCTCAACATTCTTCTGTAAAACCACATTTCTACAGACTCCAGTGATTTTCTTGTCTGTTGTCCTATTGCCCATGATTCGCATCCGTATGTTAAGAATTGCTCTACGTAACATTTAAGAACTCTTTTTCTTGCTTCTATTGTCAAAAATGGATTGCATAGTATTTTCCTCATTTTTTTGGAAAGCTGCTTTTGCCTGAGCCATTCTGCATCTCACCTCTTGTGTACATCTTCCGTCTGAGGTTAACAAAGTTCCCAAATATTTAAATTCATTGACCTGTTTTAGAAGCGCTACAGCAACATCATTTGACAATGGTTGAAGCCGACAAAAGGGCAAAAACCAGAACTGTTTCTCTCTTGACACCCGAGTGTACAAGAGGAAGTGAAGAAAGAAAACAAGAAAGATCAAATACTCTAGCTCGAAATTTGTTTTCTTACACCACACGTGCTAGAGTGTACTGATATTGATGACATGTTGCACTAGTAATGAGTATCCAATAATTAATATACGGTCACGTGTTCATCTTCCCAGCATGCATATGTGCTGCAGAAGACTGTTAACAATATGGCGGGTGTGATACCGAACCCGTGTAAAGTGAATCAGCGTGACGTAATCCAGTTTCTTTCATTTGAAGGATGTCATGCAGTAGACATTCATCGGAGAATGAAGGCAGCATATGGTGACAAATGTTTGTCGAGGACCAGAGTGATGGAATGGGTGCGTATGTTTAAAGACGGACGTGAGTTAACGGCAGATCTTGCACGGCCAGGTCAGGCGCATATTGTTGCAACAGAAGAAGCCATAGCCGTGCTTGATAAAGCAGTACTGACTGACCGTCGTCGGAGCATTCGTTCGCTTGCAGAAGAATTCCATATGCCAATTGGGACAGTCCACATGGTTGTTCGGAAGAAATTGAACTATCGGAAGGTGTGTTCACAGTGGGTCCCACGGATGTTGACTGACCACCATAAGGAAGAACGGATGGGGTGGAGTTTGAACCACTTGATGCGTTACAGGGCAGAGGGTGATGCATTTCTGTTGAGCATTGTGGCAGGTGCTGAATCGTGGTGCCACCACTATGAACCGAGCAGCAAAATTGACAGCATGCAATGGGAACATCCAGGTTCACCAAAACCCAACAAATTCAAGACACAGGTTTCTGCTGGGAAGGTTATGGTGACTGCATTTTTTTACCTTGAAGGGTTTTTGTTGGCTGATTTTAAGGAACCTGGTGTCAACATCAGTGCCGCCCATTATAAAGACACTTTAGACAAGCTGCATAAGGCAATCAAGGCTAAGCGACCAGGCAAGCTTTCTCAAGGTGTGATTCTTCTCCACGACAACGCTCGTCCGCACGTCGCAAAAATTGTGCAGGAAACATTGGCAAAGAAGAATTGGGAAGTTCTTCATCACCCAGCCTATAGACCCAGCCTATTGTCCCCGTGTGATTTCCATTTGTTCGGACCGTTGAAGAGAGCACTAAAGGGGCAGCGATTCAACAGCGACGCAGACGTGAAGACAGCGGTGACCACATGGTTCAGAGAGCAGCCACGCACCTTTTTCTCGGACGGCATTCGACGTCTACCTAAACAGTGGGATGCTTGCCTAAATGCATACGGAGATTTTTTCTGATGAACCCACGTGCATTCTTATTCACAAGTGCTTGTTTTATTTAATTCCGTTGAAACTATTAAATTGCGTATGATACTTTTTAAATAAATCCACACGTCCCGTTTTCAGTTGAACACGCCGTATAAAATGTTTTGAAATTAGGAGAATTAATGCAGTTGGCTATAACCAAATAAAATTTAGAGAAATACATCTACTAGACGTACAGTCTTACAAATATCTGGGAGGTAATATAGACAAAGAGGGAGGAACAGAAAATGATACCAAAATAAGGATATCAAAAGCAAGAGGAGCATTTGTTACACTGGGAAACATATGGAAGTCCAAAGAAATTAGGTTAAATACAAAAGTAAAAATTTTAAACTCCAATGTTAAGTCAGTCTTATTATATGGCTGTGAAACATGGAGAACCGCTAAAATGACAATCATGAAGATACAGACTTGCATTAATGGATGCTTACACAGAATAAAAGGATGGAAATGGCAGGACAAAATCACTGACATAAAATTATGGAAATGTACCAGTCAAATACCAGTGGATAAAGTGATACAGCGAAGACGATGGCGCTGGATAGGACACACACTGCGGAAGCTAACAGAGAGTATTACACAACATGGCCTTTTTGGAATCTCCAGGGAAAAAGACAAAGAGGAAGACCAAGGAATTCTTGGAGAAGACAGATAGAAGCAGAGATGAAGATGATGGGGAAGACATGGAACGATCTTAAAAGAATTGCAAGAAACAGAACGGCTTGGAAAGTGTTTGTTGAAGACCTATGCTCCACAGGGAGCTGAAAGGTAGAAGAAGATGAAGAAGAGGAAGAAGATGGAGAAGAACAACAAGAAAACAATGAAGAAGAAGAAGGATGAAGAAGAAGAAGAATAAGATGATAAAGATGATGATGAAGAAAATTATGTGAAGAAGAAGATGATGTAGAAGAGGAAGAAGCAGATGATGAAGAAGAAAATGATGATGATGGTGATGAAGAAGGAGATGATGAAGAAGATGAAGTAGAAGAAGAAGAAGAAAAGGAGAGGAATATGATAATGATGATGATGATGAAGAAGAAGAAGAAGGGGAAAAAGAGGAAGATGAAGAAGAGGGAGAAGAAAAGAAGTAAAAGAAAATATTTTGAGGTACCCAGTTGCAAAAAATACTGGCCATACAGCATCCGTGTGGCTTTGACTACATGACCTTTCATTCTCTATATTATGACCTTCTACCTGAACCTCTCTCGGTAACAACAACTAAATACGTGTCTATCATCTTCCCAACCATTAGATAGCGAGCTCTGACGCTACACTGGGGGGGGGGGGGGGGGGGCCTCGCTGCTGATACAAAGCTCGTCCAGCAGACACGGTATTGTGATCTTCTAGAGCTATCATCAATGAGATCTCAGCGATAACGGACATTGCTTGAGTGTGTATGTTTGATGGTATAAAGATACGGACAATGTCGCTGTCGGTTATCTTACATTTTTTTCTATGATGTAATTTTGACATTTTATCTCTTTGAAGATTCGATTTTTATTTTTCATTCTTTTAGAGATTCATTTTTTCATATGAATCTTCTTCTATTCTATTCTATTCTATTCTATTCTATTCTATTCTATTCTGTTCTGTTTTGTTGTGTTCTGTTCTATTCTATTCTACTCTATTCTATTCTGTTCTGTTCTGTTCTATTCTATTCTATTTTGTTCTATTCTATTCTGGTGTTGTTCGTTCCGTGCTACATTACCGGTTCTCTGTGTGTTTCTATTGATTTGTTCGTTCCGTGCTACATTACCGGTTCTCTGTGTGTTTCTATTGATTTGTTCGTTCCGTCCTACATTACCGGTTCTCTGTGTGTTTCTATTGATTTGTTCGTTCCGTGCTACATTACCGGTTCTCTGTGTGTTTCTATTGATTTGTTCGTTCCGTGCTACATTACCGGTTCTCTGTGTGTTTCTATTGATTTGTTCGTTGCGTGCTACATTACTGGTTCTCTGTGTGTTTCTATTGATTTGTTCGTTCCGTGCTACATTACTGGTTCTCTGTGTGTTTCTATTGATTTGTTCGTTGCGTGCTACATTACTGGTTCTCTGTGTGTTTCTATTGATTTGTTCGTTGCGTGCTACATTACTGGTTCTCTGTGTGTTTCTATTGATTTGTTCGTTGCGTGCTACATTACCGGTTCTCTGTGTGTTTCTATTGATTCGGTTGTTCCGTGGTACAGAAACAATTCTCTGTGTGTTTCTATTGATTTGGTTGTTCCGTGGTACAGAAACAATTCTCTGTGTGTTTCTATTGATTTGGTTGTTCCGTGGTACAGAAACAATTCTCTGTGTGTTTCTATTGATTTGGTTGTTCCGTGGTACAGAAACAATTCTCTGTGTTTCTATTGATTTGGTTGTTCCGTGGTACAGAAACAATTCTCTGTGTGTTTCTATTGATTTGGTTGTTCCGTGGTACAGAAACAATTCTCTGTGTGTTTCTATTGATTTGGTTGTTCCGTGGTACAGAAACAATTCTCTGTGTGTTTCTATTGATTTGGTTGTTCCGTGGTACAGAAACAATTCTCTGTGTGTTTCTATTGATTTGGTTGTTCCGTGGTACAGAAACAATTCTCTGTGTGTTTCTATTGATTTGGTTGTTCCGTGGTACATGAATAATTCTTTGTTTATTTCTATTGATTTGGTTGTTCCGTGGTACAAAAACAGTTCTCTGTGTGGAAATTGTAGTTTGGCCTCTACTCCTCCGTCTATAAATGTCTTAGTGTAGGTTTCGCCTTGATATCTATTTAAAGTTCTCTGACTCTTTTTACATTGTCCCATCCTTTCAGTCAATCCTCTCTTTTGTTACTGTTTGTGCTATGTTTGGCGCTGTAAAGTGACTTTCTTTCGCTCTGTCTTTCTTATTTCTTTCTTTCTTGCTTTCTTTTGCTCTATCTTTCTTCTTTCTTTCTTTCTTCCTCTCTTTCGCTCTATCTTTCTTCTTTCTTTCTTTCTTCCTCTCTGTATTTCTTTCTTTCTTTTATTATTTTTGCCCTCTCCCTTTCTTCTTACTTCAGTTTTTTAATTTCTTTCTCCCAATCTTACTTTCTTTCTTTTTCCTTCCTTTCCCTCATCTTTCCGTCCCCATATTTTCTCTCTTTCTGAGTAAATATGGCCGTCCAAAATATTCAAACAAAAAAAAAGAAGGTTAAATTCCGGATATTTAATTGAAATATATCGTCCATCATTACTTATGCTTGTGTAAGCTGGAAAACATGGAAGAAAATTGAAAAAAAAAATATATGGAAATCAAGTGTTTTAAAAAATACTTTCAACACAGTAGGATGAACTCAAAACAAGTGCAGGAATATATGAAATGATCATGCCACGAACAATTTCATTGGAAAAAAAAAAGCAAGTAAGAAAGGATGACGTCAGTCCGGAACGAACCGGAATAATTCGGGTTCAAAGCTCACCGGAAGCGGAAGTGATTTTTTTTCCAAAATAGGAAAAAAATAATAATTTGTGGTTTCTTTATGACGTCACTTCCTGATGTTTAGCCCGCTCGGATAACGGCAATAAATAGAAAGCCCCGTGTTAAATCGCGCACGTTAAATAACCCTGCCTGTCAAAATCGAAAAGAGTAAGCCATAAGTATGATAGCAGCCCAGGCAATGTTGTCTGTATAGATCTACCCACACCGTGGATCACAGGCCGTGCTACGGAGTTCGTGCACGTTAGCCAGGATTCTCTTCATAATTTTCTCGAGGGGGATCGGAGCACCTATGGTCTCATCTGGATTGGTTTGTAGACAAACAAATGAGAAGACGATTAGAGGCCACAGAGATGGGATTTCTCAGAAGAATGTTGGATGTTGCCTGGACAGCTAAAAAGACCAATGAGGAAGTTCTCAAAGAAACCCAACACAAAAAGGGAGCTCCTAAAAAACACCAGAAAGAAACAATCACAATTTTTACGGCACATCACGAGAAGTGGAAAGATGGAATACTTGGTTACAACTGGCAAAGTAAAAGGAAAGAGAGATCGCGGACGACAAAGAGAGAAAATACTGGATAGCTTGGTGTCATGGCATGGAAAATGATCAACAACTGAATTGATACGATGCACTGTAGATAGAAGATTGTGGAAGGACATGATCGCCTACGCCAACCGGTATGGCACATGATGATGATGGTCTCGTCTGGTGTACAGTGTTGATGATCCTAACTACAACAAAGGTCACATATGTCCTCGTCACAAAAGAATTCTTCTACTTCTTCTACCCTTTCAGCTCCCTGTGGAGCATAAGTCTTCAATAAACACTTTCAGCTCCCTATGGAGCATAGGTCTTCAACAAACACTTTCAGCTCCCTATGGAGCATAAGTCTTCAACAAACACTTTCAGCTCCCTATGGAGCATAGGTCTTCAATAAACACTTTCAGCTCCCTGTGGAGCATAGGTCTTCAACAAACACTTTCAGCTCCCTATGGAGCATAGGTCTTCAACAAACACTTTTAGCTCCCTATGGAGCATAAGTCTTCAACAAACACTTTCAGCTCCCTATGGAGCATAGGTCTTCAATAAACACTTTCAGCTCCCTGTGGAGCATAGGTCTTCAACAAACACTTTCAGCTCCCTATGGAGCATAGGTCTTCAACAAACACTTTCAGCTCCCTATGGAGCATAAGTCTTGAACAAACACTTTCAGCTCCCTAATGAGCATAGGTCTTCAACAAACACTTTCAGCTCCCTATGGAGCATAAGTCTTGAACAAACACTTTCAGCTCCCTAATGAGCATAGGTCTTCAACAAACACTTTCAGCTCCCTATGGAGCATATGTCTCAACAAACACGTTTCCAGTCGTTCTGTTCCTTGCCATTCTTTTAAGATCATTCCATGTCTCTCCCATCATCTTCATCTCTGCTTCTGTCTGTCTTCTCCAAGAATTTCTTGGTTTTCCTCTTTGTCTTTTCCCCTGAAGATTCTAAAAAAGGGCCTGTTGTGTAATACTCTCAGTTGGCTTCTGCAGTGTGTGCCCTATCCAACGCCATCGTCTTCGCTGTATCTCTTTATCCACTGGTATTTGACTGGTACATTTCCATAATTCTATGTTAGTGATTTTGTCCTGTCATTTGCATCCTTTTATTCTGCGTAATCATCCATTAATGAAAGACATTATCTTCATGATTGTCAATTTTGTTGTTCTCCATGTTTCACAGCCATATAAAAGGACTGTCATAACATTGGATTTGAATATTTTTATTTTTGTATTTAACCCAATTTCTTTTGACTTCCATATTTTCCCCAGTGCAACAAAAGCTTCTCTTGCTTTTGATATCCTTATTTTGGTATCATTTTCTGTTCCTCCCTCTTTATCTATATTACTACCCAGATATATGTAAGATTGTACGTCTAGTAGAGGTAAAACGGCACTTTGAGATGAAAGTAGACAACTGTGAACACGTAAAACAAATTGTCCCGTGCGCTGCCGGGGACCGAAAGAGTGTAAAGAATAAATGGCGCTGCACCCTACCAGGCATGTTCGTAAGAGGTGACTAAGGAGTGTTGGGCACGGGACGGGTTATCCCATACGGTAAAAAAATAAGCCGAAAAAACTTCACAAACTGAAGAATTAAAAGCAGAGAAAGAGATCGATATAAAATGATGCTAAGAAGAACACTGAAAAGAGAGGCATAGATTGCGGGCATCGCATCCTTTTTGAGCTTGAGAAGCGTGTCAAGGATAGTCACTTGTGACGAAAGATAGAACTTTAGCCGTGTTTGACGTGTGACGAGCTATATGTTAGCCCTGTGTGACTTGTGACGGTATATACAGTTAGCTCTGTGTGACTTGTGTCGAGATATACAGCTAGCTCTGTGTGACTTTTGTCGAGATATACAGTTAGTTCTGTGTGACTGGTGACGAGATATACAGTTAGCTCTGTGTGACTGGTGACGAGATATACAGTTAGCTCTGTGTGACTTGTGTCGAGATATACAGCTAGCTCTGTGTGACTTTTGTCGAGATATACAGTTAGTTCTGTGTGACTGGTGACGAGGTATACAGTTAGCTCTGTGTGACTTGTGTCGAGATATACAGCTAGCTCTGTGTGACTTTTGTCGAGATATACAGTTAGTTCTGTGTGACTGGTGACGAGATATACAGTTAGCTCTGTGTGACTGGTGTCAATATACAGTTTTAGCCCTGTGTGACGTGTGTCAATATACAGTTTTACCCTGTGTGACTTGTGTCAATATACAGTTTTAGCCCTGTGTGACTTGTGCCAATATACAGTTTCAGGCCTGTGTGACTTGTGTCAATATACAGTTTTAGCACTGTGTGACCTGTGTCAATATACAGTTTTAGCACTGTGTGACTTGTGTCAATATACAGTTTTAGCACTGTGTGACTTGTGTCAATATACAGTTTTAGCACTGTGTGACTTGTGCCAATATACAGTTTTAGCCCCTGTGTGACTTGTGTCAATATACAGTTTTAGCACTGTGTGACTTGTGTCAATATACAGTTTTAGCACTGTGTGACTTGTGTCAATATACAGTTTTAGCCCCTGTGGGACTTGTGTCAATATACAGTTTTAGCCCCTGTGTGACTTGTGTCAATATACAGTTTTAGACCTGTGTGACTTGTGTCAATATACAGTTTTAGCACTGTGTGACTTGTGTCAATATACAGTTTTAGCCCTGTGTGACTTGTGTCAATATACAGTTTTAGCCCCTGTGTGATTTGTGTCAATATACAGTTTTAGCCCCTGTGTGATTTGTGTCAATATACAGTTTTAGCCCTGTGTGACTTGTGTCAATATACAGTTTTAGCCCCTGTGTGACTTGTGTCAATATACAGTTTTAGCCCTGTGTGACTTGTGTCAATATACAGTTTTAGCACTGTGTGACTTGTGTCAATATACAGTTTTAGCACTGTGTGACTTGTGCCAATATACAGTTTTAGCACTGTGTGACTTGTGTCAATATACAGTTTTAGCACTGTGTGACTTGTGTCAATATACAGTTTTAGCACTGTGTGACTTGTGTCAATATACAGTTTTAGCACTGTGTGACTTGTGTCAATATACAGTTTTAGCACTGTGTGACTTGTGTCAATATACAGTTTTATCCCTGTGTGACTTGTGTCAATATACAGTTTTAGCACTGTGCGACTTGTGTCAATATACAGTTTTAGCACTGTGCGACTTGTGTCAATATACAGTTTTAGCACTGTGTGACTTGTGTCAATATACAGTTTTAGCCCCTGTGTGACTTGTGTCAATATACAGTTTTAGCCCTTTGTGACTTGTGTCAATATACAGTTTTAGACCTGTGTGACTTGTGTCAATATACAGTTTTAGCACTGTGTGACTTGTGTCAATATACAGTTTTAGCACTGTGTGACTTGTGTCAATATACAGTTTTAGACCAGTGTGACTTGTGTCAATATACAGTTTTAGCACTGTGTGACTTGTGCCAATATACAGTTTTAGCACTGTGTGACTTGTGTCAATATACAGTTTTAGCACTGTGTGACTTGTGTCAATATACAGTTTTAGCACTGTGTGACTTGTGCCAATATACAGTTTTAGCACTGTGTGACTTGTGTCAATATACAGTTTTACCACTGTCTGACTTGTATCAATATACAGCTTTAGCCCTGTGTGACTTGTGTCAATATACAGTTTTAGCACTGTGCGACTTGTGTCAATATACAGTTTTAGCACTGTGTGACTTGTGTCAATATACAGTTTTAGCCCCTGTGTGACTTGTGTCAATATACCGTTTTAGCACTGTGTGACTTGTGTCAATATACAGTTTTAGCCCCTGTGTGACTTGTGTCAATATACAGTTTTAGCCCTGTGTGACTTGTGTCAATATACAGTTTTAGCACTGTGCGACTTGTGTCAATATACAGTTTTAGCACTGTGTGACTTGTGTCAATATACAGTTTTAGACCTGTGTGACTTGTGTCAATATACAGTTTTAGCCCTGTGTGACTTGTGTCAATATACAGTTTTAGCACTGTGTGACTTGTGTCAATATACAGTTTTATCCCTGTGTGACTTGTGTCAATATACAGTTTTATCCCTGTGTGACTTGTGTCAATATACAGTTTTAGACCTGTGTGACTTGTGTCAATATACAGTTTTAGCACTGTGTGACTTGTGTCAATATACAGTTTTAGCACTGTGTGACTTGTGTCAATATACAGTTTTAGCACTGTGTGACTTGTGTCAATATACAGTTTTAGCACTGTGTGACTTGTGTCAATATACAGTTTTAGACCTGTGTGACTTGTGTCAATATACAGTTTTAGACCTGTGTGACTTGTGTCAATATACAGTTTTAGCACTGTGCGACTTGTGTCAATATACATTTTTACCACTGTCTGACTTGTGTCAATATACAGCTTTAGCCCTGTGCGACTTGTGTCAATATACAGTTTTAGCACTGTGTGACTTGTGTCAATATACAGTTTTAGCCCCTGTGTGACTTGTGTCAATATACAGTTTTAGCCCTGTGTGACTTGTGTCAATATACAGTTTTAGCACTGTGTGACTTGTGTCAATATACAGTTTTAGCCCTGTGTGACTTGTGTCAATATACAGTTTTATCCCTGTGTGACTTGTGTCAATATACAGTTTTAGACCTGTGTGACTTGTGTCAATATACAGTTTTAGCACTGTGTGACTTGTGTCAATATACAGTTTTAGCACTGTGTGACTTGTGTCAATATACAGTTTTAGCACTGTGTGACTTGTGTCAATATACAGTTTTAGCACTGTGTGACTTGTGTCAATATACAGTTTTAGACCTGTGTGACTTGTGTCAATATACAGTTTTAGACCTGTGTGACTTGTGTCAATATACAGTTTTAGCACTGTGCGACTTGTGTCAATATACAGTTTTACCACTGTCTGACTTGTGTCAATATACAGCTTTAGCCCTGTGCGACTTGTGTCAATATACAGTTTTAGCACTGTGTGACTTGTGTCAATATACAGTTTTAGCACTGTGTGACTTGTGTCAATATACAGTTTTAGCCCCTGTGGGACTTGTGTCAATATACAGTTTTAGCCCCTGTGTGACTTGTGTCAATATACAGTTTTAGACCTGTGTGACTTGTGTCAATATACAGTTTTAGCACTGTGTGACTTGTGTCAATATACAGTTTTAGCCCTGTGTGACTTGTGTCAATATACAGTTTTAGCCCCTGTGTGATTTGTGTCAATATACAGTTTTAGCCCTGTGTGATTTGTGTCAATATACAGTTTTAGCCCTGTGTGACTTGTGTCAATATACAGTTTTAGCCCCTGTGTGACTTGTGTCAATATACAGTTTTAGCCCTGTGTGACTTGTGTCAATATACAGTTTTAGCACTGTGTGACTTGTGTCAATATACAGTTTTAGCACTGTGTGACTTGTGCCAATATACAGTTTTAGCACTGTGTGACTTGTGTCAATATACAGTTTTAGCACTGTGTGACTTGTGTCAATATACAGTTTTAGCACTGTGTGACTTGTGTCAATATACAGTTTTAGCACTGTGTGACTTGTGTCAATATACAGTTTTAGCACTGTGTGACTTGTGTCAATATACAGTTTTATCCCTGTGTGACTTGTGTCAATATACAGTTTTAGCACTGTGCGACTTGTGTCAATATACAGTTTTAGCACTGTGCGACTTGTGTCAATATACAGTTTTAGCACTGTGTGACTTGTGTCAATATACAGTTTTAGCCCCTGTGTGACTTGTGTCAATATACAGTTTTAGCCCTTTGTGACTTGTGTCAATATACAGTTTTAGACCTGTGTGACTTGTGTCAATATACAGTTTTAGCACTGTGTGACTTGTGTCAATATACAGTTTTAGCACTGTGTGACTTGTGCCAATATACAGTTTTAGCACTGTGTGACTTGTGTCAATATACAGTTTTACCACTGTCTGACTTGTATCAATATACAGCTTTAGCCCTGTGTGACTTGTGTCAATATACAGTTTTAGCACTGTGCGACTTGTGTCAATATACAGTTTTAGCACTGTGTGACTTGTGTCAATATACAGTTTTAGCCCCTGTGTGACTTGTGTCAATATACCGTTTTAGCACTGTGTGACTTGTGTCAATATACAGTTTTAGCCCCTGTGTGACTTGTGTCAATATACAGTTTTAGCCCCTGTGTGACTTGTGTCAATATACAGTTTTAGCACTGTGCGACTTGTGTCAATATACAGTTTTAGCACTGTGTGACTTGTGTCAATATACAGTTTTAGCCCCTGTGTGACTTGTGTCAATATACAGTTTTAGCCCTGTGTGACTTGTGTCAATATACAGTTTTAGCACTGTGTGACTTGTGTCAATATACAGTTTTATCCCTGTGTGACTTGTGTCAATATACAGTTTTATCCCTGTGTGACTTGTGTCAATATACAGTTTTAGACCTGTGTGACTTGTGTCAATATACAGTTTTAGCACTGTGTGACTTGTGTCAATATACAGTTTTAGCACTGTGTGACTTGTGTCAATATACAGTTTTAGCACTGTGTGACTTGTGTCAATATACAGTTTTAGCACTGTGTGACTTGTGTCAATATACAGTTTTAGACCTGTGTGACTTGTGTCAATATACAGTTTTAGACCTGTGTGACTTGTGTCAATATACAGTTTTAGCACTGTGCGACTTGTGTCAATATACATTTTTACCACTGTCTGACTTGTGTCAATATACAGCTTTAGCCCTGTGCGACTTGTGTCAATATACAGTTTTAGCACTGTGTGACTTGTGTCAATATACAGTTTTAGCCCCTGTGTGACTTGTGTCAATATACAGTTTTAGCCCTGTGTGACTTGTGTCAATATACAGTTTTAGCACTGTGTGACTTGTGTCAATATACAGTTTTAGCCCTGTGTGACTTGTGTCAATATACAGTTTTATCCCTGTGTGACTTGTGTCAATATACAGTTTTAGACCTGTGTGACTTGTGTCAATATACAGTTTTAGCACTGTGTGACTTGTGTCAATATACAGTTTTAGCACTGTGTGACTTGTGTCAATATACAGTTTTAGCACTGTGTGACTTGTGTCAATATACAGTTTTAGCACTGTGTGACTTGTGTCAATATACAGTTTTAGCACTGTGTGACTTGTGCCAATATACAGTTTTAGCACTGTGTGACTTGTGTCAATATACAGTTTTACCACTGTCTGACTTGTATCAATATACAGCTTTAGCCCTGTGTGACTTGTGTCAATATACAGTTTTAGCACTGTGCGACTTGTGTCAATATACAGTTTTAGCACTGTGTGACTTGTGTCAATATACAGTTTTAGCCCCTGTGTGACTTGTGTCAATATACCGTTTTAGCACTGTGTGACTTGTGTCAATATACAGTTTTAGCCCCTGTGTGACTTGTGTCAATATACAGTTTTAGCCCCTGTGTGACTTGTGTCAATATACAGTTTTAGCACTGTGCGACTTGTGTCAATATACAGTTTTAGCACTGTGTGACTTGTGTCAATATACAGTTTTAGCCCCTGTGTGACTTGTGTCAATATACAGTTTTAGCCCTGTGTGACTTGTGTCAATATACAGTTTTAGCACTGTGTGACTTGTGTCAATATACAGTTTTATCCCTGTGTGACTTGTGTCAATATACAGTTTTATCCCTGTGTGACTTGTGTCAATATACAGTTTTAGACCTGTGTGACTTGTGTCAATATACAGTTTTAGCACTGTGTGACTTGTGTCAATATACAGTTTTAGCACTGTGTGACTTGTGTCAATATACAGTTTTAGCACTGTGTGACTTGTGTCAATATACAGTTTTAGCACTGTGTGACTTGTGTCAATATACAGTTTTAGACCTGTGTGACTTGTGTCAATATACAGTTTTAGACCTGTGTGACTTGTGTCAATATACAGTTTTAGCACTGTGCGACTTGTGTCAATATACATTTTTACCACTGTCTGACTTGTGTCAATATACAGCTTTAGCCCTGTGCGACTTGTGTCAATATACAGTTTTAGCACTGTGTGACTTGTGTCAATATACAGTTTTAGCCCCTGTGTGACTTGTGTCAATATACAGTTTTAGCCCTGTGTGACTTGTGTCAATATACAGTTTTAGCACTGTGTGACTTGTGTCAATATACAGTTTTAGCCCTGTGTGACTTGTGTCAATATACAGTTTTATCCCTGTGTGACTTGTGTCAATATACAGTTTTAGACCTGTGTGACTTGTGTCAATATACAGTTTTAGCACTGTGTGACTTGTGTCAATATACAGTTTTAGCACTGTGTGACTTGTGTCAATATACAGTTTTAGCACTGTGTGACTTGTGTCAATATACAGTTTTAGCACTGTGTGACTTGTGTCAATATACAGTTTTAGACCTGTGTGACTTGTGTCAATATACAGTTTTAGACCTGTGTGACTTGTGTCAATATACAGTTTTAGCACTGTGCGACTTGTGTCAATATACAGTTTTACCACTGTCTGACTTGTGTCAATATACAGCTTTAGCCCTGTGCGACTTGTGTCAATATACAGTTTTAGCACTGTGTGACTTGTGTCAATATACAGTTTTAGCACTGTGCGACTTGTGTCAATATACAGTTTTATCCCTGTGTGACTTGTGTCAATATACAGTTTCAGCCTTGTGTGACTTGTGCCAATATACAGTTATAGCCTTGTGTGACTTGTGTCAATATACAGTTTCAGCACTGTGTGACTTGTGTCAATATACAGTTATAGCCGTGTGTGACTTGTGTCAATATACAGTTTCAGTACCGTGTGACTTGTGTCAATATACAGTTTCTGCCCTGTGTGACTTGTGTCAATATACAGTTTTTGTGACGCGTGATTATCTGTATGTTAACTCTGCGTGACTTGTGACACGATATACAGTTATCTCTGTGACGAGTGACGAGATATACAGCTGGTCCTGTGTGACGCGTGGCATTACAGGAAAGAGGATGTTGACGGTGATGACAACGACAATGATGACGACGAGGGCGACGATCATGACAAAGATGATAATGATGAAATAAATAATATCGACGACGACGACTGTAATAACGACGAGGGCGGCGACAACGATCACAATGGTAACAAGGACAGCTATAATGATAATGGCGACAACGACATAACGTCGATGACGACGATAATAATGACTAGGCCGGCGACGATAACGACAACGACAACGATAATGATGATGTCAATGATGGTAATGAACTAAAGAAAATTGTTGATTGTCATCAAGCGCAATTAATAATAATTGATGAAAACAAAAACAACGAACCAAATCCGTTTCTAAACTTATCACACCACGTTTTTGACAAGTCCTCAATTCCGTGTCCTATTACGTTCCTACAAGCCCCACAGCGGGAAGCCCCACAGCCGAAGCCACACATACATCACATACATCTTATCCACTTGCAATAACATTTGGATAATACACCCCCTCCCTCCTCCTTTTTTCTCTCCAATTTTTACTTCGCCGTGTTCTTTCTCTCCTCTCTTCCGGTGTTGTTACGAAGGTTTACCGTGATTGGCCGCTCACTGAGTGATGTTTCATAATGAATTAATAATTGCGGCTCTTAACGCATAATAATTAATTGATTATCGGAAATTACTACTTAATGCAATTTAGAATCCTGGAATTAAAATGTTATACCCATGCACGTATATACACCTACACTACATGCTGGTGTGCATTTTTAATTATAAGAATACGTAAATGAATTAATGTCTTTTAATTAATAATTATATTCTTCTTATTATTGCTGTTCTCGAGAATACTAGGAGATTAATAGTAGAGAAAAAAGGAATTGAAGTCAAAGGTCACAGCGTAAATTATCAGTGATATGCGGGTGATACTATCTTAATAGCAGAGACAGGAAATTAATAAATGCGATTTTTGGGCCATGTTAAAGACACCACAGCCTACTAAAAGTAATCCTGGAGGGGAAAATACAAGGTAAAAGAGGCAGAGGCAGACCAAGACTAACATGGACGAGTAACATCAAACGATGGACAAATCAGCCTATGACAACCTGCACCATCAAAGCAAGAGACAGAGTAGAATGGCGCTCCATGGTAGCCAACCTTCGTTGCGCAGAAGGCAGTCGATGATGATGATGATGATGAGGAAGTGAATTGCAAGAAATGATAGACTTTTATATAAAAGATGTAAAAATAAATAGATTTTTACTGAAGGAAAGCAACAAGAAAGGTCGCAGTCTAAATTGTGAGAAAACAGTAGACAAATAAACGACAAGACGGCTAGTGAGGCCTCAGGGATGGGATTTCACAGAAGAATGTTGAAAGTTCCCTGGACAGCTAAAAAGACCAATGAGGAAACTCTCAAAGAGGTCAACGCAAAAAGGGAGGTCCTACAAAACATACAGAAACAATCGACATTTTTCTGGCACATCGTGAGAAGGGGAAAGTTGGAATACGTGGTTAAAAATGGCAAAATTGGGGGAAAGAGATCGCGGAAGACATAAAAAGAAGATATTCGGTAGGAGATCGGAAGATAACATGAAAGAACGGAGAGGCATCGACTCTAAATAGTCTCAAAGAATGACTGAAGATAGTGGTAAATGCAGTGTTTTATGACGCTAACTGACCAAAACAAAAAGCACTCCGTTTCGGCGCCTGCGCATGGGGTTCATGCCAACTGCGACGATCGTTACAGCGACCATTAAGCTTATTCGTTATGAGCAGCGTACATGCTGTTTAAATCGAAAAACTTTCAATCCAACAATATGAGCCATCGGGTGAATACTTTGTTGGTTGCTTGACCGGGGGGTTTAATAGAGATATGGGAATGTCCTGCTTGTAACGCCGCAAATACTTTGTAAAGTATTAAGTCTAAAGATTCACGAAGAAGGTAACAGGCAAATAACTGCAGTGCTGCGGTAAAGCTGGTAGCAATAGAAAGTAAAGGGGGTGTAATCTACACTCCTACAAAGTGTGGTGACAGTTTTACCACAAAAAAGGAGCTCAATAAAATACTGTTGATTCGGCCTACATGACCTCCTCAGAAAACTAGTACAACACAAACGAACAATGAAATACGATATAAAAGAGAAACTCCAGCACAGCGCCTTACCACGAGAAACCAAACACTAGAGCACACGACCAACTAAGCTATTTTTAAAAATAGCTATTATTGGCGATGTCTTTCACTTGGCACTGTGCCAAGGAGCAAGGGCTCGATTCTGCTTTGACCATATATTGTTCTTTGTATTTTTTCTGTTGATTACTCATGATTTTTTCCGAGAGCTGCAAACAAACTTCCTCCCCTTGATATGGTTCTCTGATCTATCGCCTCGAAAGTTTACCTCTATAATAATAATCATTTATTATTATTTGTTTCCTACTATATATATTTAAACAGGTGAATGAATTTAAATATTTGGGAACTTTGTTAACCTCAGACGGAAGATGTACACAAGAGGTGAGATGCAGAATGGCTCAGGCAAAAGCAGCTATACTATGCAATCCATTTTTGATAATAGAAACAAAAAAAAAGAGTTCTTAAATGTTATGTAGAGCCAGTCTTAATATATGGATGTGAATCGTGGACAATAGGAAAACAGACAAGCTAATCACTTAAGGCTGTAGAAATGTGGTTTTACAGAAGAATATTGAGAATACCATGGACAGCTAAGAAGAGTAATGAAAACGTTCTGAAAGAGGTCAAAGCAAAGAGAGAGCTAATTTCCAATATTAGGAAGAAACAATCATAATTTGTTGGCCATGTAATGAGAAGAGAACAACTGGAATATATTGTAACAACTGGAAAAATTGAGGGACGAATAGATAGAGGAAAACAAAGAGAAAAGATACCAGACAGCTTAAGAGAATGGCTTGGCAGAAGGTCAACAACAGAAATGATAAATAACTGTCGAGATCGAAAGTTGTGGAGAGACATGATCACCTACGCCAACAGGCCCGGTACTTGATGATGATGACTATATATATATAGTTTGATATTTATGTACACTCCACTGTTTATCAATTCTACTTTACTTCATGTGATCATTTGTGGCTTGTCAGTAAGATTAAATCAACAAATTTCTCATGTTATACATTCAACGTCATTTGAAAAAGCAGCAACATAACATAATAGAAGGAAACAAAAACCAAACTTTTGTGATTAAAAATGGAATATTACGTTCTGGAATCTCATATGTGGGGGCCTCGGTAGCCGAGCTGGGAAAACCAGTCGAATGGGCTACCGACGTTCGCACAACCCGTGTTTGATTCCCGCTGGGAGCAGTGTAAGTTGTACTCGTGGTTGGAAAAAAAAATACCCCCACTGTCGACCCAGCCGCTGGCAGAAATTGGTACCAGGGTAGTACTCTGGGAAGGTGAGGAGTGCCGTCTCGCATCGTGAGTTTCGACGCTTGAAGCGACACTATCCAGAAGTCACCGAAAACTTCTGGATAGGCGGCCGAGCACATATGGGTGAAAACTTGCGTAATGAGACGTCGATTCAAGTCTAGTTCTTTAGGAAGGATCAAGTCATCATACTTCACCTATGCACTGGCCACAACAAAATTAGAAATCAGAAGTTCACCAAACTCAAAATAGGAACTACCAGTCAATGCCACTGTACACTGGATAACATGACAACAAAACATGTTCTACAGGATTGCCCCCCGTACACAGACCTGAGAAGAGCAATGTGGTCCACATCCACCTCCCTGGAAGAGAAACTATACGGGGCAACCGAATCGCTTAAACAGACAGCTGCCTTCATAAGAGAGTTCGGAATGTTAGTCTGAATGGCGTCGTGATCGCAGACGAAGAGATAAGTCTAGTACTTTACCTCGATTGTATCTCATATTTGTGAATCTTTGCTCTTTTTGATATTAGCACTAACTACTAAAATATCCGAGACAAATCTGAAACAAGTACAACGTTTCAAATACTTGGACACAATAATAACATCAGATGGGATATGCAACACATAAATTATAAGCAGAATAGCTCAGGCCAAAATAGCATTTTAGAAAATGAAAAATATCTTATGCAACAAATCTATGTCAATAAAAATGATAAAGAGAGTTCATCGGTGCTATATAGAACCAATTCTGACCTATGGAAGCGAATGGTGGACACATGAAAATGACGATTGGAGGCCACAGAGATGGGATTTCTCAGAAGAATGTTGAAAGTTCCCTGGACAGCTAAAAAGACCAATGAGGAAGTTCTCAAAGAGGCCAACACAAAAAGGGAGCTCTTAAAAAACACCAGAAAGAAACAATCAACATTTTTCGGGCACATCATGAGAAGAGGAAAGTTGGAATACTTGGTTACAACTGGCAAAATAAAAGGAAAGAGATATCGCGGACGACAAAGAGAAAAAATACTGGATAGCTTGGTGTCATGGCATGGAAAACAGTCAACATCAGAACTGATACGACGCACTGTAGATAGAAGATTGTGGAGGGACATGATCGCCTACACCAACCGATATGGCACATGATGATGATGACTAAAATCTCATTCTTAGGTAAACATTTACTTTAGCTTAATTATACTCGTGTGAGGGAGTGTTTAGTGTCACTAACTTAAACCAAATCCATAAAATATCAATTTAAGTGTGAGAGGAATGTACTTGACTTGAATATCTCCACCC
The DNA here is from genome assembly GCA_032433765.1 of Megaustenia siamemsis. Taxonomy (NCBI): domain Eukaryota; kingdom Metazoa; phylum Mollusca; class Gastropoda; order Stylommatophora; family Ariophantidae; genus Megaustenia; species Megaustenia siamemsis. The sequence continues at coordinate 20,487,766 of JAVIAB010000049.1, forward strand.
ATAAATGAAACAAAACTTCTAAGATTAGATCTAAAACGGCACTTTGAGATGAAAACAGACAGGTGTGTACAGGTAAAACAACTTGTATTTGTAGAATTTGTATTTCTTTGTGGCCGTGTTGATGACACCCATTATCTTTGAGAAAATACCGCTTGTAGAATGTGCCTTCAGGCATTGTGTTTCGGGTTTTCCGAAACAAAAAATATGTCCAATCCATCTTTTATTACTTTAACATTTGCTCCCTGGAAGTAATTCCATGATTCCGACAGAGTTATCGGTCTTGTTTCTGTAAATTAACTAATAATGAATACAATTAAATTAATATAAATTATGCCGAAGTCTATTTCAATAGAAGTGGGAGAGTTTATAGGTTATGTATAGAGCCAGTTATGACCTATGGTAGAGAAGCATGGACAATATAGAAACAAATGAAAAGACGATGAGAGGCCACACAGATGGGATTTCTCAGAAGAATGTTGAAAGTTTCCTGGACAGCTAAAAAGACCAATGAGGAAATTCGCAAAGTTGCTAATTCGAAAAGCGAGCTCATAAAAAACATCAGAAAGAAACAATCAACATTTTTTGGGACACATCAAGACAAGAGGAAAGTTGGAATACTTGGTTACAACTGGCAAAAATACAGGGAAAGAGAGATCGCAGACGACAAAGAGAGATGATGCTAGATAACTTGGTGTCATAGCATAGAAAACAGTTAACAACAGAATTGATACAATGTGCAGTGAGTATATAATTGTGGAAGGACATGATCGCCTACGCCAGCCGGTGTTACGAATTAGAGAGACAATTTTGAACCGAAATGTCTTCAACTGAAACCAAAGCAAAGAAAACAGAACTAAAAAAAAAGCGGTCATATAAAAGTTAAGGATTTGAGTTCTGTTTTCTTTGCTTTGGTTTCAGTTGAAGACATTTCGGTTCAAAATTGTCTCTCTAATTCGTAACACCGGCTGGCGTAGGCGATCATGTCCTTCCACAATTATATACTCACTGCACATTGTATCAATTCTGTTGTTAACTGTTTTCTATGCTATGACACCAAGTATACAAAAAAAGCGGTCATATAAAAGTTAAGGATTTGTTTTGTTTCCATGTTTTGCCTGAATTTTTGTTTATTTTTCTCAGACAATCTTTCACTAAACTTGCCATATAAAAGTAAAGTAAAGTACCTCCGTCACGCCAAGTAGCGTATAGGGAATATGGTGTTCATCATCATCATGTGCCATACCGGTTAACGTAAGGTGATCATGTCCCTCCACAATCTTCTATCCACAGTGCATCGTATCAGTTCTCTTGCTGACTGTTCTCCATGTCAAGACACCAAGCTATCCAGTATTTTCTCTCTTTGTCGTCCGCGATCTCTCTTTCCTTTTAGTTTGCCAGTTGTAACCAAGTATTCCAACTTTCCTCTTCTCATGAAGTGCAATATGGTGTTAGTGACCGTCAATTTTACAGACCTTCAGCGCATGATTTTTAGGGTCAGTGATCGATATTACGACCGTGCCGCTTTACTGTCCCAGAAAAAAATCCGGTACCCATTTAAGGCTGGGTGAACTCGGAAGCCGCCGGTTGGAATCGAACCCTACCTCTTGTCCTTTGTAGTCCAGTTCACTAACCACTGAGCTATTGCGACTCCCTTAATTTGTCACATGCTAGCTATTGTAATTCACAGAAGCCACACCGGAAAAGATGTAAAGAGATGGCTATGGTTAATCGAAGGCCCCGGTATCACAGCAAACGAATTAAAACTATAATCGCTCAACCGCCAGTGCCAGTGAATCATCCGCATTAAAACTCATCTCATTGATGAATGCAAACAAAGCTGCAGTCCCTGTCAAAACAGCTACAGCACACAGTAAAAGAGATAAGGCGAAGCGGCACTGAAAGTGAACGCAGGTGATCTGTCTTTCGTTACATGATATCATCATGTACTACTTTTACTTTTTTTTTATTTGGTAAAAAAAAAAAAACGATGATTGTTTCTTCCTAATATTTGAAATTAGCTCTCTTTTTGCTTTGGCCTCTTACAGAACATCATTACTCTTCTTAGCTGCCCATGGTATTCTTAACATTCTTCTGTAAAACCACACTTCTACAGCCTCCAGTGTATAATCTTGTCTGTTGTCCTTTTGCCCAGTCTTAACATCCATATGTTAAGAACTGGCTCTACATAACATTTAAGAACTCGTTTTCTTGTTTCTATTAAAATTAATATAAAAATAATATAATAATCAATATTTTGAAAAACAAAATCGTAATTTTCTTGTTGTCAGTAAGTTCTCCATGTTAATCTAAATTTGGAAACGTCAATTAAAATCAGAAGAAACTAAGAATGAATTAGCAGCCAAAGTGTCTAATAAAGGCAACGATGATGCTTCTAACACAAAACAAACAAACAAATAACACCCCAAAAAAATAATAGAAAATCAGATGCCAAAAAAGTCGTACTTCTCTGAAATATCTCCCCCGACTTCAATTGTACTAAAACAAACCAGTGTGCCTTCTATAGCTAGTGACAAGTTTGTTTCTACTTGTCTTTTATTTCTGGCCGATTGCTTCGGATAATTCAATTGCCTTTATTTCCGAAGACATTTATTCCAGGAGATAATTAACTTGTCGAATTGTGAAGCGATATACGGCGAGTTAGAGATGTCATAAAGCATGGGGGAATTAGAGAGTGGGATGGGGGAATTAGAGAGTGGGATGGGGGAATTAGAGAGTGGGATGGGGGAATTAGAGAGTGGGATGGGTGAATCTGATGGGAAATGGGGGAATGGGTGAGTATATGGTGGTTGCTGTAGCGAGTAAGGAGAGAGAGAGGGGGGTATAGAAGTGAGAGAACGGGATGAAGAGAATGAATGAAGACATCGAAAATACAGATCATCTCTCTCTCTCTCACACACATTGTGTGAGTGTGTGGAGAGACAATGAACTTTCTTGAATGAAGGAGGATATCAGAGAAAGAGAGAGTGAGGGAGAGAGCGCGGTATAGAAGTGAGAGAACCCGGGGAGGGGGAAGAATTAACAAAGACAACGAAAATAAAGATGATCTCTCTCTCTCTTTCTCTCTCTGTGTATGTGTGTGTGGAGACAATGAGATTTCTTGAATGAAAGAAGATATCAGAAAGAGAGAGAGAGAGAGAGAGAGAGAGAGAGAGAGAGAGAGGAGAATATGTATAAAGTGTGTTGTAGACAACGTGATTTATAGAATGGAAGAAAGGATCGGAGTTCAAGTCAATTCATCTATGTGTGTGTGTGTGTGTCTGTGTGTCTCTGTGTGTGTGTGTGTCTGTGTGTGTGTCCGTGTGTGTGTGTCTCTGTGTGTGTCTCTGTGTGTGTGTCTGTGTGTGTGTGTTTCTGTGTGTGTGTGTGTGTCTGTGTGTGTGTGTGTGTCTCTGTGTGAGAAGCAGTGTGCAAAAAAGGAAGGAAGGAAGGATGGATGGATGCGGTAAGGGAGGAAGGAAAGAAAAGCAAGATAAAAATAAAGAAAGGAAGGAAGTAAAGAAGTAAGGAAGGAAGGAAGGAAGGAAGGAAGGAAGGAAGGAAGGAAGGAAGGAAGGAAGGAAGGAAGGAAGGAAGGAAGGAAGGAAAGAAAAATGAAAGAAAGAAACGAAGAAAGAAAGAAAGCATAAATACATAAATAAATAAGAAAGAAAGAAACAAACAAACATTGAAAGAAAGAATGAAAAAAGAGAGAAAGATAGAAAAATGAACGAAAGAAATAAAGAACGAAAGAAATAAAGAACGAAAGAAATAAAGAACGAAACAACTAAAGAAAGAAAAAAGGAAAAAAGAAAGAAAAAAAATGAAAAAAGGAAAGAAAGAAAGAAAGAAAGAAAGAAAGAAAGAAAGAAAGAAAGAAAAATGGAAAGTGTTTATGTGTGTGCATGGATGGCATGATGAAGGTATGTTAAAACAAGAAAGTAAAACAAGAATTCTCTCCCCTGCCTTGCTAGGTGTATGAACAATATCGTGTTAGTGACCCTGTTTTTCTATGACCCCGGCACATTTTTGGGTGGTGTGGTCGCTATCACGCCAGGCCGCCTTTACTTCCGGGGAAAAATTCTCTGGTACCAATTTTCAGAAGATGTGTGAACACCGCAGCCTTGCAGGCCAGAAAAAAAAAGCCACTTCTGGGGACCGAACCCAAACCCTTGTGTTCAGAAAGTAAGTGCGCTAACCACACAGCCAGGAACAGAAAACTCCAATGATTTGAAGAAGAAAAGATCTTTTTTCATTCTGTCGTTTACCATATGATTAGTCATTATCATCATCATCATCATCATCATCATCATCATCATCATCGCTTGCTCGCTTGCTTGCGTTCGCCCGATGACTAAAGTATTCTAGTAGACTAGAGAATTACTCTTCATCATCCGCACTTAAAAGGACGTTAAGTGGGTGTGTCTGCGTTGTGTTGTGGTTTACAGTATAACTGTGATATTTGCGCCTTTCGGCCCAACACATCCGACTTCAGCACATCATCATCATCATTAAGTATCGTGCCTGTGGCGTAGGTGATCATGTCTCTCCACAACTTTCGATCTCGACAGTTATTTATCATTCCTGTTGTTGACCTCATCAACGATCATCATTTTTTTGGCCATGTAATGAGAAGAGAACAACTGGAATATATTGTGACAACTGGGAAAATTGAGGGACGAAGATATAGAGGCAAGCAAAGTGAAAAAAAATACCAGACAGCTTAAGAGGATGGCTTGGCAGAAGGTCAACAACAGAAATGATAAATAACTGTCGAGATCGAAAGTTGTGGAGAGACATGATCACCTACGTCAGCAGGCCCGATACTAGATGATGATGATGATGTTGTTGACCTTCTCCCAAGCCATTCTCTTAAGCTGTCTGGTATCTTTTCTCTTCGCTTCACTCTATCTCTTCGTCCCTCAATTTTCCCAGTTGTCACAATATATTCCACATGTTTACGTCTCATTACATGGCCAAAAAATGATGTTTGTTTTTTCCTAATATTGGATACTAGCTCTCTCTTTGCTTTGGCCTCTTTCAGAACGTTTTTATTGCTCTTCTTAGCTGTCCATGGTATTCTCAACATTCTTCTGTAAAACCACGTTTCTACAGGATCCAGTGATTTTCGTGTCTATTGTCCAATTGTCCATGATTCACATCCATTTGTTAAGACAGGCTCTACATAACATTCAAAGGAATCGATGACTATTAAATGAACTAATTACTCCCGTCGTCATCCGTCCTTAGAAGGACGTTAAAAAAGCGTAGATACGTCGTGTTGCAGTTTACATTAGAACTGTGATATTTGCGGCTTTCCCAACACATCCGATATCAACATGTTATTTTTGAAACCCGTTTTGCCTTCTCTCTTCGATCCCTACTCGCTTGGCCAGACTATACACGTTAGCCTCTTTCTGGAGGCACCACGGAGAGGTGGAGTAGGGCCTAGATGTTTCTGCTTACTGACCCGGCACAGGCCATCAACTTTCAGTCGCTAACAGCTTCCATCTCTATTGCTGTAATGCACCTTTGTAGGAAAGGATCTAAAAGTGAGACGGAATAATATGTGTACAGTTAATTACCTCCCTTTATAGCTTCATTTCATCAATCTATATTTCACTATATTTTTCAATTATTTTCCCTATTTCTCTATTATCATGTCTACCTTTTTTCCAAATTAACTGACAAACTCCCTAGTCAGATGAAATTAATTCCAATTCATCTCATTCAATTATGATAAATTATCTGATAAATCGTTATTTATTCTAAATCTGTTTTTTTTTTTTTTACTTTGACGTAGCTAGGCATATTAACGAAACAAACTAAACATTTTATTTATTTTAACGCAAGCATAAATTGCAAGTAATATTACATCAATTACTTTTTCATCATTAACTTAATATAAGACCACCAAAAAAATATGTAACTTAGATTATCAGCAGCGGATATACAGGGGAGGTAACAGAGGCCAGGACTACTCTTAATATTTTATCAAAAATACACGCCACTTCGGAGCCTCGGTGGCTGAGTGGTTAGTGTGCTCGCTTCCTGACCAGAAGGGTCCGGGTACGATCCCCAGCAGTGGCGGATTTTTTTCCGGACCGACAAGGCTCCGGGGTTAACCCAGCCTCTAAAAATGGGTACCAGAGATTTTTTCTCGGGAAGTAAAGGCGGCCTGGCGTGATACCGACCACATCACCCAAAAAAATGCGTCGTGGTCATAGAAAAGTATGGTCACTAACACCATATACCCCACACGACTAGCAAGGCGTGGAGGGAACCTTTACTTTGCAACCAGCTACCTTATCCTGCAGTGATATAGTGCAAGTAATTCGAGCCGTTACTAATAGGAAGGCTTCAATGTTTATGGAGATGTAACCTACTACAACAGTACAACGGTACCTATCGACCTTGTAATGTGTATGAGAACTAGGTATAGGCTACTCCAGTAATTCCTGCTTGCCGTGATAACAGTGGTTCAAGTAACCATTGCCCATTCCTATCTTTAAATTGTGACATACAAAATGGTGCACGTAATGAGGCAATTTGATCTAATTCCTCCTTAAATAAATAACTGAAATGCATCTATATATATATATATATATATATATATATATATATATATATATATATATATATATATATATATATATACAGCAGTAAGAGATGTTAACAACTAAGCCATATTTTCTATAACTTGAAAAGGAAATACATTTTTTTTTAAATCATGATGTAATCATGGTTATTTTGCGTTCGCCAGTTTCATCTCTGACGAAGTCCCTACAGACTAGCTATGATAATTTAGGGCATTAAATGAAGTAATATATATGTCGCAAATTACCAGGTTAAAAGTCAACCTCAATATATAGTGCACACGTCCTGACCTCCTCAAGCTTCGAACTCACCGTCCTGACCTTCCAAAGCTTCGAATTTACCGTCCTAAACCTCCTCAAGAAACAGGTAAAAAATATATGGAAAGAGACATGCGAAGAAACACTGGGAAAAGAGAACGCCAGAATAAGGCATGGATGACAGCAGAGACCCTGGATAAAATTAAAGAAAGAAAGAACAAGAAAGCAGACATAAATAAAAGCAAAACAAGAAGTAATAAAGCCAAGACACAGGAAGCTTACACAGAGGTGAACAAAGAAGTGAGAAGATGCATTAAAAGGGATAAGAGGAAATATATAGATGAATTAGCTAAAGAGGCAGAAGAAGCAGCAAATAAAGGGAATATGAAAGAACTGTACAACAGCACAAAGAAATTAGGTGGAAAATACAAACAGATCAACGCCTTTATCAAAGATAAGAAAGGAAATCTGCTTAGTAATATAAAGGAACAAATGGAGAGATGGAAGGAGCACTTTGAAGAACTTTTGAACAGACCTGGCTCAAATAATCCTCCAGATATACTACCAGCAGAAGAAGAATTACACGTTAACTGCGGAAAACCAAGCAAAGAAGAAATAATGAAAGCCATCAAACTGTTAAAAGATGGTAAAGCCACAGGACCAGATGAAATTCCTTCGGAAGCCATCAAAGCAGATATTATCACCTCTACCAAGATGTTACATAATCTATTGGATAAAATTTGGGAGAGGGAAGAAATACCTAAAGACTGGAGAGAAGGTTATATGATCAAACTACCAAAGAAAGGAAGTTTACAGGAGTGCACAAATTATAGGGGAATTATGCTACTATCAGTGCCAGGAAAAATATTAGGCAGAATCATTCTGGAGAGACTAAAAGAGGCTATAGAGAAACACTTGAGAGATGAACAAGCAGGTTTTAGGAAGAACAGATCATGTGCTGATCAAATAACTACTCTACGTATAATAGTTGAACAAAGTTTAGAACTAAAATCCCCACTTTATATTGGATTCATAGATTACGAAAAGGCATTTGATAGTTTAGACAGAAGAATGCTTTGGAAGTTGCTGAGTCATTACGGAATCCCCATAAAGTTTATTAACCTGATAAAAACAATGTATGAAGGAACAAAATGTAGTGTGGTGCATGAAGGACAGCTTACAGAAGCATTTGAAATAAGAACAGGAGTAAGGCAAGGATGCCTTCTGTCTCCATTTCTCTTTCTACTGGCCATAGATTGGATTATGAAAATAACTCAAAACAACAGAAATGGGATCCAGTGGTCACTGACCAAACAACTTGATGATTTAGACTTTGCTGATGACATAGCTCTCCTATCACACAGCCACCAACAGATGCAAGATAAAATGAGTATATTAGATGAGAGATCACAACAGCTAGGACTAAAGATTAATAGAGATAAGACCAACATTATGAGAATTAATGCAGTTGGCAATAACCAAATAAAACTAGGAGAAATACCTCTACTAGACGTACAATCTTATATATATCTGGGCAGTAATATAGATAAAGAGGGAGGAACAGAAAATGATACCAAAATAAGGATATCAAAAGCAAGAGGAGCTTTCATTGCACTGGGAAACATATGGAAATCCAAAGAAATTAGGCTAAATACAAAAATACAAATTTTCAACTCCAATGTTAAGTCGGTTCTATTATATGGCTGTGAAACATGGAGAATAACAAAATTGACAATCACGAAGGTACAGACTTTCATTAATGGATGCTTGCGCAGAATAAAGGGATGGAAATGGCAGGACAAAGTCACAAACGTGGAATTATGGAAATGTACCGGTCAAATACCAGTGGATAAAGAAATACAGCGAAGACGATGGCGATGGATAGGACACACACTACGGAAACCAACTGAGAGTATTACACAACAGGCCCTTTTTTGGAATCCCCAGGGGAAAAGACAAAGAGGAAGACCAAGGAATTCTTGGAGAAGACAGATTGAAGCAGAGATGAAGATGATGGGGAAGACATGGAATGATCTTAAAAGAATTGCAAAAAACAGAACGACTTGGAAAGTGTTTGTTGAAGACCTATGCTCCACAGGGAGCTAAAAGGTAGAAGAAGAAGAAGAAACCTCCTGAAGCTTCGAACTCACCGTCCTGACCTCCTGAAGCTTCGAACTCACCGTCCTGACCTCCTCAAGCTTCGAACTCACCGTCCTGACCTCCTGAAGCTTCGAACTCACCGTCCTGACCTCCTGAAGCTTCGAACTCACCGTCCGCCGCTGGCTTCGCGTGTTAAAACGCATTTAAATCAATCTGGGACATTACCTGCTTCAAGAAGATAGATAATTTAAGTCCAGATCGCACGATTCACTCCCCTGAATTAATGTGTGTTGTTGATTATTGATAGATGTCACTTCTCTATAAAAACGAACTCGCGTTAAAGACCACTTTTTTCACATTTTCTTTTCTCGGAGGAAGGAGGGGGGAAGAGGAAGGGGGCGTGGTTTAAGACATCAACTGTTGACAGCTATGAATAATTTTTTTTTTTTTTAAGCGAAATAAAATACATTGAGAAATGACGAGACACATCCACATTACGATTTCATCTTCCAGCAAGTTATTTTGTTTCAAAAATATATTCACAACGTGAGGTTGTCCATCTGGGAAATCGCAGGAAAGAAACGCTGAAATAATAACAATATGAGAAATACTGGAATGATAGCAATTAATGAAATACGGGAACAACAGCAATAAGAGAAATACGGGAATGATAGTAACAAATGAAATACTGGAATAATAGCAATAAGAGAAATACTGGAATGATAGCAACAAATGAAATACTGGAAAAATAGCAATAAGAGAGATACTGTAATGGTAGCAACAAATGAAATACTGGAATAATAGCAATAAGAGAAATACTGGAATGATAGCAACAAATGAAATACTGGAAAAATAACAATAAGAGATACACAGGAATGGTAGCAAAAAATGAAATACTGGAATAATAGCAATAAGAGAAATACTGGAATGACAGCAACAAAAGAAATACTGGCATATTTCGCAATAAGAGAAATACTGGAATGGTAGCAACTAATGAATTATCGAAATTATAACAATATGAGAAATACTAGAAAGGTAGCAACTAATGAAATATTGGAATGATAGCTGTAAAAGAAATACAGGAATGGGTAGAAACTAATGAAATACTGGAATAATAGCTGTAAAAGAAATACTGGAATAGTAGCAATTAATGAAATACTGGAATAATTGCAGTAAGAGAAGTGCTAGAATGTACTGGAGAAGTACTTTTTAAATAAAAGTAATACTGAACATTGAAATAAAGGAAATCATCATCATCATGTGCCATACCTTTTGGCGCAGGCGATCATGTCCCTCCACAATCTTCTATCTACAGTGCATCGTATCAGTTCTGTTGTTGACTGTTTTCCATGCCATGACACCAAGCTATCCAGTATTTTCTCTCTTTGTCGCCCGCGATCTCTCTTTCCTTTTATTTTGCCAATTGTAACCAAGTATTCTAACTTTCCTCTTCTCGTGATGTGCCCGAAAAATGTTGATTATTAATAATAATAATATTAATAATAATAATAATATTAATATTAATAATAACAATCAAATTAATAATAGGGCCAAGAATATGTCTATTAATCATAATAACATTAATTACAATAATTAAAAGGGAGCCGCGATAGCTCAGTGGTTAGTGAACTGGACTACAAAGGACAAGGGGTAGGGTTCGATCCCAACTGACGACTTCCGGGTTCACCCAGTCTTAAATGGGTACCGGATTTTCTTTCTGGGAAAGTAAAGCAGCACGGGCGTAATACCGACCACATTACCCCAAAAATCATGTGCTGAAGGTCTGTAAAATATAGGGTCACTAACACCATATTTCCCTATACGCCACTTGGCGTGACGGGGGTACTTTACTTTTTTTTTACAATAATTAAAAAATATGTTTATAATAGAGAATATATAAGATATAATATAAGAGAAGAAGACACAATGACGGTATTTTAAAAACATTTGGGGAAATAACCAACGAAACAAGTAAACAAACATAAATTTGTAAACAACAGGAGACAGACGGGTCATAAATGTGCAACTGTAACAATTAGGGCAAACACCGCCTTCTGATTGGTGAGCAGCGATCAGTAAAAGTGCAAACAACGAAATTTAAAAAAACTAAATTGAAGCTACAAAATCTTGCACTTTTCTGCGTCAAATATCCCACATCATCACACTGTACTTTTTCAGACCGTGGTTTACCGTTCATCTCTATCTGCAATGAATAGGTCCTCTCAAACTGTCTATTTCTGATATAATCTAAAGTATGCTGATGATACAGTCTTAATCGCTAAGAGTTAAAATGAGTTACAAGAAATGTTAGACATTATAGTGAAAGAAAGCAAAAATAAAGGAGTCGGCCTTAATAGCAAAAAGACAGAGGTAATGGTAGCAGCAAAGAAAAAGACATTACCTCAGTGCAAAATAAAGACAAGTGGAACAATATTAAAACAGGGAAATGAATTTAAATATTTGGGAACTTTGTTAACCTCAGACGGAAGATGTACAACAGAGGTGAGATGCAGAATGGCTCAGGCAAAAGCAGCTTTCTAAAAAATGAGGAAGATACTGTGCAATCCATTTTTGACAATAGAAACAAGAAAAAGTGCTCTTAAATATAGAATCTGTCTTAACATATGGATGTAAATCATGGATAATAGGACAACAGACAAGAAAATCACTGGAATCTGTAGAAATATGGTTTTACAGAAGAATGTTGAGAATACCATGGACAGCTAAGAAGAGTAATGAAAACGTTCTGAAAGAGGACAAAGCAAAAAGAGAGCTAATTTCCAATATTAGGAAGAAACAGTCATCATTTTTTGGTCATGTAATGAGAAGAGAACAACTGGAATATATTGTAATAACTGGAAAAATTGAGGGATGAAAAGATAGAGGGAAGCAAAGAGAAAAAATACCAGACAGCTTAAGAGAATGGCTTGGCAGAAGGTCAACAAAAGAAATGATAAATAACTGTCGAGATCGAAAGTTGTGGAGAGATATGATCACCTACGCCAGCAGGCCCGGGGCTTAATGATGATAATTTCTGATAAAGCAACGACTGAGTGTCTAATAGTCTTTAGATAAAATAAAAGACAGAACTAAGCACAGACCAACGTTTCGACCGAAATGTCCTCAACTGGACTAAAACAAACAAAACAGAGTACAAATAGTTTAACAAACTGAAGAAAACTAAATATTAAATTAGTAATCAAAAGTATTTCTTTGGAGCTGTGTTTCTGTTTTCTGATTTGGATTTTTGTGTTTAAACTGTATAGTTGTTTTTTGTGTACCTGATGAAGGCATTGGTCGAAACGTTGTAGTAGTTTGTCTTGTCTTTCTGTTAGTCTAGCTGCTCTGTACCATTTTATGTTTACTTTATATATAATCAATGAGTCCAACGGCAGTCAAACGCAATTTTGCATTTTCTGTCTAGTCAACTGTCATATATGGGTTGTATATGTATATACGGAGCGAAATTCCACTATGTCTCTTGCTTTGATAGTGCAGGTTGCCATAGGCTGACTTGTCCATCATTTGAAGTTACTCGTCCATATTAGTCCGTGGTCTGCCTGTGTTAGGACGAAACAGCAATCCTGTTAAGCCAGTTAGCTGTGTGGCAGAGTTCCTAAGCGTTTGGCTTTTCGTGGCAAGGCGCTGTGCCACTGAGTACGGGTTCGATCCTGCCTTGGTCCATATTTTTTTCTGTTGTTGATTATTTGTCATTTTTCCGAGTGCTGTAAAAATACCTCTTCCTCTGAACTGATTCTGCCTGTGTTACTTGCTTTGATAGTGCAGGTTGTCATAGGCTGACGTGTCCATCATTTGAAGTTACTCGTCCATATTAGTCCGTGGTCTGCCTGTGTCACTAGCTTTGATAGTGCAGGTTGTCATAAGCTGACTTGTCCATCATTTGAAGTTACTCGTCCATATTAATCCTGGTCTGCCTGTGTCACTTCTTTGATAGTGCAGGTTATCATAAGCTGACTTGTCCATCATTTGATGTCACTTGTTCATGTTAGTCCTGACCTGCCTGTGCCTCGACAATACATGTTGTCATAGGCTGACTTGTCCCTCATTTGATGTCACTTGTTCATGTTAGTCCTGACCTGCCTGTGTTTCCTTTGCCTTGTATTTTCCCCTCCAAACTGGTGTAAGGCTGTAACTGTGAACTATTAGATGGACGTAGTTTGGAATCGTACTCTGTTGACCGTGTAAGATACACGGTTGTCGAACTTCATCATCATCAAGTGCCGTGCCTGCTGGTGTAGGTGATCATGTCTCTCCTCAACTTTCGATCACGACAGTTATTTACCATTTCCGCTGTTGACGTTCTGTCTAGCCATTCTCTTAAGCTGTCTGATATCTTTTATCTTTGCTTTCCACTATGTCTTCGTCCCTAGATTTTTCCGACTCGATTTTTTTTTGTTCTCTTCTCATTCTATCTATTTATTGTCCTTTCGAGTCGACGATAGCACATAGGGTAGAACCACAATCTCAAAAACAGAAACCTTAAGTGCCAAAATGGCACATATTGCAGAGATCACTGCTTCTAAAATCTTTGGCTCTGATTCCATAACAATACTTTTTACAATGACAGCTTGTCAAGCCATCGATCAACCTCATTAGTGCCTTTTACGACATGCTTGGAAGGTCACAGTGTCACTATTCTTTACTCATAATGAGACCCCGGTAACACACAGGACTCTCTTCTCATTACATGGCCAAAAATGATGATTGTTTCTTCCTAATATTGGAAATTAGCTCTCTCTTTGCTTTGGCCTTTTTCAGAACGTTTTCATTACTCTTTTTAACTGTTCTTGGTATTCTCAACATTCTTCTGTAAAACCAAATTTCCACAGCTTTCAATGATTTTCTTGTCTATTATCCTATTGTCCGTGATTCACATCCATATGTTAAGACTGGCTGTACATAACATTTAAGAACTATTTTTCACGTTTCTATTGTCAAAAGTGGATTGCATAGTTTCTCCCTCATTTTTTTTTTGGAAAGCTGCTTTTGCCTGAGATATTCTACATCTCACTTTTGTTGTACATCTACCATATGAGGTTAAAATTGTTCCCAGACATTTAAATTCATTTACCAGTTTAATTACTTTTCCACTCGTCTTTATTGTGCATTGTAGTGATGTCTTTTTCTTTGTTGTTGCAATTACTTCTGTCGTTTTGCAATTAAGGCTGTACTTTATTCTTGCTTGAGAGCCGCGATAGCTCAGTGGTTAGTTAACTGGACTACAAAGAACAAGGGGTAGGGTTCGATCCCAACCGACGGCTTCCAGGTTCACCCAGCCTTTAATGGGTACCGGATTTTTTTTTCTGGGAAAGTGAAGCGGCACGGGCGTAATACCGACCACATTACCCCAAAAATCATGTGCCGAAGGTCTGTAAAATTTATGGTCACTAACACCATATTCCCTATACGCCATTTGGCGTGACGGGGGTACTTTACTTTGTTTTTGTTGTTGTTTCTTTCTTTCACTATATACAGTTGACAATATCAACATCAATTTGCACTGTGTCTTGGGGTATGGAGAGAGGTGGGAAGCTGGAACACGTGTAGAGCGGTTGTGGGAAATTCCCGACTATAGTGATGCGGATTCCATGAACAGAACCGAACTGAACAGAACATTTTCCCTTCCAAGATTACTTTTATTAGGCTGCTGTGTCTATTAACATGCCCCAAATGTCTCATTTGTATTGTTTCAACTATGTTTAGTAGTTCTCTTTTCATTTTTAGTTGTTTTGTGACTTCATTATTTGTTTTCTAGGGGGACTGGTTGGTCTCCAGGCAAGCCGCCGGCCTCGAGACAAAGAGGTTGTGGGTTCAAATCCCGGCTACACCAGTTGGGATTTTTATTTATGATTTCTCTCTGCGGCAGCCACCCCTGGTCTCAGCAGTGAGGCCCGGCTTGAAACGTCAATTACTCATCGACGGAAAATATACGAGTACCTCCGAATTCGGAGTTGTCCGCCTGTGCGGCGAGGGACTCCTGTGCACACGGCTGTTCAAGAAAAATGGATTAACACGCAAAATTCAGTTCCTAGTCTCTAGGGACTTCGTCAGAGGTCAAAGCTGGCGAACGATAAATTTTAAAAAAATTGTTTTCTTTTCTTTCCATTCAATTCTACCTATTCTTCTATAAATGCACATTTCAAAGGCTTCAATTTTATGTTCTGTTTTCTGGTCTAATGTCCATGTTTCTGCACCATACAACAATGTTAACAAGATATAACATTTTGCTATTTTTAGTTTTAGTAAAAAAAAGTAAAGTACCCACGTCACGCCAAGTGGCGTATAGGGAAATATGGTGTTAGTGACCCCGTCACGCCAAGTGGCGTATAGTGGAATATGGTGTTAGTGACCCCGTCACGCCAAGTGGCGTATAGGGGAATATGGTGTTAGTGACCCCGTCACGCCAAGTGGCGTATAGGGGAATATGGTGTTAGTGACCCCGTCACGCCAAGTGGCGTATAGGGAAATATGGTGTTAGTGACCCCGTCACGCCAAGTGGCGTATAGGGGAATATGGTGTTAGTGACCCCGTCACGCCAAGTGGCGTATAGGAGAATATGGTGTTAGTGACCCCGTCACGCCAAGTGGCGTATAGGGGAATATGGTGTTAGTGACCCCGTCACGCCAAGTGGCGTATAGGGGAATATGGTGTTAGTGACCCCGTCACGCCAAGTGGCGTATAGGGAAATATGGTGTTAGTGACCCCGTCACGCCAAGTGGCGTATAGAGAAATATGGTGTTAGTGACCCCGTCACGCCATGTGGCGTATAGGGAAATATGGTGTTAGTGACCCCGTCACGCCAAGTGGCGTATAGGGAAATATGGTGTTAGTGACCCTAAATTTTACAGACCTTCAGCACATGATTTTTGGGGTAATGTGGTCGGTATTACGCCCGTGCTGCTTTACTTTCCCAGAAAAAAATCCGGTACCCATTTAAGGCTGGGTGAACCCGGAAGCCGTCGGTTGGAATCGAACCCTACCCCTTGTCCGTGGTAGTCCAGTTCACTAACCACTGAGCTATCGCGGCTCCCATTCTTAGTTTTAGCCCTGGGGTTATTTGCTTTGATGTTAGTAGATTATTCAGGGCTTTCGGTCAAAATGGCGGAAACACGGCAGGAACCATTGAGGCTCAGTCGCAATAATGTTCCTTATTTCAGTTTCCGGTTTGTGGCCGGAGCTACTGTGTTTAGTGCTCTAAGCACACATGTGTTTTTCATCCGGATCGTGTTTCGATATCCCGATTAGTTACGACGAATGATGATATTGTATGACAAAGGACAGTTCAGCTGCGTTCACGTTCGGTACCGATTTCCCGTATGTCATTTGGTGTGTCCCATAGCTGCTATTATGGGGACTGCAGCTGACTTTTTTATGTTTGGATCCTTCAATGAGATGAAGTTTCATTCGGATGATTCCACTGACACGAGCGGTTGAGGAATTATGGATTTTAATTCGTTTGGAGTGGAACTGGGGCCTTTGACTGAGCATAACTATAACCACATTTTGCTGCTGTTACAACAACAGTTGTTATCATGTTATCAATGACCAGTATCTGACAGTACATCTTGTCTCGTAACGTAAACAAATTATAAAAATCATGACAGTAGTCAAGACTAATCATCATCATCATCATCATCATCATCATCATCATCATCATCATCATCGAGTACCGTCTCCGGAATGAAGGTTGGCTACCATGGAGCGCCATGGTAGCCAACCATGAACTGTTCGCCATTCCACTCAGTCTCTTGCTTTGATGGTGCAGGTTGTCATGGTTTGACTTGTCTATCTTTTGCTGTTACTCGTCCATGTTAGTCTTGGTTTTCCTCTGCCTATTTTACCTTGTATTTTCCCTTCCAATATTACTTTTAGTAGGCGGTTGTATCTTTTAACATGGCCCAAAAATCGCATTTGTCTTGTTTGAATTGTATTTAGTAGTTCTCTTCTCATTTTTACTTGTTTTAAGAGTTCATAGTTTGTTTTATTTTCTTTTCATCCAATTCTACCTATTCTTCTATAAATCCACATTTCAAAGGTTTAAATTTTCTGTTCTATTTTCTTGTCTAATGTCCATGTTTCTGCACCATATAGGAATATTGAGAAGATATAACATTTTGCTATTCTCAGTTTTAGCCCTGGTGTTATTTGTTTCGATGTCAGTATGTTCTTCATGACATTAAAATTACGTTTTGCCATTCCTATTCTTTTGTTTATTTCAGTTGTACATTTTCCATCACTGGTTACATTATTTCCAAGGTAGTTGTAGTTCTGAACTGTCTCCAGGTCTGTTCCTTCATTTCAGTCAAGACTAAATCTAATTTAGAACAATCATGTTAAAATCCCAGTAGAAATTCAACGAATATAAGAGTCCAGTATCTGTCATTAGTCACGCAATGAAAATCTTATAACCACGAATTAAATTAAGCCATTCACATTTCATTTCCCAAAATATGATCAAAATGAGCAACACACAACTCGATATTTCTGTCAACGTTCTACAATCTGTGTCAAATATGTCCGTTAACTGCAAATGGCAAAAGAAAGAACTGAAATGGCATGGCTTCCAGGAATATTTGATGTGGCAAAAAAGGACAACATTAACAATAAAGAAGTTGGAAATAAGAGTTCTGCACTTTATACCAAAAAAAAAAAAACATCGGGATCCGCGATAGCTCAGTGGTTAGTGAACTTGACTATAAAGGACAAGAGGTAGGGTTCGATCCAAAACGACGACTTCCGGGTTCACCCAGCCTTTAATGGGTACCGGGATTTTTTCAGGGAGAGTAAAGCGGCACGGGCGTAATACCGACCACATTACCCCAAAAATCATGTGCCGAAGGTATGTAAAATTTATGGTCACTAACACCTTATTCCCTATACGCCACTTGACGTGACGGGGGTACTTTACTTTTTCTCTTTTACATACAATAATAACATCATATGGGAGATGCACCACAGAAATAAAAAGCACAATAGCCCAGGCCAAAATAGCATTTCAGAAAATGAAAAATATCTTATGCAACAAATCTATATCAATAGAAATGAGAAATAGAGTTCATCAGTGCTATATAGATTCAATTCTGACCTATGGAAGCGAATCATGGACAGTAGACAAACAAATTAAAAGACGATTAGAGGCAACAGAGATGGGATTTCTCAGAAGAATGTTGAAAGTTCCCTGGACAGCTAAAAAAGACCAATGATGAAGTTCTCAAAGAGGCCAACACAAAAAGGGAGCTCCTAAAAAACTTCAGAAAGAAACAATCAACATTTTTTGGGCACACCATGAGAAGAGGAAAGTTGGAATGCTTGGTTACAGCTGGCAAAATAAAAGGAAAGCGATATCGCGGACGACAAAGAGAGAAAATACTGGATAGCTTGGTGTCATGGCATGGAAAACAGCCAACAACAGAACTGATACCACGCACTGTAGATAGAAGATTGTGGAAGGACATGATCGCCTACGCCAATCGGTATAGCACATGATGATGATGATGATGGAAAATAAATGCACACGATTCTTCAATTTAAATATTTAGTCATTTGAAGAAGCTGTCTTAAAATTAGAAAAAAATAAACTTTTGTAGTTAAAAATTAATATTGCATCTCCCGGGACTCTCAAATTAGCCAATATTTTGCCTTATTTTTTACGAGCTTTAACTACTCATCATCATCATGAGCCATATCGATCAGTGTAGTCAATCATGTCCAACACAATTTCCTATCCACGTTGCATCGTATCAATTACTCTGTTGACTGTTGTCCATGCCATAACACCAAATTTTCTAATATCATTTTTTTTCTCCTATGTCGTCCGCAATATCTCTTTCCCTGTATTTTGCCAGTTGTAACTAAGAATTCAATTTGTCCTCTTCTCATGATATGCCTGAAAAATGTTGATTGTTTCTTTCTGGTGTTTTTAACGTTAATTACTAAAATAACATAAACATCTTTGTTGTGTTTTGATCTTTCTGCCCTGTCCCGTGGCCAAACCATTTTATCTCTTGTCTCTTTATATATTCTATGGCGGGGGTTATTCCTAGCTCTTTTTCTAAAGTTCTCTATTACTGATCTTATCTCTCAGTTTTCATAACATTTGTCTAAAATATTTCATCTCAGAGGAGGTTATTTTTTTTATTATTATTTTTTTTTGTTGTTCTTGCATCTAGGGTCCAGGACTGGCATTGGTAACACAACGTTGAGATTAAGATTGTATTATACAGTGCCCGTTTTGCCTCTAGTTATTTCTTTTTGGGCAATTGTGGTGATAGCTGATCAATGATTTGACAAGCTTTGATGCATCTTGATTATATCTCTGCTGTTTGTGAATTGTCATTGGACACTAGACTTCCTAGGTATTTAAATTCATCTACTTGTTTTAGTTACCGGCCTGCTATAGCTATATAGATAGATAAAGGTAAAGGTAAAGTACGAGACTTGAACCGGCGTCTTAGCACGCGAGTTTACACCAATATGTGCTCGGCCGCCTATCCAGAAATGTTCGGAGATTTCTGTATGGTGTCGCCTCAAGCATCGAATTTCAGATACGAAGCGACATTCCTCACCTTCCCAGGGTAATACCCTGGTACACATTTCTGCCAACGGCTGGGTCGACGGTGGGGGTATTTTTTTTTCAACCACGAGTACAACTCACACTGCTCCCAGCGGGAATCGAACACGGGTTGTCCGAACGTCGGTAGTCCAGTCGGGTGGTTTTCCCAACTAGGCTACTGAGGCCGCCTAGCTACAGTGATGTTCTGTTTTAGTTGGCTGCCGTCTATAGTTATGTTGATGTTCTGTTTTAGTTGGCTGCCGTCTATAGTTATGTTGATGTTCTGTTTTAGTTGGCTGCCGTCTATAGTTATGTTGATGTTCTGTTTTAGTTGGCTGCCGTCTATAGTTATGTTGATGTTCTGTATTAGTTGTCTGCCGTCTATAGTTATGTTGATGTTCTGTTTTAGTTTTATACCGTCTATAGTTATATTGATGTTCTGTTTTAGTTGTCTGCCGTCTATAGTTATGTTGATATTCTGTTTAAATGTATGCTGTCTATAGTTATGTTGATGTTCTGTTTCAGTTGTCTGCCGTCTATAGTTATGGTCATGTTCTGTTTTAGTTGTCTGCCGTCTATAGTTATGGTCATGTTCTGTTTTAGTTGTATGCCGTCTATAGTTATGTTGATGTTCTGTTTTAGTTGTCTGCCGTCTATAGTTATGTTGATGTTCTGTTTTAGTTGTTTGCCATCCATAGTTATGTTGATGTTCTGTTTCAGTTGTCTGCCGTCTATAGTTATGGTCATGTTCTGTTTTAGTTGTCTGCCGTCTATAGTTATGTTGATGTTCTGTTCTAGTTGTCTACCTTCTATAGCTATGTTGATGTTCTGTTTTAGTTGTCTGCCGTCTATAGTTATGTTGATGTTCTGTTTTAGCTGCCTGCCTTCTAAGGGTATGTTGATGTTCTGTTTTAGTTGTCAGCCGTCTATAATCATGTTGATGTTCTGTTTTAGTTACCCGCCTTCAATAGTTATGTTGATGTTTGGTTTTTGTTGCCTGCCTTCTATAGTCATGTTGATGTTCTGTTTCTCTTTTGTGATATTCACTTACTTTGTTTTATTGATGTGGAAAGTATAGCAGTGACAAAACAACAAGTACTCCACAAGAAAAAAAAAATTTCTACCGTGGAATAAATCCACGACTATCACAGAAATAAGAGAATTGGACTAGCGGCCAACAATATCAAACAAAAACTAGACAAGATGGTGTGTGGATGTAGACGATAACATGAGAAGAGAAAAAAAAAGAATCCCAAAACAAGCCATCAAATGGAAAACAGAGGGAAAAAGAAAAAGTGACCGACTTAGATAAACACTGAAAATAACACGAAGGCGAGAAGCAACAACAGCGAGTTTCAGCTCCATTACCGTGGTTTAGAAGCTCGCCCAGAACAGGAGCGTGTGGCGGGATGATACAGTGCGGGTCCTGTGCAAGGTTTGACACTTTATAGCAAAGACCGTCGCGGACATACATACCTTATGTGCAATCTTCTGCTTGATAGGACTATAGAATGATAGGCAGACTAACGAACAAGAGAAAAGAAAAAGAGACAAGCAAAACGAACAAGAGAAAAAAATGGTAGCCATAATAATGACAAGAAAATAAAACAGGGATATCATCATCATCATCATGTGCCTTCTCCGCAACGAAGGTTGGCTACCATGGATCGCCATTCTACTCTGTTTCTTGATTTGATGGTGCAGGCTGTCATAGATTGACTTGTCCATCTTTTAATGTTACTCGTCCATGTTAGTCTTGGTCTGCCCCTGTCTCTTTTACCTTGTAATTTTCCTTCCAATATTACTTTTAGTAGGTGTTATGTCTTTTAGCATGCCCCAAAAATGTCATTTGTCTTGTCTTAATTGTATTTAGTAGTTCTCTTTTTATTTTCAGTTGTTTTAAAACTTTATCGTTTGTTATCTTTTGTTTCCATCCAATTCTACCTATTCTTCTATAAATCCACATTTCAAAGGCTTCATTTTTCTGTTCTGTTTTCTTGTCTAATGTCCATGTTTCTGCACCATACAGGAATATTGAGAATATGTAACATTTTGCCATTCTTAGTTTCAGCCCTGTTGATATTTGTTTTGTTGTTAGTATATTTTTCATCCCAAACAGGGATAAGAACAAGTTTAAGAAACATAGAAATTAGTATCGCGTTCTCTCTGCCATTCTCAACGAATCTGTTATGTTTCTGCAGCTTGGAGATTGATACATACAACATGTCCACATGCTTTGTAAAAACAATAACAACAGATGGCATGACATGATGCCAGACACAGATGTGCTGTGCAATTTGGCATGGAAAACAAACATTCCTGGCTGTGTAGATCACATATGAGATTGGTTTGGACGCGCGTTCTGCATGCTATATCGTTATCTACCAAAGTAATTAATTTCTTTCTGGGTGAGCTAAAATAATGCCTGAAGATAGCAAGGCTGACAGAGGCATGTTGTTAAGGACAATCTAAATCTATCTTTACGGAATTTCCCTATTACTGGAGTCTCTCATGGGGGAACTTGTAATACTGGAGAATAAGGGACGCTTGTTTAGTCACCGTGAGATGTTCGAGTGAGATTTTATTTCATTTTCGATTTAAAAAAATAACATTTGGCTCAAATATGGTTCGAGCCCTCGTTCTTCTCATAAAAAAAAATAAAGTAAAGTAAAGTAAAGTAAAGTAAAGTAAAGTAAAGTAAAGTAAAGTAAAGTAAAGTAAAGTAAAGTAAAGTAAAGTAAAGTAATGTAAAGCAAAGTAAAGTAAAGTAGAGTAGAGTAAAGTAAAGTAGAGTAGAGTAGAGTAGAGTAAAGTAAAGTAAAGTAAAGTAAAGTAAAGTAGAGTAAAGTAAAGTAAAGTAAAGTAAAGTAAAGTAGAGTAAAGTAAAGTAAAGTAAAGTAAAGTAAAGTAAAGTAGAGTAGAGTAAAGTAAAGTAAAGTAAAGTAAAGTAAAGTAAAGTAAAGTAAAGTAAAGTAAAGTAGAGTAGAGTAGAGTAGAGTAAAGTAAAGTAAAGTAAAGTAGAGTAGAGTAGAGTAGAGTAGAGTAGAGTAAAGTAAAGTAGAGTAGAGTAGAGTAAAGTAAAGTAGAGTAGAGTAGAGTAGAGTAAAGTAAAGTAAAGTAAAGTAAAGTAAAGTAAAGTAAAGTAAAGTAGAGTAGAGTAAAGTAAAGTAAAGTAAAGTAGAGTAGAGTAGAGTAGAGTAAAGTAAAGTAAAGTAGAGTAGAGTAAAGTAAAGTAGAGTAGAGTAGAGTAGAGTAAAGTAAAGTAAAGTAAAGTAAAGTAAAGTAAAGTAGAGTAAAGTAAAGTAAAGTAAAGTAAAGTAAAGTAAAGTAAAGTAAAGTAAAGTAAAGTAGAGTAGAGTAAAGTAAAGTAAAGTAAAGTAGGGTAGAGTAGAGTAGAGTAAAGTAAAGTAAAGTAAAGTAAAGTAAAATAGAGTAAAGTAAAGTAAAGTAAAGTAAAGTAAAGTAAAGTAAAGTAAAGTAGAGTAAAGTAAAGTAGAGTAAAGTAAAGTAAAGTAAAGTAAAGTAAAGTAAAGTAAAGTAAAGTAAAATAAAGTAGAGTAAAGTAAAGTAAAGTAAAGTAAAGTAAAGTAAAGTAAAGTAAAGTAAAGTAAAGTAGAGTAGAGTATAGTAAAGTAAAGTAAAGTAAAGTAGAGTAGAGTAAAGTAAAGTAAAGTAAAGTAAAGTAAAGTAAAGTAAAGTAAAGTAAAGTAAAGTAGAGTAGAGTAAAGTAAAGTAAAGTAAAGTAAAGTAAAGTAAAGTAAAGTAGAGTAGAGTAAAGTAGAGTAAAGTAAAATAAAGTAAAGTAGAGTAGAGTAAAGTAAAGTAAAGTAAAGTAAAGTAAAGTAAAGTAAAGTAAAGTAAAGTAGAGTAAAGTAAAGTAAAGTAAAGTAAAGTAAAGTAAAGTAAAGTAAAGTAAAGTAAAGTAAAGTAAAGTAAAGTAAAGTAGAGTAAAGTAAAGTAGAGTAGAGTAGAGTAAAGTAGAGTAAAGTAAAGTAAAGTAGAGTAGAGTAGAGTAAAGTAGAGTAAAGTAAAGTAGAGTAGAGTAAAGTAAAGTAAAGTAAAGTAAAGTAAAGTAAAGTAAAGTAAAGTAAAGTAAAGTAAAGTAAAGTAAAGTAGAGTAAAGTAAAGTAAAGTAAAGTAAAGTAAAGTAAAGTAAAGTAGAGTAGAGTAGAGTAAAGTAGAGTAAAGTAAAGTAGAGTAGAGTAGAGTAAAGTAGAGTAAAGTAAAGTAAAGTAAAGTAGAGTAGAGTAGAGTAGAGTAGAGTAGAGTAGAGTAGAGTAGAGTAGAGTAGAGTAGAGTAGAGTAGAGTAGAGTAGAGTAGAGTAGAGTAGAGTAGAGTAGAGTAAAGTAAAGTAAAGTTAAGTGAAGTAAAGTAAAGTAAAGCAAAGTAAAGAGCCCCCGTCACGCCAAGTGACGTATATGAATTGTATTATTAGTGACCATAAATTTTACAGACCTTCGGCGCATGATTTTTGGGGTAATGTGGTCGGTGTTACGCCCGTGCCGCTTTACTTTCCCAGAAAAAAATCTGTTACCCATTACAGGCTGGGTGAACCGGAAGCTGTCGGTTGGGATTGAACCCTACCTCTTATCCTTTGTAGTCAAGTTCACTAACCACTGAGCTATCGCAGCTCCCATCTGCTAGTTGTCCATAGAGTATATCTTTTGGTATGCGGCTATCTTTCATAATCTACGTTGTTTAAGCAGCGTATAGATGTTCGGGAAGCCTGTGCTAGTGAGAGGACCTCCACGTTTGCCACTTTATCCTTCCAGGTAATACCAAGAATACTGTGTAGACATCGCGTATGTAATGCATTTAATCTCTCTCCCGCTTTGCATAAGTTTTTCATGAGTCGCTGATATACAGAAGGATAATAATGATGCAGGCATTGTAAACAACAGCCCTTATTGTAATTATCAGTTTGCAGTTTTGGCAAACACGCCTAGAAAGAAGGGGGAGGTGATAGCAGCTTTTCTAATGCGTGTGTCAATTTCTGTAACCTAAAGATAGTTTAATCTAAGGTATGCTGATGATACAGTCTTAATCGCTAAGAGTGAAAATGAGTTACAAGAAATGTTGGACATTATAGTTAAAGAAAGCAAAAATAAAGGACTCAGCCTTAATAGCAAAAAGACAGAGGTAATGGTAACAACAAAGAAAAAGACATCACCTCAGTGGAAAATAAAGACAAGTGGAACAATATTAAAACAGGTACATGAATTTAAATATTTGGGAACTTTGTTAACCTCAGACGGAAGATGTACAAAAGAGGCGAGATGCAGAATGGCTCAGGCAAAAGGAGCTTTCCAAAAAAATGAGGAAGATACAATGCAATGAATTTTTGACAATAGAAACAAGAAAAAGAATTCTTAAATGTTATGTGGAGCCAGTCTTAACATATGGATGCGAATCATGGACAATAGGACAACAGACAAGAAAATCACTGGAGTCTGTAGAAATCTGGTTTTATAGAAGAATGTTGAGAATACCATGGACAGCTAAAAAGAGTAATGAAAATGTTCTGAGAGAGGTCAAAGCAAAAAGAGAGCTAATTTCCAATATTAGGAAGAAACAATCATCATTTTTTTGGCCATGTAATAAGAAAACAACTGTAATATATTGTAACAACTGGAAAAGTGAAGGACGAAGAGACAGAAAGAAGCAAAGAGAAAAAAAATAACAGACAGCTTAAGAGAATGGCTTGGCAGAAGGTCAACAACAGAAATGATAAATACCTGCCGAGATCGAAAGTTGTGGAGAGACATGATCACCTACGCCAGTAGGCCCGGTACTTGATGATGATGATGATGATGATGATGATGATGATGATGATGATGATGATGATGATGAAAGATAGTTTGTGGGAGTCGCGATAGCTCAGTTGTTAGTGAACTAGACTACAAAGGACAAGAAGTAGGGTTCGATCCCAAACGACGGCTTCCGGGTTCACCCAGGTTTTAAATGGGTACCGGAATTTTCTGGAAAAGTAGGGGACGCACGGGCGTAATACCAACCACATTACCCCAAAAAGCATGTGCTGAAGGTCTGTAAAATTTACGGTCACTAACACCATATTCCCTATACGCCACTTGGCGTGACAAGGGCTCTTTGCTTTTACATTTTTAAAGATAGTTTGTCGTTGATGATGGACCCCAGATAGATATTCTGCTGCACGACGTCAAGTTTGTAGGTGTTGTTAAAGATAGCAAGTGTTGCTTCGACGTCCTGACCGAGTATATTAGTTTTCTACAAACTTATTGTTAGACCGAAGTCTCTGCAGGCATGTTAAAAACGATGTATCATGCTTTGGAATTCTTGCATATATCATACTCTGGAATTCTTGCATATATCATGCTCTGGAATTCTTGTTTATATCATATTCTGGAATTCTTGCATATATCATGCTCTTGAAGTCTTGCATATGTTATGCTCTGGAATTCTTGTATATATCATGTTCTGGAATTCTTGCATATATCATACTCTGAAATTCTTGCATATATCATACTCTACAATTCTTGCATATATCATACTCTGTAATTCTTGCATATATCATGCTCTGGAAGTCTTGTATATATCATGTTCTTGAATTCTTGCATATACCATGTTCTGGAATTCTTGCATATCATGCTCTGGAAGTCTTGCATATATCATGTTCTTGAATTCTTGCATATAAAATGTTCTGGAATTCTTGCATATATCATGTTCTGGAATTCTTGCATATATCATGTTCTGGAAGTCTTGCATATGTTATGCTCTGGAATTCTTGTATATATCATGTTCTGGAATTCTTGCATATATCATGCTCTGGAATTCTTGCATATATCATGCTCTTGAAGTCTTGCATATATCATACTCTGGAATTCTTGTTTATATCATATTCTGGAATTCTTGCATATATCATGCTCTTGAAGTCTTGCATATGTTATGCTCTGGAATTCTTGTATATATCATGTTCTGGAATTCTTGCATATATCATGCTCTGGAATTCTTGCATATATCATGCTCTTGAAGTCTTGCATATATCATACTCTGGAATTCTTGTTTATATCATATTCTGGAATTCTTGCATATATCATGCTCTTGAAGTCTTGCATATATCATGCTCTGGAATTCTTGTATATACCATGTTCTGGAATTCTTGCATATATCATGATCTTGAAGTCTTGCATATATCATACTCTGGAATTCGTGTATATATCATGTTCTGGAATTCTTGCATATATCATACTCTAGAATTCTTGCATATATTATGTTCTGGAATTCTTGCATATATCATACTCTGGAATTCTTGCATATATCATACTCTGGAATTCTTGCATATATCATGCTCTGGAATTATTGCATATATCATACTCTAGAATTCTTGTATATATCATACTCTGGAATTCTTGTATATATCATGCTCTGGAATTCTTGCATATATCATACTCTGGAATTATTGTATATATCATACTCTGGAATTCTTGTATATATATCATACTCTGGAATTATTGTATATATCATACTCTGGAATTCTTGTATATATCATACTCTGGAATTCTTGTATATGTCATACTCTGGAATTCTTGCATATATCATGCTCTGGAATTCCCACGCCCACATTTTGCAGTGCCAAACAAAACATTCCGCTGCATGACTGTGCTGGCAACACGACGCATTTTTTACGATGGGAGTCAAATTTAAATTATAAAAGAATTGTATTGCCCGTAGTAAAAAGAAATTCAAGTGTTCTTGTGTGTGATTTCGAAAGGATTTATTTGTGATCAAATTCGAACGGAAACAGTGACAGTTTGTGCTAGAAACATGTGAGATGCGATGCTTGAGAAAAGTAACAAACAACACAAGAAGAATACCAAATTAAACCATAAGAAAAATAGTAGGAATAAAAGCCTGCCAAGAATGTATAGAGCAACAACAATTTAAATGGTTGGGCCACCTGGTCCTCACCAATCACCATCAAGGGCGTTCTTCTCGAGAATGCATGGAAAAAGACCAAGAGGAAGACCTAGAAGAAGATGGATAGATGCAATGATAGAGACATGTAACAACAAAGGAAAATCACTAATTCAGACAGTTCGAGCAGCTCAAGAACGACAAATGATATAAAACACGACACCTTTTAGGTATCAGTGAAAAGAGAAAAGAAGAAGATGGATAGATGCAGTGACAGAGACATGTAACAACAAAGGAAAATCACTAATTCAGACAGTTCGAGCAGCTCAAAATCGACAAATGATATAAACCACGACACCTTTTCGGTATCAGTGAGAAAGAGAAAAGAAGAAGAAGAAAGAAAACATTGTCTAGGCCATCTGGTCAATATAACGCCAAGTCGCTGGACTTTCCCAGAAAATACAATATTATCAGAGGCCATCAGTCCAAATAAATAAACGCTACGACAGGGAAATGAACCCACAGACACTTGTGGTCTATACCGAACACATCAACAACTCAACCACAACCGATTCCTTATGCCCGTCTACAGCCAACTATAGGTTTCCTAAGGCCCGCGCGCAGAAAATAAAACAAGAAAACCCACCAACCAGCGTGACGTGATCAACTATACAAGCTACAGACGTCCTGATGTCACACTATCCACAACCACCTCTGCTCACAAAGCTGAAAAACGTCACTCTAGTAGTTGGGATTTTCCGGGATTTCTCTCTCAGCCCACAGGCCTATATAAATCTACAGTTGGCTATGACCAGTCTGTAGCTAAAAGGGGGGGGGGGGGGGGGAACAAGAACTCATAGAACCAAAACTATCTCAAGAGTTCTCCCCCCCGTCCCCTCCCAAATGGACTTTATCGAATAAACTAATTTCCGGTGACAGTATTCGTGATCTGTAGCTTTAATGAAACATTATAGACAGCCCTCTCTATGAATGTCATATTCCCAGACATACGTCCGCCAATTCGGCCAGGAACGGGCTGTCTTAACAAGAATTTTAATGAGTGAAGGACACAACGACATGAAAGTGGTTTTTAGATGCGCCTGTTTGGATGTCTCAAGGCGATGTTAATGATTTATTAGCTGTGATATTTTTTTGGGAAGTTATACGCGAGTCTTGATAAACGCAAATTGGATTGGATACTCTGACAAGGGAGTTAATAACGCAGGGGTTAAGCCGTTTGCTTGGATTTACTTGGGGCAGGTATTAACAGCAAGAAACAGGATTGTTTCCCCTTATCGTCAAAACAGAGTGACTCTGCTATTACTTCTATGTCCCATTACCCCGGGTGTCGTTGGTGCACCGCTAACTTTATCAACTTTCTCAATTCTTATCATGAAATATTCTTTGGAGACTCTTGGAAGTCGAGACCTGTCCGATTTTTGATATCGTCTTCTCATTATTTGTTTCATCATCATCATCATCATCATCATTATTGAGTGCCATTTCCGCATCGAAGGTTGGCTACCATGGAGCGCCATTTCACTCTGTCTCTTGCTTTGATGGTGCAAATTGTCATAGGTTGACTTGTCCATCTTTTGATGTTACTCGTATGGGTGAACCCGGAAGCCGTCGGTTGGGATCGAACCCTGCCTCTTGTCCTTTGTTGTCCAGTTCACTAACCACTGAGCTATCGCGGCTCCCTATAGGGCTCTTTACTTACTTTTATTTTCTTATACTTGGCTACAGCTGAAATAAAAATATCGCGGATGATCATCATCATCATCGTGTGCCTTCTCCGCAACGAAGGTTAGCTACCATTGATCGCCATTCTACTCTGTTTCTTGCTTTGATGGTGCAGGTGACATAGATTGACTTGTCCATCTTTTGATGTTACTCGTCCATGTTAGTCATGGTCTGCCTCTGTCTCTTTTACCTTGTATTTTCCCTTCCAAGATTACTTTTATTAGGCTGTTGTGTCTTTTAACATGCCCCAACAATTTCATTTGTCTTGTTCTAATTGTGTTTAGTCGTTCTCTTTTTATTTTTAGTTGTTTTAAAACTTCACCGTTTGTTTTCTTTTCTTTCCATCCAATTCTACCTATTCTTCTATAAATCGTCATTTCAAAGGCTTCAATTTTCTGTTCTGTTTTCTTGTCTAATGTCCATGTTTCAGCACCATACAGAAATATTGAAAAGATGTAACAATTTGCTATTCTTAGTTTCAGCCCTGGTGTTATCTGTTTTGTTGTTAGTATATTTTCATGAGGGAGCCGCGATGGCTCAGTGGTTAGTGAACTGGACTACCACGGACAAGGGGTAGGGTTCGATCCCAACCGACGGCTTCCGGGTTCACCCAGCCTTAAATGGGTACCGGATTTTTTCTGGGAAAGTAAAGCAGCACGGGCGTAATACTGACCACATTACCCCAAAAATCATGTGCTGAAGGTCTGTAAAATATAGGGTCACTAACACCATATTTCCCTATACGCCACTTGGCGTGACGGGGGTACTTTACTTTACTTTTTTTATATTTTCATGACATTAAAATTAATTTTTGCCATACCTATTCTTTTGTTTATTTCAGTTGTACATTTTCCTTCACTGGTTAAAGTATGTGCAAGGTAGTTATAGTTCTGAACTGTCTCTATTATTTGTTTCATTTGGTCCGATAGAGGGATATAGTATGTTTTATTCAATTTTCGACTGTCAAGCGCTCTTTCCGTGTAAAAAAATTGAAACCGGAACCTCATATCCATTATTTCTCGCCGATAAGGTTAGCTTCTCAATCTCACTTACCTTGAAGATATCTCGACCAGCTATTGTTTGAACCGAGTTCCCTCCGATTGCCACCTAAACACCACAATAATCCTCTTTTCCTTGTTGCCAGTTTGGCATTTCAATTTTTACGCAATTAAATTATGGCTTATAAAATTTCCCTTATTTCCGTTTGCTAATTATTATTAGCTTTAGTAATAACTTGAAATAACATAAAACAAGCAAGCAAAAATGCCATACAACATTGCTCACAAATTGTGAAATTGAAAAGCCAAAATGACATGAGTTTTTTTCTTCTTATAATTTTTTTTTCAATAGAAAATTACTTCTAGACTTGGTATCTTTTTCGACCTTGTTTAAGTCACGGACGTGCGTTGACGTGTAACATCTCTTCATTATCTAGTGCCGCGCATACTTTTTGCTCTTCTGCGATCATGACTCATTCAGACTAGGATTCCGGACTCTCTTTTGAAGGCAGCTGTCTGTTTAAGTAATTCGTTGCCCGAATAGTTTCTCTTCCAGGGAGGTGGGTGTGGACCACATTGCTCTTCTCAGGTTCGTGTACTGGGGGCAATCCTGTAGAACATGTTTTGTTGCCATGTTATCCAGCGTATAGTGGCATTGGCTGGTAGTTCCTATTTTGAGTTTGGTGAACATGTGGTTTCTCATTCTGTACGGCGCATACAAGCGTAGGTGATAACTTCTCTCCACAACTTTTAATCTCTGCAGTTTGAGAAAACAAATGTCTTTTATTGCTTTCGTACCAAACTATTTTCATTAAACTGATTTGTGTCTGTTTCATCTCTCTCTCTCTCTACCTCTTATTTTCATACATTTCAGGGTCTTTGCCTGTTCTATGGAATTCGCGTTTCTGAGCTGGAGCCATCTTCAAGGCGTTGCATCCGTCAGCAGTGCTGTATTGTGAGGAGACGCTTGTTAGGCGGGGGAAGTGAACGCTATGGGATTCTCCAACGCGCTATGAAGATAACCTGCTGATTAAAGTAGTGTATCTTTGGGGAATCATAGGAGGAAAAGGTAAGTACTACAGTACTCAGAAAAAAAAACGACAAATAAATAACAATAAATTAATAGGAAAGTACAGAAATACAATTTATTCCCGAGCTGTGATCGTAACCCTATGCTATAGTCATGAGAACGTCTTCGCGTAAGACATTCTCCACAATAGCTAATTTTTTAGTTAGCTCTGAGTGGCAGTGTTCCTAAGCGTTCGGCTTCTCGTGGCAAGGTACAATGTCATGGAGTACGCGTTCGATCCTGCTTCGGACCATATATTGTTCTTTGTTTTTTTCTGTCATTGTTTATTTGTCATTTTTTCTGAGTGCTGTGGTACTTATCTTTCCCTCCTATGATTCCCTGATTTATCACCTCGGAAGTTTCGCTTTATGATAATATTTATTTATTATTATTTGTCTCTAGTCTATCTTTATTGTTATGTAACACGTCTAAAAGAAGAAGCCCCGTGTTCGAAACCCGCGGTAAGGAGAAAAAGGATTTTTTTCTATCGGGGGAGAAATAAAAATCCTGAGTCTCACACGTTGTGGCGACTAATTTTGCCAAGCGGCCTTTATCCCTCTGCTTCTATCGCGAGTTCCCCGACATACACCAGCAAAGGTAATATGTGTCGTAAGGAAAGTTTTGACAAGTCTATGTCAATAAAAGTGAGAAAGAGAGTTGATCGATGCTATATAGAAATAAATATTGATCTATGGAAGCGAATCATGGACAGTAGACAAACAAATGAAAAGACGATTAGAGGCCACAGAGATTTCTCAGAAAAATGTTGAAAGTTCCCTGGACAGCTAAAAAGACCAATGAGCAAATTCTCAAAGAGGCCAACACAAAAATAGAGCTCTTAAAAAACATCAGAAAGAAACAATCAACATTTTTCGGGCACATCATGAGAAGAGGAAAGTTGGAATACTTGGTTACAACTGGCTAAATAAAAGGGAAGAGAGATCGCGGACGACAGAGAGAGAAAATACTGGATAGCTTGGTGTCATGGCATGGAAAACAGTCAACAACAGAACTGATACGATGTACTGTAGATAGAAGATTGAGGAGGGACATGATCACCTACGTCAACGGGTACGGCACATGATGATAATATGATATAATAATATAATATAATATAATATAATATAATATAATATAATATAATATAATATAATATAATATAATATAATATAATATAATATAATATAATATAATATAATATAATATAATATAATATAATATAATATAATATAATATAATATAATATAATATAATATAATATAATATAATATAATATAATATAATATAATATAATATAATATAATATAATATAATATAATATAATATATAATATAATATAATATAATATAATATAATATAATATAATATAATATAATATAATATAATATAATATAATATAATATAATATAATATAATATAATATAATAATATAATATAATATAATATAATATAATATAATATAATATAATATAATATAATATAATATAATATAATATAATATAATATAATATAATATAATATAATATAATATAATATAATATAATATAATATAATATAATATAATATAATATAATATAATATAATATAATATAATATAATGATATATTCTATGTATCACAAATGAATCTTTCTTCATTCTACGGTCGGATCTGACAATCATATATTGGCAGATTCAGTCATGAGAGAAACTGTTCAGTCAAACGGCATCCAGCACAAGTCAGTAATATTTTACGAAACTAGTGACAAGTCATGATTACATGCTATCAACCGTCTGTCAAGTCGACAGAGGCGATATATATTCCCGCTTGTTACTTTCTCATTCGATGGCCACATATGATTGTCTCTCCCCTTCCTGAAATTTGGAATCAATCTTTCTATTCACTTTCTCCTCATTCAGAAAGTGTTCGCTACTATTAACAGCGGTCCAGGATTTTGAACAAAAAATTCTAAAAGAGGCCAAAGTAAAATGAGAGCCTCTAAGATACATCAGAAATAAACAATCGATTATTTTTGGGGGGCACGTCATGAGAAGAAGAAAGTTGGAGTACTTGGTTACAACTGGTATAATACAGGGAGACTGTGAGAGAAGAAACTAGATAGCTTGGTGTCGCGGCACGGAAAATGTCAAAAACAGAATCGATATTTCTTCTGCGATCATGACGTCATTCAGACTCGAACTCCGGCTTTCAAATGAAGGCATCTGTCTGTTTCAGTGATTTGGTTGCCCCGTAGAGCTTCTCTTCCAGGGAGGTGGGTGTGGGCCACATTGTCCTTCTCAGGCCTTTGAGGGTGAATTGATACGACATATAAAGAAAAGTAAAGTACCCCCCGTCACGCCAAATGGCGTATAGGGAATATGGTTTTAGTGACAATACATTTTACATACCTTCAGCACATGATTTTTGGGGTAATGTGGTCGGTATTACGCCCGTGCCGCTTTACTTTCCCAGAAAAATAAATCCGGTACCCATTAATGGCTGGGTGAACCGGAAGCCATCGGTTGGGATCGAAGGCTACCTCTTGTCGTTTGTATTCCCGTTCACTAACCAGCGAGCTATCGCAGCTTCCTATACGACATAAGGTGGACACAAAATGTTAGTAGGTCGTGATCGCCTACGTCATCTGGTATTTAAAAAAAAAAAACGATATTTACGACATTGCTGGTCTATATCGATGGCCAACGATAGAACCAGTGGGATAAAGGCCGCTTGGACAAATCAGTCGTCATGACGTGTGAGACTCAGGATGTTTATTTCACCCACGATAGGAAAAACTACTATCCCCCCCCCCCCTACTGTTTATAACATACATGGACCATATATGCAAGCTAGCCAACCCATCCGAGACAGAGGAGATCAACGAGCTTCTATTTGCAGACGATCAGGCACTAATACATGAAACAATAGAAGACCTACAAGAACACTTAAACAAACTCAACATCTCAGGCACAAAATACAACATGAAAATCAACATCAACAAAACAGAAGTCATGAATGTCGCCAAAAATAAACAGAACATCAACATAACTATAGAAGGCAGACAACTAAAACAAGTAGAGGAATTCAAATAAATAGGAAGTCTAATGACAAACGATAATTCTCAAACGGCAGAGATATAATCAAGATGCAACAAAGCTTGTCAAACCATCGGACAGTTATCACCACTATTGTCCAACAGGGAAATAACTCTGGAGGCAAAACGAGCACTATACAATACAATCTTCATCCCAACGTTGTGCTACCAATGCCAGTCCTGGACCCTAGATGCAAGAACAATAAGAAAATAACCTCTATAGAGATGAAATGTGTTAGACGAATGACAGGAAACAGTCTGAGAGATAAGATCAGAAATGAAGAACTGAGAAAAAAGCTAGGAATAGCCCCTGCCATAGAATATATAAAGAAACAACAGATAAAATGGTTTGGCCACGTGACAAGGCAGAAAGAACAAAACACAACATAACGAGCTTTCAACAAACGTTGTGAGAACACCAGACCCAAGGGTCGACCACGAAAAAGATGGGTCGATGGAATATTAGAAGCACTAGGAAACATAACAGCAGCAGAGGCGAACAGAAGAGCAAAAGACCGCAAATTATATCTCCCCTCGACGCTGAAAGGCAGATGAGGAAGGAAAGAAGAAGAAGGAGGGAGAAGATAAGAAAAAAAAAATCTTTTCTGTCTACCGCGAGTTTCGGACACGGTACGCCAGCTCCTCGGCTAGCGGAACAGTGGTTTTAGTGGCGTGGCCATGTGGCGTGGCTAGCGGAACAGTGGTTTTAGTGGCGTGGCCATGTGGCGTGGCTAGCGGAACAGTGGTTTTAGTGGCGTGGCCATGTGGCGTGGCTAGCGAAACAGTGGTTTTAGTGGCGTGGCCAAGCACACCTCCATTTGGTATCCAACACAAAATTGATGGTATTGTCGATCAGCATTATCAAGTACCAAGCCTGCTGGCGTTGGTGACCATGTCTCTCCACAACTTTCGATCGCGACTGTTCTTATCATCTGTTGTTGACCTTCTGCCAAGCCATTCTCTTAAGCTAGAGACAAATAATAATAATAAATATATATATATTAATAATAATATTATTATAGAGAGAAACTTCCGAGACCATACGGGTTCGATCCTGCTTCGGACCATATGTTGTTCTTTGTTTTTTTCTGTTGTTTATTTGTCATTTTTTCTGAGTACTGTCATACATACCTCTTCCTCCTATGATTCCCTCCTTCTCTTAAGCGGTCTGGTATCTTTTCTCTTTGCTTCCCTCTATCTCTACGCCCCTCAATTTTCCCAGTTGTTACAATATATTCCAGCTGTTCTCTTCTCATTACATGGCCAAAAAATTATGATTGTTTCTTTCTAATATTGGAAATTAGTTCTCTTCTTGCGTTGGTTTCTTTCAGAACGTTTTCATTACTCTTCTTAGCTGTCCATAGTATTCTCAACATTCTTCTGTTGTCCTATTGTCCATGATCCACATTCATATGTTAAAATTGGTTCTACATAATATTTAAGAACTCTTTTTTCTTGTTTCTATTGTCAAAAATGGGAGCCGCGATAGCTCAGTGGTTAGTGAACTGGACTACAATGGACAAGAGGTAGGGTTCGATCCAAACCGACGGCTTCCAGATTCACCCAGCCTTAAATGGGTACCGGAATTACCGACCGATATTATTATGTATAAAATACTGACCACATTACCCCAAAAATCATGTGCCGAAGGTCTGTAAAATGTATGGTCACTAACACCATATTCCCTATACGGCACTTGGCGTGACGGGGGTACTTTACTACTTTTATTGTCAAAAATAGATTGCACAGTATCTTCCTTATTTGTTGGAAAGCTGTTTTTGCCTGAGTCATTCTGCATCTCACCTCTTTTGTACATCTTCCGTATGCGGTTAACAAAGTTCCCGTATATTTAAATTCATTTACCTGTTTTTATATTGTTCCACTTGTCTTTATTGTGCACTGGGTGATTATCTTTTTCTTTGTTGCTACCATTAATTTGCTGTTAAGGCTGAGTCCTTTATTTTTGCTTTCTTTCACTATAAAGTCTAATATTCACGATAAATCCTCTATAAAACAATATTACTATAGCCACTGTGTTTCCGATTGGCCAGTATGCACTCTCTCGTGTATTGTCACACTCGACAGGAAAAGTAGTGAATAGAACCTGGTCGTGGTTAATGCTGAGGCCAAAAGTCTCATCTGCGATAACACCGATGAGAAAGATGCAGTCATCTATTCAGACGGATCTGTAAGACGACACCAAAGAAGTGCATGGGTATTTACAGCACGCTCGGCAGGCAGAATAGTCAAGGAAGATAGTGGTGCATACGTCATGACCACGAGTAGCATAACAATGGAGGTGATGGTAGTGACCAAGGCATTCAAATGGTTAGAGTCACAAGACTACATCCACGCATGTGTACTGAGTGATTCGATGAGCATGATAAAAAAAAAGTGGAGGCGGGCTCTGTACGCATGCAATGGGTAGAGTCGTTGCAGAAATCCAAAATACGTAAGGTCACCTTTGTCTATGTCCCTGGACATGCGGGAGTGCGGGGAAATGAAAGAGCGGACATGTTGGCTAGCTGCGCTGTCGTTGAGGACGGGCAACCAATGGATCGGGCGGACATCATCAATGCCCTCCGAGATGTGGGAAGAGAACATGACTTCGACAAACACAGATCCACGTCACTTCTTCAGATGATAGAAATTGGAGTTAAGATGGGCACAGCCATAAATGAGACACATAATGGTCGTGTAAGAAGACTTATCAACCAACATAGAACTGGAGTCGTCAGTCGCTTGACACTGCGGGACTTGCTGAGGAGGGGATCTGAGCACCTATGGACATGTTCGGAGTGCAATGATGATGACCCGCAAATAACTTAATAACTCAATAACTTAGCATGCATTTCCAGACATCGGGATTGGATGCGAACGATGGGTGGTCTAGAGTTAAGATATCGGCCTCCAGACAAGAAGGTCCCTGCTCGAATTGTGTCACACACGGTTGCAATTTCTCAAGTCAGTCCATGCTTTATTCATGGCTTTATCCTCCCCTTGTCTTAATGTAATGAGATTTGATGTCTGTCCATTTGTTTTTGTGTAATGAGATCCGATGTCAATCCCTCTTGTCCCTGTGTAATGAGTTTCGACGTCTATCCCTCTTGTCTCTATGTAATGAGATTCGAACTCTATCCCTCTTGTCTCTATGTAATGAGATTCAACCTCTATCCCTCTTGTCTCTATGTAATGAGATTCAACCTCTATCCCTCTTGTCTCTATGTAATGAGATTCGAACTCTATCCCTCTTGTCTCTATGTAATGAGATCCGATCTCTATCTCTCTTGTCTCTATGTAATGAGATCCGATCTCTATCTCTCTTGTCTCTATGTAATGAGATCCGATCTCTATCTCTCTTGTCTCTATGTAATGAGATCCGATCTCTATCTCTCTTGTCTCTATGTAATGAGATCCGATCTCTATCCCTCTTGTCTCTATGTAATGAGATCCGATCTCTATCTCTCTTGTCTCTATGTAATGAGATCCGATCTCTATCTCTCTTGTCTCTATGTAATGAGATCCGATCTCTATCCCTCTTGTCTCTATGTATTGAGATCCGATCTCTATCCCTCTTGTCTCTATGTATTGAGATCCGATCTCTATCCCTCTTGGGAAACGCCAAAATAAAGGAGGTCACGTGTACATTCTAAGCATGTAAAGAATCTTCGGCAGTTGGGAATTGAAACAAAAACTTCGGCCACAAAATGGCCGCTGCCAGAACTTCATTTATAGGGAAAAAAAATCTACCCGCAAAAAAAAACCATCAAATCTCTCGACGATTATTAATTAACGTATCTAAAGTTAAAGAATATCAGCTTGAATGGCGAGGGACACTTGAGTATCCGGCTGTCGGTGTAAAACAAAAAAAAAAACAGTGAAAATTATGTTCATGCAAAAAATTTAAGTCCATCGAGACTTTGCAAGAGATTATGCGTACACAAAGAAACAAATAAAAAAAAACAGTGCCCGTATGCCAATACATGTCCTTACATAACATCGCATATCTCTGTTTCTTACTTTCTTTTAACATAAAAAAAAAATAAAAACATTGATTGCATACAATTAACCTTTGTCTATGTCCCTGGACATGCGGGAGTACGGGGAAATGAAAGAGCGGACAGGTTGGCTAGCTGCGCTGTCGTTGAGGACGGGCAACCAATGGATCGGGCGGACATCATCAATGCCCTCCGAGATGTGGGAAGAGCACAGGACTTCGACAAACACAGATCCACGTCACTTCTTCGGATGATGGAAATGGGAGTTAAGTTGGGCACAGCCAGAAATGAGAAACTTAGTGGCCGTGTAAGAAGATTTATCAACCAACATTAGAGCTGGAGTCGTCAGTCGCTGGACACTGCGGGACTTGCTGAGGAGGGAATCTGAGCACCTATGGACATGTTCGGAGTGCAATGATGATGACCCGCAAATAGCTCAATAACTCAATAATACAATTAATGATTTTGAAGGTAATTTTTTGTCGCAGTATTTGAAAACAAGTTACACTAGTTAAACTATGTAACGCAGGGTTGTAACCGAGCAACTTGGCTCTACTGGCTGTGTTGCTCTTATCTACAATTATATAAGGGTCAAAGGATTGAGAAGGAAGTCCCGGAAACACCCAAAGATTGTGGCGTCTTCAGCTATGTAAGTTATAGATGGCTGACGTCATCTTGTCCAAAACCGCGCCTGCTAGCAGAGCTGACAACATCACAAACTAGGGAGGCTCCTTTTAGTTCGCGGGCATTATTAATACTATAGATCAGGGATTCTCAAGCGTTCCTTTTTCTTGGACCCCCATTACCACGTTTTGTAATCGCCGATCCCCATTATCACGTTTTGTAGTCATGGACCTCACATTATCACGTTTTGTAGTCATGGACCTCACATTATCACGTTTTGTAGTCATGGACCTCAAATTATCACGTTTTGTAGTCATGGACCTCACATTATAACGTTTTGTAGTCATGGATCCCACATTATCACGTTTTGTAGCCATGGACCCCACATTATCACGTTTTGTAGTCATGGACCACACATTATCACGTTTTGTAGTCATGGACCCCACATTATTAAGTTTTGTAGTCATCGACTCCCGATTAACACGTTTTGTAGCCATGGACCCCACATTATCACGTTTTGTAGTCATGGACACACATTATCACGTTTTGTAGTCACGGACTCCCCATTATCACGTTTTGTAGTCATGGACTCCCGATTAACACGTTTTGTAGTCATGGACCCCCTATTATCACGTTTTGTAGTCACGGACCTACCAGGGAATCTGGTAAGTGTAGCATTACGGTGCCCAGCATGAGAATGGAGATAGATGCAGCAACGGCGGTGATAACATGGTTGGTTACACAGAATGTGGATCACGCAGTCTTGGTGACTGACTCGCAAAGTATGCTACAGAAGATTGACAGACGGTGTCTGTGGCAGGAGTGGATGCAGCTCGTGGATGGTTCTACTGTGAGTGCATTAATCTACCTGTACTGTCCTGGGCATGTCGGTGTACACTGCACATGCGTGTACATGTGGGCGTACGGAGAAATGAAAGAGCGGACAGGTTGGCTAGCTGCGGGGTCGTTGAAGACGGTCAACTAATGGATCGGGCGGACATCTTCAATGCCCTTCGAGGTATGGGAACAGCACATAACTTCGACAACCACAAAGCCACGTCACTCTTTCGAGTGAAAGAGATCGGAGTTAAGATGGGCACATCGAGATACAAGACACTTAGTGACCGTGTAAGAAGATTTATCAACCAACACAGAACTGGAGTCGTCAGTCGCTGGACACTGCGGGACTTGCTGAGGAGAGGATCTGAAAACTATGGACATGTTCGGAGTGCAATGATGATGACCCTCTAATAAATCAATTACTCAATAACTCAAAAACTTAATAACTCAATAACTTCATAATTTAATAACTCAATAACTCAATAACTTAATAACTCAATAACTTCATAATTTAATAACTCAATAACTTAATAACTCAAAAACTTCATAATTTAATAACTCAATAACTTAATAACTCAATAACTTCATAATTTAATAACTCAATAAAAGAGGACATCCCCAAGTTTGTTCAGCATTCCTTAAAAGAAGAGGTGGAGGATGGGTGGGAGAATGATGTACACATTGAGAGACTGAGGGGTCTAGAGTTGGAAAAGAGATCTGGTCGGTCCAAAGTGCATAGTAGGAAAAGCAGATGTATCTACAGTCAACACCTTACAAGTACAATCAGACTGTGCACGCTTCAAGAAACGCTAGGTGGGCAATGGAGCGGTATAGTAATGCCCCGACTGCAATGAAAATAATTCCATGAATAGAATAGAATAGAATAGAATAGAATAGAATAGAATAGAATTGAATAGTCCATTATGTGAGGTTATCAATCTAATGTAATGTCTGTCTGTCTCTACCTCGTTCATTGTATATGTTCCTATACAAGAAATAATAGACATAACAGTAAAAGAAAGCAACAAGAAAGGTCTCAGTCTGAATAGTAAGAAAACAGAAGTAATGGTCGTAGCGAAGAAACAATCATTACCATCATGCAGCATAAAAATAAACAGGACAAATCTGAAACAAGTGCAACGTTTCAAATACGTGGGCACAATAATAACATCAGATGGGAGATGCACAACAGAAATAAAAAGCAGAATAGCTCAGGCCAAAATAGCATTTAAGAAAATGAAAAAATATCTTATGCAACAAATCTATGTCAATAGAAGTGAGAAAGAGAGTTCATCGGTGCTATATAGAACCAATTCTGACATATGGAAGCGAATCATGGACAGTAGACAAAGAAATGAAAAGCCGATTAAAGGCCACACAGATGGGATTTTTCAGAAGAATGTTGAAAGTTCACTGGTGAGCTAAAAACACCAATGAGGAAATTCTCAAAAAGGGAGCTCATAAAAAACATCAGAAAGAAATAATAAACATTTTTCGGGCACATCATGAGAAGAGGAAAGTTGGAATACTTGGTTACAACTGGCAAAATAAAAGGAAAGAGAGATCGCGGACGACAAGGAAAGAAAATACTGGATAGCTTGGTGTCCTGGCATGGAAAGCAGTCAACAACAGAACTGATACGATGCACTGTAGATAGAAGATTGTGGAAGGACATGATCGCCTGCGCCAAACGGTATGGCACATGATGATGATGACGATGATGATGATGATGATGATACAGATGAGATAATATAGGGTGTTTATAAAGTCTCACTACACTTGGTATCTAGGTCAATTTGAAAAAAATGTTTATGACGTCATCACAATATGTGCTCAATGGTAAGTTCACTTGTTGCGACAGTTTTCTTAATGACTTGTCTGGACTTTTAGGATTCTGTCTTGGATATCTAAACATATTTCATCATTCACAGCAGGCCTACCAGATCGTGAGCATCTTCCACATTTCCAGTAGCAATAAACTTATTCAACAAATTTCATTGACAGTGGGAGCACATATTGTGATGACGTCATAAACATTTTTTTTCAAATTGACCTAGATACCAAGTGTAGTGAGACTTTATAAACACCTGTATAAGTTGATAAGTTAGTCCGTCTCTTTAAGTCCCAGCATATTGTAAACCTATTCACTGATTATTGTTCAAAGCCATTTATTTGTGATATTCTCAAAGTGGCATTTCATTATGTCTGCGCATTCTTAGTTCAATACCATGACAACGGGAGCAGCTTCCACAGCCATGTTGTCTAGCGGTTTCTAAATGTTATTATACCGGACCATAATTCAGTTACCAAGCTTTTGCCCTTTCCGTCTGATTTCTGATTGGAAAACGTCGACTTTTTCGTGAATTGCATAGAATGAGATGTGGCTTCTTTAGTGTAGATTCTGGAAGGAGGAATACAAAAAAGAAAGAGGAAGAAGAATGTAAGAATTAGGCGAGGGATATGATAAGTGATAATCATGAAGACGCAGATTTTCATTAATGGATGCTTACGCAGAATAAAAGGATGGAAATGGCAGGACAAAATCCCTAACATAGAATTATGGAAATGTACCAGTCAAATACCTGTGGATAAAGAGATACAGCGACGATGGCGCTGGATAGGACATACACTGCTGATGCCAACTGAGAGTATTACACAACAGGCCCTTTTTTGGAATCCCCAGGGGAAAATACAAAGAGACCAAATAATTCTTGGAGAAGACAGATAGAAGCAGAGATGAAGATGATGGGGAAGACATGGAATGGCCTTAAAGGTATGGCAAGTAACAGAACAGCTTGAAAAGTGCTTGTTGAAGACCGATGCTCCACAGGAAGCTGAAAGTGTTTGTTGAAGACCTATGCTCTACAGTGAGATGAAAGTGTTTGTTGAAGACTTATGCTCCACAGGAAGCTGAAAGTGTTTGTTGAAGACATATACTCCACAGGAAGCTGAAAATGTTTGTTGAAGACCTATGCTCCACAGGAAGCTAAAAGTGTTTGTTGAAGACCTATGCTCCACAGGAAGCTGAAAGTGTTTGTTGAAGACCTATGCTCTACAGTGAGCTGAAAGTGTTTGTTGAAGACTTATGCTCCACAGGGAGCTGAAAGTGTTTGTTGAAGACCTATACTCCACAGGAAGCTGAAAGTGTTTGTTGAAGACCTGTGCTCTGCAGGGAGCTGAAAATGTTTGTTGAAGACCTATGCTCCACAGGGAGCTGAACGTGTTTGTTGAAGACCTTTACTCCAAAGGGAGCTGAAAGTATTTGTTGAAGACCTGTGCTCCACAGGGGGCTGAAAGATACAAGAAGAAGATGTAATAATAAAAAAAATAAACGAAATTTGGTGAATAAGAAGGGAAGTTTCTATGAGGAGGTTGTATGGTGTGTCTTCTATAATACAATTACAACAAAAGTTGTATCTCTTGCTAGAGACAATGTTCTCTTTCTGATGAGTTAGGCGGAGTCCAACAATTTACAAAGGACACATGATTGGATGGTGAGGATGTACATAGGAAGACATTTACGTAGCAGGAGATGCAGGAGGGAGAAAATATACGATGTGGGAGGTTTTTGTGAAGGAGATATAGAGAAAGGATATAAGGCTGGGAGGAGAGTTAGGGGAGGGTATACAAGTGAGCGGATATTGAAGAAAGAAAACCGTGGGAGGTAGGAGAAAGAAAATACAGGTGAGGAGGAATATTGATGGGAGGTAGGAGAAAGAAAATACAGGTGAGGAGGAATATTGGTGTAAGGTAGGAGAAAGAAAGTACAGGTGAGGAGGAATATGATGGGAGGTAGGAGAAAGAAAATACAGGTGAGGAGGAATATTGGTGTAAGGTAGGAGAAAGAAAATACAGGTGAGGAGGAATATTGGTAGAAGGTAGTAGAAAAAAAATACAGGTGAGGAGGAATATTGATGGGAGGTAGGAGAAAGAAAATACAGGTGAGGAGGAATATTGGTGTAAGGTAGGAGAAAGAAAATACAGGTGAGGAGGAATATTGGTGTAAGGTAGGAGAAAGAAAATACAGGTGAGGAGGAATATTGGTAGAAGGTAGTAGAAAAAAAATACAGGTGAGGAGGAATATTGATGGGAGGTAGGAGAAAGAAAATACAGGTGAGGAGGAATATTGGTGGGAGGTAGGAGAAAGAAAATACAGGTGAGGAGGAATATTGGTGTAAGGTAGTAGAAAAAAAATACAGGTGAGGAGGAATATTGGTGTAAGGTAGGAGAAAGAAAGTACAGGTGAGGAGGAATATTGGTGTAAGGTAGGAGAAAGAAAATACAGGTGAGGAGGAATATTGGTGTAAGGTAGGAGAAAGAAAATACAGGTGAGGAGGAATATTGGTGTAAGGTAGGAGAAAGAAAATACAGGTGAGGAGGAATATTGGTGTAAGGTAGGAGAAAGAAAATACAGGTGAGGAGGAATATTGGTGTAAGGTAGTAGAAAGAAAATACAGGTGAGGAGGAATATTGGTGTAATGTAGGAGAAAGAAAGTACAGGTGAGGAGGAATATTGGTGTAAGGTAGGAGAAAGAAAATACAGGTGAGGAGGAATATTGTGTAAGGTAGGAGAAAGAAAATACAGGTGAGGAGGAAT
Organism: Megaustenia siamemsis; assembly: GCA_032433765.1. Taxonomy (NCBI): domain Eukaryota; kingdom Metazoa; phylum Mollusca; class Gastropoda; order Stylommatophora; family Ariophantidae; genus Megaustenia; species Megaustenia siamemsis. The sequence continues at coordinate 20,532,125 of JAVIAB010000049.1, forward strand.
ATTGGTGTAAGGTAGGAGAAAGAAAGTACAGGTGAGGAGGAATATGATATGAGGTATGAGAAAGAAAATACAGGTGAGGAGGAATATTGGTGGGAGGTAGGAGAAAGAAAATACAGGTGAGGAGGAATATTGGTGGGAGGTAGGAGAAAGAAAATACAGGTGAGGAGGAATATTGGTGGGAGGTAGGAGAAAGAAAATACAGGTGAGGAGGAATATTGGTGGGAGGTAGGAGAAAGAAAATACAGGTGAGGAGGATTATTGATGGGAGGTAGGAGAAAGAAAAATATGTGACGAGGAATATTGGTGGAAGGTAGGAGAAAGAAAATACAGGTGAGGAGGAATATTGGTGGGAGGTAGGAGAAAGAAAATACAGGTGAGGAGGAATATTGGTGGGAGGTAGGAGAAAGAAAATACAGGTGAGGAGGATTATGATGGGAGGTAGGAGAAAGAAAATACAGGTGAGGAGGAATATTGGTGTAAGGTAGGAGAAAGAAAATACAGGTGAGGAGGAATATTGGTGTAAGGTAGTAGAAAGAAAATACAGGTGAGGAGGAATATTGGTGTAAGGTAGGAGAAAGAAAATACAGGTGAGGAGGAATATTGGTGTAAGGTAGTAGAAAGAAAATACAGGTGAGGAGGAATATTGGTGTAAGGTAGTAGAAAGAAAATACAGGTGAGGAGGAATATTGGTGTAAGGTAGTAGAAAGAAAATACAGGTGAGGAGGAATATTGGTGTAAGGTAGGAGAAAGAAAATACAGGTGAGGAGGAATATTGGTGTAAGGTAGTAGAAAGAAAATACAGGTGAGGAGGAATATTGGTGTAAGGTAGGAGAAAGAAAATACAGGTGAGGAGGAATATTGTGTAAGGTAGTAGAAAGAAAATACAGTTGAGGAGGAATATTGGTGGAAGGTAGGAGAAAGAATAATAGGTGAGGAGGAATATGATGGGAGGTAGGAGAAAGAAAAATATATGAGGAGGAATATTGGTGGAAGGTAGGAGAAAGAAAGTACAGGTGAGGAGGGATATTGGTGGAAGGTAGGAGAAAGAAAGTACAGGTGAGGAGGGATATTGGTGGAAGGTAGGAGAAAGAAAGTACAGGTGAGGAGGAATATTGGTGGAAGGTAGGAGAAAGAAAGTACAGGTGAGGAGGGATATTGGTGGAAGGTAGGAGAAAGAAAGTACAGGTGAGGAGGGATATTGGTGGAAGGTAGGAGAAAGAAAGTACAGGTGAGGAGGAATATTGGTGGAAGGTAGGAGAAAGAAAGTACAGGTGAGGAGGAATATTGGTGGAAGGTAGGAGAAACAAAAATATATGAGGAGGAATATTGATGGAAGGTAGGAGAAAGAAAATACAGGTGAGGAGGATTATGATGGGAGGTAGGCGAAAGAAAATACAGGTGAGGAGGAATATGATGGGAGGTAGGAGAAAGAAAGTACAGGTGAGGAGGAATATTGGTGAAAGGTAGGAGAATGAAAGTACAGGTGAGGAGGAATATTGGTGGAAGGTAGGAGAAAGAAAAATAGGTGAGGAGGAATATGATGGGAGGTAGGAGAAAGAAAATACAGGAGAAGGGGGGGGGCGGAATATTGGTGGTAGGTGGAAGAAACTAAATACTGGAGAGGGGGGGAATGATAGGGGGTAGGGCAAACCAAACACAGTAGAGGAGAAATATTGAATGATAAGATATTGATCGATGAGACAGTGAATTTGATGATTGAAGACGTGCGAGACATGTATGAAGGTGATAATAGAGAAGATGATATGAGAAGCAATAAATATACAGAAGAAAAGATGTTGGAAAAAGAATAAATTAAAGAGGGAAATATTGAAAAAGTTAACTATAAATATATATATATATATATATGGAAAATGATGGACTAGGGTAAGAAATAATGAAAACGATATATATTGAAAAAAATATATACTTGAATATGAGAGATTTAAAAGGAGATATATTGAAAAATGATATACTGGAATATACAGCAGTCAAGTCGCTGGACACTGCGTGAATTGCTGAGGAGGGGATCTGAGCACATATGGACATGTTCGGAGTGCAATGATGATGACCCGCAAATAACTCAATAACTATATACTGGATTAGGGACTTCCGGTCAATGTGTCAAATAGGCGACAAGGAACACTTGAGGCACAGTCTGAAAAGTGTTCCTTGTTGAAGTTTCCTCATATTCCTAGTTCGGCTTGCTGCTGGAGCTACTGAGTAATGCTCTGTGCACACCGTGAGCTGTGTGTTTCATCCGGGTGGTGTTTCTATATTCCGATTGCTTACGATGAATGATGATATCGTATGATGAAGGACAGTTCAGATGCGTTCACTGTCGGTGCTATAATACGCCTTATGTCTTTTGACGTGTGCTGTGTTTGCTACGATGGGGACTGCGGCTGCCTTTCTTTGTTTGGATTTTCGATGAGATGTTAATTCGGATGATTGCACTGGCGCGGGCGGTTGAGCAGGTATGGATTTACATTCGTTTGCTGTGATACCGGGGCCTTCGACTAACTATAATCATACTGGAAGAGGACAGACTGACAAAGGAGATATAATGAAAAAATTATCACCTGTAGATAAATAATAAACTAAAAGAGAAGAAACTGAAAATGAGAATTATCATAAAACACGGTGAGCTCAGAGAGGAAGTTGAAAACGAGATATTTTGAGAGAAAAAAAAATTGAAAACGAAAAATTTGGTACTCGAAAAAAAAAATGGAAAATGAGATATATTTTTAAACTATAATACTCAATGAAGTGGAGGTAATGCAAATGACATATACTGAAGCATAAATGATATACTAAGAAAGATATATGGAAAATGAGATATATTTATAAACTATAATACTCAATGAAGTGGAGGTAATGCAAATGACATATACTGTAGCATAAATGATATACTAAGTTAGATATATGGAAAATGAGATATATTTATAAACTATAATACTCAATGAAGTGGAGGTAATGCAAATGACATATACTGAAGCATAAATAATATACTAAGAAAGATATATGGAAAATGAGATATATTTATAAACTATAATACTCAATGAAGTGGAGGTAATGCAAATGACATATACTGAAGCAAAAATGATATACTAAGAAAGATATATTGAAAATGAGATATATTTATAAACTATAATACTCAATGAAGTGGAGGTAATGCAAATGACATATACTGAAGCATAAATGATATACTAAGTTAGATATATGGAAAATGAGATATATTTATAAACTATAATACTCAATGAAGTGGAGGTAATGCAAATGACATATACTGAAGCAAAAATGATATACTAAGAAAGATATATTGAAAATGAGATATATTTATAAACTATAATACTCAATGAAGTGGAGGTAATGCAAATGACATGTACTGAAGCATAAATGATATACTAAGAAAGATATATGGAAAATGAGATATATTTATAAACTATAATACTCAATGAAGTGGAGGTAATGCAAATGACATATACTGAAGCAAAAATGATATACTAAGAAAGATATATTGAAAATGAGATATATTTATAAACTATAATACTCAATGAAGTGGAGGTAATGCAAATGACATATACTGAAGCAAAATGATATACTAAGAAAGATATATTGAAAATGAGATATATTTATAAACTATAATACTCAATGAAGTGGAGGTAATGCAAATGACATGTACTGAAGCATAAATGATATACTAAGAAAGATATATTGAAAATGAGATATATTGAAGGAAAAAAAATCATTATAAGATATATGTAACACACACATCAACCGTGACAGACAAATGATATATATATATATATATTGTATGTGACAGAGCGGATAGTTTAATGAGAAGATAAAGGTGGGAAAATATTGGGGAGTTGGAAATGAGAATTATGATAGAAGATATATTGTAGAACCTAGAATACAATCTTCATAACAACATTGTGCTTCCAATGCCAGACCTAGACCCTAGGATACAATCTTCATCCCAACGTTGTGCTACCAATGCCAGTCCTGGACCCTAGAATACAATCTTCATCCCAACGTTGTGCTACCAATGCCAGTCCTGGACCCTAGAATACAATCTTCATCCCAACGTTGTGCTACCAATGTCAGTCCTAGACCCTAGAATACAGTCTTCATCCCAACGTTGTGCTACCAATGTCAGACCTAGACCCTAGAATACAATCTTCATCTCAACGTTGTGCTACCAATGTCAGACCTGGACCCTAGAATACAATCTTCATCCCAACGTTGTGCTACCAATGTCAGACCTAGACCTTAGAATACAATCTTCATCCCAACGTTGTGCTACCAATGTCAGACCTGGACCCTAGAATACAATCTTCATCCCAACGTTGTGCTACCAATGTCAGACCTGGACCCTAGAATACAATCTTCATCCCAACGTTGTGCTACCAATGTCAGACCTGGACCATAGAATACAATCTTCATCCCAACGTTGTGCTACCAATGTCAGACCTAGACCCTAGAATACAATCTTCATCTCAACGTTGTGCTACCAATGTCAGACCTAGACCCTAGAGTACAATCTTCATCCCAACGTTGTGCTACCAATGTCAGACCTGGACCCTAGAATACAATCTTCATCCCAACGTTGTGCTACAATGTCAGACCTGGACCATAGAATACAATCTTCATCTCAACGTTGTGCTAACAGTGTCAGACCTAGACCCTAGAATACAATCTTCATAACAACGTTGTGCTACCAATGCCAGACCTAGACCTACAATACAATCTTCATCCCAACGTTGTGCTACCAATGTCAGTCCTAGACCCTAGAATACAATCTTTATCCCTACGGTGTGCTACCAATACCAGTCATAGACCCTATAATACAATCTTTATCCCAACGTTGTGCTACCAATACCAGTCCTAGGCCCTAGAATACAATCTTTATCCCAACGTTGTACTACAATACCAGTCCTAGACCCTAGAATACTATTTTTATCACAACGTTGTGCTAGCAATACCAGTCCTAGACCCTAGAGTACAATCTTCATCCCAACGTTGTGCTACCAATGTCAGACCTGGACCCTAGAATACAACCTTCATCCCAACGTTGTGCTACCAATGTCAGACCTGGACCATAGAATACAATCTTCATCTCAACGTTGTGCTACCAATGTCAGACCTAGACCCTAGAATACAATCTTCATCCCAACGTTGTGCTACCAATGCCAGACCTAGACCCTACAATACAATCTTCATCCCAACGTTGTGCTACCAATGTCAGTCCTACACCCTAGAATACAATCTTTATCCCAACGGTGTGCTACCAATACAGTCATAGACCCTATAATACAATCTTTATCCCAACGTTGTGCTACCAATACCAGTCCTAGACCCTAGAATACAATCTTTATCCCAACGTTGTACTACAATACCAGTCCTAGACCCTAGAATACTATTTTTATCCCAACGTTGTGCTAGCAATACCAGTCCTAGACCCTAGAGTACAATCTTCATCCCAACGTTTGTGCTACCAATGCCAGACCTAGACCCTACAATACAATCTTCATCCCAACGTTGTGCTACCAATGTCAGTCCTAGACCCTAGAATACAATCTTTATCCCAACGGTGTGCTACCAATACCAGTCCTAGACCCTAGAATACAATCTTTATCCCAACGTTGTGCTACCAATACCAGTCCTAGACCCTAGAATACAATCTTTATCCCAACGTTGTACTACAATACCAGTCCTAGACCCTAGAATACTATTTTTATCCAACGTTGTGCTAGCAATACCAGTCCTAGACCCTAGAATACAATTTGCATCCCAACGTTGTGCTACCAATGTCAGTCCTAGACCCCAGAATAGAATCTTCATCCCAACGTTGTGCTACCAATGTCAGTTCTAGACCCCAGAATACAATCTTCATCCCAACGCTGTGCTACCAATGTCAGACCTGAACTCTAGATGCAAGAACAATAAGAAAAATAACCAATACTGAGATGAAATGTGTTAGACGAATGACAGGAAACAGTCTGATAGACAAGATCAGAAATGAAAAACTGAGAAAAATAATCTAGGAATAGCCCCCGCCATAGAATATATAATGAAACAACAGATAAATTGGTTTGGCCATGTGACAAGTCACAGTAATCAAAATACAACACAACGAACCTTCAATAAACGTGAGAATACCAGACCCAAGGGACGGCCACGAACAAGATGGATTGACAGAATATCGGAAACACTAGGAAACATAACAGCAGCGGAATCGAACAGAAGAGCAAAAGACTGCAAATTATATCTTCCATCGACTCTGAAAGGCAAATGAAATGAGGAAGGAAAGAAGTAGAAGAATGGGGAAAATTAAAGCAGAGAAACATAGAAGCGGTGATATTTCGGAATGGAATATTGAGGAAGGAGACGCGAAAAGAGGGTGGGATTTGCTAAGAGTAATTGAAGTAAGGGACAGAAATAAAAGCAGAATAGCTCAGGCCAAAATAGCATTTCAGAAAATGAAAAATATCTTATGCAACTAATCTATGTCAATAAAAATGAGAAAGAGAGTTCATCGGTGCTATATAGAACCAATTCTGACCTATGGAAGCGAATTATGGACAGTAGACGAACAAATGAAAAGACGATTAGTAGGCCACAGAGATGGGATTTCTCAGAAGAATGTTGAAAGTTCCCTGGACAGCTAAAAAGACCAATGAGGAAGTTCTCAAAGAGGCCAACACAAAAAGGGAGCTCTTAAAAAACATAAGAAAGAAGCAATTAACATTTTTCGGGTACATCATGAGAAGAGGAAAGTTGGAATACTTGGTTACAACTGGCAAAATAAAAGGAAAGAGAGATCGCGGACGACAAAGAGAGAAAATACTGGATAGCTTGGTGTCATGGCATGGAAAACAGTCAACAACAGAACTGATACGATGCACTGTAGATAGAAGATTGTGGCGAGACATGATCGCCTACGCCAACCGGTATGGCACTTGATGATGATGAATTGAAGTATGGGTAGGGGAGGCTGCGCGATAGCTCAGTGGATAGTGAACTGGACTATGTAGGAGAAGACACCGAGTTCTAATCGACGGCTTCCAGGCTTAACGTTAACGTTTTGAGCTCCGTCACGTCAAGTGGCATATAAGGACGACGGATCATAGGAGGAAGAGGTGTGTTTTACAGCATTCAGACAAAATGACAAATAAACAACAACAGAAAAAAAAACAAAGATCAATATATGATCGGAGGCAGGGCGAACCCGTACTCCTTGGCACTGCGCCTTGCCGCGAGAAGTCGAACGCTAGGGAACACTGCCACTCAGCCAACTAAAAAATTAGCTATCGTGGACGATGTCTTTCGCGCAGGTGTTCTCATGACTATAGCGTATGGTTACGATCACAGCTCGGGAATAAATTGTATTTGGTGTTAGTGACTATTTTTTACAGACCTTCGGCACATGACTTTTTTGGGTAATGTGTGCCGTATTACGCCAGTGCCGCTATACTTTCCCAGGAAAAAAAAAAAAAATCTGGTACCCATTTGAGGCTGGGAGCCGGTCAGTCAGGATCGAACCCTACCTCTTGTCCCCTGTAGTCAAGTTCACTAACCACTGAGCTATCGCGGACTTCCAGACCTACCCAACCTTAAATGGGCACCTGATTTTTTTTTTCTGTGAAAGTCAAGCGGCATGGACTTTATACTGAGGACATTTCTTCAAAGGATCATAGACCGAAGGTTCATTAATCAATGTGGGGTCTAATATCATATTCCCACCATCAGGTGGCGTGATAGGGCCCTTTTTTTGTTTCTACTCTTTTTAACGGAAGAGTGGATAATTTGAAGGGAGGATAGTTTGGAAGGAGAAAGAAAGAGAGAATAATGGTGAATGAGGTATTGATAAAGGAGATAGAAAGAGAGAATAATGGTGACTGAGTTATTGATAAAATAGATATAAACAGAGAGAATAATGGTGACTGAGTTATTGATAAAAACAGATATAAAAAGAGAGAATAATGGTGACTGAGTTATTGATAAAATAGATATAAAAAGAGAGAATAATGGTGAATGAGTTATTGATAAAAACAGATATAAAAAGAGAGAATAATGGTGACTGAGTTATTGATAAAATAGATATAAAAGAGAGAATAATGGTGAATGAGTTATCGTTAGAGGAGCTATAGAATTCTTTCCCTTCCTTACTTAGTCCATATCCTTTGGGAGGTACAGATGACAGAAATCATCAATATTCTTAATTTAATTGATTGTTATCTACATTCTCTCTTCATGAGACATCGAATTCTGTTCATCCATCGATGGTCACTGTGTAATATATATAGGATTATAGAGCGTATTATATATCTTAACATATGGAAGTGAATCATGGACAATTAGACGACAGTCAAGGAAATCACAGGAGTCTGTAGAAATATGGTTTAATAGAAGAATGTTGAGAATACCATGGACAACTAGGAAGAGTAATGAACACGTTCTGAAAGAGGTCAAAGCAAAAAGAGAACTAATTTCCAATATTAGAAGAAACAATCATCATTTTTTGGCCATGTAATGAGAAGAGAACAGCTGGAATATATTGTAACAACTGGGAAAATTGAGGGATAAAGAGATAAAAAGAAGCAAAGAGAAAAGATAGCTTAAGAGAATGGCTTGGCAGAAGGTCAATATCAGAAATAATAAAAAATTGTCGAGATCGAAAGTTGTGGAGAGACATGATCACCAACGCCAGCAGGTTAAGTACTTGATGATGATTGATTGTGGTTGGTGGTGGTGGTGGTGGTGGTGGTGGCAAAAATTGTAAGGCATTTGGTGGGAGAATAGTGGCAGACATTAGATTGAATTTCCCGAAACTGTGTTATGTTAACTTCTACTGTTATACTCTGTGTTATGTTAACTTATAATTTGACATGTCGTGTTGTTAAATTCTACTGTTATATGCTGTGTTATGTTAACTTCTACTGTTATATGCAGTGTTATGTTAACTTATAATTTGACTTGTTGTGTTGTTAACTTCTACAGTTATATGCTGTGTTATGTTAACTTATACTGTTATACTCTATGTTATGTTAACTTCTACTGTTATACTCTGTGTTATGTTAACATATAATTTGACATGTTGTGTTGTTAACTTCTACTGTTATATGCTGTTTTATGTTAACTTCTACTGTTATACGCTGTGTTATGTTAACTTATAATTTGACATGTTGTGTTGTTAACTTATACTGTTATATGTTGTGTTATGTTAACTAATACTGGTATATGTTGTGTTATGTTAACTTATAATTTGACATGTTGTGTTGTTAACTTATACTGTTATATGTTGTGTTATGTTAACTAATACTGGTATATGTTGTGTTATGTTAACTTATAATGTTATATGCTGTGTTATGTTAACTAATACTGTTATATGCTGTGTTATGTTAACTTATAATTTGACATGTTGTGTTATGTTAACTAATACTGGTATATGTTGTGTTATGTTAACTTATAATGTTATATGCTGTGTTATGTTAACTAATACTGTTATATGCTGTGTTATGTTAACTAATACTGTTATATGCTGTGTTATGTTAACTTATAATTTGACATGCTGTGTTATGTTACCTTATACTGTTAGATGAAGTGTTATGTGTTACAAACAAGGTTTGCGATGCTATGCTAGTTATGTTATATTATGTTACGATATACTGCTATATGCTGCGAAATGCTATATTGTGTTAGTTAGACTGTATAATGTTATGTTGTGCCATGTTATGCTGTGCCATGTTGTGTTGTGCCATGTTAGCTGCGCTATGTTATGTTGTGCCATGTTATGTTGTGCCATGTTAGCTGTGCTATGTTATGCTGTGCCATGTTAGCAGTGCTATGTTATGTTGTGTCATGTTATGTTGTGTCATGTTAGCTGCGCTATGCTATGCTGTGCCATGTTATGCTGTGCCATATTATGTTGTGCCATGTTATGCTGTGCCATGTTATGTTGTGCCATGTTATGCTGTGCCATGTTAGTTGTGTCATGTTAGCTGCGCTATGCTATGCTGTGCCATGTTATGTTGTGCCATGTTAGCTGTGCTATGTTATGCTGTGCCATGTTAGCAGTGCTATGTTATGTTGTGTCATGTTATGTTGTGTCATGTTAGCTGCGCTATGCTATGCTGTGCCATGTTATGCTGTGCCATATTATGTTGTGCCATGTTATGCTGTGCCATGTTATGTTGTGCCATGTTATGCTGTGCCATGTTATGTTGTGTCATGTTAGCTGCGCTATGCTATGCTGTGCCATGTTATGTCATGTTAGCTGCGCTATGTTATGCTGTGCCATGTTATGTTGTGTCAAGTTATGCTATGCCATGTTATTCTGTGCCATGTTATGTTGTGTCATGTTAGCTGCGCTATATTATGCTGTGCCATGTTATGCCGCGCCATGTTATGCTGTGCCATGTTATGCCGTACCATGTTATGTTGTGCCATGTTAGCTGCGCTATGTTATAATGTGTCATCTTAAGCTGTACAGTCGTGTGCGATATCATGTTTTCTATGCCACATTATGATTATCGTCACTGCACTTCAGACACACTCATAGGTGTTTATATCTTTTTCTAAAAATACTTTAAGGTCTCCCATTGCCAACTGCTGCAGTGTGGTTCTTAAAAATGCGCTAATTTGTAATGAATTGTTTACTTTGAATTTTAGTGGAAAATATTTACATATCATCATCATCATTGAGTGCCGTCTCAGCATCGAAGGTTGGCTACCATGGAGCGCCACTCCACTCTGTCTCTTGCTTTGATGGTGCAGATTGTCATAAGTTGACTTCTCCTTTTATATCATCATCATCATCATCATCATCATGAAGTACTGGGTCTACTGGCGTAGGTGATCATGTCTCTCCACAACTTACGATCTCGACAGTTATTTATCATTTCTGTTGTTGAACTTCTCCCTAGCCATTCTCTTAAGCTGTCTGGTATTTTTTCTCTTTGCTTCCCTCTATCTCTTCGTCCCTCAATTTTTCCAGTTGTTACAATATATTCCAGCTGTTCTCTTCTCATTACATGGCCAAAAAATTATGATTGTTTCTTCCTAATATTGGAAATTAGCTCTCTTTTTGGTTGACCTCTTTCAGAACATTTTCATTGCTCTTCCTAGCTGTCCATGATATTCTCAATATTTTTCTGTAAAACCACATTTCTATAGACTCCAGTGATTTCCTTGTCTGTTGTACTATTGTCCATGATTCACATCCATATGTGAAGACTGGCTCTACATAACATTTAAGAGCTATTTTTCTTGTTTCTATTGTCAAAAATGGATTGCATAGTATCATCCTCGTTTTTTTGGAAAGCTGCTTGTTCCTGGGCCATTCTGCATCTCACCTCTTTTGTACATCTTCCGCCTGAAGTTAACAAAGTTCCCAAATATTTAAATTCATTTACCTGTTTTAATATTTTCCTCTAGACGGTCTGCTGTTGGTGCATAAACTTGTATAAGATTTATGTCTATTGGCTTTCCATTCAATTCCACTAAAAGGACTCTGTCACATATTGGATAAAAGCCTTTCACTGTTCTTGCTATTTCTGCATCCAAGATGATACCTACTCCTCTTTGGTGTTCAGTACCTCCAGAATAGATTATTTTAGGTTTATCAGAATACATCTCCCCTGATCTGGTGTATCTCATTTCACAAAGTCCCAGTAATTGTAAACCCATTCTTTTCATTTCTTGTATGATGTTTTCTAGTTTACCCTTCTGCATGAGTGTTCTCACATTCCAAGTACCTATCTTTAGAGTTTGTTTTATCTTTATTTTGCTTACAGTAGCTTGATGACGATCGGGTATCACCTGTAGCACATGATGTCCCCTACCGAACGAGGATTTTCCATTGGAATCCGCCTTAACGTTGTTGTCGTTATTTCTATTATTGTGGCGATTCATGATTGTACAAAGAAATTACAACGGTGATTTTCTTTTCCATTCCGTCGGTTTGTTTACGGTTGGCTCCGCTAGCCTTTGACTAAAAAGTCTCACCCACAAAGCAGTGGGATTGTTTTATTTCGGGGTACCCTTCCTTAGCCTTTTACTCTCCCGAGCTTACCTGCAAGGCAGCAGGGCAGCCACAGGTTGTACTGTTTACTGCATACAGTAGCTGGTAAAATTACCTGACCTGACAATAATAATATTACTGACAATATTAGCAAAAAGACAGAGGTAATGGTAACAACAAAGAAAAAGACATCACCTCAGTGCAAAATAAAGACAAGTGGAACAATATTAAAACAGGTAAATGAATTTAAATATCTGGGAATCAAATATTTAATGAAATAAGTGAATCATGAACAAATTCTCAAACAGCAAGTAAGAAAATAGATTCATTCGAAACAAAATTCTAAAGAAAAATACTTAAGACATCTTGGATAGGTTAATAAAGACATAGTTAAAGACTTTTACATTAAAGGAACTGGCTTATAAAAACTATTCTTTACCTTCTTCTGCTTCCTTCCAACTCCCTGTGGAGCATAGGTCCTCAAAAAACACCCTCCAAGGCGTTCTGTTTCTTGCCTTTCTCCTAAGATAGTTCCATGCCTTCCCCATCATCATCATCATCATCATCATCATCATCATCATCATCATCATCATCATCATCATCATCATCATCATCATCATCATCGTCATCGTCATCGTCATCGTCATCGTCATCATCATCATCATCATCATCATCATCATCATCATCATCATCATCATCATCATCACCACCACCACCACCACCACCACCACCACCACCACCACCACCATCATCATCATCATCATCATCATCATCACACCATCAGCATCATCATCATCATCACCATCATCATCATCATCATCATCATCATCATCATCATCATCATCATCATCATCATCATCATCATCATCATCATCATCATCATCATCACCATCATCATCATCATCATCATCATCATCATCATCATCATCATCATCATCATATTCTCTGCTTCCACCCGTCTTCTCCACGGATATTTTGATCTTTCTCTTTGTCTTTTCCCCTGGGGGTTCCTGAAAATGGCCTGTTGTGTAATACTCCCAATTGACTTCCGCAGTGAGTTTCCTATCCAGCGCCATCGTCATCGCTGTATCTCTTTATCCACTGGTGTTTGACTGGCACATTTCCATAATTCTATGTCTGTGATTTTTGTCCTGCCATTCCCATCAGTTTCTTTCTAAGTGTAAGCATCCATTCTACACTTCTCTTCAGCGGAAGTTACACTTCGATGGCCACGTCACATGACAGTGGACAGGAAAGCGCAATAATGGAGGGCATGGTTTTCCTGAGACGCATTAGGGGCAGACCAAGAAGGTGGTTTCAAGACATCAATGAGACCTTGAACGTAACAACAGAAGGTGTCGGGGATTTGGCTAGAGACAGGGATTCTTTCAGACGGGCTGTGGTGAATGTAACGTTCTGTAGGAGATTTGGCTAGAGACAGGGATTCTTTCAGACGGGCTGTGGTGAATGTAACGTTCTGTGGGAGATTTGGCTAGAGACAGGGATTCTTTCAGACGGGCTGTGGTGAATGTAACGTTCTGTAGGAGATCTGGCTAGAGACAGGGATTCTTTCAGACGGGCTGTGGTGAATGTAACGTTCTGTGGGAGATTTGGCTAGAGACAGGGATTCTTTCAGACGGGCTGTGGTGAATGTAACGTTCTGTGGGAGATTTGGCTAGAGACAGAGATTCTTTCAGACGGGCTGTGGTGAATGTAACGTTCTGTGGGAGATCTGGCTAGAGACAGGGATTCTTTCAGACGGGCTGTGGTGAATGTAACGTTCTGTGGGAGATTTGGCTAGAGACAGAGATTTTTTCAGACGGGCTGTGGTGAATGCAAAGTTCTGTGGGAGATCTAGCTAAAGACAGAGATTCTTTCAGACAGGCTGTGGTGAATGCAACGTTCTGTGTGAGATCTGGCTAGAGACAGAGATTCTTTCAGACGGGCTGTGGTGAATGCAAAGTTCTGTGTTAGATCTGGCTAGAGACAGAGATTCTTTCAGACGGGCTGTGGTGAATGCAAAGTTCTGTGGGAGATCTAGCTAAAGACAGAGATTCTTTCAGACAGGCTGTGGTGAATGCAACGTTCTGTGTGAGATCTGGCTAGAGACAGAGATTCTTTCAGACGGGCTGTGGTGAATGCAACGTTCAGTGGGAGATTTGGCTTGAGACAGAGATTCTTTCAGACGGGCTGTGGTGTATGCAACGTTCTGTGGGAGATCTGGTTAGAGACAGAGATTCTTTCAGGCGGGCTGTGGTAAATGTATATTCTGCAGAAGACATGCGACATGTTGATGACAATATAACATAGAAATTATGATCTGTGGTTAAACAGGTCGTGTATCACAATTAAGAAGACAATAGCCCCAAAAGAACAACAGAGAAGTAAGATGGATGTAATAAATATACAACAAGAGACGTGAAGAGAAGAAACATTGAAGAAAGCAGTTGTAGTAGATTAATAGCAGAAAGAAAAGCAAAATATAAAAATAGCACAAAGAAAACTTACAAATTATAGGGAATAAATAAGAAATTGTGATAAAGAAGAAATTAAGTAGATTACAATATGAAGAAAAGTTATGAATGTAAAGATGTAATAATAGGAGGATTTTTTTCTGGGAAAGTAAAGCAGCACGGGCGTAATACTGACCACATTACCCCAAAAATCATGTGCTGAAGGTCTGTTAAATATAGAGTCACTAACACCATATTTCCCTATACGCCACTTGGCGTGACGGGGTTACTTTATTTTATTATGAAAGCAAAGAAGAAAATGGCGAAGAAAAGGTAAGAAGACAAAAAAGAAATAAGAAAGAAAGGAAGGATCGAAGAATGAGATGGTGAACTAGAAAATGGAGGCAAGAAGAAGCAATCTGATAAAAAGTGAGAAGAAGACTTATCTAAAACTCTGAATTATAGAACATTAGTTTCCATTCCACATATTTTAAATCCCCATTCTGTATGGGATTCTTGAATTTGAATGCAACAGCAAAGTGTTTGAGTTTAGAAAAAAAGCTCAAAATAATTTCCGCCTTAGAAAACATTAGGAAACAACAGATAAAACGGTTTGACCACGTGGTATGACACAACGAGCCTTTAATAAACGTTGCGAGAACACCAGACTCAAGGGACGATCACTAAAACGATGAGGTAGCTTAGTTGGCCGTGTGCTCTAGCGTTTGGTTCTCGTGGAATGCGCTGTGTCGAGGAGTGCGGGTTCGATCATGCTTCAGGCTGCTTATTTGTTCTTTATAATACTATAACGACCATCATTTTCAGAAGGACGTGAACTTCCGGTCAATATGGTGGATAGGCGGCAGGAACCATTGAAGGCTATGTCTGAAAAGTGTTCCTTGTTGCAGTTTCCTTATATTCCAAGTCAGACTTGTTGCAGGAGCTACTGAGTTAAGTGCTCTGTGCACACCGAGAGATGTGTGTTTCATCCGTTTTGATCATGTTCCGATATTCCAATTGTTTACGATGAATGCTGATATCGTATGACAAGGAACAGATGGCTGTGTTCATTTTCTATGCGGTTTCGCCTTATGTCTTTTTGCGTGTGCTGAGACTGCTATGATGGGGACTACAGTTACCGTTCTTTGTTTAAGAGATGAGTTAGTAATTCGGATGATTCCACAGGCACGGGCGGTTGAGCAATTATGGATTTTAATTCGTTTGTAGTGATACCGGGGCCTTCCATAACCAAATAACCCAATTTGTTCTTTGTGTTTTTTTCTGTTGCTGATTATTTTTGATTTTTTTTTCCCGAGTATTGTAAATATGCCTCTTCCCATGAAATGATGGGCTGATCTGTCGCTGTTTTATCTCCACGAAAATGATGCATTGAAGGAATATTAGAAACAGGAAACATAACAGTTGCAGAGTTCGACAGAAGAGGGAAAGATGAGTTAATGGAATATTAGAAACAGGAAACATAACAGTTGCAGAGTTCGACAGAAGAGGGAAAGATGGGTTAATGGAATATTAGAAACAGGAAACATAACAGTTGCAGAGTTCGACAGAAGAGGGAAAGATGGGTTGATGGAATATTAGAAACAGGAAACATAACAGTTGCAGAGTTCGACAGAAGAGCAAAGGATGGATTGATGGAATATTAGAAACGCTATGAAATATAACAGTTGCAAAGGCCGACAGATGAGAAAAGATGGATTGATGGAATATTAGAAACGGGAAACATAACAATTGCAGAGGTGGATAGAAGAACAAAAGATGGATTGAAGAAATATTAGAAACACAGAAAGCATAACAGCAGGAAGGGGCAACATAAGAGCAAAAGATGGATTGAAGAAATATTAGAAACACTCAGAAACATAACAGCAGCATAGGCCAACAGAAGAGCAAAAGATGGATTGACGGAATATTAGAAACACCCAGAAACATAACAGCAGCATAGGCCAACAGAAGAGCAAAAGATGGATTGACGGAATATTAAAAACACCCAGAAACATAACAGCAGCATAGGCCAACAGAAGAGCAAAAGATGGATTGACGGAATATTAAAAACACCCAGAAACATAAACAGCAGCGCAGGCCAACAGAAGAGCAAAAGATATATTGACGGAATATTAGAAACACCCAGAAACATAAACAGCAGCGTAGGCCAACAGAAGAGCAAAATACCAGAAATTGTATCTCCCATCGACACTGAACGACAAATGATGAAGGAGAGAAGAAGAATAAAAAGAAAGAAAAAAAAAGGAAAAATGGGAAAGAAGGAGAAGAAGAGGAGGAAGAATAAAAAGAAAAAAAGAGAGAATGGGAAAGAAGGAGAAGAGGATTAAGAAGCGAAACCTGTAATCTAGTACTCGCACACATTCCAGTTAACTTGTATTTCTTTCAATCACTCTTATTTACTTTGTTCCCCGCTTCATTAAAAAAAAAAGAAAGAAAGAAAGAAAAATAAAAGAATATTGGCACCAAAATTTGGCTTCCGACCATTCTCAACTTATAATCCAATTTCTTATTTATTTATTTTTTTATATCTTTTCTTAGATAGTTCCCCATCGGCGCATTTTTTTAAAAATGTGTTGATAGTGTGTACACAAGACACGGTGACGTAGATAACACACGCGGCACACACCGTCACACCCCTCCAACGTTATCTGACACGTGTCGACAGCTATTGTTTGTTACCTGAAGATATTCGCCTGTCTCAACGCATTACTTTGTTCTTTAAGGCACGAGGCTTTTAAGGCTTGCAGCTGCCTCGTTATGTGTTTCATATTATCTGTTATTCTTTTTTTACTTTTATATTATTTGTTATCTTGTCTCCCTCGTATTGTTGTTACTTGGATTTATTTCTCACAGAATTTATTATTCTTTCTTCTTCTACTTCTTCTTTCCTTCCTCATTTGCCTTTCAGCGTCGAGGGGAGATATAATTTGCGGTCTTTTGCTCTTCTGTTCGCCTCTGCTGCTGTTATGTTTCCTAGTGCTTCTAATATTCCATCGACCCATCTTTTTCGTGGTCGACCCTTGGGTCTGGTGTTCTCACAACGTTTGTTGAAGGCTCGTTGTGTTGTGTTTTGTTCTTTCTGCCTTGTCACGTGGCCGAACCATTTTATCTGTTGTTTCCTTATATATTCTATGGCGGGGGCCTATTCCTAGCTTTTTCTCAGTTCTTCATTTCTGATCTTATCTCTCAGACTGTTTCCTGTCATTCGTCTAACACATTTCATCTCTGTAGAGGTTATTTTACTTATTGTTCTTGCATCTAGGGTCCAGGTCTGGCATTGGTAGCACAAGGTTGGGATGAAGATTATTCTTTGTTCCTTGTATTATCTGTTATTCTTCTTTGCTCCTCATAATATCTGGTCTTCTACATTGCTTGTCATATTATCCATAATTTTTCCTCTGTTCCTCACATGTTCTTTTACTTATTTGTTTCTCGTATTTTCTGTTATTCTCATTTATACCTCATATTGTTTATTCATCTTCGTTTCTCACGTCTTCTATTATTCTCATATTATTTATTATTCGTATTTGTTTCTACCATTTTCTGTTATTCTCAATCTTCTTCTTCTTTCCTCTTTCTCACTGATACCTAAAAGGTGTCGTGGTTATATCATTTGTCGTTCTTGAGCTGCTCGAACTGTCTGAATTAGTGATTTTCCTTTGTTGTTACATGTCTCTGTCACTGCATCTATCCATCTTCTTCTGGGTCTTCCTCTTGGTCTTTTTCCATGCATTCTTGAGAAGAACGCCCTTGATGGTGATTGGTGAGGATTCATTCTGACAATTCTCATTTATTCCTCATATTATTTATTATTCGTATTCGTTTCTCCTGTTTTCTATTACACTACTTTATTTCTTGTTTTTTTTTTGTGTTGTAATCGTATCTATTTATTTATTTTTCTTCACATATTGATAAGTGTTGTACGCCAATCGTGTCTATAATTACATAGGTCCTTCTTTACACCAATCCGTGACATTCTTCTTCTCTATACCCTCATGTTTATTCTCTTTATCTGTCATCCCCTTTGCCTCATTTACTTCCTCCTGCACTTTCACCCTCAACTCCTTCTCATCAGTCTCCCCTCCAGATTAACTCTTCCTTCTTTCATATCAGTCTCCTCTCTAGACTAACTCTTCCTTCTTTCATATCAGTCTCCTCTCTAGACTAACTCTTCCTTCTTTCATATCAGTCTCCTCTCTAGACTAACTCTTTCTTCATTCATATCAGTCTCCTCTCTAGACTAACTCTTCCTTCTTTCATATCAGTCTCCTCCCTAGACTAACTCTTCCTTCTTTCATATCAGTCTCCTCTCTAGACTAACTCTTTCTTCATTCATATCAGTCTCCTCTCTAGACTAACTCTTCCTTCTTTCATATCAGTCTCCTCCCTAGACTAACTCTTCCTTCTTTCATATCAGTCTCCTCTCTAGACTAGCTCTTCCTTCTTTCATATCAGTCTCCTCTCTAGATTAGCTCTTCCTTCTTTCATATCAGTCTCCTCTCTAGACTAGCTCTTCCTTCTTTCATATCAGTCTCCTCTCTAAACCAACTCTTCCTTGTTTCATATCAGTCTCCTCTCTAGACTAACTCTTCCTTCTTTCATATCAGTCTCCTCTCTAAACCAACTCTTCCTTGTTTCATATCAGTCTCCTCTCTAGACTAATTCATCCTTCTTCACTCATTCATCATTAATCTCCTCTTTCTTTCATTCCTCCTTTTCTTTTTCAATCTTCTGCTCTTCATTTTTTTCCTCATTCACTTTTTTCTCCTTCTCTACCGTTATTCATCATCGTTCACCGTTATTTACTCCCAATATTACTCCTTTCTTCTTTATTATTACTCCTTTCTTCTTTATTATTACTCCTTTCTTCTTTATTATTACTCCTTTCTTCTTTATTATTACTCCTTTCTTCTTTATTATTACTCCTTTCTACTTTATTATTACTCCTTTCTACTTTATTATTACTCCTTTCTACTTTATTATTACTCCTTTCTACTTTATTATTACTCCTTTCTTCTTTATTATTACTCATTTCTTCTTAATTATTACTCCTTTCTTCTTTATTATTATTAATTTCTTCTTTATTATTAATCATTTCTTCTTTTTTATTACTCCTTTCTTCTTTATTATTACTAATTTCTTCTTTTTTATTAATCATTTCTTCTTTATTATTACTCCTTTCTTCTTTATTATTACTAATTTCTTCTTTATTATTACTCATTTCTTCTTTATTATTACTAATTTCTTCTTTTTTATTAATAATTTCTTCTTTATTATTACTCCTTTCTTCTTTATTATTACTAATTTCTTCTTTATTATTAATCATTTCTTCTTTATTATTACTCCTTTCTTCTTTATTATTACTAATTTCTTCTTTATTATTACTCCTTTCTTCTTTATTATTACTATTACTAATTTCTACTTTATTATTAATCATTTCTTCTTTATTATTACTCCTTTCTTCTTTATTATTACTCCTTTATTCTTTATTATTACTAATTTCTTCTTTATTATTAATCATTTCTTCTTTATTATTACTCATTTCTTCTTTATTATTACTCCTTTCTTCTTTATTATTACTCTTTTATTCTTTATTATTACTCCTTTCTTTTCTTCTCTATTTTATATACCCGGTAAAGTAAAAACCAAAAAGGCCCTGTCACTCCAAGTAGTGGCCTATAGGGAATATGGTGTTAGTGACCATACATTTTACAGACCTTCATCACATGAATACACTTTGAGGTAATGTGGTCGGTATTACGCCCGTGCCGCTTTACTCTCCCAGAAAAAAAAATCCAGTACTCATTTAAGGCAGGGTGAAATCGGAAGCCGTCGACTAGGATCGAACCCTACCCCTTGTCCTTTGTAGTCCCTGTTTACTAACCACTGAGCTATCGCGGCTACCAGTTTATTTACCTACTGCTTCTTATTTCTTTGTTCTCTTAATTTAATTATCTTTTTTCTTTATCTGATAATTCTCATTCTTCTCCATCGCCTTCTCTTTATCGCCATCATCTTTATTCTTCTACCTTTCAGCTCCCTGTGGAGCATAGGTCTTCAACAAACACTTTCCAAGCCGTTCTCTTTCTTTTCCTTCACTTAAGATCATTCTTTGTCTTCCCCATTATCGTCATTTCTGCATCCATCGGTCTTCCCCATGAATATTTTGTCTTCCTCTTTGTCTTTTTTCTTGGGGATTCCAAAAAATAATCCTCCTGTGTACATCTCTCAGTGTGTGTCCTTTTCAGCGCCATCGTCTTCGCTGTGTCTGATTATCCACGATATCTCATATTATAGGTATTTGAACAACATTTTTCGGGCACATCATAAGAAGAGGAAAGTTGGAATACATGCTAACAACTAGCAAAATAAAAGGAAAGAGAGATCGCGGACGACAACGAGAGAAAATACTGGATAGCTTGGTGTCATGGCATGGAAAACAGTCAACAATAGAGCTGATACGATGTATTGTAGATAGAAGATTGTGAAAGGACATGATCGCCTACGTCAACCGGGATGACACATGATGATGATGATAGGTATTTGACTAGTACATTTCCAATATTTCCAACATTATCATTGTCCTCAATTCTTTCCTCTTTTTCTTCTTCTGTTCTTACGGCGTATCTCCTCCCCTTCTATCTTCTGTTTCCTCTTCTCGTCATCTTCTTCCCAATCTATCTTCCCCTATTTCTCCCCCTTCTAACTATCCCCCAACCCCTCACCTCATCAATCCCATCACCTTCATCTCCTACTTCTTTCTCTTTATCTTCTCCGTGAACTTAACCGCACACTGGCTAAAATAACCTAGTCCCAGTACAGCACTCAACACTCCCCACTCCGACCGTGCCTAGCCAACCAGGCCAACGGTTATAACTTCAGATTTGATTGTCTGCCCTCTTGTGATCATCTCCACCGATGAGCTAACTTCAGCTCTCAACATCTTCCCATAATTTTTCTTTTTTTTTTTACTTAACAACCGTATGTCTTCTTTTTCTCCATTCTTATTTCGGTTTTTCCTTTTTTTTAAAAAAAAAATAGAAGAATATATAGAATTGGATGCAAATAAAAGAAAACAAACGATGAAGTTTTAAAATAACTACAAATGAAAAGAGAACCACTAAACACAATTAGAACAAGACAAATGATATATTTTAGGGCATGTTAAAAGACACAACAGCTTGCTAAAAGTAATGTTGGAAGGGAGAATATAAGGTAAAAGAGGCAGAGGCAGACCAAGACTAACATCAAAAGATGGAGAAGTCAGCCTATGACAATCTCCACCATCAAAGCAAGAGACAGAGGCAGACCAAGACTAACATGGACGAGTGACATCAAATGATGGACAAGTTAACCTATGTCAATCTGCACCATCATAGCAAGAGACAGAGGCAGACCAAGACTAACATGGACGAGTAACATCAAAAGATGGAGAAGTCAGCCTATGACAATCTGCACCATTAAAGCAAGAGGCAGACCAAGATTAACATGGACGAGTAACATCAAAAGATGGAGAAGCCAGCCTATGACAATCTGAACCATCAAAGCAAGAGGCAGACCACGAGTAACATGGACGAGTAACATCAAAAGATGGAGAAGCCAGCCTATGACAATCTGAACCATCAAAGCAAGAGGCAGACCAAGATTAACACGGACGAGTAACATCAAAAGATGGACAAGTTAACCTATAACAATCTGCACCATCAAAACAAGGAGAAGGGACAAGAGGAGGAGGGAAACAAGAGGAGGAGAAGGGAAAACTGAGGAGGAGGGGAAAAGAAAAGGAGGAGAAGGGATAAGAGGAAGAGGGGAAAAAGAGGAGAGGAGGGAAGAGAAGAGGAGAATCAGGGAAAAGAAGAGGAGGAGGGAAAAAAGAGGAGAAAGAGGGAAAAGGAGAGGAGGATCAGAGAAAAGAAAGGATGGTAAAGAAGAGGAGGGGGAGGGAAAAGAGGAGGAGAAGGAGGGAAAAGTAATAAGGAGGAAGAGGAGAAGAAGGAAAAGAATAAGCAGGTGAAGAAGAGATAATCATTAATCTGTGGAGAAGTGATATGTTCCAGGTTTTTCTGAAGCCATCATGGTGAGACCAAACATCTTACATTTGTAACCTGTTGAACAACATTATTCTTTTAAGCACACACAAACAAACATACATAACTTACCAGGGAAAAAAAAATTAAAGCAGCCAAAGCAGACAAAAGAGTATTATTTCTGAATGCAACCTGGCAACCCATGATTTGCGCGTTGACAAGATCATATATTATTATTTTTTACCTTTGAATTAATTTTTGCTCTGCGTCGAGTAAATTTGTTCTTGACTGAAATTCTCACACAGCATGTTCTAGAAGTTAACAGGTAAATCAACCAACAGCCCAGGTAAGTTAAGGCTGACGTCACAAGGTGATAGGTATATCATCTGGAAGAACTGCAAGAAGGCGCTAAAAATAGGTCATGAAAACACGGTACCTAAACACATCTTGAAGTTTGGTGTTGAGTGTTTTAACCTGACAGTCAGTTATATGCCATTGTGTTTTAACGCTTTCACTTCCGACTGTTGCCGTTTGTGTGTTTGCGTTCGTCGGTTATGTACTTCTAGCGTAGTAGGAAACAGGCAAATAAATGCAGTGCTGCGGTAAAGCTGAAGTAAGGAGCCAGTAGTGGGGTGTAATGTACACACCTACAAGCTATGACTGATAGTTTTACAAGAAATGAACACAACAAAATACTGACGCTTCGGGCCACAGCAGGCATTCTTCAGAGAACGAGTAAAAAAAGGATAACACACGATGAGACAGAGATAAATACTGCAACATCTAAGATGGTAGGGACTGGTAAGTAAAGAAGAAGGGGAAAGGGGGATAAGGGGTGAGATATTGAAATGAGAGAGAGAGATATATGTGCTACATGTTGGAGGATGAAATGAGAGAGAGATATATGTGCTACATGTTGGAGGATGAAATGAGAGAGAGATATATGTGCTACATGTTGGAGGATGAAATGAGAGATATATATATATGTGCTACATGTTGGAGGATGAAATGAGAGAGAGATATATGTGCTACATGTTGAATGATGAAATGAGAGAGAGATATGTGTTACATGTTGAATGATGAAATGAGAGAGAGATATGTGCTACATGTTGGGGTATGAAATGAGAGAGAGATATGTGCTACATGTTGGGGTATGAAATGAGAGAGAGATATGTGCTACATGTTGAATGATGAAATGAGAGAGAGATATGTGCTACATGTTGGGGTATGAAATGAGAGAGAGATATGTGCTACATGTTGAATGATGAAATGAGAGAGAGATATATATGTGCTACATGTTGGAGGATGAAATGAGAGAGATATGTGTTACATGTTGAATGATGGAATGAGAGAGAGATATGTGCTACATGTTGAATGATGAAATGAGAGAGAGATATGTGCTACATGTTGAATGATGAAATGAGAGAGAGATATGTGCTACATGTTTGGAGATGAAATGAGAGAGAGATATGTGCTACATGTTGGGAGATGAAATGAGAGAGAGATATGTGCTACATGTTGGAGGATGAAATGAGAGAGAGATATGTGCTACATGTTGGGATATGAAATGAGAGAGAGATATGTGCTACATATTGGGACATGAAATGAAAGAGAGATGTGTGCTACATGTTGGGATATGAAATGAAAGAGAGATATGTGCTACATGTTGGGAGATGAAATGAGAGAGATATGTGCTACATGTTGGAGATGAAATGAAAGAGAGATATGTGCTACATGTTTGGAGATGAAATAAGAGAGAGATATGTGCTACATGTTTGGAGATGAAATGAGAGAGAAATATGTGCTACATGTTGGGATATGAAATGAGAGAGAAATATGTGCTACATGTTGGGATATGAAATGAAAGAGAGATATGTGCTACATGTTGGGAGATGAAATGAGAGAGAGATATGTGCTACTTGTTGGGAGATGAAATGAGAGAGAGATATGTGCTACATGTTGGAAGATGAAATGAGAGAGAGATATGTGTTACATGTTGGGAGATGAAATGAGAGAGATGTGTGCTACATGTTGGGAGATGAAATGAGTGAGAAATATGTGTTACATGTTGGGAGATGAAATGAGAGAGATATGTGTTACATGTTGGGAGATGAAATGAGAGAGATGTGTGCTACATGTTGGGAGATGAAATGAGAGAGAAATATGTGTTACATGTTGGGAGATGAAATGAGAGAGAGATATGTGCTACATGTTGGGAGATGAAATGAGAGAGAGATATGTGCTACATGTTGGGATATGAAATGAGAGATAGATATGTGCTATATGTTGGGATATGAAATGAGAGAGAGATATGTGCTACATGATGGGAGATGAAATGAGAGAGATATATATTCTACATGTTGGGATATGAAATGAGAGAGAGATATGTGCTACATGTTGGATATGAAATGAGATAGAGATATGTGCTACATTTTGGGATATGAAATGAGAGAGAGATATGTGCTACATGTTGGGATATGAAATGAGAGAGAGATATGTGCTACATGTTGGGATATGAAATGAGAGAGAGATATGTGCTACATGTTGGAGGATAATGGAAATTAAGATATTTGAAAGTATAATTATGTTATATATAATTTTTAATACATTTAGGACTACCAAAACCTCTAGCGAAGTCCAGAGAAACTAAATTTTGCGCGAAAATAACTTTTTCCTATTTTTCACACCGGCAGCCGTTTGTTCAGGTGTCCCACACCATACAGGCAGACATTCTCCAACTTTAGAGTATGAACGCATATTTTTATCGTCTAAAGTTTTAACTTTATGGGTAGAGTTTCCTATTAAATTTCCCCGCAGCTGACATTTTGGCCTACACTTTTTAGGATATCCTTTTATTTTAGAATGTCCTCGTGGATCTGTGATCTCTTTTTTTTAGAATGTCCTCGTTGATATGTGGTCTCTTTTATTTTAGAATGTCCTCGTTGATCTGTGGTCTATTTTAGAATGTCCTCGTTGATCTGTGGTCTCTTTTAGAATGTCCTCGTTGATATGTGGTCTCTTTTATTTTAGAATGTCCTCGTTGATCTGTGGTCTCTTTTAGAATGTCCTCGTTGATATGTGGTCTCTTTTATTTTAGAATGTTCTCGTTGATATGTGATCTCTTTTATTTTAGAATGTCCTCGTTGATATGTGATCTCTTTTAATTTAGAATGTTATTGTTGATCTCTGATGTCTTTTATTTTAGAATGTCCTCGTTGAGATGTGGTCTCTTTTAGAATGTCCTCGTTGATATGTGGTCTCTTTTATTTTAGATAGTCCTCGTTGATCTGTGGTCTCTTTTAGAATGTCCTCGTTGATATGTGGTCTCTTTTATTTTAGAATGTCCTCGTTGATCTGTGGTCTCTTTTATTTTAGAATGTCCTCGTTGATATGTGATCACTTTTAATTTTTAATGTCCTTGTTGATCTCTGATGTCTTTTATTTTAGAATGTCCTCGTTGATATGTGGTCTCTTTAATTTAGAATGTCCTTGTTGATCTCTGATGTTTTTTTTTTTTAGAATGTCCTCGTTGATATGTGGTCTCTTTTATTTTAGAATGTCCTCGTTGATCTGTGGTCTCTTTAATTTTAGAATGTCCTCGTTGATCTGTGGTCTCTTTTAGAATGTCCTCGATGATCTGTGGTCTCTTTTAGAATGTCCTCGTTGATATGTGGTCTCTTTTATTTTAGAATGTCCTCGTTGATCTGTGGTCTCTTTTAGAATGTCCTCCTTGATCTGTGGTCTCTTTTACAGTGTCCTCGTTGATCTGTGGTCTCTTTTAGATTGTCCTCGTTGGTCTATTTAGCTGTCCCTGTGAACTCTCTACATTCTTCTAAGACATCACACTTTTGTAGCCTCGTCTTTTCATTTTGTTTGTGTACTGCCCAGATTTTCTTCCACGTGTCAGAACTGGCTCTATATAACACAAATGAACTCTTTTCATTTCACTTCTTTTGAAATAGATTTGTTGCAAACAATGGTTATCATTTTATGTAAAGCTACTCTGGCTTCAACTTACGTAAATAGAGGTGATATGTCGATTTAAAACAATATATTCGGAGGAGGTAAGGTAATGTTTTAAGAGGTAGGGTTAGATTTCAACCGACGGCTTTCGGGTTCACCCAGCCTTAAATTGTACCGGAATTTTTCTGGAAAGGAAAGCGGCACGGGCTTAATACCGACTAGATTACCCCAAAAATCATGTGCTGAAGGTCTGTAAAATTTATTGTCACTAACACCATATTCCCTGATACGCCACTTGGCGTGACGGGGGTACTTTACTTTGTTTTTATTTTTTAGGGTAATGTTTTGGTTTGACGAGAAACTAGTAGCACTCTGAGATGTGACCACATGGGAGGTTAACTAGATGTGTCAACCAGGTGTGCAACCAGTCACGGCCTACAAGCAATAAAGGTAGGCCAACCAGCCAATACCTGGCAACTAACCAAAGATATGATAAATAACAAATACCTGGCAACTAACCAAAGATATGATAAATAACCAAGGCCTGTCAACTAACCAAAGATATGATAAATAACCAAGGCCTGTCAACTAACCAAAGATATGATAAATAACAAATACCTGGCAACTAACCAAAGATATGATAAATAACCAAGGCCTGTCAACTAACCAAAGATATGATAAATAACAAATACCTGGCAACTAACCAAAGATATGATAAATAACCAAGGCCTGTCAACTAACCAAAGACATGATAAATAACCAAGGCCTGTCAACTAACCAAAGATATGATAAATAACCAAGGCCTGTCAACTAACCAAAGATATGATAAATAACCAAGGCCTGTCAACTAACCAAAGATATGATAAATAACCAAGGCCTGTCAACTAACCAAAGATATGATAAATAACCAAGGCCTGTCAACTAACCAAAGACATGACAAAAAACCAATACCTATCAACTAACCAAAGACACGACAAATAACCAATAACTGTCAACTAACCAAAGACACGTCAAATAACCAATACCTGTCAACTAACCAAAGACACGACAAATAACCAATACCTGTCAACTAACCAAAGACACGACAAATAACCAATACCTGTCAACTAACCAAAGACACGACAAATAACCAATACCTGCTAACCAGCCTAGGCCTGCCAACCAACCTAGGCCTGCCAACCAACCTAGGCCTGCCAACCAACCTAGGCCTACTAATTAAGCAAGACCTGCCAGCCAAGGTCTACCAAACAACCAACGCCTGTCACCCAGACAGATTGTGCCAACAAATCAAGGCCTGTCAGACAATAAAGGCGTGCAAACCAAGGCTTCAAACCAAAGTGTGCCAACAAAAGTGTGCCAATCAAAGTGTGCCAACCAAAGTGTGCAAAGCCAAAACGTGCCAAATAAAGTGTGACAAAAAAAGTGTACCAACCAAAGTGTGCAAAGCCAAAACGTGCCAAATAAAGTGTGACAAAAAAAGTGTACCAACCAAAGTGTGCAATGCCAAAACGTGCCAAATAAAGTATGACAAACAAAGTGTGACAAAAAAAAGTGTGCCGATAAAAGTGTGTTCAACAAATTGTACCAACCAGAGTATGCCAAACAAAGTGTGTCAAACAAAGTGTGTCAATCAAAGTATGCCAACCAAAGTGTGCCAACCAACGTGTGTAAACCAGAACGTGCCGACCAAAGTGTGCCAACCAAAGTGTGTCGACCAAAGTGTGCCAACCAAAGTGTGTCGACCAAAGTGTGCCAATCAGAGTGTGCCAACCAAAGTGTGCCGACCAAAGTGTGCCAACCAGAGTGTGCCGACCAAAGTGTGCCAACCAGAGTGTGCCAAGCAGAGTGTGCCAACCAAAGTGTGCCAACCAGAGTGTGCCGACCAAAGTGTGCCGACCAAAGTGTGCCGACCAAAGTGTGCCAACCAGAGTGTGCCAACCAGAGTGTGCCGACCAAAGTGTGCCAACCAAAGTGTGCCAACCAAAGTGTGCCAACAAAGTGTGCCAACCAGAGTGTGCCGACCAAAGTGTGCCAACCAAAGTGTGCCAACCAAAGTGTGCCGACCAAGTGTGCCAAGCAGAGTGTGCCAACCAAAGTGTGCCAACCAAAGTGTGCCAACCAAAGTGTGCCGACCAAAGTGTGCCAACCAAAGTGTGCCGACCAAAGTATGCCAACCAAAGTGTGCCAACCAAAGTGTGCCGACCAAAGTGTGCCAACCAGAGTGTGCCAACCAGAGTGTGCCGACCAAAGTGTGCCAACCAAAGTGTGCCGACCAAAGTGTGCCAACCAAAGTGTGCCGACCAAAGTGTGTCGACCAAAGTATGCCGACCAAAGTGTGCCAACCAAAGTGTGCCGACCAAAGTGTGCCGACCAAAGTATGCCAACCAAAGTGTGTCGACCAAAGTGTGCCGACCAAAGTGTGCCGACCAAAGTGTGCCGACCAAAGTGTGCCGACCAAAGTGTGCCGACCAAAGTGTGCCGACCAAAGTGTGCCGACCAAAGTATGCCAACCAAAGTGTGCCGACCAAAGTGTGCCAACCAAAGTGTGCCGACCAAAGTATGCCAACCAAAGTGTGCCAACCAGAGTGTGCCGACCAAAGTGTGCCAACCAAAGTGTGCCGACCAAAGTGTGCCAACCAAAGTGTGCCGACCAAAGTATGCCAACCAAAGTGTGCCAACCAAAGTGTGCCGACCAAAGTGTGCCAACCAAAGTGTGCCGACCAAAGTGTGCCAACCAGAGTGTGCCGACCAAAGTATGCCAACCAGAGTGTGCCGACCAAAGTATGCCAACCAAAGTGTGCCGACCAAAGTATGCCAACCAAAGTGTGCCAACCAAAGTATGCCAACCAAAGTGTGCCAACCAAAGTGTGCCGACCAAAGTGTGCCAACCAGAGTGTGCCGACCAAAGTATGCCAACCAAAGTGTGCCGACCAAAGTGTGCCAACCAGAGTGTGCCGACCAAAGTATGCCAACCAAAGTGTGCCAACCAAGTGTGTCGACCAAAGTGTGCCGACCAAAGTATGCCAACCAAAGTGTGCCAACCAAAGTGTGTCGACCAAAGTGTGCCGACCAAAGTATGCCAACCAAAGTGTGCCAACCAGAGTGTGCCGACCAAAGTGTGCCGACCAAAGTATGCCAACCAAAGTGTGTCGACCAAAGTATGCCAACCAAAGTGTGCCAACCAAAGTGTGTCGACCAAAGTGTGCCAACCAAAGTGTGCCAACCAGAGTGTGCCGACCAAAGTATGCCAACCAAAGTGTGCCGACCAAAGTATGCCAACCAAAGTGTGCCAACCAAAGTGTGCCAACCAAAGTGTGCCAACCAGAGTGTGCCGACCAAAGTATGCCAACCAAAGTGTGCCAACCAAAGTGTGTCGACCAAAGTGTGCCGACCAAAGTGTGCCGACCAAAGTGTGCCGACCAAAGTGTGCCGACCAAAGTGTGCCGACCAAAGTGTGCCGACCAAAGTATGCCAACCAAAGTGTGTCGACCAAAGTGTGCCAACCAGAGTGTGCCGACCAAAGTATGCCAACCAAAGTGTGCCAACCAAAGTGTGTCGACCAAAGTGTGCCAACCAAAGTGTGCCAACCAAAGTGTGTCGACCAAAGTGTGTCGACCAAAGTGTTGCCAACCAAAGTGTGCCAACCAAAGTGTGTCGACCAAAGTGTGCCAACCAAAGTGTGCCAACCAAAGTGGTGTCGACCATAGTGTGTCGACCAAAGTGTGCCAACCAAAGTATGCCAACCAAAGTGTGCCAACCAAAGTGTGTCGACCAAAGTGTGCCAACCAAAGTGTGCCGACCAAAGTGTGCCAACCAGAGTGTGCCGACCAAAGTATGCCGACCAAAGTGTGCCAACCAAAGTGTGTAAACCAGAACGTGCCAACCACGTGTGTAAACCAGAACGTGCCGACCAAAGTGTGCCAACCAAGTGTGCCGATCAAATTGTGCCAACCAAAGTGTTCTGACCAAAGTGTGCCAAGCAAAGTGTGCCAACCAACGTGTGCCACCCAAAGTGTGCCGACCAAAGTGTGCCAAGCAAAGTGTGTCAACCAAAGTGTGTAAACCAGAACGTGCCAACCAACGTGTGTAAACCAAAGTGTGCCAAACAAAGTGTGCCAACCAAAGTGTGCCAACCAAAATGTGTAAAGCAAAATGTGCCAACCAAAGCCTTCCAACCAAAGTGTGTAAACCAAAACGTGCTAACCAAAGTGTGCCAAACAAATTGTGCCAACCAAAGTGTGTCAACCAGGCCAACCAAAGTGTGCCAACCAGGCCAACCAAAGTGTGCCAACAAAGTGTGCCAACCAATGTGTGCCAACCAGGTCAAACAAAGCGTGCAAAATAAAGACCTATTTCTTATAAACTTTAAACCAACGTTTCAGAGCTAATAATGCCCCCACCCCCATTTCCATACAAAACAATAACAGCCACCATTCTACCAACGTGAGAACCGTCAAGCTATATAATTAAAGTCTGCGGCGATGATAGAAGGACGCAGTGTATGTTGATAACGTAAAGCGCTGAGATGAACCAGATGGGCGCACGTCTAGATAAGACGCGCCTGGTTATAAAGAACGTCTGCTGTAAGCTTTGGGTACGCATAGCTGCTAGGTAGAGACTCGGGTTTTTGGGAAGCAAAATAAAGTTAGTTTTTGTCTGTCCATGTTTTGAGTCATCGGCGTATTAGTCGACTACTGTCTTTTATAATTCCGATTCTTCGTTCTTTCTTTCTCTCTCCCTTTTACTTCCTTCCTTCCTTCCTTCCTTCCTTCCTTCCTTCCTTCCTTCCTTCCTTCCTTCCTTCCTTCCTTCCTTCCTTCCTTCCTTCCTTCCTTCCTTCCTTCCTTCCTTCCATCTATTGATCCATACTCTCTCCCACCCTTCCTCCCTTCCTCCCTCCCTCCCTTCCTTCCGTCCTTCCTTCCTTCCTTTCATCTATTGATCCATACTCCCTCCCTCCATTCCTTCCTTCCTTCCTTCCTTCCATTGATCCTTACTCCTCCCTACATTCCTTCCTTCCTTCCATCTATTGATCCATACTCGCTCCCTCCATTCCTTCCTTCCTTCCTTATTTCAATCCTTCCTTCCTTCCTTTTTTCACTACTTCCTTCCTTCCTTCTTCCATCTATTGATCCATACTCCCTCCCTCCATTCCTTCCTTCCTTCCTTCCTGCCATCCTCAAAAGAAACTCAATGACAGATAATTCATAGTGAGCGTTCAACTACAACGGCAGACGATGGGTTCGAAACTTTATAAGGTCGAGACGTGTGGCCGCACTTTTATGGATGACCTTTAACCTCATGATCATTAACTATGATCATAAACAAAGGAAATACTCAAAACCCACAAGTGGATATCAAAATTGAAGGAATAGACCTGGAGGCAGTTCAGAACTACAACTACCTTGGACATACTATAACAAGGGATGGAAAATGTACAACTGAAATAAACAAAAGAATCATCATCATCAAGTACCGGGCCTACTGGCGTAGGTGATCATGTCTCTCCACAATTTTCGATCTCGGCAGATATTTATCAATTCTGTTGTTGACCTTCTGCCAAGCCATTTTCTTAAGCTGTCTGTTATTTTTTTCTCTTTGCTTCCCTCTGTCGCTTCGTACCTCAATTTTCCCAGTTGTTACATTATATTGCAGTTGTACCCTTCTCATTACATGGCCAACAAATGATGATTGTTTCTTCCTAATATTGGAAATTAGCTCTCTTTTTGCTTTGACCTCTTTCAGAACGTTTTCATTACTCTTCTTAGCTGTCCATGGTATTCTCAACATTCTTCTGTAAAACCTCATTTCTACAGTCTCCAGTGATTCTCTTGTCTGTTGTCCGATTGTCCATGATACACATCCATACGCTAAGACTGGCTCTACATAAAATGTAAGAAATCTTTTTCTTGTTTCCGTTGTCAAAATGGTTTGTACAGTATCTTCCTACTTTTTTTGTAAAGCTGTTTTTGCCTGAGCTATTCTGCATCTCACCTCTGTTGTTCATCTAACACCTGATGTTAACATTGGTTATTGGTTATTGGTTATGGAAGGCCTCGGTATCACAGCAAACGAATTAAAATCCATAATTGCTCAACCGCCCGTGCCAGTGGAATCATCCGAATTACTAACTCATCTCCCAAACAAAGAAAGGTAACTGTAGTCCCCATCGTAGCAGTCTCAGCACACGCCAAAAGACATAAGGCGAAACCGCGCAGAAAGTGAACACAGCCAACTGTTCCCTGTCATACGATATCATCATTCATCGTAAACAAGCGGGATATCGAAGCAGGATAAAAACGGATGAGACACACAGCTCACGGTGTGCACAGAGCACTTAACTCACTAGCTCCTGCAACAAGCCGGACTTGGAATATGAGGAAACTGCAAGAAGGAACACTTTTCAGACATAGCCTTCAATGGTTCCTGCCGCCTATCCACCATATACCATGGGAGTTCACGTTCTCCCGAAAATGATGATCGTCATAGCACTTGATGATGATCATGTTAACATTATTCCCAGATATTTAAATTTATTTCGCGCCAGACAAGGACAGTTATAATCTCCAGGCTGCGTGCCATGTTTAATCTTAGAGGAACTAACTAACTTCGATGAGAAATGAGAATATAAAATATATAGAAAGAAAAATGGTATGGTTAAAGCTTCACGGTTACAAGTAAACACCACAAATCAGAACGACGTTTCGGCGCAAAGACCTTCAACAGTAACAAACACGTACAAATACAACACACGTACAAATATGTATTTAAAATTTAAAAAAAAATAGTTAAAAAATCGAACTAGACAGAGAAAATGAAAAGTAAAGGAGAATGAAATGTTGACAAAAAGTTCCCTGTATGATCTAAGGAGAATGAAATGTTGATAAAAAGTTCCCTGTATGATCTAAGGAGAATGAAATGTTGATAAAAAGTTCCCTGTATGATCTAAGGAGAATCAAATGTTGATAAAAAGTTCCCTGTATGATCTAAGGAGAATGAAATGTTGATAAAAAGTTCCCTGTATGATCTAAGGAGAATGAAATGTTGATAAAAAGTTCCCTGTATGATCTAAGGAGAATGAAATGTTGATAAAAAGTTCCCTGTATGATCTAAGAAGAATCTTTCTTCTGAAGAACGTAAGTGCGCACGGGGTACGTCTGCGTGCACAAAAGTGAAAATGTGCGCACACAGCGCGCAGTTACAGAAGATTCCAAAAACAGATACGTATGCACACAAAGGCGCAAGAAACAGACTAGAGAGGAGGAAACATAGATGGTTCCTGATAAAGTTCCTTACGCCGAAACATCGTGTTCACTTGTTACGTGAAGCTTTAACCGTACCATTTTTTGTCTACATATTTTTGTTCATTTCTCCTTACTGTTAGCTTCACTACTGCTTCGCATTTTGATTGATTTATGTGCATTTCTTTACCTTGACCGTAACTATCTATCTATCTATTGACTTTTCGAGCCGTAGCCGGCCCATAGGCATAGACCCAGATACTCTTTCTCTTATCTAAACTTTTATTCTAGCAGTTTTCAATCCTTATAAAGATCTTTTATCAAATCTCACCATTTGTCTCTGTTTCTGTGCAAGCAACTCTATCTCATTGAGGGAGCAGATTCCTGCTGCTCTTGCCTCTCTGATCAATGTTCTTCTCAGTGTCTCTCTGGGTCGGTCTCTTTTATTCTTAAGGGTTAAGGTTCAAATCTGTGTCGTCTACTAATCACGTAAAGCTTCTAACATACCATTTTTTCTATTTTTTTCAATTTTCCCTCTTTTTCTCTTACCTGTTGTTTCCCACATGAGAGCTTGCTTTGTTATTCAGTTATTATCTCTCCTCATCACATGTCCAACATATGACCATCGTCTTTTCTTGATTTACTGACGATACCAGTGGTTGCACACCGTGAGCTGTGTGTCTCATCCGTTTGATCGTATTTCGATACTCCAATTGTTTACGATGAATGATGATATCGTATGACAAGGAACAGTTGGCTGTGTTAACTTTCTGTGCGGTTTCGCCTTATGTCTTTTGGCGTGTGCTGAGACTGCAATGAAGGGGACTACAGCTACCTTTCTTTTTTTGGGAGATGAGTTAGTAATTAAGATGATTCCCCTGGCACGGGCGGTTAAGCAATTATGGATTTTAATTCGTTTGCAGTGATACCGGGGCCTTCCATAATCATAACTAGCTTTTGATTGAGAATGTATCTAATCCTAACTGTCTGTTATTCGCCAGTCTCCATCTTTTCTTATTATCTGTTGCCTCGCCTACTCGACATACTCATCATCAATCGCTTCTGGTTTAGTCCCGATACGTTCTATCTCATTCTACCCATCTCTACCTTTTGCACACTGTCTCTCTTGCGCAATCTCATAACTTCTCATAATCTCCACTGCAACATTATTTCCATTCCATGCTCCAACTCTCTCAATCCACCTTTCTTCTCATTCCATTCCCCACTCCTCCATTCTCTCATTCCAAATTCCTCATCAATACGTCCCCTTACTTTTCAATTCTCTCACTCCAACTTCCACATCAATACATCCCCTCACTTTTCCATTCTCTCACTCCAACTTTCTCATCAATACATCCCCGTACTTTACCATTCTCTCACTCGAACTTCCTCATCAATACATCCCCTTACTTTTCCATTCTCTCACTCCAACTTCCTCATCAATACATTCCTTTACTTTTCCATTCTCTCACTCAAACTTCCACATCAATACATCCCCTTACTTTTCCATTCCCTCTCTCCAACTTCCACATCAATACATCCCCTTACTTTTCCATTCCCTCTCTCCAACTTCCACATCAATATATCCCCTTACTTTTCCATTCTCTCACTCCAACTTGTCCTACATCCTCTTCACCCTCCCGCTCACCCATTCTCTCACGAGAACTTTCTCCACACGGCATTTTCCCACTTTTCTATTATTCAAATTTTAACCTCACATTCCCACAATTCTCCTACTGAAACATTCTATCACTTCTCCCACTCACACATTCTTTTACTTATCCCACTCACACATTCTCTCACTTCTCCCTCTCACACATTCTCTCACATCTTCCACTTACACATTCTCTCACTTCTCCCACTCACACATTCTCTCAAATATCCCACTCACACACTGTCTCACTTACCTCACTCACACATTCTTTCACTTCTCCCACTCACACAATCTCTCAAATATCCCACTTGCACATTCTCTCACTTCCCTCACTCACTCATTGTCTCACTTCTCCCACTCACACATTCTCTCACTTCTCCCACTCATACATTCTCTCGCTTCTCCCATTCACACATTCTCTCACTCCTCCCACTCACACATCCTCTCACTCCTCCCACTCATACATTCTCTCACTTCTCCCACTCATATATTATCTGACTTCTCCCATTAATACATTCTCTCACTTCTCCCACTCACACATTTTCTCACTTCTTCCACTCACACATTCTTTTACTTCTCCAACTCACACATTCTCTCATATATCCCACTCACGCATTCTCTCATTTATCCCACTCACACATTCTCTCACTTTTCTCACTCACACATTCTCTCACATCTTCCACTCACTCATTCTCTCACTTCTCCCACTCACTCATTCTCTCACTTCTCCCACTCACACATTCTCTCACGTCTCCGACTCTCACATCTCCGACTCACTCATTCTCTCACTTCTCTCACTCACATATTCTCTCACTTCTCCCACTCACACATTCTCTCGCTTCTCCGACTCACAAATTCTCTCACATCTCCCACTCACTCATTCTCTCACTTCTCCCACTCACACATTTTCTCACTTCTCCCGCTCATACATTCTCTCGCTTCTCCCATTCACACATTCTCTCACTCCTCCCACTCACACGTTCTCTCACTCAAACATTCTCCTCACACCATCTTCCCACTCTTCTCTTATTCGAAATTTAATCTCACCCCATCATCCCATATTTCCTCACTCACACTCCCACGTTTTTCCCACTCACCCTCCCTCGCTCTCACAACCCTCCCCCCACCCCCACCCCCACCCCATACACACAAAATCCCTCCTCCAACGCCAACTCTACCACACAAACACACCCCACTCCCAGATAAACTCCAGCAATTAGCAACAACTCATCACCCACAGCTCCACAGGGAGCTTATAAAAGCCCGTATCAAAAGTTCTGCGCACAAAAATCTGCAATATCAAACGACATCTGCGTTTAATGCTAAAATATAAATTGTCAATAGAAAACATATTCGCCATAATGAAATACTCTCAAAAATTGTGTTATCGTGTGTTATTCAAGAGGGATTCCAGAACTAATTAACCTCTGTAGACACTTCAAGATTTGTAAAAGATAAAGAATGTAACGTTGTTGGAATATTCCTTATCGCTGGTGGCTACAAATGCTTCAACTCAAAAAGTACATTCCACAGGATGAGCACAAAAACATTCCTTGTTTTCTCACGGATACAAGTCTTAAGTAGACAGAAGTAATGATAACAACAAAGAAAAAGACATCACCTCAGTGCAGAATAAAGAGAAGTGGAAGAATATTAAAACAGGTAAATGAATTTAAATATTTGGGAACTTTGTTAACCTCAGACGGAAGATATACAAAAGAGGTGAGATGCAGAATGGCTCAGGCAAAAGCAGCTTTCCAAAAAATGAGGAAGATACTATGCAATCCATTTTTGACAATAGAAACAAGAAAAAGAGTTCTTAAATGTTATGTAGAGACAGTCTTAACATATGGATGTGAATCATGGACAATAGGACAACAGACAAGAAAATCACTGGAGTCTGTAGAAATGTGGTTTTACAGAAGAATGTTGAGAATACCATGGACAGCTAAGAAGAGTAATTAAAATGTTCTGAAAGAGACCAAAGCAAAAAGAGAGCTAATTTCCAATATTAGGAAGAAATAATCATAATTTTTTGGCCATGTAATGAGAAGAGAACAACTGGAATATATTGTAACAACTGGGGAAATTGAGGGGCGAAGAGATAGAGGGAAGCAAGAGAAAAAATACCAGACAGCTTAAGAGAATGGCTTGGCAGAAGGTCAACAACAGAAATGATAAATAACTGTCGAGATCGAAAGTTGTGGAGAGACATTACCACCGACGCCACCAAGCCCGGTACCTGATGATGATGATGCTGATGATGATGACAAGATTAACCATTTTTGGAATATTCTTTAAACATTGGTGGCTACAGTAGCATCCACACATAAAGTACATTGTGGAAGGTGAGCTCAAAAACATTCCTTGTTTTCGCACGGATACAGGACCTAACATGTGCTGAGACTGCTATGATGGGGACTACAGTTACCTTCTTTGTTTGGGAGATGAGTTAGTAATTCGGATGATTCCACTGGCACGGGCGGTTGAGCAATTATGGATATTAATTCGTTTGCTGTGATACCGAGGCCTTCCATAACCAATAACCAATAACCAATAACATTTGTTGGTATATTTATTGAAACATTGGTGGCTACACTAGCATCACCTAATGAAGGACATTGTCCAAGTGAGCACAAGAAACATTGGGAATAATAGAACAAAGAAGTCTGTGTTAGCACTCGGAAAAATTGACAGACAAACAACAACAGAAACAAACGAAGAACAATATTTTTCCCGAAGTGGATCGAACCTGTACTCAGTGGCACCGCGCCTTGCCACGAGAAGCCGAAGCCGAGTGCTAACACATACTTCTTTGTTCTATTATTCCCTATTATCGCCTCGGAAGTTCCCCATATAATAATATTTATGTATTATTATTTGTACCAACAAAAAACATTACTTGTTTTCCCACATATAGAAGATGTATCTTTTTTGGAATATTCTTTGGTGGTTGCTGCACTCACCCATAAAGTGTACTGTACATGATTAGTACACAAACATTAATTGATTTTCAGCAAATTTAGAATGTAACTTTATTTGAATATTGTTACTTCTTTTTTCTCTTTTCCTTCTACTTTTTTCTTCTGCTTCTTCTGTTTCTTCTTCGTCCTTCTCTTCTTCTTCTTCTTCTTCTCTTCTCTATTACTTCTTCTGTTTCATCATCTTCTTCATCTTCTTCTTCTTCATCTTCTTCTTCTTCCTCTTCTTCCTCTTATTCTTCTTCTTCCTCTTCTATTTCTTCTTCTTCATCTTCCTCTCTATTACTCCTTCCTCTTCTTCCTCTTATTCTTCTTCTTCCTCTTCTATTTCTTCTTCTTCTTCTTCATCTTCCTCTCTATTACTCCTTCCTCTTCTCCCTCTTATTCTTCATCTTCCTCTTCTATTTCTTCTTCTTCTTCTTCATCTTCCTCTCTATTACTCCTTCCTCTTCCTCTTCTTATTCTTCTTCTTCCTCTTCTATTTCTTCTTCTTCTTCTTCATCTTCCTCTCTATTACTCCTTCCTCTTCCTCTTCTTATTCTTCTTCTTCCTCTTCTATTTCTTCTTCTTCTTCTTCTTCTTCTTCTTCTTCCTCTTCTATTTCTTCTTCTTCTTCTCCTTCTTCCTCTCTATTACTCCTTCCTCTTCTTCGTCTTATTCTTCTTCTTCCTCTTCTATTTCTTCTTCTTATTCTTCTTCTTCCTCTTCTATTTCTTCCTCTACTTCTTCTTCCTCTCTATTACTCATTCCTATTCTTCTTCCTCTTCTTCCTCTTCTACTTTTTCTTCTTCTTCTCTATTACTTCTTCTTCTTCTGTTTCTTCATCTGCTTCTTCTTCTATTTCCTCTTCTTCCTCTTCTACTTCTCTACTACTTCCTCTTCTCTACTACTTCTCCTTCTTGTCTATTACCTTTTCTTCTTCCTCTCTTCTCCTTCTTCTACTTTTGTTGTTGTTCTTATACTTATTCTTCTTCCTATTCTCTTCTTTTTTCTCCTCTTCTCTACATCCTCTTCCTCTTATTCTTCTTCTCTTCTCCTTCTTCTGCTTTTGTTGGTGTTGTTCATATTCATATTCTTATTCTTCCTCTTCTGTTTCTTCTCCTGCTTCTTCTTCTACTTCTCTATATCTTCTTCCTCTTCTTCTCCTTCTTCTCTATTACTTCTTCTTCTTCTGTTTCTTCTTCTACTTCTTCTCTATTACTTCTTCTTCTTCTGTTTTATCTTTTACTTCTGCTTCTTCTATTTCTTCTTCTTCCTCTTCTTCTTCTCTACTACTTCTTCTTCTTGTCTATTACCTTTTCTTCCTCTTCTCCCCTACTTATTCTTCTTTTGTTGTTGTTGTTCTTATGCTTATTCATCTTCTTCTTCTCTTCTTCTCTTCTTTTCTTCTACTTCTCTACATTCTCTTCTTCTTATACTTCTTCTCTTCTCCTCCGTCTTCTTTTGTTGTTGTTGTTGTTCTACTTCTTATTCCTATTCTGCTTCTACTTCTCTTTTTTTCTTCTTCCCTTCTTCTCCTTCCTCTACTTTCAACTCCCTGTGGAGTTGAATGGTTTGATCATATAATTCGATCACCAACATTAAGCTTCCATCTGAGAATCTGGGCACACAGAAACAACGGGAGAACAAAGCGTGAAAAAAAGACCTAGAAGACGATGGATTAATGAAATAACAATAATCACAATGAGCACCACGCAGGAGACACACTTCAGAGCGAGAGATAAGCACAATATCTTCTTCTTTCCTTCCTCATTTGCCTTTCAGCGTCGAGGGGAGATATAATTTGCGGTCTTTTGGTCTTCTCTTCGCCTCTGCTGCTGTTATGTTTCCTAGTGTTTCTAATATTCCATCAATTCATCTTTTTTCGTAGTCGACCCTTGGTATTGTATTCCCACAACATATCAAATATGTGAAATATTAAATCACAGAGATGCGATGTCTAAAGAAAAGCGCTGGGAGTAACCAGAAAAGACAGAATAAGAATAGATGTTAT
This sequence comes from Megaustenia siamemsis, assembly GCA_032433765.1. Taxonomy (NCBI): domain Eukaryota; kingdom Metazoa; phylum Mollusca; class Gastropoda; order Stylommatophora; family Ariophantidae; genus Megaustenia; species Megaustenia siamemsis. The sequence continues at coordinate 20,572,483 of JAVIAB010000049.1, forward strand.
AAGAGAAAGAGTAGGCATTGAGCCAACCACAAAATACTTACAAAAACAACAAATAAACTGGATTGCCCATCTACAAATAATGCGCGTGATTCCATACCATACAAAGCATATATTACAAGAGAAGAAGGGAGAGGGTCAAGAGACAGACAAAGAGTAAGATGGACAGACAACATCAAAGATACGCTACAAAAGAATCAACTGACAATGAGTGAAGCCACCAAAAGAGCGAGAATCAGAAATGTGTATCTCCTTCGACACCAGAACGGGTGTGAAGAGGAAGTGAAGAAGGAAGAAATAAAGAAAGATAGAAAGAAAGGAAAAAAAGGAAGCAAAAAAAGAGAGAGAGAGAGAAAATGAAATAAGAAAGAAAGAAATAAAGGAAGAAAGAAAGTGAAAGAAAGAAAGAAAGAAGCAAAGTAAGAATGAAAGAAAGAAAGAAGCAAAGTAAGAATGAAAGAAAGAAAGAAAGAAAGAAAGAAAGTGATAGAAAGAAGCAAAGAAAGAAGTAAAGAAAGACAGAATGTAAGAAAGAAAAAAAGGAAGGAAGAAAGAGAGACAGAAAGAAAGAGGCAAAGAAAGAAGGACAGAAAGAAAAACAGAAAGAAGTAGGGAAAGAAAGAAAGAAATTAGGAAATAAAGAAATAGAGAAAGTAAAAAAGGAAGAAAGAAAGAGAGAGAGAAAGAGAGAGAGAAAGAAAGAAGCAAAGAAAGAAGGAAAGAAAGAAAGAAAGAGACAGAAAGAAAGAAGCTAAGAAAGAAGGTCAGAAAGGAGTGAAAGAAAGAAAGAAAGAAAAAAGAAAGAAAGAAAAAAGAAGCACGTAAGAAAGAGAGAAAAATAATAGAAGAAAAGTAAAAAAGAAAGGAAGAAGGAAAGAATGAAAGTAAGAAATACAGAAAAAAAGAAAGAAAGCAAAGAAGAGAGAGAGAGAGAGAGAGAGAGAGAAAGAAAGAAAGAGATAGAGAAAGAAAAAAGCAAAGAAGGGTGGAAAGAAAGGAAATAAAGAAAAAAAGTAATATAGAAAAAAGGAAGAAAGAAAGAGGGAGAGAAAAATAGAAGCAAAGAAGGAAGAAAAGAATGAACGAAAGTAAGAAAGGAAGATAGAAAAAGAGAGAGAGAGAAAGAAAGTAGCAAAGGAAGAAGAATGAAAGGAAAAAAAGAAATAAAGGAAGAAGGAATGAAAGAAAAGAAAGAAAGAGAGACATAAAGAAAGAAAAAAGGAAGAAAGAGGGAGAGAAAGAACGAAGCAAAATAAAGAATGAAAGAAAAGAAATAAATAAAAATGGAATAAAGAAAGAGAGATATAAAGAAAGGAACACAGAAAAAGAAAGAAAGAAAGAAAGAAAGAAAGAAAGAAAGAAAGAAAGAAAGAAAGAAAGAAAGAAAGAAAGAAAGAAAGAAAGAAGAAAAAAGTAAGATTGAAAACTATTCAGGCCGCGACTACACCTGCAGAAAGCATATCAAACAACATAAAATGATATTGAACAGCTAGACTAAAAGAAAGACAAAACAAACTAGAACGTGTCGGCAAAATGACTTCATCAGGTAAAACAAACAAACTATACACATGAAACACATCAATCAAAGTTAGGAAAAAAAAACAAAAAAAACAGCAGATCTCTAAAAAAATAAAATCCTGTTAAAGACCACAGGATTGCATAATTTTGTGATATGAACTTACATTATGTGAGCCGTTAGATCAGTGCTTCTCAAACTGTTGCCCTCGGCCCCACAGCTCCGCCATAGAGGGCTCACAAAGGCTTGAGAAATAGTTTAGTATTTTGTAGCTATATGGAAAGAGAGATTGACTGAAAGTACAATCGCAAATAAATCATCATCATCATCATCATCATTATCATCATTGAGTGTCGTCTCCGAATCGAAGTTTGGCTACTGTGGAGCGCCATTCCACTCTGTCTCTTGCTTTCATGGTGTTGATTGTCATATATTGACTTTTCCATATTTTGATGTTACTCGTCCATGTTAGTCTTGGACTGTCTCTTCCTCTTTTACCTTGTATTTTCCCTTCAAATATTACTTTTATTGGGCTGTTGTGTCTTTTAAAATGCCCCAAAAATTTCATTTGTCTTGTTCTAATTTTTTTAGTAGTTCTCTTTTCATTTTTAATTGCTTTAAATCTTCATCGTTTGTTTTCTTTTCTTTCCATTCAATTCTACCTATTCTTCTGTAGATCCAAATTTCAAAAGCTTCAATTTTATATTCTGTTTTCTTTTCTAATGTCCATGTTTCTTCACCATACAGGTATATTGAGAAGACGTAACATTTTGCTATTCTTAGTTTTAGCCCTGGTGTTATTTGTTTTGATGTTAGTATATTTTTCATGGCATTAAATTACTTTTCGCCATTCCTATTCTTTTGTTTATTTCAGCTTTACATTTTCCATCACTGGCTATAGTATGTCCTAGATAGCTGTAACTCTGGACTGTCTCCAGATGTATTCCTTCAACTTTGGTATTTATTTGTAGGTCTTCAGAATTTTGTTTGTTTATGATCATAGTTTTAGCCTTTTTGATATTCATATCTAGTCCATATGTTTTTTTGTCATCCGGTGCCATGACGGCTACGTGTTGGTCGTTTTTATAATTCAGCTCTTGCTGATATATTTAAATGATTTACGCGACAGTCTAGTTGTGAAATCATCATCGCATGCCTTCTCCACAACGAAGGTTGGCTACCATGCATCGCCATTCCACTCTGTTTTTTGCTTTGATGGTACAGGCTGACATAGATTGACATGTCCATCTTTTGATGTTACTCGTCCATGTTAGTCTTGGTCTGCCTCTGCCTCTTTTACCTTGTATTTTTCCTTCCAATATTACTTTTAGTAGGCTGCTGTGTCTTTTAACATGCCCCCAAAATTTCATTTGTCTTGTGTTAATTGTATTTAGTAGTTTTCTTTTTATTTTAAGTTGTTTTAGAACTTCATCGTTTGTTATCTTTTGTTTCCATCTAATTCTACCTATTCTTCTATAAATCCACATTTCAAAGGCTTCAATTTTCTGTTCTGTTTTCTTGTCTAATGTCCATGTTTCTGCACCATACAGGAATATGGAGAAGATGTAACATTTTGCCATTCTTAGTTTCAGTCCTGCTGATATTTGTTTTGATGTTAGTATATTTTTCATGGCATTAAAATTACTTTTTGCCATACCTATTCTTTTGTTTATTTCAGTTTTACATTTTCCATCATTGGTTATAGTATGTCCCAGGTAGTTGTAACTCTGGACTGTCTCCAGTTGTGAAATAATGTGTTGCTATTCTCCGTTTTAGTGGATGTTTTACTTCTGACGAGTGAATGGACTGTAAACGTTACCGATATTTAAGTGGGATATGATTTATTCTTCTTTATGTCGTGTGTTCGCGGTTCGACAGGCAAACACGTATTTCGACAACAATGGCGCCCGCGGCTACGTGCAAACCGAATGTGAAAAGTCTGTGACGGTAGATGGGGCGGAAGAATCCGAAATGATCAACGGCCTGGAAAGTGAAAACAGCAAAGTGTGTGGTACACACGGGGTATATTAAGGACGCGAAAGACGAATATGGCAGACCACCGTGAAATAGATTGGAGCCTCGTCGCGTAACACTCCAAAGAAAGCCATGGAGAGAAATTCTAACTATTGTCATAAGATCGAGCTAAAAATAACACTACGTGGAATGTTAAGACCTTACACCCGCAAGGACAATTAGAAAATCTTATGGTAGAAGCAGAACATAGATACTTTAGGCGTATCAGAAACAAGATGGATAGAAAGTGGATACATACAAGACCATAAATTTACATTTATATATTCAGGTAACACATCAGAACTTCATGTGGAGTAGGCACACTAATAAAACGAGAGCTACAAAAATATTTAAATACCCAAGGGACATACAATTATAGGATTATACTATTAAAAATGAAGGCAAAACCATTTGACATAGCAAATAAATAGCATAATAGAAGAATGCCTTCAGATGAAGTTGAATCTCGCGGATCCGCGACAACAAAACGTATTTAATGGGGGTCAACGTCAAAAGAATGTATTTAATGGGGGTCAACGTCAAAAGAATGTATTTAATGGGGTCCGCGACGTCAAAACGTATTTAATGGGGGTACACTACCATAGAGCGTATTTGCTGGGGGTCCACTACAACAGAATGTATTTATTGGGGATCAACAATATAATAATGTATTTAATGGGGGTCCATTACAACAGAATGTATTTGGTTGGTGGTTGGTTGTGTTTGCCCGATGACTAAAGTATTCTAGAGTATCGTGGTAGATTAGAATATTACTCTTCATCATCCGCCCTTACAAGGACGTTGTGGACGTATCTTCGTTGTGTTGTGGTTTGCAGTATAACTGTTATATTTGCGCCTTTCGACCCAAAACATCCGACTTCAGCACATTTTTTAGTACCGGGTTGTCTTCCCTCTTCGATCCCTGCACGCTTGGCCAGACTAGACAGGTTAGTCTGTTACTGGAGGCACCGCGGAGAGGTGGAGCAGGGTCTGGATGGTTCTGGTTCACCGATCCTAGCGCAAGCCATCAGCTGTGGATCGCTGACAACTTCCTCCAGAATGTATTTAATGGGTGTCAACGACAACAGAATGTATTTAATGGGTGTCAACGAGAACAGAATGTATTTAATGGGTGTCAACGACAACAGAATGTATTTAATGGGTGTCAACGACAACAGAATGTATTTAATGGGTGTCAACGACAACAGAATGTATTTAATGGGTGTCAACGACAACAGAATGTATTTAATGGGTGTCAACGACAACAGAATGTATTTAATGGGTGTCAACGACAACAGAATGTATTTAATGGGGGTACACTACAACAGAACGTATTTAATGGGGGTCCGCTACAACAAAACGTATTTAATGGGGGTCCGCTACAACAAAACGTATTTAATGGGGGTCCGCTACAACAAAAACGTATTTAATGGTGGTACACTACAACAGAACGTATTTAATGGTGGTACACTACAACAGAACGTATTTAATGGTGGTACACTACAACAGAATGTATTTAATGGGGGTCCGCTACAACAAAACGTATTTAATGGTGGTACACTACAACAGAATGTATTTAATGGGGGTCCGCTACAACAAAACGTATTCAATGGTGGTCCACTACAACAGAATGTATTTAATGGGGGTCCGCTACAACAAAACGTATTTAATGGGGGTACACTACAACAGAATGTATTTAATGGTGGTCCGCTACAACAAAACGTATTTAATGGTGTCAACGACAACAGAATGTATTTAATGGGGGTCCGCTACAACAAAACGTATTTAATGGGTGTCAACGACAACAGAATGTATTTAATGGGGGTCCGCTACAACAAAACGTATTTAATGGGTGTCAACGACAACAGAATATATTTAATGGGGTCCGCTACAACAAAACGTATTTAGTGGTGGTGCACTACAACAGAATGTATTTAATGGTGGTCCGCTACAACAAAACGTATTTAGTGGTGGTGCACTACAACAGAATGTATTTAATGGGGGTCCGCTACAACAAAACGTATTTAGTGGTGGTGCACTACAACAGAATGTATTTAATGGTGTTCCGCTACAACAAAACGTATTTAATGGGGGTCCGCTACAACAGAATGTATTTAATGGTGGTCCGCTACAACAAAACGTATTTAGTGGTGGTGCACTACAACAGAATGTATTTAATGGTGGTCCACTACAACAAAACGTATTTAGTGGTGGTGCACAACAACAGAATGTATTTAATGGTGGTCCGCTACAACAAAACGTATTTAGTCGTGGTACACTACAACAGAATGTATTTAATGGTTGTCCGCTACAACAGAATGTATTTAATGGTGGTCCGCTAAAATAGAATGTATTTAATGGTGGTCCGCTACAACAAAACGTATTTAATGGGGGTCCGCTACAACAAAACGTATTTAATGGTGGTCCACTACAACAAAACGTATTCAATGGTGGTCCACTACAACAGAATGTATTTAATAGTGGTCCATTACAACAGAATGTATTTAATGGTGGTCCGCTACAACATAACGTATTTAATGGTGGTCCACTACAACAAAACGTATTTAGTGGTGGTGCACTACAACAGAACGTATTTAATGGTGGTCCACTACAACAGAATGTATTTAATGGTGGTCCGCTACAACAAAACGTATTTAATGGTGGTCCACTACAACTGAACGTATTTAATGGGGTACACTACAACAGAACGTATTTAATCGTGGTCCACTACAACAGAATGTATTTAATGGTGGTCCACTACAACAAAACGTATTTAATGCTGGTCCGCTACAACAAAACGTATTTAGTTGTGGTGCACTACAACAGAACGTATTTAATGGTGGTCCATTACAACAGAATGTATTTAATGGTGGTCCGCTACAACAGAATGTATTTAATGGTGGTCATCTACAACAAAACGTATTTAGTGGTGGTGCACTACAACAGAACGTATTTAATGGTGGTCCACTACAACAGAATGTATTTAATGGTGGTCCGCTACAACAAAACCTATTTAATGGTGGTCCACTACAACAGAACGTATTTAATGGGGGTACACTACAACAGAACGTATTTAATGGTGGTCCACTACAACAGAATGTATTTAATGGTGGTCCACTACAACAAAACGTATTTAATGGTGGTCCACTACAACAGAATGTATTTAATGGGGGTACACTACAACAGAACGTATTTAATGGGGGTACACTACAATAAAACGTATTTAATGGTGATACACTACAACAAAACGTATTTAGTGGTGGTGCACTACAACAGAATGTATTTAATGGTGGTCCACTACAACAGAACGTATTTAGTGTGGTCCACTACAACAGAACGTATTTAATGGTGGTCCTCTACAACAGAACTTATTTAATGGTGGTCCACTACAACAGAACGTATTTAGTGGTGGTCCACTACAACAGAACTTATTTAATGGTGATACACTACAACAAAACGTATTTAATGGTGGTCCACTACAACAGAACGTATTTTATGGTGGTACACTACAACAGAACGTATTTAATGGGGGTCCGCTACAACAAAACGTATTCAATGGTGGTCCACTACAACAGAACGTATTTAATGGTGGTACACTACAACAGAATGTATTTAATGGGGGTCCGCTACAACAAAACGTATTTAATGGTGGTACACTACAACAGAATGTATTTAATGGGGGTCCGCTACAACAAAACGTATTCAATGGTGGTCCACTACAACAGAATGTATTTAATGGGGGTCCGCTACAACAAAACGTATTTAATGGGGGTACACTACAACAGAATGTATTTAATGGGGGTCCGCTACAACAAAACGTATTTAATGGGTGTCAACGACAACAGAATGTATTTAATGGGGGTCCGCTACAACAAAACGTATTTAGTGGTGGTGCATTACAACAGAATGTATTTAATGGTGGTCCGCTACAACAAAACGTATTTAATGGGGGTCCGCTACAACAGAATGTATTTAATGGTGGTCCGCTACAACAAAACGTATTTAGTGGTGGTGCACTACAACAGAATGTATTTAATGGTGGTCCACTACAACAAAACGTATTTAGTGGTGGTGCACTAAAACAGAATGTATTTAATGGTGGTCCGCTACAACAAAACGTATTTAGTGGTGGTACACTACAACAGAATGTATTTAATGGTGGTCCGCTACAACAGAATGTATTTAATGCTGGTCCGCTACAACAGAATGTATTTAATGGTGGTCCGCTACAACAAAACGTATTTAATGGGGGTCCGCTACAACAAAACGTTTTTAATGGTGGTCCACTACAACAAAACGTATTCAATGATGGTCCACTACAACAGAACGTATTGAATGGTGGTCCATTACAACAGAATGTATTTAATGGTGGTCCGCTACAACATAATGTATTTAATGGTGGTCCGCTACAACAAACGTATTTAATGGGGGTCCGCTACAACAAAACGTATTTAATGGTGGTCCACTACAACAAAACGTATTCAATGGTGGTCCACTACAACAGAATGTATTTAATGGTGGTCCGCTACAACATAACGTATTTAATGGTGGTCCACTACAACAAAACGTATTTAATGGGGGTCCGCTACAACAAAACGTATTTAATGGTGGTGCACTACAACAAAACGTATTCAATGGTGGTCCACTACAACAGAATGTATTTAATGGTGGTCCATTACAACAGAATGTATTTAATGGTGGTGCACTACAACAGAACGTATTTAATGGTGGTCCACTACAACAGAACGTATTTAATGGTGGTCCGCTACAACAAAACGTATTTAATGGTGGTCCACTACAACAGAACGTATTTAATGGGGGTACACTACAACAGAACGTATTTAATGGTGGTCCACTACAACAGAATGTATTTAATGGTGGTCCACTACAACAAAACGTATTTAGTGGTGGTGCACTACAACAGAATGTATTTAATGGTGGTCCATTACAACAGAATGTATTTAATGGTGGTCCGCTACAACAGAATGTATTTAATGGGGGTCCGCTACAACAAAACGTATTTAGTGGTGGTGCACTACAACAGAACGTATTTAATGGTGGTCCGCTACAACAGAATGTATTTAATGGTGGTCCGCTACAACAAAACGTATTTAATGGTGGTCCACTACAACAGAATGTATTTAATGGGGGTACACTACAACAGAACGTATTTAATGGGGGTACACTACAATAAAACGTATTTAATGGTGGTCCACTACAAAAGAATGTATTTAATGGTCGTCCACTACAACAGAACGTATTTAGTGGTGGTCCACTACAACAGAACGTATTTAATGGTGGTCCACTACAACAGAACTTATTTAATGGTGGTCCACTACAACAGAACGTATTTAGTGGTGGTCCACTACAACTGAACTCATTTAATGGTGATACACTACAACAAAACGTATTTAATGGTGGTCCACTACAACAGAACTTATTTAGTGGTGATACACTACAACAAAACGTATTTAGTGGTGGTCCTCTACAACAGAATGTATTTAATGGTGGTCCACTACAACAAAACGTATTTAGTGGTGGTCCACTACAACAGAACGTATTTAACTGTGGTCCACTACAACAGAACGTATTTAGTGGTGGTGCACTACAACAGAACGTATTTAATGGTGGTCCACTACAACAGAACTTATTTAATGGTGGTCCACTACAACAGAACGTATTTGATGGTGGTCCACTACAACAGAACTTATTTAGTGGTAGTCCACTACAACAGAACGTATTTGATGGTGGTCCACTACAACAGAACATGTTTAATTGTGGTCCATTACAACAGAACGTATTTAGTGGTGGTCAACTACAACAGAACGTATTTGATGGTGGTCCACTACAACAGAACGTATTTAGTGGTGGTCCACTACAACAGAACGTATTGAGTGGTGGTCCACTACAACAGAACGTATTTAGTGGTGGTCCACTACAACAGAACGTATTTAGTAGTAGTCCACTACAACAGAACGTATTTAGTGGTGGTCCACTACAACAGAACATGTTTAATTGTGGTCCACTACAACAGAACGTATTTAACTGTGGTCCACTACAACAGAACATGTTTAATTGTGGTCCACTACAACAGAACGTATTTAGTGGTGGTCCACTACAACAGAACGTATTTAGTGGTGGTCCACTACAACAGAACGTATTTAGTGGTGGTCCACTACAACAGAACGTATTTAATGGTGGTCCACTACAACAGAACGTATTTAATGGTGGTCCACTACAACAGAACGTATTTAGTGGTGGTCCACTACAACAGAACGTATTCAGTGGTGGTCCACTACAACAGAACGTATTGAGTGGTGGTCCACTACAACAGAACGTATTTAGTGGTGGTCCACTACAACAGAACGTATTTAGTAGTAGTCCACTACAACAGAACGTATTTAATGGTGGTCCACTACGGCAAAACGTATTCAATGGGCGCCCGAGACAGCAAAATGTATTTGGTGGGGGTCCGCGAGAACATAACGTATTCAATGGGGGGGGTCCGCGTTAAACAAAGAGTGAGAACCGCTGATTAAAGTATTTATCTGAACACCACATTTTCCCCCTCGACGCTAGAAGGCAATAGAAGCAAAGTAAAGTAAATAAAACAAAGCAAAACTACATTTCTTACGTCGAATTCTCTTTACCTTTTAATAACTGAGAAGTAACAAAGTTTTACAAATTTTCCTGATGTTTTACGCTTTGACATATCTCCCGCTGTGTTCATCTGCTTCACTGCGCATGACCGGCAATTACGTCACTGAAACATGTTTAAAATATGGTTATCAGATTTTGGAAACAGACGGGAACAAACCAAATATGCCTGCTACATCAAAAGGAGTTGGCTCCGAGTATTTTTACAGATAGGTAAATGTGAGAAATATTTCTGTTGTACTGTTTATAGTGGGGCTGTATTTTCACCATTTCGTCTGTAGCATTCCAGAACATCACTATCATCAGCATGTGCCGTACCGGTTGGCGTAGGCGATCATGTCCTTCCACAATCTTATATGTACAGTGCATCGTATCAGTTCTGTTGTTGACTGTTTTCCATGCCGTGACTCCAAGCTATCTAGTATTTTCTCTCTTTGTCGTTCGCGATCTCTATTGACCTGTATTTTGCCAGTTGTAACCAAGTATTCCAACTTTCCTCTTCTCATGATGTGCCCGAAATATGTTGCTTATTTCTTTCTGATGTTTTTTTATCAGCTGCCTTTTTGTGTTAGCCTCTTTGAGCACTTCCTCATTCGTCTCTCACCCTCGATTACAAGATTTTGAACAAATCTTTTAGATCACACTGGGATTCGAACCCACCTTTTCCTCGTTTGGAGCTCGACAAGTTATCGATTCGGTCACCAGAACTCTCAAACTTATTTCTTTACTAGAGAGAAAAACTTGGCCTATGTGGATGTCATTTAATGATGTTTAAACACTGAGTCGGCTGCTCCCACAAAACCATCCACCACCTGCTCCAATGGCTTCACATAACCCTGTTGTGGGAGCAGCCGACAAGTAGTGCCGGTTATGGTCCCCACACCGCGATGGCAGGCATAGGATCTCATGTATAGAGACAATGGCTGCGATCTCCGACTAGTACAGTCACTGCCAAGAAGGAAAGGAATGGCAAACCATCTTCTTAAATTGCCAGGAATAATCATGACAAATCACACAGTAGACAAACAAATGAAAAGACGGTTAGAGGCCACAGAGATGGGATTTCTCAGAAGAATGTTGAAAGTTCCCTGGACAGATAAAAAGACCAATGAGGAAGTTCTCAGAGAGGCCAACACAAAAAGGGAGCTCTTAAAAAACATCAGAAAGAAGCAATCAACATTTTTCGGGTACATCATGAGAAGAGGAAAGTTGTAATACTTGGTTACAACTGGCAAAATAAAATGGAAAGAGAGATCGCGGGCGACAAAGAGAGGAAATACTGGATAGCTTGGTGTCATGGCATGGAAAACAGTCAACAACAGAACTGATACGATGCACTGTAGATATAAGATTGTGGAGGGACATGATCACCTACGCCAACCGGTATGGCATATGATGATGATGAACCACTGAGTATGTACGTGAGAACATCCTCCTTGTGGCGTTCTGGAAGCCATGGCGTGATCATTGAGAACCGCTGGACTAGACTAACTTGCAATTTCTCTTATTTCTTCACTAGTTTTCAATTCCTTCACCTGTATACGAAGTATTTTTCCTAGACATCTGTTTTTGTATTCATCTATTTTATTATCCATTTCTTTGGATGATTTCCAAACTTTCACATGCCTAAACCTGTCCGTCCGTCCGTCCGTCCTATCTATCTAATCTATCCTAACTAATCTATCCTATATATCCAATCATATCCCATCCATCCATTCATCCATCCATCCATCCATCCATCCATCCACCCATATATCCATCCATCCATCCATCCATCCATCCATCCATCCATCCATCCATCCATCCATCCATCCATCCATCCATCCATCCATCATCCATCCATCCATCCATCCATCCATCCATCCATCCATCCATCCATCCATCCATCCATCCATCCATCCATCCATCCATCCATCCATCCATCCATCCATCCATCCATCCATCCATCCATCCATCCATCCATCCATCCATCCATCCATCCATCCATCCATACATACATACATACATACATACATACATACATACATACATACTACATACATACATACATACATACATACATACATACATACATACATACATACATACATACATACATACATACATACATACATACATACATACATACATACATACATACATACATACATACATACATACATCCATCCATCCATCCATCCATCCATCCATCCATCCATCCATCCATCCATCCATCCATCCATCCATCCATCCATCTATCTATCTATCTATCTATCTATCTATCTATCTATCTATCTATCTATCTATCTATCTATCTATCTATCTATCTATCTATCGCCTGAAGTATTGTCTAGATCTGCGACGTCGTTTCCTGTATACATTTTACTGTCTTTTATAATTCTTTTCGTAGCCCATATAGTTGTGTCTGTAGTGTTGTATCTATGGGCCAATGGATTCTCCCCAGTCTACTATATTCAGTGCAGTCTTGAAGTATGTGTTCAGCAGTCTGAGTGGCATGTCCACATGTACATGTAGTTGAGGTGTCCATATTGAATTTTGTGTGCTTGTGACTGTGGACTCGATTGTCTAAATCATGTAATCAAGCGCCATGCATGAAGGCGCTGGCGACCATGCTTCTACATCTGTTTCTTACGTCAATGCTTCTTATCTGTTCTGCTCTTAATTTCGCCGTGCGCCATATTGTTCAGTTGTGTAGCATCTTCTATCGTTGCCTTCCTCGTTTGTCTTTCACCCATTAAGTTTTTCCTGTTGGTCACAAACATAAAGTAAAAGTAAAAGTAAATTAAAAAAAAAAAAAAAGCAAAGTACCCCCGTCACGCCAAGTGGCGTATAGGGAATATGGTGTTAGTGACCCTATATTTTTACAGACCCTCCGCACGTGATTTTTGGGGTAATGTGGTCGGTATTACGCCCGTGCCGCTTAACTTCCCAGAAAAAAATCCGGTACCCATTAAAGCCTGGGTGAACCGGAAGTCGTCGGTTGGGATTGAACCCTACGTTTTGTACAGGGTAAAGAACGTGACTTAAAGCGGCGTCTTAACACGGGAGTTTTCACCCATGTGTGCTCGCCGCCTATCCAGAAGTGTTCGGAGACTTCTGGATAGCGTCGCTTTAAACATCGAAACTCACGATGCGAGGCGGGATTCCTCACCTTCACAGAGTACTATCCTGGTACCCATTTCTGCCAACGGCTGGGGATTGTTTTTTCTCCAACCACGAGTACAACTCACACTGCCCCCAGCGGGAATAGAACACGGGTTGTCAGAATGTCGGTAGTAGAGTCTGGTGGTATTCCCAACTAGGCTACCGCTTCATGTGCAATAACGTTAAATTGTCTAGAATCTTCTCTCGTTGCCTTCCTGGGTCTCATTTCCCCTAACGTTTTCCCTGTTTGTCACTGAATCATGAATCAATCTAGATCTGGGGACTGGTTGGTCTCGAGGCAAAACGCCGGTCTCGAGACTGAGAGGCTGTGGGTTCAAATCCCGGCTGCACGGGTTGGGATTTTTATTTAAGATTTCTCTCTGCGGCAACCACCCCTCGTCTCAGCAGCGACGCCCGGCTTGAAACGTCAATTACTCATCTGCGGAAAAAAATATGAGTACCTCCGAAGACGGAGTTATCTGCCTGTGCAACGAGGGACCCCTGTACACACGCAAAATTAAGTTCCTAGTCTCTAGGTACTTCGTCAGAGGTAGAAGTTATGTAATGAAAAAAAAATCCAGATCTTTGTTAACGTTCGTAAAGAAAATAGAATTAGGAACAAGTATCAAACATACAAAACACTAAGCGGGGCCACGGCTAGAGCTGCAAAGAACACGTACAATAAACTTAAAATGGTATTGAACAGCTAAAGTAATAGAAAGACAAGACAAGCAGCAACGTTTCGGCAAAATCCTTCATCAGGTATTATAAACAAGCTATATACATTAAACACAAATAGAATCTAGTAGCCAGAACAGTCTTTTCCCGCCATTTGTTTCTAAATCTGTGTTTTGTTTTCTGACTTCGGGTTTATGTGTTTAATTTGTATAGTTTATTTGATATACCTGATGAAGGTTTTTGCCGAAATGTAGCTTTCTTGTCTTTCTATTAGTTTAGCTGCTCCATACCCTTTGATATTTATTTTACATGCCTAATTTTAGAATAACACCAGGGCTAAAACTAAGAATAGCAAAATGTTATATCTTATCAATATTCCTATATGGTGCAGAAACATGGACATTAGATTGGATGGAAGGAAAAGAAAACAAACGATGAAGTCTTAAAACAACTAACAATGAAAAGAGAACTACTAAACAGAATTCAAACAAGACAAATGCGATTTTTGGGCCATGTTAAAAGACACAACAGCCTACTAAAAGTAATCCTGGAGTGGAAAATACAAGGTAAAAGAGGCAGAGGCAGATCAAAGCTAACATGGACGAGTAACATCAAAAGATGGACAGATCAGCCTATGACAACCTGCACCATCAAAGCAAGAGACAGAATAGAATGGCGCTCCGTGGTAGCCAATCCATGGTAGCCAACCTTCGTTGCGGAGATGGCACTCGATGATGATGATGATGAATTTGAGAAAGTTGACTTATTTTTCTGAGACTATCAATACTATTTGTTTGTATTCTGGCATCTTTCATGACTTCGTAATACTTTTATCTGACCTTATTATTATCAAAACTTTACAGTTGAACTACATTTCTGTGACTTCCTGCTATTTTATCGTTTCTTTACTGATTGTCAGAGAACAGCTGGAATATATTGTAACAACTGGGAAAATTGTGGGACGAAGAGATAGAGCGAAGCAAAGAGAAAAAAAAATACCAGACAGCTTAAGAGAATGGTTTGGTACAAGGTCAACAACAGAAATGATAAATAACTGTTGAGATCGAAAGTTGTGGAGAGACATGATCCGCTACGCTAGTCAATCCGATACTTGATGATGATGATGACAGATTGTCTGCCGAATTGGTAAGGCAGCTACAGCTTTCGGCAAACTCACAGAAAGGGCCTGGAACAACACGAAACTAAAACTAAAGACTAAACTCTTAATATATCAAATTGTATGCTTTGCACACTATTATATAGATCTGAAACCCGGACAACATACTCAAATCAAGAAAAAACGCTAAATGTATTTCACATGCGATGTCTCCACAGAATAATGCACATCAAACGGCAGGATAAAATAACCAACTTAACTGTCATGCAACGTGCTAAGACCCCAACAATCATGTCGATGCTCAGAAGTCAAAGACTAAGATGGCTGGGGCATGTCCAGCGAATGGAAGAAAAACGCACCCACAAGCAAATACTATTTGGTGAACAAATACATGGAAAAAGACAAATCGGCAGACATAAACTACGATATATAGATATCTGTAAATCATCTCTGAATGACTTCTCCATTTGTGAGTATGACTGGGAACATCTGGCTAGTGGTCGCACATCATGGAGAGCATGAATAAGGAACGGTATAACATCATTTGAGACTGTGCTAAGGCAAAACGTAGAAGAGAAAAGATTCATGAAAAAGGATGGAAAACCCTGTGGATCAGTGGGCCTTACTTGTTCATTCTGTGGCCGTGTGTGTTTGTCAAACATTGGTGAGAATTAGCCACGAGAGAAGCTGCTCGACAAAAACAAAACCTGAAAAAAAATACACAATAGCCTCCACTAGACGGTCTGACAAGACGAAAAGGGCCATATACTGATTGCCCATAATTCACGTTCACATATAACGATTGGTTCACTTGTAACACTGGGTATAACTTACTTTAAGAACAGATTTTGTGTAACATTTACCATATGGAAACATATAGGAATACACTTTTTGGAAATAATATTATATGGGAATAAAGTAAAAGTAAGTAAAGAGCCCCCGTCACGCCAAGCGGTGTATAGGGAATATGGTGTTCTATCTATCTATTGACCTTTCGAGCCGAAGACGGCACATAGGGCAGAACCACAATCTCAAAAACAGAAACCTTGCGTGCCAAAATGGCACATATTGCAGAGATCACTGCTTCTAAAATCTATGGTCTGTTTCCATAACAATACTTTTTACAATGGCAGCTTGTCAAGCCATCGATCAAGCTCCTTAGTCGTCTCTTACGACATGCCTGGAAGGTCACAGTGTCACTATTCTTTACAAATATGGTGTTAGTGATCATAATTTTTACAGACCTTCAGCACATGCTTTTTGGGGTAATATGGTTGGTATTACGCCCGTGCCGCTTTACTCTCCCAGAAAAAAAAATCCGGTGCCCATTTAAGCCTGGGTAAACCCGGAAGCCGTCGGTTGGGATCGAACCCTACCTCTTGTCCTTTGTAGTCCAGTTCACTAACCACTGAGCTATCGCGGCTCCCTCATTATATGGGAATAATCATTTTAAGAAGTAAGGGTCTTCGATTGAGCTATAAAGAGTTAATCCTCTGCTTTATTCGACATTAAAATTTGGGGGAAAAGTTATGGAGCTCCGCAAATGCAAATTAATCGATTTCTCAATCCGACACACCTTATCTTTTTAACTGAATTTTACACTCAATTCTGCCCTTTCTTTCTTCTTTGATTCCTCTCCACTCCCCTCCCCACCGTTGCCCTCCTTCCTTCCTTCCTTCCTTGCTCCCTTCCTCTCTCTTTCTTTTGTTCTTTCTTTCTCCTTTCTTTCTTTCTTTCTTTCTTTCTTTCTCTTTCTTTCTTTCTTTCTTTCTTTCTTTCTTTCTTTCTTTCTTTCTTTCGTTCTTTTACTCTTTCTTCTCCCTTTCTCCCTCCCTCCCTACATCTCTTTCTTCCTTTGCTCCCTCCCGCCCTCCCATTTTCTTTCTTTCATTTTTTCTTTCTCCCTCCCTCCCTCCCTCCCTCCCTCCCTCCCTCCCTCCCTCCCTTCCTTCCTCCCTTCCTTCCTTCCTTCCTTCCTTCCTTCCTTCCTTCCTTCCTTCCTTCCTTCCTTCCTTCCTTCCTTCCTTCCTTCCTTCCTTCCTTCCTTCCTTCCTTCCTTTCCCTTCCATTTCTTTCCCTTTCTTTCCCTTCCCTTCCTTCCTTCCTTCCTTCCTTCCTTCCTTCCTTCCTTCCTTCCTTCCTTCCTTCCTTCCTTCCTTCCTTCCTTCCTTCCTTCCTTCCTTCCTTCCTTCTTTCTTTCTTCTTTCCTTTCTTTCTTATTCACGCCTATACTTATTTATCTCTCCCCCCCACCACCCCCCTCATTTCACTCCCTTCCCAGGTAGCTTCAGACAACCAATCTCTCTGATCTATCTCCATTCCCAATCTTCTTACACTTGGGCGCATTGAGTTGTTTGCAAGCTTGTCTGGGCCCTATACTATCACCATGACCTACATTATATTACATGAAAAAGTGGTGGGGGGGGGCGATCTGGGTGGTCCAGTAGCAAGATAGGCATCAAACAGGCAGGTCCCAGGCTTCTATTTCAGCCGCTTAAATTTTTTTTTTTTTTTTCAAAATAAATAAAATTGAATCCGGAGTCTCTTAGTTGCATTAACCACCTCTGTCCGCTGGGTATTGAGATCCAATGTCTAATCCTTCTCGGTTAACGGCACAACTTAGTAGCCCCGTGTGCACTCGCTCACGTTAAAGAACTCTTGGTAGCTAAAAGTCGAAAAAGAGTAGGCCAAAAAGATGGCGCTGGATAGGACACACACTGCAAAAGCCAACTGAGAGTATTACACAACAGGCCCCTTTTTCCGGAATCCCCAGGGAAAAAGACAAAGAGGAAGACCAATGAATTCTTTTGAGAAGACAGATAGAAGCAGAGATAAAGATGATGGGGAAGACATGGACCGATCTCAAAGTAATGGCAAGAAACAGAACGACTTGGAAAGTGTTTGTTGAAGACCTATGCTCCACAGGGAGCTGAAAGGTAGAAGAAGAAGAAGGCCAAATAAAAATAGCCGCTGTTCCGGGAGAAATTTCCTGCAAATATTCATCCGCACTGATGGATCCAGGTCATGCTACAAAGATCTTTCACGTGGGTTCTCGGAAATTCCCGATAATTCGAAGGGAAAGTCAGAGCACCTATGAAATTGTAGGGTAAAGATAAAGAAATTGCATATAAATTCATAAAAAATGAAAATACGTGCCTGCAGTAAAGCTAATTGTAAGGAGAAATGAAAACAATAAATATTGAAAAAAATTTATATTAAAAAAAACCTGTATGGTTAAAGCCTTACATGATAAGTAAACAAATTTTTAAAAAAAAAGACAGGAGTGCTCTGTCACGCTAAGTGGCGTATAGGGAATATGGTGTTAGGTCCATAATTTTTACAGACTTTCAGCACATGATTTTTGGGGTAATGTGGTCAGTATTACACCCCCTTTACTTTTCCAGAAAAAAAAATCCGGTACGTATTTAAGGCTGGGTGAACCCAGAACCCGTTGACCAGGATTAACCCTGACTTTTACGTAATAAGTAGAAGATGCAAATTAAAACGACGTGTCGGTTCAATCGGCCCTCAGCAGGAACACGCATACAACACACACACAGATATGTATTTACAATAAAAAAAAGTAATAAATAATAAAAGAAATAATAATTTTTAAATAGAATAAGAATGAAAAATAAAACAAAATGTCTTCCCTGTATACTGTACTATGGCCAGATGGAAAATGATCGTTAGTGCGCACGGGGTACTTGGTCGTACCCTATAGAATAGTTATTCATTGCAGTGACGACTATCATAAAATAACATAACATTCTTTATATAAACCCGGGAATCTCCGGAAACATGACGTGTTCAGATTTGCGAACAGTGGCGGGTGTAACGTAAAATGACGACAGCGTCTGTTGTCCGTATGGCTGAAAACGTCACGTTAGTTGGAAGTTTTGCGGGGATTCCAATTTAGCTCAGCTTACCGGCTTATCTAAATTAGGCCATAGCTATAACATGGTCCTTTGTACCCATGACGTCACTATCTAGACCATCATATTTCCCTTATTATTAAAACATTCCCCAACATATATACACAGTAAGTAAATAGGTCTACAAAGGACAAGAGTTAGGGTTCAATCCCAACCGACGGCTTCCGGGTTCACCCAGCCTTTAATGGGTACCTGATTTTTTTCTGGGAAGGTAAAGCAGCACGGGCGTAATACCGACCACATTACCTCAAAAATAATGTGCTGAATTTTCCCTCTATAATAATATTCATTTATTTTTTTTTTTTCCAGTTCAGAGGCTGACCTCTTACTTCTCTACCACCCAGACTTCGTGTTCGTATCCCTGACCTCTTACTTCTCTACCACCCAGACTTCGTGTTCGTATCCCCGACCTCTTACTTCTCTACCACCCAGACTTCGTGTTCGTATCCCCGACCTCTTACTTCTCTACCACCCAGACTTCGTGTTCGTATCCCCGACCTCTTACTTCTCTACCACCCAGACTTCGTGTTCGTATCCCCGACCTCTTACTTCTCTACCACCCAGACATCGTGTTCGTATCCCCGACCTCTTACTTCTCTACCACCCAGACTTCGTGTTCGTATCCCCGACCTCTTACTTCTCTACCACCCAGACTTCGTGTTCGTTTCCCCGACCTCTTACTTCTCTACCACCCAGACTTCGTGTTCGTATCCCCGACCTCTTACTTCTCTACCACCCAGACTCCGTGTTCGTATCCCCGACCTCTTACTTCTCTACCACCCAGACTTCGTGTTCGTATCCCCGACCTCTTACTTCTCTACCACCCAGACTTCGTGTTCGTATCCCCGACCTCTTACTTCTCTACCACCCAGACTCCGTGTTCGTATCCCCGACCTCTTACTTCTCTACCACCCAGACTTCGTGTTCGTATCCCCGACCTCTTACTTCTCTACCACCCAGACTTCGTGTTCGTATCCCCGACCTCTTACTTCCCTACCACCCAGACTTCGTGTTCGTATCCCCAGATGTAGACACCGAGGGATGTTACTAAACTACAGCCCAGTCACCTGATATCAAACGTTAACGAATTAAACACACATAGCGAAGAGTTACCCCGACCTCACAATGGTAGATAACTCCCGAGGACGAAAATATGATATCTGGAGGTTCATCTTTAACAGTGAGATGTTACAGATTCGAATTACGAGGTTGCTTAACAGAAGTTGATTTAGAAAGAAACCGTAGCAGATAGATGTCAGATCACGTGACTGGTGACGTGTCTGATTTTTAAGAAAATAAAAATAAAAAAACTCTAGGCTTTTAATGTTATATCGAGTTGCATGGCTGGGTGGTCTAGAGGTAAGATATTGATCTCTGGACACAGAAGGTCCTTGATTCGAATCCCACCACAAGAGGTAGAAATGTTTTAAGCAGAAACATGAAAAAAGAAATGTCAAAACATAAGTTTTAATAATTTACAAGGCGTGCAGTAATTAAAGGCATTAGGTCGTAGGTGCAGAACTGTAGTTTTTGATTTATGGCGCTATAAGTAAAAATAAAAGTAAAGTACCTCCGTCACACCAAGTGGCGTATAGGGAAATATGGTGTTGTGACCCTATATTTTACAGACCTTCAGCATATGGTTTTTGGGGTAATGTGGTCGGTATTACGCCCGTGCTGCTTTACTTTCCCAGAAAAAAAATCCAGTACCCATTTTAAGGCTGGGTGAACCCGGAAGCCGTCGGTTGGGATCGAACCCGACCCATGGCGCTATAGTAGTTCTGAATGACACTTGATGATAATGTAGATGAAAGTGTCAGAATATTTGCATGGGAATAATGATATAACGGGCATAGAAGGTTACAAGAAAATTTGCGATCCATTTCAAAGGAGAAGTATTTTTACACCACTTGCGAAAAAGCCACAAATAATCAAAAACAGAAAAAAAAAAATAAAAGGAATTGATGGGTCAAATCAGGATCGAACCAATTCCCCTCATCACAACGCCTTGGAACGACGAGACTTAGCTTTAAAAGAATTTACCTGAAGTTAAATCACGTTCAAATAAGTTTTTGTTATATCAGTTTTTCTTACATCAGTTTTTCTTACATCAGTTTTTATGTCAATTTTTGTTATATCAGTTTTTGTTATATGAATTTCTGTTATACCAGTTTTTGTTATGTCAATTTTTGTTATATCAGTTTTTGTTATATGAATTTTGTTATACCAGTTTTTGTTATGTCAATTTTTGTTATATCAGTTTTTTGTTATATGAATTTCTGTTGTACCAGTTTTTGTTATGTCAATTTCTGTTATATCAGTTTTTGTTATGTCAATTTTTGTTATATCAGTTTTTGTTATGTCAATTTCTGTTATACCAGTTTTTGTTATACCAGTTTTTGTTATGTCAATTTTTGTCATATCAGTTTTTGTTATGTCACTTTCTGTTATATCAGTTTTTGTTATGTCAATTTTTGTTATATCAGTTTTTGTTATATCAGTTTTTGTTATGTCAATTTCTGTTACACCAGTTTTTGTTATGTCAATTTCTGTTACACCAGTTTTTGTTATGTCAATTTTTGTTATGTCAGTTTTTGTTATATCAGTTTTTGTTATGTCGATTTTTGTTATATCAGTTTTTGTCACACCAGTTTTTGTTATATCAGTTTTTGTTATATCAGTTTTTGTTATATCAGTTTTAATTCCTCATTTTTTCGATACGTTTGCGAAATCTGGACACTTGTAGCAGGTGCACAGACGAAAGAAAAAATGAAATATTTAAATGTTTAAATGCATCTCTTACTTAGATCATATCACAAATGGACAAAAAAAAGTTCACAAAAGGATACAACAATCAATCGGAGAATATGATGATTTTCTGACTATAGTGAAGGATTTCCTAAAACAGGTAGTTAGAATTTCTTTGGCTTTCTTTGGATTGTAACAGATTTGGATTCTAACAGAGTAGAATGGCGATCCATGGTAGCCAACCTTCGTTGCGGAGAAGGCACACTATGATGATGATGAGTGAAGGATTGCAAAATGAAATGGTTTGGTCACGTATTTCAAACGTCTGGCACATCAAAGACCATTCTACAAGAAAATGTGAAAGGAGGGACAAGGAGACATAGGCAGAGAACAAAAGGTGGGAAGATAACATAAAAGACCGATAGGTCTCGATTTTATAGATTCTCAAAGAATGGCTGAAGCGAGAGAGTGGAACAAGGTTCTCTATGTTTGTGAGTGGCGATCAGCGACCACCTGGATTATAGGATGAAGTAAGACAAGAAGAGGAAGGAGGAGGAGAAGAAGAGGGAAAGAGGAAGAAGAAGAAGAAAAGAAGATGATGATGAAGTAGTAGAGGAAAAAGAAAAAGGAAGAGACGAAGATGATGAAGTAGAAGAGGAAGAAGTAAAAGAAGAAAAAAGAGCAAAAAAGGAGATGATGGAAGAGGAGGAGAAGAAGAAGAAGTAGAGGAAGATAAAAAGAAGATGAATAAGAAGAAGAAGAATGAGGAAGAAAGAAGAAGATGAAGAGAAGAAAGACCAAACAAGAAGATGATGGAGGAGGAGAGGAAGAAGAAGATAAATAATAATAAGAAGAAGATGAACATGAAGAGGAAGATAATAATAATGGAGGAGGAGAAGAAGAATAAGAAGAAAAAAGGAGGAGGAGGCAGAAGGAGGAGAAGGAGAGGGATAGAAAGAACAAGAAGAAAGCATCATAAAAAAAAAATTATATATATATATATATAAAATTAAGAGAAAGAATATGACAACATCAGGATCATTATATGTGCCATGTAGGCTGGCGTAGGCGACCATGTCCTGCCATAATGTTCTGTCCACAGTGCATCGTATCAATCTGTTGTTGACTGTTCACTGCGCCAAGACATCAAACTATCTAGTATTTTCTCCCTTATCGTCGGCGATGTTTTTGTTTCAGTTGTAGCCAAGTATAAGAAAATAAAAGTAAGTAAAGAGCCCTATAGGGAGACGTGATAGTTCAGTGGTTAGTGAACTGGACAACAAAGGACGAGAGGTAGGGTTCGTTCCCAACCGACGGCTTCCAGGTTCACCCAGCTTTTAATTGGTACCTGATTATTTTCAGGGAAAGTGAAGTGGCACGGGCGTAATACCAACCACATTACCCCAAAAATCATGTGCCGAAGGAATGTCTAATAACATCAGATGGGAGATGCACCACAGAAATAAAAAGCAGAATAGCTCAGGCCAAAATAGCATTTCAGAAAATGAAAAATATCTTATGCAACAAATCTATGTCAATAAAAATTAGAAAGAGATTTCATCGGTGCTATATAGAACCAATTCTGACCTATGGAAGCGAATCATGGACAGTAGACAAACAAATGAAAAGACGATTAGAGGCCACAGAGATGGGATTTCTCAGAAGAATGTTGAAAGTTCACTGGACAGCTAAAAGACCAATGAGGAAGTTTTCAAACAGACCAACACAAAAAGGGAGCTCTTAAAAAACATCAGAAAGAAGCAATCAACATTTTTCGGGCACATCATGAGAAGAGGAAAGTTGGAATACTTGGTTACAACTGGCAAAATAAAAGGAAAGAGAGATCGCGGACGACAAAGAGAGAAAATACTAGATAGCTTGGTGTCATGGCATGGAAAACAGTCAACAACAGAACTGATACGATGCACTGTAGATAGAAGATTGTGGAAGGACATGATCACCTACGCCAACCGGTATGGCACGTGATGATGATGATGAAGGTCTGTAAAATATATGGTCACTAACACCATATTCCCTATACGTCACTTGGCGTGACGGGGGCCCTTTACTTTTTTTAAAGAGCCTTATAACGGCAAGTGGTATATATGAAATATGGTGTTAGTGACCATAATTTTACAGCCTTCGGTACATTATTTGTGGGGGTAATGTGGTCGGAATTACGCATGTGCCGCTTTACTTTCCCAGAAAAAATCCGGTACCCATTTGCTTGCTTGCGTTCACTCGATGACGTAAGAAGTGTACCTCGTCATCATCCGCCCTTAAAAGGACGTTAAGTGGGCGTGTCTGCGTTGTGTTGTGGTTTACAGTATAACTGTGATATTTGCGCCTTTCGGCCCATCACATCCGACTTCAGCACGACATTTTTGAGTACCGGGTTGTCTTTCCTCTTCGATCCCTACTCGCTTGGCCAGACTAGACTGGTTAGTTGTTACTAGAGGCACCACGGAGAGGTGGAGCATAGTCTGGATGGTTCTTGTTCACCGGTCCTGGCGCAAGCCATCAGCTGTGGGTCGCTGACAACTTCCAGCACTGGTGCTGGGAGGCGCGGCTTCGCCTCCCGGTACCCATTTAAGTCTGGGTGTACCCGAAAGTCGTCGATCAGGATCGAATCCGACCTCTTGTCCTTTGTAGTCCAGTTCACTAATCAGTGAGCTATCGCGGCACAGGTATAACAACATGCAAAACATTATTTGTGGGCATCACGGTGACTCCAAGGGAAAACGTTTGGGAACCACTGCATATCCTAGAACATAATAGTAAACAATTTCCAGTGATGGACAATGTACAAGTGAAATAAACAAAAGTATAGGAATAGCAAAAAGTAATTTTAACGTCATGATGAACATACTATAACCAGTGATGGACAATGTACAACTGAAATAAACAAAAGAATAGGAATGGCAAAAAGTAGTTTTAATGTCATGAAGAACATACTATAACCAGTGGTGGAAAATGTTAACTGAAATAAACAAAAGACTAGGAATGGCAAAAAGTAATTTTAATGTCATGAAGAACATACTATAACCAGTGATGGAAAATGTACAACTGAAATTTAAAAAAAATAGGAATGGCGAAAAGTAATTTTAATGTCATGAAGAACATACTAACATCAAAACAACACCAGGGCTAAAACTAAGAATAGCAAAACATCTTCTCAATATTCCTGTATGGTGCAGTAACATGGACATTAGACAAGAAAACAGAACAGAGAATTGAAGCCTTTGAAATGTGGATATATAGAAGAATAGTAGAATTGGATGGAAGGAAAAGAAAACAAACGATGAAGTCGTTTAGTTTAAAACAACTAAAAATGAAAAGAGAACTACTAAACACAATTCAAACAAGACAAATGCGATTTTTGGGCCATGTTAAAAGACACAACAGCTCACTAAAAGTAAGCCTGGAGGGTGAAATACAAGATAAAAGATGCAGAGGCAGACCACGACTAACACGAGTAACATCAACAGATGGACAAACCAGCCTATGACAACCTGCACCATCAAAGCAAGAGACAGAACAGAATGGCGCTCAATGGTAGCCAACCTTCGTTGCGGAGATGGCACTCGATGATGATGTTGATAAATAATGAACAACTCCAAAAAAAAAAAAAAATGTTTGAAAACCCCTGCAGGTCCTAGAACCTATAAATGAGCAATCATTGTAGAAATTTCAAGCAAAAAATAATATTAATCTCTGCTCAATTTATTCCTTTATTTCACCTACACTGTCTTCATTTTAAATACTTTTCTAATCTAGTTGTTTAGCATCTGCTTTTCCGATTTCTATTTTCTATTTCTCACAGACCTTTCTCATATATTTCCCCTCTAATTTCCCTTCCCTATCCTCTGATCATTTATTATCCATTCAATACCATATTTTTTTGCGCGCAAACCCACTTGTAATTTTATTTTTATTTTCCTGTTATATTTTGGCATTTTGAGCCAAATATTTTTATTGCTTTTATTAAATATTTTTTTTTTTCGTAATAATCTCCAACACATTTCTCTGGCCTTTTAACTTTATTGGAAAAGTTCTTGTTAGGGAAAGCTGTGGAAATGCAACTGAAAGCTTAGACCAAATTATTTTTCATTAACCCAAAGTGAGGAAGGCAGTAATCTCTCTGAACTTGCATACGGGCAGATTACCAGGGTTGTGTGACATAAAGGCAACTGGAGAAGTTCAACGTAAACATTAAAAGTAATTGTTTACAGTTCTGTTTGTATGCAGCTCTTTTTATATGCAGCTCTGTGTGCAGCTCTGTTTGTATACAGATTTATTTATATGCAACTCTGTTTGTATACAGCTCTGTTTGTATGCAACTCTGTTTGTATACAGCTCTGTTTGTATACAGCACTGTTTGCACGTAACTCTGTTTGTATACAACACTGTTTATATGCAACTCTGTTTGTATACAGCACTGCTTGTATGCACTCTGTTTATATGCAGCTATGCTTGTATACAGCTCTGTTTGTGAGCAGTTGTGTTTGCATGCAACTCTGTTTGTATACAGCACTGTTTGTATGCAACTCTTTTTGTATACAGCACTGTTTGTAAGCAACTATGTTTGTATATAACTCTGTTTGTATACAGCTCTGTTTGTATTTTACTCTGTATACAGCTCTGTTTGTAAACAGCTCTGTTTGTATGAAGCTCTGTTTATATGCAGTTCTGTTTGTATACAGCTCTGTTTGTGAGCAGTTATGTTTGCATGCAGCTCTATTTGTATACAGCACTGTTTGTATGCAACTCTATTTGCATACAGCACTGTTTGTAAGCAACTCTGTTTGTATACAACACTGTTTGTATGCAACTCTGTTCGTATACAGCTCTGTTTGTATACAGCTCTGTTTGTATGCAGCTCTGTTTATAAACAGTTCTGTTTGTAAACAGCTTTGTTTGTATGCAGCGCTGTTTGTATACAACTCTGTAAATAAGCAGCAGTTCTGTTTTTAAACAGCAATGTTTGTATGTAACTCTGTTTGTATTATGTTTTTTCAAACATAAAAGTAGTTTGATCAACAATAGGGCAGCGGTTAAGGTATAACATTACAATGGGACGAGATCGTCATCATTAAGGGATATCTCCTTTACAGATCTTTCCTTCCATCCCAGCTAGTTATGAAAGAAAACAGTTTCTGGCCAGTACTCCCATAGAACGCTGCACTCTTCACAGCCCGGCTGTATGAATGTGTCTCTAACTAGGTCTCCCATAGAACGCTGTACTCTTCACAGCCCGACTGTATGAATGTGTCTCTAACTAGGTCTCCCATAGAACGCTGTACTCTTCACAGCCCGACTGTATGAATGTGTCTCTAACTAGGTCTCCCATAGAACACTGCACTCTTCACAGCCCGACTGTATGAATGTGTCTCTAACTAAGTCTCCCATAGAACGCTGCACTCTTCACAGCCCGACTGTATGAATGTGTCTCTAAAAAGGTCTCCCATAGAACGCTGCACTCTTCACAGTGCGATTATGTAAATGTGTCTCTAACTAGGTCTCCCATTGAACGCTGCACTCTTCACAGCCCGGCTGTATGAATGTGTCTCTAACTAGGTCTCCCATAGAACGCTGCACTCTTCACAGCCCGACTGTATGAATGTGTCTCTAACTAGGTCTCCCATAGAACGCTGCACTCTTCACAGCCGGCTGTATGAATGTGTCTCTAACTTAGTCTCCCATTGAACGCTGCACTCTTCACAGCCCGGCTGTATGAATGTGTCTCTAACTAGGTCTCCCATAGAACGCTGCACTCTTCACAGCCCGGCTGTATGAATGTGTCTCTAACTAGGTCTCCCATAGAACGCTGCACTCTTCACAGCCCGACTGTAAGAATCTGTCTCTAACTAGGTCTCCCATTGAACGCTGTACTCTTCACAGCCCGACTGTAAGAATCTGTCTCTAACTAGGTCTCCCATAGAACGCTGCACTCTTCACAGCCCGACTGTAAGAATCTGTCTCTAACTAGGTCTCCCATTGAACGCTGCATTCTTCACAGCCCGACTGTAAGAATCTGTCTCTAACTAGGTCTCCCATAGAACGCTGCACTCTTCACAGCCCGACTGTAAGAATCTGTCTCTAACTAGGTCTCCCATAGAACGCTGTACTCTTCACAGCCCGACTGTAAGAATCTGTCTCTAACTAGGTCTCCCATAGAACGCTGTACTCTTCACAGCCCGGCTGTATGAATGTGTCTCTAACTAGGTCTCCCATAGAACGCTGCACTCTTCACAGCCCGACTGTATGAATGTGTCTCTAACTTAGTCTCCCATTGAACGCTGCACTCTTCACAGCCCGGCTGTATGAATGTGTCTCTAACTAGGTCTCCCATAGAACGCTGCACTCTTCACAGCCCGGCTGTATGAATGTGTCTCTAACTAGGTCTCCCATAGAACGCTGCACTCTTCACAGTGCGACTGTATAAATGTGTCTCTAAAAAGGTCTCCCATAGAACGCTGCACTCTTCACAGCCCGGCTGTATGAATGTGTCTCTAACTAGGTCTCCCATAGAACGCTGCACTCTTCACAGCCCGGCTGTATGAATGTGTCTCTAACTAGGTCTCCCATAGAACACTGCACTCTTCACAGCCCGACTGTATGAATGTGTCTCTAACTAGGTCTCCCATAGAACGCTGCACTCTTCACAGCCCGACTGTATGAATGTGTCTCTAACTAGGTCTCCCATAGAACGCTGCACTCTTCACAGCCCGACTGTAAGAATCTGTCTCTAACTAGGTCTCCCATTGAACGCTGTACTCTTCACAGCCCGACTGTAAGAATCTGTCTCTAACTAGGTCTCCCATTGAACGCTGCATTCTTCACAGCCCGACTGTATGAATGTGTCTCTAACTAGGTCTCCCATAGAACGCTGCACTCTTCACAGCCCGACTGTATGAATGTGTCTCTAACTAGGTCTCCCATTGAACGCTGTACTCTTCACAGCCCGACTGTATGAATGTGTCTCTAACTAGGTCTCCCATAGAACGCTGCACTCTTCACAGCCCGGCTGTATGAATGTGTCTCTAACTAGGTCTCCCATAGAACGCTGCACTCTTCACAGCCCGACTGTAAGAATCTGTCTCTAACTAGGTCTCCCATTGAACGCTGTACTCTTCACAGCCCGACTGTATGAATGTGTCTCTAACTAGGTCTCCCATAGAACGCTGCACTCTTCACAGCCCGGCTGTATGAATGTGTCTCTAACTAGGTCTCCCATAGAACGCTGCACTCTTCACAGCCCGGCTGTATGAATGTGTCTCTAACTAGGTCTCCCATAGAACACTGCACTCTTCACAGCCCGACTGTATGAATGTGTCTCTAACTAGGTCTCCCATAGAACGCTGCACTCTTCACAGCCCGACTGTATGAATGTGTCTCTAACTAGGTCTCCCATAGAACGCTGCACTCTTCACAGCCCGACTGTAAGAATCTGTCTCTAACTAGGTCTCCCATTGAACGCTGCATTCTTCACAGCCCGACTGTAAGAATCTGTCTCTAACTAGGTCTCCCATAGAACGCTGCACTCTTCACAGCCCGATTGTATGAATGTGTCTCTAACTAGGTCTCCCATTAAACGCTGCACTCTTCACAGTGCGATTGTGTGAATGTGTCTCTAGACAGATCTCTCAAAGAACGTTGCACTCATCTACTACTTGATGTAGTGCTCTGTGCACACCGTGAGCTGTGTTTTTCATCCGGATGGTGTTTTGATATCCAGATTTTTTACGATGAATGATGATACCGTGTGACGAAGGACAGTTCAGCTGCGTTCACTTTCGGTGCTGCTATGCCTTATGTCATTTGACGTGTGCTGTGTTTGCTATGATGAGGACTGCAGCTGCCTTTCTTTATTTATATATTTGATGAGATGTTAACTCGGATGATTCCACTGGCACGGGCGGTTGAGCAATTATGGATTTTCATTCGTTTACAGTGATACCGGGGCCTTCGACTAACTATAACTATAGTCCACTTTAGCCTTGGTCTGCCTCTGCCTTTTCTACCCTGTTGTATCTTCTTTTCAGGATGACCTTTAGTAAGAAATTGAATCGCTTCAAATGTCACCAAAAATTCCAGTTGTTTTTTTTTTATTGCGTTAAATTGTTTTTTTTATTTTCATTATCTGCTAATTCAGCACTTCATTGCTTGTTATCTTGTTCCTCCAACCAGCTATTTCCATTCCACGACAATGTGTCCATATTAATGTCCATGTTTCCGTACCATTCGGGTATATAGTAAGGTACCCCCGTCTCGCCAAGTGGCGTATAGGGAATATGGTGTTAGTGACCATCAATTTTACAGACCTTCGGCACATGATTTTTGGGGTAATATGGTCCGTATTACGCCCATGCCGCTTTACTTTCTCAGAAAAAAAAATCCGGTACCCATTAAAGGCTGGGTGAACTGGTAGCCGTCGGTTGTGATTGAACCCTACCTCTTGTCCTTTGTAGTCCAGTTCACTAACCACTGAGCTATCGCGGCTCCCTCATTCAGGTATATAGAGTAGATAAATCATTTTACTATTTGTAATTTTAGATTTTTGGAATCCCCAGGGGAAAAGACAAAGAGAAAGACCAAGGAATTTTTGGAAAAGGCAGATAGAAACAGAGATGAAGATGATTGGGAAGACATGGAATGATTGTAAATGAATGGCAAAAAACAGAACGGATTGGAAAGTATTTGTTGAAGACCTATGCTCTACTGGGAGCTAAAAAAGGTAGAAGAGGAAGAAGAAGAATTTTAGATCTTTTGTTGTATTCTTTCATTTGAGTATATATTATTCATGTCGTTAAAATTGCTTTTTGCCAGTCAAATGATTTTGTTTATTTCTGTCTATTATACTTTCCATCGTTTGTGATTGTATGTCCTAGACAGTTGCATTCTTCAACTCTTTCAATGTTCTTTCCATCATTTATTAATGATTTTAACAGTGGGAACAGAACGAGGCAATTTGAAATTGAATGGCGTATCCAAAAATGAAGCGATTTTTTTTTCATCTCACAGATCCTTGACATAGAAACAGTTACATATCTGGTAGAGGAGTAGTCTGAAAGGTATTTCCTGCATATTAATTCCACTGCGCATGCGCAGTTGTTACTAATTAAAATTTTTAGAACTAGTTTATAATTTGTCAAAAATTCTCTCTCTCTCTCTCGCTCTCTCTCTCTCTCTCTCTCTGTGTGTCTGCGATCAAGACTCAATCAGAGTAGGTTCCAGACTCTCTCATGAAGTCAGCTGTCTGTTTAAGTGATTCGATTGCCCCATATAGTTTCTCTTCCAGGGAGGTGGGTGTGGACCACATTGCTCTTCTCAGGTCTGTGTACTGGGGGCAATCTTGTAGAACATGTTTTGTAGTCACAGTGTCCAGTGTACAGTGGCATAGGATGGTTGTACCTATTTTGAATTTGGTGAACATGTGATTTCTCATTCTATTGTGGCCAGTGCGTAGGTGAAGTATGATGACTTGATCCCTCCTTGATAGTTGATGGTATCCGTCACTCTCGTTATGCTTTGGGTGTTCTCGTTTCCATTTTTCATGGTACTGACCTTTGAGGATGGATCATAACTGCATCATAACTGAGCGGATGGTTCTGTTGTGGTAATCTCCCTCCCTCTTTAGCTAATTTGTCTGCGCGTTCGTTCCCGTGTATATTACAGTGTGATGGTATCCACTGAATGACTACTCTCTGGAAGTTATTGCATAGTTGGTCCAGGGTTGTTCTCAAGTCATCTAGTTCATTGTTCTTGGGGCTTTTTAGAGCTGATAATACTGACAGTGCATCAGTCAGAATCACCAATTTATTGTGCATGTTATTTTTGTGTTGAGTAGCCAGTGTTGCAGCATCTCTGATGGCCTCAGTTTCTGCTTTAAAGTTGTTTGAGAATTTCCCAGTAGCTATTGACTTGGTGATCTCGTCCTGGTTATTCAGCGTCAAGAACACACCTCCCCCTCCATTTCTGGTGGCATTTGTAGCAGAGCCATCTGTTTATATGTGGGACCAAGAGTCCTGTGGGTAGGTATCGTGTATGTGTTTTTCTGCTACGTGTTTTCTTTCTGTGTCTGATTGGGTGCCTTTTTTCATGATTCCTATTATATTTTCCTTAAGATCTGGTATTTTATACTTTCCACGATGAGACATATCAGATGGGCCCAAGGGCTTCGATATTGTTTTAGAAAGTACTGGGTCTCCAGTAGTTAGTTCATTGGCAATTGCAGCGAAGTTGCTCGTAAAAGTGCATTTTTAAAAATCATTTAATTGAATTACAGAATTATTATATCTTCATGATCCAAGATGGCGGCTGTTTTATTTTCGGAGTGTAGTTTGTGTGATTAAAGTGATTGAATATAGTGTTTCCAACGGATTATACGTTTCGAAAAGTTGTATAAAGTTTTCTACCAAGTAGGAGGATAAGACCCGATAAATACTTTTCTAAATGTAACCAGCTAAAGATTTATAGTTAGATCGTACAAGATCGCATGTGAGACCTTAGCGATCAAACACGTGGGGGGAAACAGCAGTCAGGCTAAACCCCCAACGTGTGTTTTTCTTAAGTTAAGCCCTTAACTTACGACTGACTCAGCAGGTCGGTAAGGGATAAATGTTTTATGCTCAGAGAAATACACAGAAGATGGAAATAGATAAACATAAAGTAGCAACCATCAATATATGCGGGATAAAAAAAAATAAAGAAATCTTCATCCCAACGTTGTGCTACCAATGCCAGACCTGGACCCTAGATGCAAGAACAATAAGAAAAATAACCTCTACAGAGATGAAATGTGTTAGACGAATGACAGGAAACAGTCTGAGAGATAAGATCAGAAATGAAGAACTGAGAAAAAAGCTAGGAATAGCCCCAGCCATAGAATATATAAGGAAAAAACAGATAAAATGGTTTGGCCACGTGACAAGGCAGAAAGATCAAAACACAACACAACGAGCCTTCAACAAACGTTGTGAGAACAACAGACCCAAGGGTCGACCACGAAAAAGATGGATCGATGGAATATTAGAAGCA
Source organism: Megaustenia siamemsis (assembly GCA_032433765.1). Classification (NCBI taxonomy): domain Eukaryota; kingdom Metazoa; phylum Mollusca; class Gastropoda; order Stylommatophora; family Ariophantidae; genus Megaustenia; species Megaustenia siamemsis. The sequence continues at coordinate 20,605,328 of JAVIAB010000049.1, forward strand.
CTAGGAAACATAACAGCAGCAGAGGCGAACAGAAGAGCAAAAGACCGCAAATCATATCTCCCCTCGACGCTGAAAGGCAAATGAGGAAGGAAAGAAGAAGATGAAGATTTAATTGAATTTGGAAAATATTACAATTTATGTCAGATTTGTAAATTTTTTTTTTTAATATGCGAGGCAAAATTAAACCCACTTTGGCAAATTAGTTATTTATGATTTTGATTTTTTTTCGCCTTTTACGTTGTTTGTTATGGAATGCCCCGGTATCACTGCAAACGAATCAAAATCCATAATTGCTTAACCGCCCGTGCCAGTGGAATCATCCGAATTACTAACTCATCTCCCAAACAAAGAAAGGTAACTGTAGTCCCTATCGTAGCAGTCTCAGCACACGCCAAAAGACATAAGGCGAACGAAACCGAGCAGAAAGTGAACACAGCCAAACTGTTCCCTGTCATATGATATCATCATTGATCGTAAACAATTGGAATATCGAAACATGATCAAAACGGATGAAACACACAGCTCACGGTGTGCACAAAGCACTTAACTCAGTAGCTCCAACAATTTTACATTATATTCCAAATAAGGGCATGTTGTAATACTCCCAGTTGGCACCCGCAGTGTGTGTCCTATCCAACGCCACCGTCTTCGTTGTATCGCCGTGTCCACAGGTATTTGATTGGTACTTTTCCATAATTCTATGTTAATGATTTTGTCCTGCCATTTCCATCCTTTTACTGTGCGCAAGCTCCGACTAATGAAGTTACTCATCTCTGATTAGCTGTAATTAGAATATTTCTCTGGTAATTTATCTCCAGTTAAACTCAAAGTTTATCTCTTTCAATTATGATGATGTTGAATGCAGTGATTTTAGAACAATAAGCCAGATGAGCCATGTAACACAAATCTTGCTAAAACTTATAAAAAGAAGGTACAAGAAAACTATCAATATTGAATAAGAAGAACAACAATTTGGATTTAGGAAAAACGGTGGGGCAAAAGAAGCCATAATCTGCATGAGGACATTACAAGAAAGGCACACAAAAGAAAACAAACCAATATATGCCTGCTTCATAGACTACACCAACGCTTTTGATAGAGTACACCATAAAAAAACGTATAGACTGCCTAAAAGTTAAACATCTAGTTGACACAGGCATACGATTAATATCTAATTTATACTGGGAACAAACAGAAATAATAAAATATAACAAAGAGAACTCTACATCCATAGATATAAAAAGAGGTGCAAGATAGGGGGGGGTGTATGCTATCACCAAGCTTGTTCAATCTGCACATTGAGCACATCTTTAAAAACATCACAGAGATGCCAGGCCTAAACGTTTACGGTTCGACGCACCCCATACGCCATGCCAATTTCGGTCGCGTACGTTGCGCCGCACAGTGCGTCACTCTCAATTTGATTAGTTTAAACTGTCATCAAACCATATTATTTTTATATGCCTTGTATCATGTTGGTATTGGTGTAATCTAATTCATCGTTTAATTATCTAAAAAATCGTATATAATAAGTTAAGTGTTAGATAAAAATAAACATATAGATTAATATTTAAAAACATGAACAATTTTGTCTCTGAAGTCTTTACCGCTAAATTGACAACAACAAAAAAAAAACATCCATACTGAAAGAGTTAAGAAATGAAGAACAAACTTGGCGATGTTTCTTTGGTAAGACCACACTCAGTGTCAGAGCTACCAGCGAATACTTTAGCTAAAGTCAACGTTTAAGAGCGATATATTAGTTGTTAATGCTCGTGACTAAACAATCAATGATTGACGAGTATAAGATCTTCTGGGACACAATATTCTATTTTTAAACACAGGAATGTATTTTATTTTAAATTGTAACATAAAGCTTCTAAAAGGCAATTGATATCAATGGTCACAACATAAACAATCTTTATTTGAGCGATAAAATGGATAACCCAGTCTTGAAAGTAGAGAGGAAGAATGAAAAACAAGAAATGATTGAAATAATAGTGAATGAAAGCAACAAGGAAGAATGAAATACAAGTAATGACTGAAATAATAGTGAATGAAAGCAACAAGGAAGAATGAAATACAAGAAATGACTGAAATAATAGTGAATGAAAGCAACAAGGAAGATCTCAGTCTGAATAGTAAGAAAACAGAAGTAATCATATCGAAGGAACAATCATCACCATCATGCACGAATAAAAATAAACAGAATAAATCTGAAACAAGTGCAGTGTGCCAATTACTACTGCACAAAAATAACATCAGATGGAAGATGCACCACAGAAAAAAAAGCAGAATATCTATCTATCGTCCTTTCGAGCCGAAGACGGCACATATGGCAGAACCACAATCTCAAAAACAGAAACCTTGCGTGCCAAAATGGCACATATTGCAGAGATCACTGCTCTAAAATATATGGTGCTGTTTCCATAACAATACATTTTACAATGGCAGCTTGTCAAGCCTTCGATCAACCTCCTTAGTCGGTTCTTACGACATGCCTGGAAGGTCACAGTGTCACTATTTTTTACTTCCCTCATAATGAGGCCCCGGTAACACACGGGATAAATAGCAGAATAGCTCAGGCCAAAATAGTGTTTGAGAAAATAAAAAAAACGTATTCTGTAACAAATCTATATCAAAAGTGAGAAAGAGAGTTCATCAGTGCTAAATGTAGCCATTCTGTCCCATGGAAGTGAATCATGGACAGAAGACAAACAAATAAAAAAGACGATTAGAGGCCACAAAGATATGACTATTCAGAAGAATGTTAAAAGAATGTTGCATCGACAGATAAAAAACAAAAAAAAACTACCGAGGGCATTCTCAAAGAGACCAACACAAAAATGAGCTCCTAAAAAATATCAGAAAGAAACAATCAACATTTTTCTGACACATCGTGAGATGAGGAAAGTTGGAATACTTGGTTACAACTGGCAAAATTACAGGGAAAGAGAAGTCGTACACATCAAAGCGAGAAGATACTAGATAGTTTGGTGTCGTGGCATGACAAACTGTCAACAACATAATTGATACGATGCACTGTTGATAGAATAATTGTGGAAGAACATGATCACCAGCGCCAATCGTCATGGCACATGCTGATGGCGATGATATATCTTCTTCTAATTGCCTTTCAAAGAATAATAAAAGAAGTGTGCGTATTTGATTTCAAGTAAAGGCACAAATGAGTAAATCAACTAAAGTAGCATTGACAAATAGCTGTGAACGAGTGACGCTATGTCTAAACCAGCAAAATATGTCTGTGTTAGTCGCATCTCATATCTTTGTGTGTGCATGTCTGTGTTAGTCACATCTCATATCTTTGTGTGTGCATGTCTGTGTTAGTAACCTCTAGTGACTTGGGTATATGGTGCTCGTAAACCTGGGAGGGCAGACCATCTAAGGGCAGAATCCCCTTACAGAAAAGACAATCTGCTACCTTGCAGGAAGATTGGGGACAATCAAAAGCTAAGGAAAGCAAACCTGAATAAAATGCTGGCTGAAATCGAATGCACTGGGCCACTGGCGCAGAACACAGTAAAACGTTTTTAACGGGTGTTCAATCAGAGTGGATCTGACAGATTCTAATTGTGATGTTCTGTCTGTAGGGGCGATCAACACACTTAACATGACAGCTGACTTCATGTGGGAGTCTGGAATCCTGCTCTGACTGAGTCCTGATCGCAGAGAGAGAGAGAGAAAGAGAGAAAGAGAGAGAGAGAGAGAAACAATAACAACAAAAACAATGAACTGGCGTATTATTGCTCGTTCTGAAATTCGTGCCCGCAGAATTTATTAATTATCTCGGAAACTGTTTGGCGATTTTCAATAATTTTTTTTCATGAAATTTTTTTTTTTCACCCTCCTTCAGCCTGATTTTTTTTCCCTACTGTCATGCATTTACACAAAAAACATGTTCTTTCTTTATTGTTTATAAAAATATGAATTTCTTGGTTGTCCTAATTTTAGAAGTTTACAATACCCACAATACCCACATTTGTTGTAAACAACTTTGTCATTTAAAAAGGCAAGATGTCACGTGGTTATCCACACAATCTTAGCACTTGCTCGCACTTATTGAACGTGATTTTGAAAGACGCGCCACTTTTGTCATTTCCGATTTTTTGTTAAATAAGTTCAGAGACGTGTTGTGAAAAAATATTTACTATTAATGTATAACATATTCGAAAATAAATGTCTAAGGAAAATACTTGGTATAGCGTGGAACGAATTCAAAACAAACGAGGAAATTAGAGAAATCGCCAATCAACCACTAATATATTCAGTAATCAAGAAAAGACGATGGTCATAATATGTTGGACATGTGATGAGAAGCGATAATAACCGAATAGCAAAGCAAGCCCTCATATGGGAAACAACAGGTAAGAGGAAAAGAGGAAGACCCAGAGAGACACTGAGAAGAACATTGATGAGAGAGGCAAAAGCAGCAGGATTCGGCTCCCTCAATGAGATAGAGCTGCTTGCACAGAACAGAGACAAATGGCGAGATTTGATAAAATATCTTTAAAAGAAAACTGCTAGAACAAAAATTCAGATAAGAGAAGGTGTATCTTGGTCTACGCCCTATGGGCCGGCTACGGCTCGAAAGGTCAATAGATAGATAGATAGATAGATAGATAGATAGATAGATAGATAGATAGATAGATAGATAGATAGGCAGGCAGGCAGGCAGGCAGGCAGGCAGGCAGGCAGGCAGGCAGGCAGGTAGGTAGGTAGGTAGATAGGTAGATAGATAGATAGATAGATAGATAGATAGATAGATAGATAGATAGATAGATAGATAAATAGATAGATAGATAGATAGATAGATAGATAGATAGATAGATAGATAGATAGATAGATAGATAGATAGATAGATAGATAGATAGATAGATAGATAGATAGATAGATAGATAGATAGATAGATAGATAGATAGATAGATAGATAGATAGATAGATAGATTAATGTATATTCCTTTACGTGTGATAATTTGTAAGCTGTTGTGAAGTGACTACTTGATTTTTTTAAAAACATGAGTTTAAAGTGTAAATTCATCACTTGCAAAAGTTACATGTGTTATTGAATAGGCACTTTTGCAGTTAACTATCTTGAGATCGAAGATATAAAATCAAATGACAAATTGTTACCCTCTTCAATGTGATACGGATACGCCTTTGGCTTGCATTGTTAGAAACTTAACATAATTTACAGAAAAATCTAGGGAGCCGCGATTGCTCAGTGGTTAGTGAACTGGACTACAAAAGACAAGAGGTAGGGTTCGATCCCAACCGACGGCTACCGGTTCACCCAGTCTTTATTGTGTATTTTTAACATGGCCCAAAAATCATAAAAAAAATCGTATTTGTCTTCTTTGAATTGTGCTTAGTAGTTCTTTTCCACTTTTATTTGTTTTAAGACTTCATCGTTTGTTTTCTTATTCTTCCATCCAATTCTGTCTATTCTGCTGTTTATCCACATTTCAAAGGCTTCAATTCTCTGTTATGTTCTAATGTCCATGTTTCTGCACCATATAGGAATATTGAGAAGATGTAACATTTTGCTATTCTTAGTTTTAGCCCTGGTGTTAATTGTTTTGATATTAGTATGTTCTTCATGACATTAAAATTTTTTTTTTATTTCAGTTTTACATTTTCCATCACTGGTTATTGTATGTCCAAGGTAGTTGTAGTTCTGAACTGTCTCCAGGTCTATTCCTTCAATTTTGATATCCACTTGTGGATTTTGAGTGTTTTCTTTGTTTATGATCATAGTTTTAGTCTTTTTGATATTCATATCTAGTCCGATAACCTCCTTTACTGGTTAAAGAAGCGTCTTCATTATGTATTAAATAAAAAAAAAAAGACAGGAATGTCGAACGAATATGAAGAAAGATTTTATCTCTTTTATTAAAAAAAAAAAATAATTCCCATTTTTATAGATTCTCAAATATTTTAATATATATATATATATATATATATATATATATATATATATATATATATATATATATATATATATACACACAGTTTTGCAAAAAAATAATATTTTAAAATTCATCCTTGCAAAAAAAAAAAAAAGCATTCTGTTTCCATTAATATAAGAATTGTAGATCGTAACGAATAAAGATAAATAGAGCGCAGCGCTAAAAAAAAAAATGATATAATCACAAAGAGCTGAAATAAATATACATTTTTACAATCATTTTGATGAAAGGTTAAAAGATTTTTTAAAATATCATTTCCTGGATTTGAGGAAGGAAGGAGTATTTCTTGAGCCCGCCCCCCCCCCTCAACCCCCCCCCCCCCCCCAAAAAAAAAAAAAAAAAACCTTAAGGACAAGGCAAAAAAATGCACATAAATAAGTAAAGTACACCCGTCTGGCCAAGTGTCGTATAGGGAATATGGTGTTAGTGACCATACATTTTTACAATCCTTCAGCACATGATTTTTGGGGTAATGTGGTTCGTATTACGCCCGTGCCGCTTTACTTTCCCAGGAAAAAAAAATCCGGTACCCATTTAATGCTGGGTGAACCCGGAAGACCGGCGGTTGGGATCGAACCCTACCTCTTGTCCTTTGTAGTCCAGTTCACTAACCACTGAGCTATCGCGGCTCCCAAGAAATGCACATACATCCAACAAAATGCGAAGGTGTAGTGAAGCTAACTTCTAAGAAGATATATTCTTCTTAGATCTTATAGGGAACTTTATTTTATTAACATTTTATTATCCTTTACTTCTCATTTCTCTTTCTAGTTTCATTGTTTAATTATTCTTCTTTCTTTTCTCTTTCTCACTGATACCTAAAAGGTGTCGTGGTTTATATCATTTGTCGTTCTTGAGCTGCTCGAACTGTCTGAATTAGTGATTTTCCTTTGTTGTTACATGTCTCTATCACTGCATCTATCCATCTTCTTTCTTTTCTCTTTCTCACTGATACCTAAAAGGTGTCGTGGTTTATATCATTTGTCGTTCTTGAGCTGCTCGAACTGTCTGAATTAGTGATTTTCCTTTGTTGTTACATGTCTCTATCACTGCATCTGTCCATCTTCTACTTTTCTCTTTCTCACTGATACCTAAAAGGTGTCGTGGTTTATATCATTTGTCGTTCTTGAGCTGCTCGAACTGTCTGAATTAGTGATTGTCCTTTGTTGTTACATGTCTCTATCACTGCATCTATCCATCATCTTCCGGGTCTTCCTCTTGGTCTTTTTCCATGCATTCTTGAGAAGAACGCCCTTGATGGTGATTGGGGAGTTCAATTATTATTTTTTTTTACATTTTTAATGACATATTTTTACGTGTAATGTATGTATGTTCCTGTTGAAGGCTTTTGCGCCGATACGTCGTTCTGATTTGTGGTGTCGACTTGTTACGTGAGGCTTTAACCATACCATTATATATATATATATATTGTTTTAATTTCTCCCTCCTTCCTTACCCATTTACCTTCTCCCGCCTACGTCTATGGATAGGATGATTGAGAGGTAAAGATGCGGCAGTTTCTATTTAACAGCTCCTGCTGTTACTGCTTGCCTTCAGAAAAAAAAAGAAAAAAAAAAAACCGACGACCCAAAGATCTTTTCTTGTCTGGATTTTTCTCTGAGGATCAATCTCTGGCGATCGAACATTCTAGAAACAGGCACTCACGTTACATCAAATGAAGACATCGCCATTTCAGCGACTGCCACGAATCGATCTTTAATATTTCCAGTTGATATTTTTTTGCCTTTTTTTCAAGCTGTTATATTAATTCTTCTCTACATGATTTATCACATATATCAGATATATCAGTTAGATTATATATATATATATATATATATATATATATATATATATATATATGATAATCTTGAAGACGAATTAGCACGGACAGCACAGGAAATTGCAACATTATAGAGGCTAAGCGATATATGGAAAGTCAAAATCATCTGCCTAAAAAAGAACATTCCAGAAAATGAGAAAAATACTACGCAATCCATTTTTGACAATAGAAACATGAAAAAGGAGTTCTTAAATGTTATGTAGAGCCAGTCTTAACATATGGATGCGAATCTTGGACAATAGGACAACAGACAAGAAAATCACTGGAGTCTGTAGAAATGTGGTTTTACAGAAGAATGTTGAGAGTACCATGGGCAGCTAAGAAGAGTAATTAAGATGTTCTGAGAAAGGCCAAAGCAAAAAGAGAGCTAATTTCCAATATTAAGAAGAAACAATCATCATTTTTTAGCCATGTAATGAGAAGAGAACAACTGGAATATATTGTAACAACTGGAAAAATTGAGGGACGAAGAGATAGAGGGAAGCAAAGAGAAAAAATAACAGACAGCTACAAGAGAATGGCTTGGCAGAAGGTCAATCAAAGAAATAATAAGTAGCTGCCGAGATCGAAAGTTGTGGAGAGATATGATCACCTACGCCAGTAGGCCCGGTACTTGATGATGACGATCATAATGATGAAATTACCGTTGTGTTTATATCGCAAATTACAAGGTTAAAGGTCAACCGACAAGCTCTGTCTTACGTCCTGACCTCCTCAAGTTTTGAACTCACCGTTCTCTGGCTGGCTCTTGATTGTGAAGTTTACAGGTAAATAAACATCAGTCGGTGTCGGCGAAAACCAGAAGCGATCAGAAATATATATGTTAAAAAAAAATACATTTTCCCAGTTTCTTTCACTTATAGAAAATTCCCCCAAGGAAGCCCTGCAAAAATCCTTATATCTCACCACTGGTCTGCCATTTGGTCTCTTTCCGTCCTTAAGTTCATAGCTCAGTGGTTAGTGAACTGGACTACCACAGACAAGGGGTAGGTTTCGATCGCAAACGACGGCTTCCGGGTTCACCCAGCCTTAAATGGGTACCGGATTTTTTTATGGGAAAGTAAAGTAGCACGGGCGTAATACTGACCACATTACCCCAAAAATCATGTGCTGAAGGTCTGTAAAATATATGGTCACTAACACCATATTTCCCTATACGCCACTTGGCGTGACGGGGGTACTTTACTTACTTTTACGTCCTTAAGTTCGCTATACAATATTTGTTTGGGGATTGTTTGTCATACTTCTTATGTGTAATAAATCCTTACAAGAGTGAATAAGGTTATCTCAAAGTACATACCTTTCTAAATACCAGACCCCGAAAAGTAAAAAAAAAAAAGTAAAATGCCCCAGTGACGCCAAGTGGCGTATAAGGAATATAGTGTTAGTGACCCTACATTTTACAGACCTTCAGCACATGATTTTTTGGGGTAATGTGGTCGGTATTACGCCCGTGCCGCTTTACTTTCCCAGAAAAAACATCCAGTACCCATTAATGGCTGGGTGAACACGGAAGCCGTCGGTTGAGATCGAACCCTACCTCTTGTCCTTTGTGGTCCAGTTCACTAACCATTGAGCTATCGTGACAGAAACATACATGAACTAGACAGAAAAGGAATAATTTTCTTCTTTCTTCAATTCCAAAATCCTCTCCCTATATTCTATCACCAGTGTACATCACTCACCATACAGAACACTAACTCTATTTTGGCCAAATTCTCAAACCAATTTTATTAACTTTGGCTTCACCTAATCCAAACGTGATTTGATGAAAACCTGCCCCATCTTATTACTTCTTTCATTGGCTGTCTATTTTTATCATTTTCTATAACTATTTACCATATTTCTCATGAAGATGTGATCTCGAGATTAAAATCAAGTTCAAAATACATGTTGTTATTAAGATGAAAGTACAAGTGGATGTCATTCTTGAACCGAATACTTCCATTTCAAGGACATAGCGATGTGATTGAATTTTAAAGTGGTAAGGCTGAATCAAGAAGACTGAATCAAGAAGACTGAATCAAGAAAACTGAAGACTGAAGTGGTAATCATGAGAAGAGGAAAGTTGGAATACTTGGTTACAACTGGCAAAATAAAAGGAAAGAGAGATCGCGGACGACAAAGAGAGAAAATACTGGATAGCTTGGTGTCATGGTATGGAAAACAGTCAACAACAGAACTGATACGATGCACTGTAGATAGAAGATTGTGGAGGGACATGATCGCCTACGCCAACCGGTATGGCACATGACGATAATGAAGACTGAAATTCTTGATGAGTTGTGAGGTTTTAGACTTAAATTATTGATGAATTGAGATTTTTAGATTTAAAATATTGACAAGTTGGGAGTTTTTAAATTTAAATTAATGCGTTATGAGTTTTTATACTAAAATTAATGATGAGTTGGGAGTTTTTAAGATTAAAATTAATTATGAGTTAGGGGATTTTAAGACTTAAATTAATGATGAAGTAGGAGTTTTTAGACATAAATTAATGAGTTAGGATTTTTTAGACTTTAAAAAATGATAAGTTGGGAGTTTTTAAACTTAAATCAATGATAAGTTAGGAGTTTTTAAACTTAAATTAATGAGTTATGAGTCGTAAGACTTAAGTTAATGATGAGTTGGAAGTTTTCAGACTTAAATTAATGGTGCGTTGGGAGTTTTTAAATTTATGAGTAAGATTTATACTGAAATTAATGAGTTAAGAGTTTTTACACTCAAAATTAATGATGCGATAGGAGTTTTTAGGCTTAAATTAATGATGGGTTAGGAGTTTTTAGACTTAAATTAATGATGGGTTAGGAGTTTTTGGACTTAAATTAATGATGGGATATTATGAAGAATATTTAGGTCTTCCCCTTTGTCTGCTCCCACGGGGATTCAAAAAAAGGGCCTGTAGTGTAATACTTTCTCTTGTCTTCCGCAGTTTTTGTCCTGTCCAGCGCCCTTGTCTTTATTGTATCCTTTAGTACACTGGTATTGTGTATTTTCCTATAGTTTTAGTTTGTGATTTTTCCTGTCATTTCCATCCTTTTATTCTGCGCCAGCATCCATTAATAAAGGTTTGTTTCTTTGTGATTGTCATTGTTGTTCTCCATGTTTCACACCCATAAAGTAGGATTGATTTAATACTGGAGTTAAAAAGAAAGATGAGGGCGAGTAGGGGGAATATGAGGGACTAGAAAATAAAGTGGATATAAGAGAGAGAGAGAGAGAGAGAGAGGTAGAGAGAGGTAGAGAGAGGGACAGAGAGAGTGATAGAGAGTGAGAGAGAGGTGGGAGCGAGAGGGATAGAGAGGTAGAGAGAGGGACAGAGAGAGTGATAGAGAGTGAGAGAGAGAGAGAGGGAGGGAGCGAGAGGGAGAGAGAGGTAGAGAGAGGGACAGAGAGAGTGATAGAGAGTGAGAGAGAGAGAGAGGGAGAGGTGGGAGCGAGAGGGAGAGAGAGGTAGAGAGAGGGAGAGGGAGAGGGAGAGGGAGGGAGCGAGAGGGAGAGAGAGGTAGAGAGAGGGAGAGGGAGAGGGAGAGGGAGGGAGCGAGAGGGAGAGAGAGGGAGAGAGAGAGAGGTGGGAGGGAGCGGGAGAGAGAGGTAGAGAGAGGGACAGAGAGAGTGATAGAGAGTGAGAGAGAGGTGGGAGCGAGAGGGATAGAGAGGTAGAGAGAGGGACAGAGAGAGTGATAGAGAGTGAGAGAGAGAGAGGGAGGGAGCGAGAGGGAGAGAGAGGTAGAGAGAGGGACAGAGAGAGTGATAGAGAGTGAGAGAGAGAGAGAGAGAGGTGGGAGCGAGAGGGAGAGAGAGGTAGAGAGAGGGAGAGGGAGAGGGAGGGAGCGAGAGGGAGAGAGAGGTAGAGAGAGGGAGAGGGAGAGGGAGAGGGAGGGAGCGAGAGGGAGAGAGAGGGAGAGAGAGGGAGAGAGAGAGAGGTGGGAGGGAGCGGGAGAGAGAGGTAGAGAGAGGGAGAGGGAGAGGGAGGGAGCGAGAGGGAGAGAGAGGTAGAGAGAGGGAGAGGGAGAGGGAGGGAGCGAGAGGGAGAGAGAGGGAGAGAGAGAGAGGTGGGAGGGAGCGGGAGAGAGAGGTAGAGAGAGGGAGAGGGAGAGGGAGGGAGCGAGAGGGAGAGAGAGGGAGAGAGAGAGAGAGAGTTGGGAGGGAGCGGGAGAGAGAGGTAGAAAGAGGGAGAGGGAGAGGGAGAGGGAGGGAGCGAGAGAGAGAGAGAGAGAGAGAGAGAGAGAGAGAGAGAGAGAGAGAGAGGTGGGAGGGAGCGAGAGGGAGAGAGAGAGGTGGGAGGGAGCGAGAGGGAGAGAGAGAGAGGTGGGAGCGAGAGGGAGAGAGAGGTAGAGAGAGGGACAGAGAGAGTGATAGAGAGTGAGAGAGAGGTGGGAGGGAGCGGGAGAGAGAGGTAGAGAGAGGGACAGAGAGAGTGATAGAGAGTGAGAGAGAGGTGGGAGGGAGCGGGAGAGAGAGGTAGAGAGAGGGACAGAGAGAGTGATAGAGAGTGAGAGAGAGAGAGAGAGAGGTGGGAGCGAGAGGGAGAGAGAGGTAGAGAGAGGGACAGAGAGAGTGATAGAGAGTGAGAGAGAGGTGGGAGCGAGAGGGATAGAGAGGTAGAGAGAGGGACAGAGAGAGTGATAGAGAGTGAGAGAGAGAGAGAGAGAGGTGGGAGCGAGAGGGAGAGAGAGGTAGAGAGAGGGACAGAGAGAGTGATAGAGAGTGAGAGAGAGAGAGAGAGGTGGGAGCGAGAGGGAGAGAGAGGTAGAGAGAGGGACAGAGAGAGTGATAGAGAGTGAGAGAGAGGTGGGAGCGAGAGGGATAGAGAGGTAGAGAGAGGGACAGAGAGTGAGAGAGAGAGAGAGAGAGAGAGAGAGAGGTGGGAGCGAGAGGGAGAGAGAGGTAGAGAGAGGGACAGAGAGAGTGATAGAGAGTGAGAGAGAGAGAGAGAGAGAGGGAGGGAGGGAGCGAGAGGGAGAGAGAGGTAGAGAGAGGGACAGAGAGAGTGATAGAGAGTGAGAGAGAGAGAGAGGTGGGAGCGAGAGGGAGAGAGAGGTAGAGAGAGGGACAGAGAGAGTGATAGAGAGTGAGAGAGAGAGAGAGAGAGGTGGAGCGAGAGGAAGAGAGAGGTAGAGAGAGGCACAGAGAGAGTGATAGAGAGTGAGAGAGAGAGGTGGGAGCGAGAGGGAGAGAGAGGTAGAGAGAGGGACAGAGAGAGTGATAGAGAGTGAGAGAGAGAGAGAGGTGGGAGCGAGAGGGAGAGAGAGGTAGAGAGAGGGACAGAGAGAGTGATAGAGAGTGAGAGAGAGAGAGAGAGAGGTGGGAGCGAGAGGGAGAGAGAGGTAGAGAGAGGGACAGAGAGAGTGATAGAGAGTGAGAGAGAGAGAGAGAGAGGGAGGGAGGGAGCGAGAGGGAGAGAGAGGTAGAGAGAGGGACAGAGAGAGTGATAGAGAGTGAGAGAGAGGTGGGAGCGAGAGGGATAGAGAGGTAGAGAGAGGGACAGAGAGAGTGATAGAGAGTGAGAGAGAGAGAGAGGTGGGAGCGAGAGGGAGAGAGAGGTAGAGAGAGGGACAGAGAGAGTGATAGAGAGTGAGAGAGAGGTGGGAGCGAGAGGGATAGAGAGGTAGAGAGAGGGACAGAGAGAGTGATAGAGAGTGAGAGAGAGAGAGAGAGGTGGGAGCGAGAGGGAGAGAGAGGTAGAGAGAGGGACAGAGAGAGTGATAGAGAGTGAGAGAGAGAGAGGGAGATAGAGAGGAAGAGTGAAGGAGAGAGAGGGACAGAGAGAGAGTGATAGAGAGTGAGAGAGAGAGGGGGACGGAGGGTGCAAGAGGGAGAATGAGGGACAGAGAGAGTGATAGAGAGTGAGAGAGAGGGAGATAGAGAGGGAGAGTGAAGGAGAGAGAGGGACAGAGAGAGAGTGATAGAGAGTGAGAGAGAGGGGGAGGGAGGGTGCAAGAGGGAGAGAGAGAGGGACAGAGAGAGTGATAGAGAGTGAGAGAGAGATAGAGAGGGAGAGAGAGAGAGAGAGAATGAGAGAGATTTTGGAAAAAGGGAGAGAAATTCGATATATGAGTATGAGTTGGGGTTAGGAGAAGAATAAGAGGTGAAAAGAGGAGAGAGAAAGAGGAAGAAAAAGAAGTGAAAGGAGAATGGGGGTGGCTAGAAAGGTGATGGGAGATGAAAGGGCCATGAGAATAGGCAATAAAGAGAAAGGAAGGTGTAGGGAAGGTGACTAGGGAGCTGTATAAAGAGAGAAGAAGGGAATGAAGAAGAGGTATGAAATAGGAGAAAACAAGAGGAGAATGAAGAAAAGAAAATTAACAACAGATGTTCAACATCATCTGTTGCGTTTTAGATTGCAAAAAACAAACCTATGTTGTGTTTTGGGACAGATGGCGCAAGAAATCTTGTTGCGCTAGAAATGATATGTCAATTTGAGATGCTTATTTGTTGCAACAGTTGCAACGGCCTTCAGTGGAGGTAGCTGTAGTATTGAAGATGTTGTCACTGATGAGAAAGCCATGTTATTAATATCAGCGGAGTTGTGTGTTGGACAAATGATTGAAATAGATGACGGATTGAGATGACTGTCTAGAAAAAGGGGGGGGGGGGCGTATGTTTGTTAAAACTGTATGTCGTGTCTATAATACGATTTTTCGGGCACATCATGAGAAGAGGAAAGTTGGAATACTTTGTTACAGCATTCTGTTTTAGAAGCAAAGTCAAAAGGTCCATTTTGTGCAAATTTTCTTAAGTTAATTTGTATTTCTCCATGTTGCTATGATCTCATTGAGGAACAAAACCAACAACACAGTTTGAAGACACTTACAGTTGACAAGATCACGCCTGATAACCGGCCGTACGCTAATCTTAAGGTCTGTTTGATGTGCGACGGGGATAATCTGACGATGAACTGTGTGTCTATATGTTCGGAATTGGAGTCAACAACGATGGCCTAACAACATCAAGCGCTATACATTTTTTAAAAATACGACGATCATCATTTTCAAGAGGACGTGAACTTCCGGTATATGGTGGATAGGCGGCGGGAACCATTGAAGGATATGTATAAAAAGTGTTCCTTGTTGCAGTTTCCTCATATTCCATGTGAGGCTTGTTGCAGGAGCTACTGAGTTAAGTGTTTTGTGCACACCGTGAGCTGTGTGTCTCATCCGTTTTGATCATGTTTCGATATTTCAATTGTTTACGTTGAGTGATAACATCGTATGACGGGGAACCGTTGGTTGTGTTCACTTTCTGCGCGGTTTTGCCTTATGTCTTTTGGCATGTGCTGAGGCTGCTACGATGGGGACTACAGTTACCTTTCTTTGTTAAGGAGATGAGATATTAATTCGAGTGATTACGCTGGCACGGGCGGTTGATCAATTATGGATTTTAATTCGTTTGCAGTGATATCGGGGCCTTCCATAACCAAATAACTTGGTTACAACAGGCAACATACAAGGAAAGAGAGATCGTGGACGACAAAGAGAGAAAATACTAGACGGCTTGGTTTTATGGCATGGAAAACAGTCAACAACAGATCTGATACGATGCACTGTAGGTAGAAGATTGTGGAAGGACATGATCGCCTACGCCAACCGGTATGGCACATGATGATCTATAGTACTGATACTTCTACAACTACAACTACAACTACTGTTGCCTCTGCTGCTACAACCAC
This sequence comes from Megaustenia siamemsis, assembly GCA_032433765.1. Lineage (NCBI taxonomy): Eukaryota > Metazoa > Mollusca > Gastropoda > Stylommatophora > Ariophantidae > Megaustenia > Megaustenia siamemsis. The sequence goes on from JAVIAB010000049.1 coordinate 20,620,827, forward strand.
TACTACTAGCACCACTATTACTACTATTAGTACTACTCCTTCCACCACCACGATTACTACTACTAAAGCTAAAACAACAACTACTACTACCACTATTACTACCATACCGCTACTACTACTCTTACCACCTTAACTACTATCACTACTAATACTACTACCACCACTACCTCCATTACTACTACTATTCGTACCACCACAACCAATACTGCTACTGCTAACACTACCTCCGTGGGAGTCCTTCTTGTTTAATGTCCACGTTTCTGCACCATATAGGAATGTTGAGAAGACATACCATTTTGCTATTATTAGTTTTAGCCCTGGTGTTATTTGTTTTGATGTTAGTATGTTTTTCATGACATTAAAATTACATTTTGCCATTCCTTTGTCTTTTGTTTATTTCAGTTGTATATTTTCCATCACTGGTTATAGTATGTCCAAGGTAAACGTATATATATATATATATATATATATATATATATATATATATATATATATATATATATAACTATAATATCTATCTATTGTCCTTTCGAGCCGAAGACGGCACATAGGACAGAACCACAATCTCAAAAACAGAAACCTTGCGTGCCAAAATGGCACATATTGCAGAGTTTACTGCTCTAAAATCTATGGCGCTAACTATAATGTAAACGATAAATAATTTGTATTTATAATATAGACAATAAATAACATATACAATAAATATATAAATAAACAATGAATAATTTGTAAATTCTACATAAAGAAAAATGAGGAGTGACAATAGAAGATCTAGGCGAAAATGGTACAGAAGTAGTCACACACACACACACAAAACACGAACGATGAACGAGATGTATATGGAATACGTGATTATCTCAGGGCTGGCAGGCGTTTAGATCTACCATACGAAAATTTGGGCGGGAAGTGAAAACATGAACGATTAAAATATTCGTAGGCCGGTAGAGGCCATAAGGTTGACTAGTGAGACCATATTGAAGTTACCGACTGTCTGTTCTCGGGGACTGCAAGGAGAAACTTACTTTGAGGTAACTTTCTACCCGTATGGTATATCTTCTTGTTATTTTTTCTTCAGCTTCCATCAGTTAAATGGGTGTCCGGTTAGCGCAATCGATAGGCGGTTGGCTTACCACGGCAACAGCCGGGGTTCGTACCCTGGCGAGGACACCTGGGTTTTACTAATTCCCTAAAAATTAGTAGGAGCCGCGATAGCTCAGTGGTTAGTGAACTGGACTACTACGGACAAGGGGTAGGGTTCGATCCCAACCGACGGCTCCGGGTTCACCCAGCCTTAAATGGGTACCGGATTTTTTCTGGGAAAGTAAAAGCAGCACGGGCGTAATACCGACCACATTACCCCAAAAATCATGTGCTGAAGGTCTGTAAAATATAGGGTCACTAACACCATATTTCCCTATACGCCACTTGGCGTGACGGGGGGTACTTTACTTTTACTTTTTTCCATCAGTTAAATGGGCTTGGATACAATGTGAGGATAATTAACAGCATCTTCATCATCATGTGCCATACCACGGTTGTCGTGGGCGATCATGTTGTATTGGGTTGAGTTATTGCAAAAGTCAAAAATACGTAAGGTCACCTTTGTCTACGTCCCAGGACATGCGGAAGTACGCGGAAATGAAAGAGCGGACAGGTTGGCTAGCTGTGCTATTGTTGAGGACGGTCAACCAATGGTTAGGGCGGACATCATCAATGCTCACCGGGAAGTGGGAAGGACACAGGACTTCGACAAGCATGAGCCCACGTCAGTCCTTCGGATGATAGAGATGGGCACAGCCAGAAACGAGAAACTTAGTGGGTGTGTAAGAAGACTAATTAACCAACCCATAATTAGAGTCGTTAATCGCTTGACACTTTGAGACTTGCTGAGGAGGGGATCTGAGCATCTATGGACATGTTCGAAGTGCAATGATGATGACCCGCTAATAACTCAATAACCAAGCCATCAAGTATTTGTTTCCCTTTGTCGTCGGTGTTCTTTCTTTACCTACATTTTTCCAGTTGTAACAAAGTATTCCAACTTTAATCTTCTCATGATGTGCTCGAAAATTATCTATTCTTCCTTCCTAATGTTTTTTTTATGAGCTCCCTTTTCGTATTGGTCTCTTAGAGAATTTCCTCGTTGGTCTTTTTAGTTCTCCAGTGAACATTTAACATTCTTCTAAGAAATCCTATCTTTGTGTCCTCTAATAGTCATGTTATTTGTTTGTATATTGTCCATAATTCATGTCCATAGGTCAGAATTGACTCTGTATAACACTTCTGAACTCTCTTTCACACTTCTATCAAAACACACTTTTTGTACAAGAAGTTTTTCTTATTTTCTGAAATTCTATTTTCGCCTGAGCTATTCTACTTTTTAAAGTATTTATTTATGTGGTCCATCTTCAGTCTAAGGTTCTTATTGTGCCCAAATTATTAACGCCAAGACAGCGTTATTTGCGCCATTCCCTACATATTCAAATCTTCAGGATTGCTAGATTTGCTTAGAAATTTTTCCCCGGAGGTTGTTCTTGTCTGTTCTCGATGCTGACAAGGGCATCCGGGCACTCAGGATGTGTTTTCTATGCAATGAGGATGGCATATCTTCTTCTATTACCTTTCAGCTCCCTGTGGAGCATAGGTCTTCAACGAACGCTTTCAGCTCCCTGTGGAGCATAGGTCTTCAACAAACACTTTCAGCTCCCTGTGGAGCATAGGTATTCAACAAACGCTTTCAGCTCCCTGTGGAGCATAGGTATTCAACGAACGCTTTCAGCTCCCTGTGGAGCATAGGTCTTCAACAAACAATTTGGGCTCCCTGTGGAGCATAGATCTTTAACGAACACTTTTAGCTCCCTGTGGAGCATAGGTCTACAACAAACGCTTTCAGCTCCCTGTGGAGCATAGGTCTTCAAAAAACACTTTCAGCTTCTTGTGGAGCATAGGTCTTTAACAAAACTTTCAGCTCCCTGTGGAGCATTGGTCTACAACAAACACTTACAGCTTCCTGTGGAGCATAGGTCTTCAGCAAAACTTTCAGCTTCCTGTGGAGCATAGGTCTACAACAAACACTTTCAGTTCCCTGTGGAGCATAGGTCTACAACAAACACTTTCAGTTCCTTGTGGAGCATAGGTATTCACCAAACACTTTCAGCTCCCTGTGGAGCATAGGTCTACAACAAACACTTTCAGTTCCCTGTGGAGCATAGGTATTCACCAAACACTTTCAGCTCCCTGTGGAGCATAGGTCTTCAAAATGCACTTTCAGCTTCCTGTGGAGCATAGGTCTTCAACAAAACTTTCAGCTCTCTGTGGAGCATATGTCTACAACAAACACTTTCAGCTTCCTGTGGAGCATAGGTCTTCAGCAAAACTTTCAGCTTCCTGTGGAGCATAGGTCTTTAACAAACACTTTCAGTTCCCTGTGGAGCATAGGTCTTCCCCAAACACTTTCAGCTCCATGTGGAGATAAGGTCTTCAACAAACACTTTCAGCTTCCCGTGGAGCATAGGTCTTCAACAAAACTTTCAGCTCCCTGTGGAGCATAGGTCTTCAACAAACACTTTCAGCTCCCTGTGGAGCATAGATCTTCAACAAACACTTTCAGCTCCCTGTGGAGCATACGTCTTCAACAAACACTTTCAGCTCCTTGTGGAGCATAGGTCTTCAACAAACACTTTCAGCTCCCTGTGGAGCATAGGTCTTCAACAAACACTTTCAACTCCCTGTGGAGCAGTTATTTCTCAGGAGGAGTTTATTCTCAGTTATGCCTACTCAGGCACCAAAACATTAATTTTAATTTTTAAAAAATAAACATCTTTCAGGTATTCGTCCACTCATGACGCATTCAGGGAATTTGCAGGCCTGGAGAATAAAGGCAACATGCGTTGTGAGATTGCCACGTGTTATTCCAGCCAGCGTGAAGGAGCCTTAAACATTTTTTAAAAAATGAACATTTTCTCTACTTTGATCCGAACCTATATTCTCTTTATCTGCAGTTCGAGGAGTTATGAACTTGACCACACAGATCTTTATCCGTTAAAAGATAAATAACACAACATGTAATTCTGTTTTAAAAATAACATTTTGAGTCTGAAATTGATAATTCGTCCGAATAAGTAAGGCAGTTTCAACATTTTGGTAAACTGAAACACAGAGAATGGCCAAAACTGAAACACAGAGAATGGCCAAAACTGAAACACAGAGAATGGCCAAAACTGAAACACAGAGAATGGCCAAAACTGAAACACAGAGAATGGCCAAAACTGAAACACAGAGAATGGCCAAAACTGAAACACAGAGAATGGCCAAAACTGAAACACAGAGAATGGCCAAAACTGAAACACAGAGAATGGCCAAAACTGAAACACAGAGAATGGCCAAAACTGAAACACAGAGAATGGCCAAAACTGAAACACAGAGAATGGCCAAAACTGAAACACAGAGAATGGACAAAACTGAAACACAGAGAATGGCCAAAACTGAAAAACAGAGAATGGCCAAAACTGAAACACAGAGAATGGCCAAAACTGAAACACAGAACATGGCTAAAACTGAAACACAGAACATGGCTGAAACTGAAACACAGAACATGGCTAAAACTGAAACACAGAACATGGCTAAAACTGAAACACAGAACATGGCTAAAACTGAAACACAGAACACGGCTAAAACTGAAACACAGAACATGGCTAAAACTGAAACACAGAACACGGAAAAAACTGAAATACAGAACATGGCTAAAACTGAAACACAGAACATGGCTAAAACTGAAACACAGAACATGGCCAAAACTGAAACACAGAACATGGCTGAAACTGAAACACAGAACATGGCCAAAACTGAAACACAGAACATGGCCAAAACTGAAACACAGAACATGGCTAAAACTGAAACACAGAACATGGCTAAAACTGAAACACAGAACATGGCTAAAACTGAAACACAGAACATGGCCAAAACTGAAACACAGAACATTTCTCATTTTCAATTTCTCCTTTTAAATATGTTTCCCCTCGACGCTGAAAGTCAAATGAGGAAGGACAGAAGAAGAAGAAGAAGAAATGTGTATCGGAAAGTTGGGCCACCTATGAAGCGCAAACGAGAAGACAGATTTCATGATGGTTTCTTTCTCAAAATAGGGAACATGATGAAATTGCAGGACAAAGTAATCCACTCTAGTGTCTTGCAACAAGCCAAACTCCCATCCATCATGGCAACATTTAGGAGTCGGACGCTAAGGGGGCTGAGGTATGTGAGGAGAAGGGGCAGACGATCGTATTCCCAAACAAATATCATCATCATGAAGTTATGGGCCTGCTGGCGTAGGTGATCATGTCTCTCTACAACTTTCGATCACAACAGTTATTTATCATTTCTGTTGTTGACCTTCTGCCAAGCCATTCTCTTAAACTGTCTGGTATCTTTTCTCTTTGCTTCCCTCTATATCTTCGTCCCTCAATTTTCCCAGTTGTTACAATATATTCCAGCTGTTCTCTTCTCATTTCATGGCCAAAAAATGATGATTGTTTCTTCCTAATATTGGAAATTAGCTCTCTTTTTGCTTTGACCTCTTTCAGAACGTTTTCATTACTCTTCTTAGCTGTCCATGGTATTCTCAACATTCTTCTGTTAAACCACATTTCTACAGACTCCAATGATTTTCTTGTCTGTTGTCCTGTTGTCCATGATTCACATCCATATGTTAAGACTGACTCTATATAAATGATTCGCTTCCAGAGGTTTATGATGTAAACAAAGCAGTTTTGTCATTGCAAGTGAATAATGTCCACACCTATAATTGGTCAGGATTGTGTAGCAGCAGCAGCTTTATAGCGAACACAGAAAACATCATAGGATTGTGCTGTTCTGAAACAGCTATGCCATGCTACCCTAGAATTGCCTTTAATGGCATTACTGTGACCACAAAGCACTCTCCATTTGTGTGTCACATATTTCCACCCCAGAAAGAAATACTGAATATAACAACATCATATGCCATCTGTGATATTAATGACCACAGACCAGGAGCCTCCTGTATGATTGATACAACTGTTGCACCAAGCACTTCATCAGCAGAGCCAGATCTATGGAATGTTAATCTGACATTGTTCTTGAATGATGTCCAAGTTAATGAGACATCAGAATCGTGTGGCAGCAGCTACAAGAAGGGAGCAGAGAGCATCAAGTCTGCTGCTATAAAGGAGACTTGCCTTGCTATCCCAGAATTGCCTTAAATGGGATCACTGTAGTTGAAAACTTCTCCTCTTGTGTAAACTACACATTACTATCCAAGAGTGAATCAGTGAAGGTCACAAAATCATATTCTCTCTGTGGTTTTACTAACTACAGGTCAGGTGGCTTCTGTTGGATTGGAAATGATAACTTACCACCACTGTGTGTCTATATGTTTGGAATTGAAGTCATCAACGATGGCCTAACATCATCAAGTGCTACGACGATCATCATTTTCGTGAGGACGCGAACTTCAATGGTATATGGTGGATAGGCGGCAGGAACCATTGAAGGCTATGTCTGAAAAGTGTTCCTTCTTGCAGTTTCCTCATATTCCAAGTCCGGCTTCTTGCAGGAGCTACTGAGTTAAGTGCTTTGTGCACACCGTGAGCTGTGTGTCTCATCCGTTTTTATCCTGTTTCGATATCTCGCTTGTTTACGATGAATGATGATATCGTATGACAGGGAACAGTTGGCTGTGTTCACTTTCTGCGCAGTTTCGCCTTATGTCTTTTGGCGTGTGCTGAGACTGCTACGATGGGAACTACAGTTACCTTTCTTTGTTTGGGAGATGTGTTAGTAATTCGGATGATTCCACTGGCACGGGCGGTTGAGAAATTATGGATTTTAATTCGTTTGCTGTGATACCGAGGTCTTCCATAACTAATAAAAATAATAACATGTGAGAACTATTTTTCTTGTTTCTATTATCAAAAATGGATTGCATAGTATCTTCCTCATTTTTTTAGAAAGCTGGGTTTGCCTGAGCCATTCTGCATCTCATCAAACAAATATAGTTGGAAGATAATAGTGATATAAAGATATTACAAGAAGCACATACCAGTGCTGAGGTATAAGGATATTTGCAGGACTTCCTTGAGGGAATTCTCTATCAGTGAAAACAAAAAAAAACCAAAAAACTTGGACAATCTGGTAGTAGATTGTAGGAGTAGCACATGGAGGAAAAAAAACAACAAAAAAACGGCACAAAAACATTAAAGGAAGTGATGATTTCAAAATCAGTAGACAAAAGACGAAGGAGCTATAAGAAGAGCACAGGCACGACCAATGAGGCCAGGCACGACAAATACATCTTATTCATTCTGCGATTGGATCTGTCTACCCAGTATTAGCTAATTCAGACACGTGATACAATCTTCATCCCAACGTTGTGCTACCAATGCCAGACTTGGACCCTAGATGCAAGAACAATAAAAAAAAAATAACCTCTACTGAGATTAAATGTGTTAGACGAATGGCAGGAAACAGTCTGAGAGATAAGATCAGAATTGAAGAACTAACCTAGGAATAACTCCCGCCATAAAAAATATATATACACATACATTCCACATCTTTACTTAAACACTTTTTCCCTTCCACTAAACACTTATTTATATTTTAAACACTGTTCTCTTCATTTCAACACCTCTCCTTTATGGGGGGCCTCGGTAGCCGAGTTGGGAAAACCACCCGACTGGACTATCGACGTTCGGACAACCCGTGTTCGATTCCCGCTGGGAGCAGTGTGAGTTGTACTCGTAGTTGGAAAAAAAAAATACCCCCATGGTCGACCCAGCCGTTGGCAGAAATGGGTACCAGGGTAGTACCCTGGGAAGGTGAGTTCTGTTGCCTCGCATCTGAAATTCGATGCTTGAGGCGACGCTATACAGAAATCTCCGAACATTTCTGGATAGGCAGCCGAGCACATATGGGTGGAAACTCGCGTGCTAAGACGCCGGTTCAAGTCTCGTACTTTATCTTCAACACCTACATCTCCTTTCTAATCAACACTTCTCCCTTCTATTTAACACGCTTTAAGCATTTTGACAACCTGAATTTGCCCCTTCCTTCCTTTCTTCCATCCTGCCCCTCTTCCTGCCCCTCTTCCTTTCCCTCTTCCTTCCGCTCTTTCTCACCTTTTCCTCGCCCTCCTTTCCACCTTTCCTCCCCCGTCCCTCCCTTTCCTCCCACTCCCTCCTTCCTTCCTGCCTGCATGCCCCCTCCCTTCCACCCTCCCTCCGTTCCTTCCTCTCCCTCCCTCCCTTCCTTTCTTCCTTCCTTCCTTTATCCCTCCCTACCTATCTTCATTTCTCCCTCCCTACCTTCATTCCTCCCTCCCTTCCTTCCTTCCTTTATCCCTCCCTACCTATCTTCATTCCTCCCTCCCTACCTTCATTCCTCCCTCCCTCCCTTCCTTCCTTTCTCTCTCTCTACCTTCCCTCCTTCCAACTATCGCCACTTTTCTATAAGTGACTACCTCCCTTACCCACCAGCCCCCCACCCCCAACCCACCCCCAGCGTTTTCGTGTCTGTTATGTGCGCGTGGCCGTGCGGCTAAAACCACTGCCCCGCTAGCAGAAAAGCTGACGTACGGTGTTCGAAGCCCGTGGTAGACAGAAAGGATTTTTTCTATCGGGGGTGAAATAAAAGTCCTGAGTCTCACACGTCGTGGCGACTGTTTGACCAAGCGGCCTTTATCCCTCTGTTTCTATCGTTGTCCCCCGACATACACCAGCAATGGTACTATGTGTCGTAAAGATATATATTTTTTTTTTAGTTCCGCAAAATATTTCACGCATAAAAGTTTTAAAAAATGACAATAGCGCACAGAGAACATCAAACAGACTTTCTTACAAACAAAATTGAAGGATCTGAGGAAGGTTTAAAACATAGTGTCCTTCTTATTCGTAACTTGTGCCGGTCGAGCAGTGTATGTGCTAGCAGAAGCTCATGGTATTAGAAGACGGGGACGAGAAAATAGAAGAGGTGGAAAAGATAAGACGATGAGATGGAAAAAGGAGTAGGGAAAAAAGATTGTGAATATGAGGAGGAAGCGAAAAGAAGAAGTAAAATAAGTGGAAGAAGAAGGGGAGAAAGATGATGCGGAAGATAAAGAAGAAGTAAAATAAGTGGAAGAAGAAGGGGAGAAAGATGATGGGGAAGAGAAAGAAGAAGTAAAATAAGTGGAAGAAGAAGGGGAGAAAGATGATGGGGAAGAGAAAGAAGAAGTAAAATAAGTGGAAGAAGAAGGGGAGAAAGATGATGGGGAAGAGAAAGAAGAATGTTAATTGGGGAAAGAAGAGGAAGTGTAAGAGAAGGAGAAGCAGAAAAATAGTAAGGAGAACAGGAGGAGAAAGAAGCGGGAGAAATGGAAGAGGTAGAAGAGGAGGAGAAAGGAGAAGCAGGAATAGAAGACGAACAAAAGAAAAAAGAAGAGAAAAGATGCGGAGGTGAAAGAAGAAGTGGAAGAATAAGAGGAACAAGAAGAATAGGAGGAGCAAGAAGATTAATAAATAGAAAAAGATTTGGAAGAATTATTGGAGGAGAACGGCGAAATGGGGAAAAAAAGAGGAAGAAGAAAAAGTGAGGAAGAGGAATAACAAGGGAAAAAAACAAGAAAATAAGAAGAGAAAGAAGCAAAAGGTCAAGATGATGAAGAAGAAGAAGGAGGAGGAGGATATGATTAGAAAAAAGAAGAAGAATATGTAGAAGGACACACCAAAAAAAAGCAACGTGCAGCGCCAAAACCACTTATGTCAAATTGTGACCCTCGTGACACCTTCGTTGTCTACTAGTGTTTGTATATCTTGTTTCTATGACAAAATGGCTCGTTGAAAGCAATTCAGCGGTAGAAGCAATCTCTCCGAGGCTAAATCTGAGGGCTGAGTGCTATTTCTGGGAGAGAACATACATCTCTGAGCGCTTTTGAAAAGTAGCATGTCACGTGACGTTGTAGGTGATTTTGAGACACAGCGAGAGAGGCATGGAGAGACGGAGGAAGAGAGACATAGAGAAAGAGGGAGAAGCAGGGAGAAATGGAGAGATGGAGGGAGAGAGAGACAGGGGAAGAAGCAGAGCGAGACAGAGAGAGATGGAGGGAGAGTGACATAGAGAGAAGCAGACAGAGAGAGAGTGAGAGAAGCAGGGAGAGACGGAGAGAGATGGAGGGAGATATGGAGGAAGAGAGACATAGAGACAGAGGGAGAAGCTGTGAGAGACGGAGAGAGAGATGGAGAGAGAGGTACAAAGAAAGAAGTAGAGACATACGGAGAGAGATATGGAGGGAGAGGTACAAAGAGAGAAGCAGAGAGAGACGGAGAGAGATGGAGGGAGAGATGGAGGGAGGGGTATAAAAGAGAGAAGCAGAGAGAGAGAGACGGAGAGAGATATGGAGGGAGAGGTACAAAGAGAGAAGCAGATAGAGACGGAGATAGATATGGAGGGAGAGGTACAAAGAGAGAAGCAGATAGAGACGGAGATAGATATGGAGGGAGAGGTACAAAGAGAGAAGCAGAGAGAGACGGAGAAAGATAAGGAGGGAGAGGTACAAATAGAGAAGCAGAGAGAGGCGGAGAGAGATATGGAGGGAGAGGTACATAGAGAGAAGCAGAGAGAGGCGGAGAGAGATATGGAGGGAAAGGTACATAGAGAGAAGCAGAGAATGACAGAGAAGAGCGAGAGAAGCAGAGAGAGAGACGGAGGGAAAATAAATAGGGAGAGACATAGAAAGAAGCAGGGAGAGACACAGAGAGAGACAGAGAGAGACAGAGTGATAAAGAGAGAGAAGCAGAGAGAGTGAGCTAGACAGAATGATAGACAGAGAGAACAACATAGAGACACAGAAAAAGAGAGAGAGAGAGAGAGAGAGAAGAGAGAAGCAAAGGACGACGGAAATTAGTAAGAATAGTCATCAAGTACCGTGCCGCCATGCGTAGGCGATCATGTATCTCCATAACTTTCTGACTAAACACATATCGATTCTGTGTGAGAACTTTTTGTTAAACCACCCTCATAATTTGTTTGGTGCAGTTTCTCTATGTTTCTCCCTTTCTCTTTCTCCTTCATATTTTGTCGGTTGTCACATTTAATTACAGCTGTCTCTTTCTAATTAAAAGACCAAAAAATTAGGATTATCAACGTCTCATTTCTCATGTTTGTAATACGCTTACTTGTGTATTGGTCATTTTTAGAATGTCCACGTTATTTCTGTATTGGTTCCTTTTACAACGTCCACTTTATTTCTGTATTGGTCCTTTTTAGAATGTCCACTTTATTTCTGTATTGGTCCTTTTTAGAATGTCCACTTTATTTCTGTATTGGTCCTTCTTAGAATGTCCACGTTATTTCTGTATTGGTCCTTCTTAGAATGTCCACTTTATTTCTGTATTGGTCCTTCTTAGAATGTCCACGTTATTTCTGTATTGGTTCCTTTTAGAATGCCCACGTTATTTCTGTATTGGTTTCTTTTAGAATGTCCACTTTATTTCTGTACTGGTTCCTTTTAGAATTTCCACGTTATTTCTGTATTGGTTCCTTATAGAATGTCCACTCTATTTCTGTATTAGTCCTTTTAGAATGTCCACGTTTTTTCTGCCTGTCCCTTTTAGAATGTCCACGTTATTTCTGCCTGTTTCTTTTAGAATGTCCACGTTATTTCTGTATTGGTCTCTTTTAAAATGTCTACGATATTTCTGTATTGGTCCCTATTAGAATGTCTACGTTATTTCTGTATTGGTTCCTTATAGAATGTCCACTTTATTTCTGTATTAGTCCTTTTAGAATGTCCACGTTTTTTCTGCCTGTCCCTTTTAGAATGTCCACGTTATTTCTGCCTGTTTCTTTTAGAATGTCCACGTTATTTCTGTATTGGTCTCTTTTAAAATGTCTACGATATTTCTGTATTGGTCCCTATTAGAATGTCTACGTTATTTCTGTATTGGTTCCTTATAGAATGTCCACTTTATTTCTGTATTAGTCCTTTTAGAATGTCCACATTATTTCTGCCTGTCCCTTTTAGAATGTCCACGTTATTTCTGCCTGTTCCTTTTAGAATGTCCACGTTATTTCTGTATTGGTCCCTTTTAGAATGTCTACGTTTTTTCTGTATTGGTCCTTATTAGAATGTCTACGTTATTTCTGTATTGGTCCCTTTTAGAATGTCTACATTATTTCTGTACTGGTCCCTTTTAGAATGTCTACGTTATTTCTGTATTGGTCCCTTTTAGAATGTCCACGTTATTTATGTATTGGTCCCGTTTAGAATGTCCACGTTATTTCTGTATTGGTCTCTTTTAGAATGTCTACGTTATTTCTGTATTGGTCCCGTTTAGAATGTCCACGTTATTTCTGTATTGGTTTCTTTTAGAATGTCTACGTTATTTTTGTATTGGTCTCTTTTAGAATGTGTATGTTATTTCTGTATTGGTCCCTTTTAGAATGTCTACATTATTTCTGTACTGGTCCCTTTTAGAATGTCTACGTTATTTCTGTATTGGTCCCTTTTAGAATGTCTACGTTATTTTTGTACTGGTCCCTTTTAGAATGTCTACATTATTTCTGTATTGGTCTCTTTTAGAATGTCTACGTTATTTATGTAATGGTCCCTTTTAGAATGTCTACGTTATTTCTGTATTGGTCCTTTTTAGAATGTCTACGTTATTTATGCAGTGGTCCCTTTCAGAATGCCCACGTTATTTTTATTTTCGTCTCTTTTAGAATGTCCACTTGATTTATGCATTGGTATCTTGTAGAATTCCCATGATATTTTGTTATATCTCCCATAGCACTCGTACTATTCTACAGCAAAACCACATTTCTCATTATTCATTTCTATTGCACAATAATCTATTATTCGCTGCCATATGTCCCAACGAGTTTAAAGTTATAGAGAAAAAACATTTAGAGAAGAAATATAAAAATAAATTAAATAAAATATTATGGAGATAAATTAACAAAATATTATAAAGATTAATTAATGAAATAATAAACAAATAAATTAATGAAATATAAGGTAAATTAATGAAATATAAAGATGAATTAAATAAATATTATAAAGATAAATTAATCAAATATTACAAAGATAAATTAATGAAATATTATACAGATAAAGTAATGAAATATTACAAAAATAAATTAATGAAATATAAAAGCTACAAAACAAAACAGCAAAGAGAGGCCAAAAGTTGAGCGAACAATCTCAAACGATTTCTCCCCTCGATGTGAAAGGAAAAAAGAAATAAACAGAACAAAGAAAATGACGAATGAAGAACAAGAAGGAGGATTTTCTTCTTTAACTTCAGCTGCAAAAAAATTATAAAACCCGTACATAGAATATTTGTAGAAAAATATATTTCTCTAATTAGAATATTCCAGAACAAAGTAATCGGAAAAGAAAATTATAACAAAGTTATTTCAATTCATTAGAATGAAGGATAACCAGTAATATAACTAAAGACTTATACATCATCATAATTGTCAAGTACCATGCCTGCTGGCGTAGGTGATCATGTCTCTCCACAACTTTCGATCTCGACAGTTATTTATCATTTCTGTTGTTGACCTTGTGCTAAGCCATTCTCTTAAGCTGTCTATTATCTTTTCTCTATGTTTCCCTCTAACTTTTCCTCCCACAATGTTCCCAGTTGTTACAATATATTCCAGCTGTTCTATTTTCATTGCATGGCCCAAAAAAATGATTGCTTCTTTCTTCATCTTCTACTTCTTCTTTCCTTCCTCATCTGCCTTTCAGCGTCGAGGGGAGATATAATTTGCGGTCTTTTGCTCTTCTGCTCGCCTCTGCTGCTGTTATGTTTCCTAGTGTTTCTAATATTCCATCGATCCATCTTTTTCGTGGTCGACCCTTGGGTCTGGTGTTCTCACAACGTTTGTTGAAGGCTCGTTGTGTTATGTTTTGATCTTACTGACTTGTCACGTGGCCAAACCGTTTTATCTGTTGTTTCCTTATATATTCTATGGCGGGGGCTATTCCTAGTTTATGTCTCAGTTCTTCATTTCTGATCTAATCTCTCAGACTCTTTTTTCCCTAATATTGGAAGTTAGCTCTCTTTTTGCTGTGTCTTCTTTTAGAACATTTTCATTACCTTTCTTAGCTGTCCATGGTATTCTCAACATTCTTCTGTAAAACAACATTTATACAGATTCCACTGATTTTCTTGTCTGTTTCCCTATTGTCCATGATTCACATCCATATGCTAAGACTGGCTCTACATAACATTAAGAACTCTTTTTCTTGTTAAAGACATGTTAACAACGGTAAAATAAGCATCATCATCAGCATGTCCCTAGCTGAACATTACATTCACCACAGTCCGTCTGAAGGAATCATTTGTGATGTAATGTTTAAATCTCCTTGATATCTTGAAACCCACCTTCTTCCTGGTGTGCCTGTGATGCGTCTTCCTGCAACCATGCCTTCCATTATTGTTCTTCCAGATCTCTGTTAAGTCGGTCCTATTGTATGGCTGTGAAACATGGAGAATAACGGGATTGACAATCGCGAAGGTACGGACTTTAATTGATGGATGCTTGCGCAGAATAAAGGGATGGAAGTGGCAGGACAGAAAAAATAATTATAAATATTTCTAAAAAAATATTTATAATTTAAATATATATATATATATATAATAATAATAATAATAATAATAATAATAATTTCAAGCGCGAAGAATAGATACAATGAAAATGTTGAAATTATTATTAAATTGAAACTACTTTCCTTTTATTTATTTATTATATGTCATCTGCACGGACCTTCTAGACATCAACTTATGAAATCGATTTTTCCAGAAGTGATGTGAAGTCTACAAACAAACGTGGTGTATTTACGCGGGACAGTGATTTACGATGCTTACATTTACACGCCCTGGACGAGCCGATTGGAATTTATACAATTTACATAAAAGGAATATGTCTGCTGATGTTATTTACGAGTGTATGGTTTATATGATGCCGCCATATGCAAAACATGTAATTCTTCATTTTTTACCTGCAGGCTTAAAGAGTTCTGTTAACATTCAATACAACATTACAGAACGAATGTACAAGTTGTTTTTTATCGTTCGATGCATCCGAACTCGTTATACCATTATTGATATCTCATTGCATTCCATCTCATCATTATCACGTATCGGGCCAGCTGGTGTAGGTGATCATGTCTCTCCACAACTTTCGATTTCGATTGTTATTTATAATTTCTGTTGTTGACCTTCTGCCAAGTCATTCTCTTAAGCTGTCTCGTATCTTTTCTCTTTGCTTTCCTCTATCTCTTCGTCTCTCCATTTTCCCAGTTGTTACAATATATTCCAACTGTTCCCTTTTCATTGCAAGGACAAAAAAAAATGATGATTGTTTCTTCCTAATATTGGAAATTAGCACTCTTTTTGTTTTGGCATCTTTCAGAACGTTTTCATTACTCTTATTAACTGTTCATGGTGTTCTCAACATTCTTCTGTAAAACCCATTTCTACAGCCTCCAGTGATTTTCTTGTCCGTTGTCCTATTGTCTATGATTCACATCCATATGTGATGTGAATCATGGACAATAGGAGATTGGCTCTACATAACATTTAAGAACTATGTTTCTTGTTTCTATTGTCAAAAATGGATTGTATAGTATCTTCCTCATTTTTTTGGAAAGCTGCTTTTGCCTGAGCCATTCTGCATCTCACCTCTTTTGTACATCTTCCGTCTGAGGTTAACAAAGTTTCCAAATATTTAAATTAATTTACCAGTTTTAATATTGTTCCAGTTGTCTTTATTTTGCCCTGATGTGATGTCTTTTTCTTTGTTGGTACCATCATCATTTGACCAGTACAATTCCATAATTCTATGTCAGTGATTTTGTCCAGCCATTTCCATCATTTTATCCTGCGTAAGCATCCATTAGTAAAGGTCTGTATCTTCATAGTTGTAAGTAATTGTTGCTGTTCTCCATGATTCACAGCCATATAATAACACTGACATTGAAACTGAAATTATTTTTTTTTTATTTACTGCTCTCTTTTGCAATTATTATACATATATTTATTATTATATTTTTAAAAATTTTTTAATCCATTATTATGTTTCTGTGTTGTACGTTTGTTCCTGCTGAAAGCCTTTGAGCCGAAACGTCAACCTGGTTTGTTTTGTCTCCTTTTTCATCATAATCATCATGTGCCATACCAGTTGGAGTAGGCGATCACGTCCTTTCACAATCTTCTATCCACAGAGCATCTTTATCAATTCTGTTGCTTACTGTTTTCCATGCCATGACACCAAGCTATCCGGTATCTTCTCTTTTTGTTGTCCACGATCTCACTTTCCTTGTTTGTCTTCTTGTTACATGAAGCTTTAACAATACGATTTTTTCTACTTTTTATATATCTCTCTTTCTTTCATTCTCCTCACAATTAACTTCAACATGGATTTGCAATTTTATACATTTTCTTGTACACTTCTTTACCTTGGCCTCCACACAATCTGTGAGAGAGGACATATTCATCACACAATCAATGAGAGAGGAATTATTCATCACACAATCTGTGAGAGAGGACATATTCATCACACAATCTGTGAGAGAGGACATATTCATCACACAATTTGTGAGAGAGAACATATTCATCACACAATCTGTGAGAGAGGACATATTCATCACACAATCTGTGAGAGAGGACATATTCATCACACAATCTGTGAGAGAGGACATATTCATCACACAATCTGTGAGAGAGGACATATTCATCACACAATCTGTGAGAGAGGACATATTCATCGCATAATCTGTGAGAGAGGACATATTCATCGCATAATCTGTGAGAGAGGACATATTCATCGCATAATCTGTGAGAGAGGACATATTCATCACACAATCTGTGAGAGAGGACATATTCATGAATTAATCTGTGAGAGAGGACATATTCATCACACAATCTGTGAGAGAGGACATATTCATCATACAATCTGTGAGAGAGGACATATTCATCGCATAATCTGTGAGAGAGGACATATTCATCACACAATCTGTGAGAGAGGACATATTCATCACACAATCTGTGAGAGAGGACATATTCACCGCACAATCTGTGAGAGAGGACATATTCATCACACAATCTGTGAGAGAGGACATATTCATCAACAATCTGTGAGAGAGGACATATTCATCAACAATCTGTGAGAGAGGACATATTCATCACACAATCTGTGAGAGAGGACCTATTCATCACACAATCTGTGAGAGATGACATATTCATCACACAATCTGTGAGAGAGGACATATTCATCACACAATCTGTGAGAGAGGACATATTCATCGCATAATCTGTGAGAGAGGACCTATTCATCACACAATCTGTGAGAGAGTACATATTCATCACACAATCTGTGAGAGAGGACATATTCATCGCACAATCTGTGAGAGAGGACATATTCATCGCACAATCTGTGAGAGAGGACATATTCATCACACAATCTGTGAGAGAGGACATATTCATCACACATTCTGTGAGAGAGGGCATATTCATCACACAATCTGTGAGAGAGGACATATTAATCACACAATCTGTGAGAGAGGACATATTCATCATACAATCTGTGAGAGAGGACATATTTACCGCACATTCTGTGAGAGAGGACATATTCATCACACAATCTGTGAGAGAGGACATATTCATCACACATTCTGTGAGAGAGGACATATTCACCGCACAATCTGTGAGAAATGACATATTTACCGCACAATCAGTGAGCCACTTCTAACGAGTACTCAAATACACACAACCATTGCGGAAGAAAAGTGGCAACGGTCAAAATCAATCTGTAATCTTGAAATCGATTCCCGGGGAAAGTGTCAAGAGATCAGTGGATAACTGAGAAGAGATGATACCTCAGACAGGATGAAGCGTCTGTGGATACAATATGGACGCACGGGATACAGGGATTGTGGGGTACTCAAGGAGGCATAAGCGAGTAATGTGAATGTACACGAGCGTGTTAATTGTTCGGGAGGAGGAGAAGACGAGGGGTTAATTGCCTGGCGCGAGTGACAGTTAATAAAATGGTGAAACATAATAATGTCTGGTTAGCTTTTAAGACAACGATCAAGGATACTATATTGTGATAGCTAGTGACAGTGGGTTTAGTTTGGAGGGCTCTGAGGAGCTGATATTCCGGGCCGAAAAGTTATTGGGCGTGACACAATTTTAAAATAGGGGAAAATAAATAACAATGAAATAATCAGCCTAAGAAATACGATTAGAAATGAAAGAACTGAGGGGAAAAAAAGCTTGGAATAACTCACGCAATAGAACACAAACAGGAGCAACAGACAAAGAGGAAGACCAAGGAATTCTTGGAGAAGACAGATAGAAGCAGAGATGAAGATGGCGGGGAAGACATGGAGTGATCTTAAAAGAATGGTAAAAAGCAGAACGACTTGGAAAGTGTTTGTTAAAGACCTATGCTCCATAGGGAGCTGAAAGTGTTTGTTGAAGACCTATGCTCCACTGGGAGCTAAAAGTGTTTGTTGAAGACCTATACTCCACTGGGAGCTAAAAGTGTTTGTTGAAGACCTATACTCCACTGGGAGCTAAAAGTGTTTGTTGAAGACCTAAAAAAAAGTGTTTGTTGAAGACCTATACTCCACTGGGAGCTAAAAGTGTTTGTTGAAGACCATTGCTCCACAGGGAGCTAAAAAGGTAGAAGAAGAAGAGAGGAACAACAGATAAAATTATTTGGACTCGTGATAAGACAGAAAGACCAAAACACAACCTAACGATCCTCTTAACTCTTTCCGTACGTTGCGCCACAAAGTGCGTCACTCTCAATTTGATTAATGTGAACCGTCATCAAGCCATATCTTGTTACATGTCTTGTATCATCTTGGTGTTGGTGAAATCTAATACCTTGTTCAATTATCTAAAAATGCATATATAATATGTTGCATGTTAGATAAATATAAATAGGTAGATTGACTCTTAAAACCATGAAACATTTTGTTTATGAAATCTCTTCTGTTGCATTGATAAAAAGCTTTCGTACGCAAAGAGTTAATAGACGCTGATAGAATACCAGACTCAAGGGTCGACCACGATGAATAGATTGAGTGATGGAATATTAGAAACACTAGGAAACATAGCAGCAGAAAATAACCTCAGGGTTATGGGATGTTAAGAAAGGAGGGAAGGAAGGATTGTAAACGCAATATGAGATAGTATATGATGATTGCCATACATTTAACATCATCATCATTGAGTGCCGTTTCCACATAGATGTTGAATACCATGGAGCGCAATTCCACTGTCTCTTGCTTTGGTAGCGCAGTGTGTTATAGGTTGACGTGCCCATCTTTTAATGTTACTCGTCTATGTTATTCTTGGTCTGCCTCTGCCTCTTTTACTTCGCATTTTTCCTTCCAAGATTACTTTTAGTATGCTGTTCTGTCTTTTAATTTGTCCCAAAAAATTTCATTTGTCTGGTTTGAATTGTGTTTAGTAGCTCTATTTTCATTCTTCATTTGAATTGTGTTTAGTAGCTCTATTTTCATTCTTAATTGTTTTAAGACTACATCGTTTGCTTTCTTTTCTTTCCATCTAATTCTTCATATTTTATAAATCCACATTTCAAAGGCTTGAAATTTATGTTCTGCTTTCATGTCTAATGTCCATGTTTCTGCACCATAAAGGCATGTTGAGAAGATATAGCATTCTACAATTCTTAGTTTTAGCCCTGGTGTTATTTGTTTTCATTTTTTTAAAAGTAAAATACCCACATCACGTCAAGTGGCGTATAGGGAATATGGTGTTAGTGACCATAAATTTTACAGACACATGATTTTTGGGTAATGTGGTCGGTATTACGCCCGTGCCGCTTTACTTTCCGAGAAAAAATCAGGTACCCATTTAAGGCTGGCTGAACACGGAAGCCTTTGGTTTGGATCGTACCTTACCACTTGATCTTTGTAGTCCAGTTCACTAACCACTGAGCTATCCCAGCTCCCTATTTGTTTTCATGTTAGTATATTCTTCATGGCATTAAAATTGTTATTTGCCTTTTCTATTATTCCCATGGCTTTCTTTGGAATAGTACTTGATGAGGCTCCAATCTCTTTCATGGGGGTCAGCCACACTCGTCTACCGTGCATTGAATATACCTCTTGTTTACCACACACTTTGCTGTTTTCGCTTTCTGAGCTGTTGATTTTTTCTTATTCTTCCGCCCCATCTACCGCCACAGACTTTGTATATTCGGGATTGACATTCCCGGTAGTCGCCATTGTTGTCAAAATAGATGTCTGCCTGTCGAACCGCGAACACACATTGGCCTATCGACGACAGGTTAAAAAACATGGACACACGAAGAATAAATAATATTCCCCTGAAATATCGATAAAGTTCCCAGTCCATCCGCTCGTCAGAAGTAAACATAACTACAACGGAGAATAGCAGCACATTATTTTACAATGAGACTGTCACGTAAAATTATTTAAACACGTCAGAAAGAGCCGAGTCAGAAAAATTATCTACAATCAGCCGCTATGACACCGGAGCATATTTCACATGACAACTGAACTGTAAATATAAAACTGGGGATAGCGGGTGGCCGATGACTTGCCGGGCTCCAAATTAGGAATGACATTAAAAACTCACACCCGTACACCGCGGGGCGACTGCATTAGACAATGTGGTTTTTCTTTTCCTGTCCTGATAGCTCCTCCAGCTGACTCCAGTAATAGTGAAAATGTTAAGATTTTTTTTTTTTACACAAATCTAAACTGCACATTTATTTAATATACATAGTGAGATTATTTAAGATACATAATGGGCATGTATGGAATAACAATTGGAGGTCATGATATAAATAATCTGAGGTATGCTGATTATACAGTCTTAATCACTAAGAGTGAAAATAAGTTACAAGAAATGTTGGACATTATAGTGAAGGAAAGCAGAAATAAAAGACTCAGCCTTAGTAGCAAAAAGACAGAAGTAATGGTAGCAGCAAAGAAAAAGACATCACCGCAAAGCACAATGAAGACAAGTGGAACAATGTTAAAACAGGCAAATGAATTTAAATATCTGGAAACCATGTCAACCTCTGATGGTAGATGTACAACAGAATTAAGATGCAGACTGGCCCAGGCTAAAGCATCTTTCCAAGCAAAAAAAATGAGGAAGATACTATGCAATCCCTTTTTTACAATAGAAACAAGAAAAAGAGTTCTTAAATGTTATGTAGAGCCAGTCTTAACATATGGATGTGAATCATAGACTATAGGACAACAGACAAGAAAATCACTGGAGGCTGTAGAAATGTGGTTTTACAGAAGAATGTTGAAAGTACCATGGACAGCTAAGAAGAGTAATGAAGATGTTCTGAGAGAGGTCAAAGCAAAAAGAGAGCTAATTTCCAATATTAGGAAGAAACAACCATCATTTATTGGCCATGTAATGAGAAGAGAACAACTGGAATATATTGTAACAACTGGGGAAATTGAGGGACGAAGAGATAGAGGGAAGCAAAGAGAAAAAAAACACCAGACAGCTTTAGAGAATGGCTTGGCAGAAGGTCAACAACAGAAATGATAAATAGCTGCCGAGATCGAGAGTTGTGGAGAGACATGATCACCTACGTCATCAAGCACGGTACTTGATGATGATGATGATGATGAAACTATTCATGTAGCCTATTCCGAATTTTTTGAAAACCCCTGATTTCATCCATGCAGTAGAGATTTTTTATAAACCAGTCTTCTTGAGCATTTGCATATCTATTGCATATAAACTATGAAAGTTGCCTACCAGTGGTGAGATACTACCGAATATGGAGTAAATATTTATGAGAATTTGACGCTTTGACCGTCGCGGGTGATTTAACGTGAACAATCGCGTGTTGTAGAGTATGTCTGTTGATGTATGTTTTATGCTGTCTTCATGTTGAATTTTCGTATATTTATTCTATCTTTCTGTTCCTATATTTTTTATTTTTAAACGTCTGTCTATCCTACATTGTTGTTGTCTGCACGTCCACTCCCCTTCACTCATTTAATAACACTCTGTTGATTTCTTTTATTTAAATATTCGTATTGTTTTTCGTTCTTTATATTTTATTTTACATCTTTAAATTCGGATTTCTACATGTCTAGCGCTATGACTGCTTATTTGTACAATTTATTTCTCTTTCACACTGTAATTGTTATTCTTTCTATCTATATTCTTTCAAACTACTGCTCCCTCTTTTGTTTTTTTTTTCTTTTTCTCTCAATCTCCAACACCCTCCCACCTCCCACCACCGAGCGCTATTTCTCTTTTTCTCTTTCTCTTTATTTTCTATTATATCTTTTTCGAGCTATTTCTTCTTTGTTACTTCAATTGTTTCGTTCTCGTTACTTATCCCTCACTCTCTCTCTCTCTCTCTCTATATATATATATATATATATATATATATATATATATATATACAATTAGGTAGGTAACGAAATAGGCATGGAGGTAGGGAGGTAGTTTTGTAGTTAGGTAGGTAGGGAGTTAGGAGAAAAAGAATGAAGTTAGGGAGGTAGATAGGATGGGATGGAGGAAGGTAATTAGGTAGGGAGGAAGGTATGATGATTGGTAGATGTGTATATATATATATATATATATATCGGCTTGCTATCGGAGCTACTGAGTTTAGTGCTCTGTGCATACAGTAAGCTGTGTTTTTCATCCGGATCGTGTTTCGACATTCCGATTGCTTGCGATGAATGATGATATCGTCGTATGAGGAAAGGCAGTTCAGCTCCGTTCACTTTCGGTGTCGCTTGGCCTTATGTCTCGTAGCGTGTGCTGTAGCTGCTATGATAAGGGCTGCAGTTGCCTTTCTTTGTTTGGATCCTTCAATGAGATGAGATGTTAATTCCGATGATTCCACTGGCACGGGCGGTTCAGCATTTATGGATCTTAATTCGAACGCATTAATACCTTCGACCTTCGACTAACTACAGCTATATATATATATATATAACAGAGAGAGAGAGAGAAAGAGAGAGAGAGAGAGAAAGAGAAAGAGAGAGAGAGAAAGAGAGAGAGAGAAAGAGAGAGAGAGAAGAGAGAGAGAGAGAGAGAGAGAGAGAGAGAGAGAGAGAGAAGAGAGAGAGAAAGAGAAAGAGAGAGAAAGAGAGAGAGAGAAAGAGAAAGAGAGAGAGAAAGAGAGATAGAGAGAAAGAGAGAGAGAAAGAGAGATAGAAAAAGAGAGAGAGAGAGAAAGACAGAGAGAGAGAGAGAGAGAGAAAAAGCTTCCTTCCATTTTTTTCTTATCGTAAATATTTATATATTTTTTTCTATTCACCTTCTGACTCTCTCTCTCTCTCTCTCTCTCTCTGTCCTTCTATCTCATTATTTTGTTTTCATATTAATATGAATGATATTTTTTTTCCTCTCAAATCTCTAGTCTCATGGCTATATTTCTTATTATTTATTTTTATCCATATATCATGAACCGATATCATCACCCCAATGCAATATAATAATTATAAGGAGAATTGAAAAACAAAATATATAGAATGAAATTGTATGGTAAAAGCTTTACGTAATTAATGGACGATACAAATTTTAACGACGTTTCGGCTCAATAGGCCTTCAGCATGAACAAACACTGGGAGCCTCGATAGCTCAGTGGTTAGTGAACTAGACTACAAAGGACAAGAGGTAGGGTTCGATCCCAATCGACGGCTTCCGGGTTCACCCAGCCTTTAATGGATACTGGACTTTTATCTGGGAAAGTAAAGCGGCACGGGCGTAATACCGACCACATTACTCCAAAAATCATGTGCTGAAGGTTTGTAAGATTTAGGGTCACTAACACCATATTCCATATACGCCACTTGGCGTGACGAGGGTACTTTACTTTTTTTTTTAATGAACAAACACTTACTTACATGTCTGTGTGAGTGTTTGTTTGTTTGTTCCTACTGAAGGCATATTGAGCCTAAACGTTCAAATTTGTGTCGTCCATTAATTACGTAAAGCTTTCACCATATCATTTTTCCTATCTTTTTGTCAATTTTCCTTCACATTTAGCTTTACTGCAGCTTCGCATTTGTATGCGTTTATATGCATTTCATTGCCTTGATCCCTTACTAACATAATAATTAAGCGGGGGAAACCTAAAACAAGTGCAACGTCTCAGATTCTTAGAGCACGACAATAATAAAATCAGACGGAAGATGCACCACATAAATAAAAAGCAGAATAGCTCAGGTCAAAATAGCATTTCAGAAAATGCAAAAAGTATTGGGTAACAAACATAAATCAAAAGAATTGAGAAACCCAATTTTGACATATGTAAGCGAATTATGGACAGTCGACAAAACAAATGAAAGGTAATTAGAGTTCACAGATTTGGGATTTCGCAGAAGGATGTTGAAAGTTCCCTGGGAAGATAAAAAGACCAATGAGGAGAATCTCAAAGAAGCAACACAAAAGAGAGCTAAGAAAAAAAAACATCAGAAAGAAACAATCGACATTTTTCGGGCACATCACGAGATAAGGAAACAACAGATAAAATGGTTTGGCCACGTGACAAGGCAGGAAGAACAAAACACAACACAGCGAGCCTTCAACGAACGTTATGAGAAGACCAGACCCAAGGGGCGACCACGAAAAAGAATGGTCGATGGAATATTAGAAGCACTAGGAAACATAACAGCAGCAGAGGCGAACAGAAAAACAAAAGACCGCAATTTATATCTCCCATCGACGCTGAAAGGCAGATGAGGAAGGAAAGAAGAAGAAGAAGAAGCTCACGAGAAGAAGAAAATTGGAGTACGTGATTACAACCAGGCAAAATACAGGGAAAGAAAGTTCGCGGATGACAAAGAGAGAAGATACTAGATAGCTTGGTGTCATGTCATGGAAAACAGTCAGCAACAGAATTGATACGGTTTGCTGAAGGCAGAGAATTGGGCATGATCGCCTACGCCACCTGGTGTGATACATGATGATGATGATGCTCTACATGCATAATTTAATGTAAAGTAATTCAGCTTAAATGATAACACAAAATTCATAGTTATATATATATATATATTTTTAAATACTATATGGAATACGTAATACAAGTATATAGATTTACATAATAAAAAATATATTGATTTACGTGATAACAAATACATATTTTAAAATAAAATCTACATCCATTTACATTTGTTAAACTATGAACCCGAAACACTCATTGCTCGACGGTACCCACTTCTGATGGTCAGATTGCCTCCTGCTGCAAATTCTGAATAACGAGTATCCTAGTACTTATTTCAAAAAGACAAGCTTCCCTGCCCGACCTTACTAGGCGTGTGGGGAACATGGTGTTATAGTCTGTTCACAAATTCGTGCCCACAGAGTTAATCATTTATCTCGGAAACTGATGAATTTTTGTATTTCTTTTTCATGAAATCTTATTTTTCCACCGACCTTCAGATTTTATAACATTTAAGTACAAAGGTAGTCTGAATTTTGCACAAATCGTTTTTTGATATATAATTTTAGGAAAATATCAAACCGTGTACTCTAAACATTAGATTTTACTGTAAATTATGTTAATTTTCTAACAATGCAAGCCAAAGGCGTATCCGTATTCCATTGAATAGTAATATAACCGACCCCTTTTAGATTCCTTGCAAAAGTGCATGTACAATAACACAGTTACCTTTTGTATAGTGATGAATTTACACTTTAAACTCTTCATAGTTTTAAAAATCAAGTAGTCACTTCACAACAGCTTACAAATTATCACACATACAGGAATATTCATTAATAGTAAATGTTTTGTCAAAATATGCCTCTGAACCAATTTAACAAGAGACATGAAATAAAATTACCAAAAAAAAAATCCTCGGAGTGGCGCGTGTCTTACAAGTTAAGAGTGCGAAACGGTGCTAAGATTGTGTGGTATGCACGTGAAATTTGTCTTTTTAATTGGTGAGTTGATTACAACAAATGTGGGTGTTATAAAATCCTAAAATTTAGGACAAGCAAGAAAAACATATTTTTATACAACCCACATAAGCAAAAATATTTCCTAAATGCATTACAGTAGGGCAAAAAAACATCAGACTGAAGGTCGGTGAAAAAATAAGATTGCAAGTCAAAAATTACATAAATTCATCAGTTTCGAGATAATTAATAAACTCTGTGGGCACGAATTTGTGAACTAATTATAGTAACCATATTTTTCTTTGACCACTGCACATTTGTGAGTGATGTGGTCAGTATCACTTTACTGTACTTCCCAGAAAAAAAAAATCACACGTACTTATTTTTAGAGGCTGGGTGATCCCCGGAGCCTTTTTAGCCAGAAAACAAAATCTGCGACTGCTGGCGATCAAACCCGGACCCTTATGGTTAGGAAGTGAGAACACTGACCACTCAGCCACCGACCCTCCTATCACTTGTTATATATTGTATAACAAAAACTACAAGAGCTTACATAACAAAAACTACAAGAGCTTACATAACTAAAACTACAAGAGCTTACATAACTAACACTTCAACATCATCAGCATAAAGTATCAAGCCTGCTGGCATAGGTGATCATGTCTCTCCACAAATTTCGATCTCGACAGTTATTTATCATTTCTGTTGTTGACCTTCTGCCTAGCCATTCTCTTAAGCTGTCTGGTACCTTTTCTCTTTGCTTTCCTCCACCCCCTCGTCCCTCAATTTTCCCAGTTGTTACAATATATTCCAGTTGTTCCCTTCTCATTACATGGCCAAAAAATGATGATTGTTTCTTCCTAATATTAGAAATTAGCTCTCTTTTTGCTTTGGCCTCTTTCAGAACGTCTTCATTCCTCTTCTTAGCTGTCCATGGTATTCTCAATATTCTTCTGTAAAACCCCGTTTATACTGACTCCAGTGATTTTCTTGTCTTTTGTCCTATTGTCCTTGATTCACAACCACATGTTAAGACTGGTTCTACGTAACATTTAAGAACTGTTTTTCTTGTTTCTACTGTCAAAAATGGATTGCACAGTACCTTCCTTATTTTTTGGATAGCTGCTAATGCCTGATCCACTCTGCATATCCACCCGTGCGCTGCCGGGGCTCGAAAGGGGAGTAGAGAATAGCGGCGCTGTACCCTACCAGGCATGTTCGTAAGAGGTGAAAAAGGAGGGTTGGGCATGGGACCGGCTATCCCATACTGTAAAAATAAATAAGCTGAAAAAACTTAACAAACATGGACAAGTCAAAGAAAGAAAAAGTAAATTCGCCATCCAGGAAAGATAAGGGCTCTCTGTCTAAGAGACGTATGACGCAAGGCGGAGAAAGCCGTAAGGAGTCCGGGTTGCCGACTCACCCTTTGTCTACCAGGAAATCCTCCAGAATTGGCACCTGGAATGTACGTACTCTAAACGATCAGGGAAAAGTTGCTCAGGTAGCAGCAGAAATGACAAACTACAAGATAGATATTCTGTGAATGTGTGAAACAAGATGGCTAGGAACGGGTAAAATAAAACTAAATACAGGAGAGATTATTTTATCATCAGGACACCAGGAACCTGGAGCACAACATAGTGAAGGGGTAGCTATAATGCTATCAAGGAATGCACAGAAGACACTAATAGAATGGGAAGCAGTAGGACCAAGACTAATGAGAGTAGCATTTAAAACAACCAAAAAAAAAAAAATTACGCATTTTCCAATGCTATGCACCAACAAGGATGATTTAGTTAAAGATGATTTCTATAAACAGCTACAATGTCAGATGGATGCAAGATGAGTCAAGGATATTATAATCTTGATGGGGGACCTAAATGCTAAAGTAGGATCAGGCAACAGAGGCTTCGAAGAGATTATAGGAAAACATGGAGTTGGAGATATAAACGAGAATGGAGAGATATTTGTGAATTTCTGCGCCCTTAATCAAGTGAGCCTAGGAGGAACAATATTCCAACATAAATGAATACACAAAGCTACAAGGGTGTCATCAAATCATAGAACGGAAAATCAAATTAATCATATATGTATTAATAATAAGTTTAAGTCATCCTTACAGGATGTAAAAGTATATAGAGGGGCAGATGTAGCTTCTGATCATCATCTTCTGTTAGCCAAACTTAAAATTAAACTAAAAAGGTATACTACAACGAATAAGGGTAGAAAGTATTTCAATGTATGGTTTCTTAAAGAACAAGGAATTAAAGATAAATTCGCAGTCACAATATCAAACAAATACCAAGTCCTCCAACAACTAGAAAATACAATCAATATAGAAGATCATTGGAAACAGGTAAAAGCCTAGACACAGGAAGCTTACAAGAGGTGAACAAAGAAGTATGGTAAAGTACTATGTTCACTAACATAGAATTATGGAAATGTACAAGTCAAATAGCAGTGGATAAAGAGAAAGAGCGACGACGATGGCGCTGGATACGACACACACTACGGAAGCCAACTGAGTGTATTACACAACAGGCGCATTTTTGAAATCCCCAGGGGAAAAGACAAAGAGGAAGACCAAGGAATTTTCGGAGAAGACAGATAGAAACAGAGAGGAAGATGATGGGGAAGACATGGAATGATCTTAAAAAGAATGGCAAAAAACAGAATGACTTTGAAAGTGTTTGTTGAAGACCTATGCTCCACTGGGAGCTGAAAGTGTTTGT
Source organism: Megaustenia siamemsis (assembly GCA_032433765.1). Classification (NCBI taxonomy): domain Eukaryota; kingdom Metazoa; phylum Mollusca; class Gastropoda; order Stylommatophora; family Ariophantidae; genus Megaustenia; species Megaustenia siamemsis. The sequence goes on from JAVIAB010000049.1 coordinate 20,649,478, forward strand.
TGAAGACCTATGCTCCACTGGGAGCTGAAAGTGTTTGTTGAAGACCTATCCTCCACAGGTAGCTGAAAGGCAGAAGTAGACTCTGCATATCACCTCTGTTGTACATCTTCCGTCTGAGGTTAACAAAGTTACCAAATATAAATAAATACTTGTACGTATGGCCTTTGGCGTCTTGACAGACGGTTGGTAGCAAGCAATCATGATAAGTCAGTAGTTTTGTAAAGCATTAGTGTCTCATACTGGGTCTTGCTCTACTGAACATCTCTCGTGGCTGAATTTGCTAATCCTGGACACACAGATACATTCACATAACGAGCAAGGTATATTTTCGGTACATGGCCTCTGTCTATTTTCTCTTGCGCCTTTTGTCTTCTGAATTTGATATCAGCACTCTCTCGAAAGTTGCTGTGCCATTTTTATATTTCCTCTCCATGTGCAACGATCCGCAGCCACATTTCCCAGTTTCTTTTACTTATAGACAATTCCCTCAATGAAGCCCTGCAAACAATTCTTATATCTCAGCACTGGTCTGCCCTTTGGTCTCTTTCCGTCCTTAAGTTCGCCATATAATATTTGTTTGGGAATACGATTCTTTGCCATTCATCTTATGTGTAATAAACCCTCACAGCAATGAAACAGATTATCTCAAAGTACCGTACCCCTTTAAATACCAGACCCCGAAACTGGGACCTTATTAGACAATTTACTTATCTGAGTGGCAGTGTTCCTTAGCGTTTGGCTTTTCGTGGCAAGACGCTGTGTCACTGAGTACGGGTTCGATCCTGATTTTGTCCATATATTGTTCTTTTTTTTCTGTTGTTGATTATTTGTCATTTTGTTTCCGAGTGCTGTAAACATACCTCTTCCTCTGAATTGACTCGCTGATCATCGCCTCGGAAGTTTCCCTCTATAATAATATACATTTATTATTATTTGTCTCCAACCGTATTAGAGAAGAGCTGACAGTGTGCTCTAGCTTGTTTTCTCGCGGCAAGGCGCAGAGTTGAGGAGTATTCTTCTGCCTGTTGATTGCACTTTTCTCTTCTCTTGCTGATTATTTGTGATCTTTTTTCCCCCCGAATGCTGTAAACATACCACTTCCCATAAAATGATTCGCTGATCTATCGCCACGGAAGCTTCAACCTCCAATATAATATTTATTTCTTCTCTCTCTCTCTCTCTCTCTCTCTCTCTCTCTCTCTCTCTCTCTCTCTCTCTCTCTCTCTGCTATCAGGACTTAATCAGAGTAGGATTCCATACTCTCACATGAAGTCAGCTGTCAGGTTAAGTGTGTTGATCGCCCCCACAGACAGAACATCACAATTAGAGTCTGCCAGATCCACTCTGATTGAACACCCGTTAAAACGTTGCACTGTATTCTGCGCCAGAGGCCCTGTGCATCCGATTTCAGCCAGCATTTTATTCGGGTTTGCTTTCCATAGCCTTTGATTGTCCCCAATTTTCCTGCAAGGCAGCAGATTGTCTTTTCTGTAGGAGTATTCTGCCCTTGGATGGTCGGCCCTCCCATGTTTATTTCTTATTATACATCTCTTTGTAATAAAAAAAAAAGTAAAGTACCCCCCGTCACGCCAAGTGCCGTACAGGGAATATGGTGTTAGTGACCATCAATTTTACAGACCTTCGGCACAGGATTTTTGGGACAATGTGGTCGGTATTACGCCCGTACCGCTTTACTTTTACCAGAAAACAATTCGGTACCCATTAAAGGCTGGGTGAACCGGAAGCCGTCGGTTGGGATCGAACCCTACCCCTTGTCCTTTGTAGTCCAGTTCACTAACCACTGAGCTATCTCTTTGTAATAAAAAAAAAAGTAAAGTACCCCCCGTCACGCCAAGTGCCGTACAGGGAATATGGTGTTAGTGACCATCAATTTTACAGACCTTCGGCACATGATTTTTGGGACAATGTGGTCGGTATTACGCCCGTACCGCTTTACTTTTACCAGAAAACAATTCGGTACCCATTAAAGACTGGGTGAACCGGAAGCCGTCGGTTGGGATCGAACCCTACCCCTTGTCCTTTGTAGTCCAGTTCACTAACCACTGAGCTATCTCTTTGTAATAAAAAAAAAAGTAAAGTACCCCCCGTCACGCCAAGTGCCGTACAGGGAATATGGTGTTAGTGACCATCAATTTTACAGACCTTCGGCACATGATTTTTGGGATAATGTGGTCGGTATTACGCCCGTACCGTTTTACTTTTACCAGAAAAAAATCCTGTACCCATTAAAGGCTGGGTGAACCGGAAGCCGTCGGTTGGGATCGAACCCTACCCCTTGTCCTTTGTAGTCCAGTTCACTAACCACTGAGCTATCTCTTTGTAATAAAAAAATAAAGTAAAGTACCCCCGTCACGCCAAGTGCCGTATAAGGAATATGGTGTTAGTGACCATCAATTTTACAGACCTTCGGCACAGGATTTTTGGGACAATGTGGTCGGTATTACGCCCGTACCGTTTTACTTTTACCAGAAAAAAATCCTGTACCCATTAAAGGCTGGGTGAACCGGAAGCCGTCGGTTGGGATCGAACCCTACCCCTTGTCCTTTGTAGTCCAGTTCACTAACCACTGAGCTATCTCTTTGTAATAAAAAAATAAAGTAAAGTACCCCCGTCACGCCAAGTGCCGTATAAGGAATATGGTGTTAGTGACCATCAATTTTACAGACCTTCGGCACAGGATTTTTGGGGTAATGTGGTCGGTATTACGCCAGTGCCGCTTTACTTTCCCAGAAAAATATCCGGTACCCATTAAAGGCTGGGTGAACCGGAGCCGTCGGTTGGGATCGAACCCTACCTCTTGTCCTTTGTAGTCCAGTTCACTAACCACTGAGCTATCGCGGCTCTACATCTCTCTTTGTGATGGGCAGGAAAGAGAAGGAGGGGCGGGGCCGAGGTGGAAAATAGGGGAGGGTCAGATACAAAAGCTGGATAATTCTAGGTCTTTCCACGCTATAATAAACTGCCATTCCGGGTTGTATATGCAAATGAGCCCTGTGACGTCATATAAACTTAATGCGGTGAGATAAACCACGTGACTTCAGGAAACCAAGGCCTGGCTACACCAGGACCTTAACCCTTCATTCCCTGATTCCTTTAACTCAATCATCCCTTCAGCATGATTTGTCTAGGGGGACAATTTGGAAGATTTTTCGGCCACTTTTCCGTTCGTTCCATCTCAATTCTCGGAGGTTTTTTTTCCTTCTATTTTTACGATCTCACTGGCTCTTTTCAGTTGTTACGTTCCCTTCATGTTTTTTTTTTTTATTTCTGTATTTTTTCTCATTTATTTTACTTCTCTAATTTATTACATTTCATTGCTCTTTGATACTTTTCTTTTCCTATTTACTTATTACCGCATATCTTTTGCATAACGCCGCACTCACCAAAGATGTCTGAAATAATCTGCATCTATCCTTATCTCCAACTTCTTCTGTTGTCATGTTCAAGATGTCTTGAAACCACCTTCTTTTTGGTCTGTCCTTGATGTCTTGAAATTACCTTCTTTTTGGTCTGTCCTTGGTGTAAAACCACCTTCTTTTTGGTCTGTCCTTGATGTCTTGAAACTACCTTATTTTTGGTCTGTCCTTGATGTCTTGAAACTACCTTCTTTTCGGTCTGTCCTTGATGTCTTGAAACGACCTTATTTTTGGTCTGTCCTTGATGTCTTGAAACGACCTTATTTTTGGTCTGTCCTTGATGTCTTGAAACTACCTTCTTTTCGGTCTGTCCTTGATGTCTTTAAACGACCTTATTTTTTATCTGTCCTTAATATCTTGAAACCACCTTATTTTTGGTCTGTCCTTGATGAGTCGCCCAGGAACCAGGCCTTCCATTATTGATCTTTCCTGTGCCCGCTGTACGTTATTTTTTTTTTCTCTTTCGCCAGCATTTTACCTCTGACGAAGTCCCTTTAGACTAGGAACTGAATTTTGCGTGTTAATCCGTTTTTCCCTGGCAGTCGTGTGCATAGGGGTCCCTCACCGCACAAGCAGATAACCCTGTCTTCTAAGGTACTCATATTTTTTTCCGTCCATAAGTATTTGACGTTTCAACCCGGGCTTCGCTGCTGAGAACATGGGGTGGCTGCCGCAGAGACAGATAGACATAAGTCTATCTCTGTCTTTCCATTTGTCTGTAAGTCTATCTATGTCTTTCCATTTGTCTGTAAGTCTATCTATGTCTATCAATGTCTTTCCATTTGTCTGTAAGTCTATCTCTGTCTTTCCATTTGTCTGTAAGTCTATCTGTCTTTCTATTTTTTTTCCATTTGTCTGTAAGTCTATCTATGTCTTTCCATTTGTCTGTAAGTCGATCTATGTCTATCTATGTCTTTCCATTTGTCTGTAAGTCTATCTATGTCTATCTTTTTGTCTGTAAGTCTATCTATGTCTATCTTTTTGTCTGTAAATCTACCTATGTCTATCTATGTCTATCTATGTCTATCTATGTCTATCTATGTCTATCCCTTTGTCTGTATGTCTATCTATGTCTATCTATGTCTATCTATATCTATCTATGTCTATCCCTTTGTCTGTAAATCTACCTATGTCTATCTATGTCTATCTATGTCTATCCCTTTGTCTGTAAATCTACCTATGTCTATCTATGTCTATCTATGTCTATCTATGTCTATCCCTTTGTCTGTAAATCTACCTATGTCTATCTATGTCTATCTATGTCTATCCCTTTGTCTGTATGTCTATCTATGTCTATCCCTTTGTCTGTAAGTCTATCTATGTCTATCCCTTTGTCTGTATGTCTAACTATGTCTATCTATGTCTATCCCTTTGTCTGTAAGTTTATCTATGTCTATCTATGTCTATGTCTATCTATGTCTATCCCTTTGTCTGTATGTCTTTCTATGTCTATCTATGTCTATCCCTTTGTCTGTAAGTCTATCTATGTCATTCCATTTGTCTGTAAGTCTATCTATGTCTATCCCTTTGTCTGTAAATCTATCTATGTCTATCCCTTTGTCTGTAAGTCTATCTATGTCTATGTCTATCCCTTTGTCTGTAAGCCTATCTATGTCTATGTCTATCCCTTTGTCTGTAAGCCTATCTATGTCTATCTATATCTATCTATGTCTATCCCTTTGTCTGTAAGTCTATCTATGTCTATCCCTTTGTCTGTAAGTTTATCTATGTCTATCTATGTCTATCTATGTCTATCTATGTATATCTATGCATATCTATGTCTGTCTATGTCTATCTATGTCTATCTATGTCTTTCCATTTGTCTGTAGTCTATATATGTCTATCTATGTCTATCTATGTCTATCTATGTCTATCTATGTCTTTCCATTTGTCTGTAGTCTATCTATGTCTATCTATGTATATCTATGTCTATCCCTTTGTCTGTAAGTCTATCTAAGTCTATCTATGTCTATCCCTTTGTCTGTAAGTCTATCTAAGTCTATCTAAGTCTATCTATGTCTATCCCTTTGTCTGTAAGTTTATCTATGTCTTTCCATTTGTCTGTAGTCTATCTATGTATATCTATATATATCTATGTATATCTATGTATATCTATGAATATCTATGTATATCTATGTATATCTATGTCTATCTATGTCTATTTATATCTATCGTGTCTATCTATGTCTATCTGTGTCTATCTATGTCTATCTGTGTCTATCTATGTCTGTCTGTGCTATGGTCCCTAACAACACATTGTCCACTCCAGTTGAATTCTCTCATTGACGTTGAACAGAAAATGATATCAAAATAAGGATATCAAAAGCAAGAGGAGCGTTTGTTGCACTGAGAAACATACGGAAATCTAAAGAAATTGGGTTTAAATACAAAAATAAAAATTTTCAACTCCAATGTTAAGTCGGCCCTATTTTATGGCTGTGAAACATGGAGAACAACAACATTGACAATCATGAAGATACAGACTGTCATGATATGATACTTACGCAGAATAAAAGGATGGAAATGGCAGGACAAATTCACTAACAAAGAATTATGGAAATGTACCAATCAAATACCAGTGGATAAAGAGATACAGCTAAGACGATGGCGCTGGATCGGACACACACTGCGGAAGCCAACTGAGCGTATTACACAACAGGCCCTTTTTTGGAATCCCCAGGGGAAAAGACAAAGACGAAGACCAAGGAATTCTTGGAGAAGACAGATAGAAGCAGAGATGAAGATGATGGGGAAGACATGGAATGATCTTAAAAGAATGACAAAAAACTGAATGACTTGGAAAGTGTTTGTTGAAGATCTATGCTCCACAGGGAGCTAAAAAGGTAGAAGAAGAAGTAGAAGAAGTTGAATTCTCTCGTTGACTCTATTCTCCTATTCTAGTGGACGATTTAATATATGAGGAAAGATATTTGACACATACTCACACCACAGCAAGTCATTATCTACAACGATTGATGTTTCAACATCTGTTGGCATCTGCGTTACTCCGTTCATCTTTGCTGCTATGTCACCTGCACCGGCCTTCTAGACATCAACTTATGAAATCGACTTTTTCCAGAAGCGATGTGAAGTCTACAAACAAACGTGGTGTATTTACGCGGGACAGTGATTTACGATGCTTACATTTACGCGTCCGAGACTTGTGCCGACTGGAATATATGCAATTTACATAAAGGGAATATGCCTGCTGATATTATTTACGAGTGTATGGTTTATATGATGCCGCCATTTGCAAAATATCTCATTCTGCCTTTTCTCCCTTCAATCTTAAAGAGTTCTGTTAACATTCAATAAAACATTACAGGACGAATGTACATGTTGTTTCTCATCGTTCGATGCATCCGAACTCGTGATACAATTATTGATATCTGACTGCACTCCATCTAGGAACACTATTTCCTTGTTTATAAACCAATTCTAGTGTTCTCGTTTATATTTCTGCATTATATTATGTCGGCATTGCTCATTGTTGTTTAATTTGATGTTTCTACACAATAAAATTACTACATTGTTTTAACAATGTATTATTGTCTTTATTTTATTTTCCCATCGTCAGCTTTATAGCTTGCCCGTAGAAATACATCATCATCATCATCATCATCATTCTCATTTGAGGGCTGTCTCCGTATGGAAGGTTGGCTACCATGGTGCATCATTCGGCTGTCTCTTGCTTTGATGGTGCAGTTTGTCATAGGCTGACTTCTCTATATTTTGATGTTACTCGTCCATGTTAGTCTTGGTCTGCCTCTGTCTCTTGCTTTGATGGTGCAGTTTGTCATAGGCTGACTTCTCTAGATTTTGATGTTACTCGTCCATGTTAGTCTTGGTCTGCCTCTGTCTCTTGCTTTGATGGTGCAGGTTGTCATAGGCTGACTTGTCCATCTTTTGATGTTACTCGTCCATGTTAGTCTTGGTCTGCCTCTGTTTCTTGCTTTGATTGTGCAGGGTTGTCATAGGCTGACTTGTCCATCTGTTAATGTTACCCGTCCATGTTAGTCTTGGTCTGCCTCTGTTTCTTGCTTTGATTGTGCAGGTTGTCATAGGCTGACCTGTCCATCTTTTGATGTTACCCGTCCATGTTAGTCTTGGTCTGGTTCAACCTTTTACATTGTATTTTCTCTTCCAAGATTACTTTTAGTATGCTGCTGTTTCTTTTAACATGCTTAAAAAATTGCATTTGTCTTGTTTGAATTGTGTTTAGTAGTTCTCTTTTAATTTTTAGTTGTGATAAGACTTCATCGTTTGTTTTCTCTTTTTAACACAAAATAAAATTATATATCAGTTATCACAAAATGTGAAGTAAAATGACGCTTCGTGTCACATGGTGTATGATGTTAGTGCCCATCATTTTTATAGACCTTCGGTACATGATTTTTTTGGGTAATGTGGTCAGCAATACGCCCGTACTTTTAATTTTTTATTCATGAAAAATAAACCGGGTACCAATTTAAGACTGGGTGAACCTGCTAAAAAGACCAATGAGGAAATTCTCAAAGAGGCCAACACAAAAAGGGAGCTCTTTAAAAAAAACATCAGAAAGAAGCAATCAACATTTTTTTGGCACAACATGAGAAAATGAAAGTTGGAATACTTGGTTACAACTGGCAAAATAAAAGGAAAGAGAGATCGTGGGCGACAAAGGGAGAAACTACTGGATAGCTTGGTGTCATGGCATGGAAAACAGTCAACAACAGAACTGATACGATGCACTGTAGATAGAAGATTGTGGAGGGACATGATCACCTACGCCAACCGGTATGGCACATGATGATGATGATGATGAACCCGGAAGCCGTCGATCAGGATGTCTTGTTCTTAGCAGTTCAATTCACTAACATCTGAGCTATCGCGGCTTGGTATACATCAGTTCCACTATTTAAATTTTCTTCTTTTTTTCTCCTTTGCAATGACAGGCAGAGATCAAAAGCTGGGAGATGTAATTAAAGTTGTCCCCCAGCTTCCCATAGTTTTTCGTGCTGGCTTGCAACTGTAGGCCAAAACTTGTGTTCTTTGACAGCGTCCAGCAATGCAGTTTTGCAGTTTCTAACAAAAGTGTCGTCATTTCAACCGCTGGTGTAAGAGGTAATGAAAGGGCGGACAGACTTACCAGATTGGATGGTGTTGAATGCGGAAGGGCAATGGACTGCGATAACATTCTGAAACCCCACTGACAAAGGACGAAAAAGAACGGATTAAAAAAAAGTACTCTGATTCTTTCTTAAATGTTATATAGAGCTAGTCTTAACATATGGATGTGAATCATGGACAATAGGACAACAGACAAGAAAGTCACTGGAGGCTGTAGAAATGTGGTTTTACAGAAGAATGTTGAGAATATCCTGGACAGCTAAGAAGAGTACTGAAAATGTTCTGAAAGAAGCCAAAGTAAAAAGAGAGCCAATCTCCAATATTAGGAAGAAACAATCATCATTTTGTTGGCTATGTAATGAGAAGAGAACAGCTGGAATATATTGTAACAACTGGGACAATTGAGGGACGAGGGGTTAGAAGAAAGCAAAGAGAAAAAATACCAGACAGCTTAAGAGAATGGCTTGGCAGACGGTCAACAACAGAAATGATAAATGACTGTCGAGATCGAAAGTTGTGGAGAGACATGATCACCTACGCCAGCAGGCCCGGTCCTGGATGATGATGAAAAAACAATAACCGAGAAGTAGGAGAATTAACTGCAGATCGTGAATCGTGGAGAACTATGATTTCTGCTCTAAGTTGCTCAGACTTCGGTCGGAGCGTAAACATTTTCTTTTTCTGCGGTCTCCAGTATTTTACCTCTGACGAAGTCCCTAGAGACTTCTTCTTTTTCTTCTTCTATCCTTCCTCTATTGCCGTTGGCGTCGAGGGGAGAAACAATCTGCGATTCTTTGCTCTTCTGTTGGCATCTTCTGATGTTATTCCTCCTAGTGACTCTAGTATTACCTTTATCCATCTCTTTCTCGGTCTTCCTCTTAATCTGGCGTTTTCGTAGCGTTTGTTTATGGCTCTTTGAGTCATTGTTAGTTCTTTCTGCCTTGTTATGTGGTCGAACCAATTTATCTGTTGTTTCTTTATGTATTCGATGGCTGGTTCAATTTCGAGTTTCTTCCTCAGGTCAGTGTTTCTTACTCTGTCCCTTAAGCTGTTTCCTGTCATTCTTCTGACACATTTCATTTCGGTGGTCGTTATCTTTCTTATTGTTCTAGAGTCCTGTGTCCAATTCTGGCACTGATAGCACTGAGTTGGTAGGAAAATTGATTTGTATATTGCCCTTTTTGCTTCCGTAGTTATTGCTTTGTTTTTCAATAGTGTTGATACTTGGCTTATAACTTGGCATGCTTTGTTACACCTTATATCTATCTCTGACTCTTGGTTATTGTCTTGTGTTAGCGTGCTACCCAGATATTTAAAATTGTCAACTTGCTTCAAAGATGTATTATCTATAATGATGTATAGTTTTTCTTTCTTTCTCGCTATTTTCTCCCTAGAGACTAGGAACTGCATTTTGCGTGTTAATCCATTTCTCCCTAGAGACTAGGAACTGAATTTTGCGTGTTAATCCATTTTTTCCTGGCAGCCGTGTGCACAGGGGCCCCTCACCGCACAGGCAGATAACTCTGTCTTCGGAAGTACTCATATTTTTTCCGTCGATGAGTAATTGACGTTTCAAGCCGGGCCTCGCTGCTGAGACCAGGGGTGGTCGCCGCAGAGAGAAATCATAAATAAAAATCCCAACTGGTGCAGCCGGGATTTGAACACACAACCTCTCTATCTCGAGGCCGGCGTCTTGCCTCGAGACCAACCAGTCCTCCGGAGCGGAAAATGAAATATAATATTCCTCACAGTTTAAGAAAGACTAGGAGCCTTCCTGCACTGTAAATTTTACGTTTTTCGGTAATCCTGTCAGCACTACTCCAAACCCGTCTTTCATTCGTACTCACACAAGTAATCGTCCCAGTAATTTCAATCTGAGTACTTTATGAACCTTTGTCTGGAATCAATCCCGACCCCATATCCACAGGAGATCAGTGAGTACACACACTAAACACTCACTACCACGACTCAGAGACAGGGATCAATTGAGAATGCTAACAAACATGGACAGCATCATGAACATCAACAAACGGGTGGCGTGTAGAAATTGCAGGAAATTCTGAGACCGGATACGAGTGGTGTTTGCCGATCAATGTATTAAAAGACACCAGAGGATTGCCAACATGAGAATTTGATTATCGAAATTAGTTCCCCTCGATCCACCTCAGGCACGTGTTACTGCGCTTTATATTGAGGGACCTTGTAACATGGGGCGTGGTCATGACCTAGTTGAGATCGGGAGGTGATTTAGTGGAGTTGTAAAGTTAGGTTTGCGTAAAGTAAAGATCCTGGCTTCATTATTGATCTTATTTGTGGACTATATATATATATATATATATATACAGTCATTCTGAAGAACGTAAGAAATACAAGGGCAAAGGAAGTAGAATAAACAAGGAAACAAGCAAATAATTGCAATGCTGCGGTAAAGCTGGTAGTACGGAGCCTGTAGTGGGAGTGACGTACACTCCAAGGTGTGGTGGCAGCTTTACAAAAGAGGAACACAACAAAATACTGACGTTTCGGCCTACGGCCTTCTTCAGAAGACAAGGACAACGACAACAATCTATAAGGCACAGATGTCTATAGCTACATGTTGGATGATGAAGTTAGGAGGAGGTGGACGGAGGGATGGGAGATGAGAAAGAGTTGTGTCACATGTTAAAGGATAGGTGAAGTGTAGAGATATACTATTATAAGTATAGATAAATAATGTAGAACTATGAAAAAAAATATTCAAAATTAATAACATAAACAAACCAGGACTCACACAGCTCAACATAGACACAGATAACCTCATTCACATACATGGCATACGATTGGTGATGTAATGAATCCAGGACACTCCAACACAGGAGACAAATAATAATAAATGAATATTATTATAGAGGGAAACATCCGAGGCGATAATCAGTGAATCAATTCAGAGGAAGATGTATGTTTACAGCACTCGGAAAAAATGACAAATAATCAAGAACAGAAAAAAATATGGACCAAGACAGGATCGAACCCGTACTCAGTGGCACAGCGCCTTGCCACGAAAAGCCAAACGCTAGGGAACACTGCCATTCAGGTTACAACGGTAGATTACAACGATGGTCATGTACGACTGAACAACCACATCAATAGAATACAACGACGGTCATGTACCACTGAACAACCACATCAATAGAATACAACGACGGTCATGTACCACTGAACAACCACATCAATAGAATACAACGACGGTCATGTACCACTGAACAACCTCATCAATAGAATACAACGACGGTCATGTACCACTGAACAACCTCATCAATAGAATACAACGACGGTCATGTACCACTGAACAACCTCATCAATAGAATACAACGACGGTCATGTACCACTGAACAACCTCATCAATAGAATACAACGACGGTCATGTACCACTGAACAACCACATCAATAGAATACAACGACGGTCATGTACCACTGAACAACCACATCAATAGAATACAACGACGGCCATGTACCGCTGAACAACCACATCAATAGAATACGACGGTCATGTACCACTGAACAACCACATCAATAGAATATATTGAAACCAAACTCCAACATGTCCACTCTGTGAACATCCACATGAAACAGAACATCACCTTTTTGAATGTCCAAAGCTCACTGACATCAGAGCAACTCTACTTCCTCAAAGACCTGATAAATGGAACACCTTGTACAGAACTACAAGGGAACTCAGAAATACCTGCAGATATAATTACATGGCGCTGGGCCAAAGGGAATCAGCTCACCGGCTTCTGGATCCATACCAACAACAACAACAAAACAAAAGCAATGTTTCAATTCTGAGAATACAAGTGTTATAACTACATCTAGGGCCATCAAAGATCAACTACCCCGAAATGCCATTTTACTGTCTCCTGTCTTGATAGTGCACCTTGCCATAGATACACACACCCTTCTTTTGATATTATCAGTCAACTTTAGTATTGGTCTGCCTCTGTCTTGCACTTTTTGCTACACAATAATCCTCAGTAGAGTACTGTCTCTGTCTTGCACTTTTTGCTACACAATATTCCTCAGTAGAGTACTGTCTCTGTCTTGCACTTTTTGCTACACAATAATCCTCAGTAGAGTACTGTCTCTGTCTTGCACTTTTTGCTACACAATAATCCTCAGTAGAGTACTGCCTCTGTCTTGCACTTTTTGCTACACAATAATCCTCAGTAGAGTACTGTCTCTGTCTTGAACTTTTTGCTACACAATAATCATCAGTAGAGTACTGTCTCTGTCTTGCACTTTTTGCTACACAATAATCCTCAGTAGAGTACTGCCTCTGTCTTGCACTTTTTGCTACACAATAATCCTCAGTAGAGTACTGTCTCTGTCTTGCACTTTTTGCTACACAATAATCCTCAGTAGAGTACTGTCTCTGTCTTGCACTTTTTGCTACACAATAATCCTCAGTAGAGGATTGCCTCTCTTTACAAGTCCCAAGAATTGAAGTTTTCTTGTTTGAATTGTGTTAAGTACTTTTTTCCCCCATTTTCAGCGAAATTCAAAACTTCCATGATTGTCCTCTTTTCCCTTCAGGCCAATTCTCCCCACTTTTCTATAGATCCACATTTCAAAGACTTCACTTTTCTACACATCCACATTTCAAAGACTTCACTTTTCTACACATCCACATTTCAAAGACTTCACTTTTCTACAGATCCACATTTCAAAGACTTCACTTTTCTACATATCCACATTTCAAAGACTTCACTTTTCTACACATCCACATTTCAAAGACTTCACTTTTCTACAGATTCACATTTCAAAGACTTCACTTTTCTACAGATCCACATTTCAAAGACTTCACTTTTCTACACATCCACATTTCAAAGACTTCACTTTTCTGCTCCAGTTTTCTTATTTAAAAATCCTTAGCGGACGGAACATACAACCGTGTTTGGACGCACCCATTTTCGAACACAACTTTGAACACGTACCAGCTGCAACACATTTATTGATTAATCTGCTATTTCTCATAGTCTTGCATGCTCTTTTCATGTATATATATATACATTTCGAGCCGTAGCCGGCCCATAGGGCGTAGACCAAGATACTCCTTCTATTATCTCAATTTTTATTTTGTAGTTTTCAATTCTTTTAAAGATATTTTATCAAATCTCGTCATTTGTCTCTGGTCTGTGCAAGCAGCTCTATCTCATTGAGGGAGCCGATTCCTGCTGCTCTAGCCTCTCTCATCAATGTTCTTCTCAGTGTCTCTCTGGGTCTTCCTCTTTTCCTCTTACTGTTGTTTCCCACATGAGGGCTTGCTTTGCTATACGGTTATTATCTCTTTTCATCACATATATATATAAAAGTAAAGTACTCCCGTCACGCCAAGTGGCGTATAGGGAATATCGTGTTAGTGACCATAAATTTTACAGACCTTCAGCACATGATTTTTGGGGTAATGTGGTCGTTATTACGCCCGTGCTGCTTTACTTTCCCAGAAAAAAATCCGGTAACCATTAAAGGCTGGGTGAACCCGGAAGCCGTATGTTGGGATCGAACCCTACCTCTTGTCCTTTGTAGTCCAGTTCACTAACCACTGAGCTATCGCGGCTCATATATATATATATCAATCAGGAATGGCTGTTCTTTAAACTTCCAATGGTATAATATATTTGTTTAAGAAAATTCACATACACAAATTGCTTTGTAAATGAGTTTAAATAAAAAATACTAAAATTGAAAAATATTTTTTTCTTCAAATTCTACTAAAATAATTCCAATTCAAAATTTACATAAAAGAACAAATTATTTTTTTTATTTAAGATCCATATCTACACATAGTGTATGATTTTCATTCATTTAGTAACAAAAATAACATATTCATTACAAACATGTAATGTGATATGTCAACAGGAATGACAGGAACGAAAATAACACCTTTTTTTACATATCACTCTTATGTTGAAAAATGTTACACAAATTAACATCGGTAAATCTATTTTGTTTACATTCTATTTACAGCATCGGTATTTACAACATTTATATACATGGCCACGTAAAAGATGGGTCGATGGAATATTAGAAGCACTAGGAAACATAACAGCAGCAGAGGCGAACAGAAGAGCAAAGGACCGCAAATTATATCTCCCCTCGACGCTGAAAGGCAGATGAGGAAGAGAAGAACAAAAGGTAGAAGAAGAGAAGAAGATATACATGGCACGGGAGCCGCGATAGCTCAGTGGTTAGTGAACTGGACTACAAAGGACAAGAGGTAGGGTTCGATCCCAACCGTCGGTTTTCGGGTTCACCCAGCTTTTAATGGGTACCGGATTTTTTTCCTAGAAAGTAAAGCGGCACGGGCGTAATACTGACCACATTACCCCAAAAATCATGTGCTGAAGGTCTGTAAAATTTATGGTCACTAACACCATATTCCCCTTACGCCACTTGGCGTGACGGGGGTACTTTACTTTTTTTTAAATATCCATGGCACAGTCTGAATGCCAGAGCCAGAGAACAAACTACAAGAAATGAAAGACATAATAGTAACAGAAAGCAAAAAGAAAAGTCTGAGTCTGAATAATAAAAAAAACAGAAGTAATGGTGATATTGAAGAGACAAACATCACCAGCATAAAAATCAACAGGACAAATCTGAAACAAGTGGGACGCGTCAAATACTTGGGCATAATAATAACATGAGATCCCCAACAGAAATGAAAAGCCGAACAGCTGAGAAAAAAAAATATTATTTCAGGAAATTATGAACGTCACGTGCATCATCTATGTCAATATAAGTGAGTTCATAGGTTCTATATTGAGCAATTTCTTACCTATAGAAGCAAATCATGGACAGCAGACAAACAAATGAAAAAACTATTAGAGGCCACAGAGATGGGATTTCTCAGAAGAATGTTGAAAGTTCCCTGGACAGCTAAAAAGACCAATGAGGAAGTTCTCAAAGAGGCCAACACAAAAAGGGAACTCCTAAAAAAACATCAGAAAGAAACAATCAATATTTTTGGGCACATCATGAGAAGAGGAAAGTTGGGATACATGGTTACAACTGGCAAAATACAAGGAAAAAGAGATCGCGGACGACAAAGAGAGAAAATACTAGATAGCTTGGTGTCATGGCATGGAAAACAGTCAACAACAGAACTGATATGATCACAGGTGGACAGAAGACTGTGCAACGACATGATCGCTTACGCCAACCAGTATGGCACATGATTATGATGATGCTGATGAAAATGATGATGATGATGATGATGATATACATTTAATTCCATATGAAACATAAATAATATATTGAAACTATTCATAAAATGACATTTTACACAAGAGATAACAAACAAACGGAAAAACTACCAAAAAAAAAAAAAACAGTCAAGTGTCAGCGATTGAAAAATAAACCATTATTTTGTCAATATCTTCAAACGAAGCCATTTTTCTATTTAAAATTGCAGGAGCAGACGTCAGAGTAATTTTAAAAGTTTGAGTCGAATACATATGGCTATTTTATAAGGAAGAAACAAATCGTTGCTAAACTGGCACAGAGAGTTATTGAGCTATTGAGTTATTGAGTTATTTGCGGGTCACCATCGTTGCACTCCGAACATGTCCATAGGTGCTCAGAGCCCCTCCTCAGCAAGTCCCGCAGTGTCCAGCGACTGACGACTCCAGTTCTGTGTTGGTTGATAAGTCTTGTTACACGCCCACTAAGATTCTCGTTTCTGGCTGTGTCCATCTTCCATGCGAAGGAGTGACGTGGATGTCGAAGTCCTGTGCCCATCTTCTATGCGAAGGAGTGACGTGGCTGTCGAAGTCCTGTGCCCATCTTCTATGCGAAGGAGTGACGTGGCTGTCGAAGTCCTGTGCCCATCTTCTATGCGAAGGAGTGACGTGGATGTCGAAGTCCTGTGCCCATCTTCTATGCGAAGGAGTGACGTGGATGTCGAAGTCCTGTGCCCATCTTCTATGCGAAGGAGTGACGTGGATGTCGAAGTCCTGTGTCCTTCACATATCTCGGAGGGCATTGATGATATCCGCCCGACCCATTGGTTGACCGTCTTCAACAACAGCGCAGAGGGAAATTCGTCAAGTCATTTAATTGCTGAAATGGTTCAAAGACTTCTAAGTTAATATCCAGGGGGAGCATAAGCGCCTGCGACCTGCGGTCGCAATAGCAGGGTCGGCGCACCATCAGCCGACCAAGACCTAGCAGTTCTACCCTCCTCGTGGTCTCCCCTGGAAACAGTCTGCGCCAAAACAGACTGGCTAACAGAAGCTAGGATCACCGTGTTCCCTGTAGTGGTGGCTGTTACTGATATAGAGGACCCATTATTGCAGTACCTCTGGGCTGGACTAGTAATTTCCCAGCATAGCCTGGGATAGACGAACTCCAACCTCTCCAGTAAGAGCCGGGAATGTCAAGAAAGCCATTACGACCCGCCACATTCTATGAGTCAAAGGACAACATGCTCACATCAACTCGTGGCAATCCATCAACAACAAGTTAATATCCATGTTTGTACACCTAACACTTAGGATTCGTAGACTAAGGTGGCTGTAAGAAGATGTAAGAAGAATGACAAAGAATCGTGTTCCCAAACAAATATTGTATGGCGAACTTAGGGATGGAAAGAGACCAAAGGGCAGACCAGTGCTGAGATATAAGGATGTCTTCAAGGCTTCCTTGAGAGAATTTTCTATAAGTGAAAGGAACTGGGAAAATGTGGCTGCTGATCGTAACACATGGAGAGCAAACATAAAAATTGGCACAGCAACTTTCGAGACAGTGCTGATATCAAATTCAGAAGACAAAAGGCGCAAGAGAAAGAAGACAAGGCCACGTACCCCAAATACACCTTGCTCGTTCTTAGGATGGATCTGTCTGTCCAGGATTGGCAAATTCAGCCATGAGAGAAGCTGTTAAGTAAATTGTTATGAAATTTAATATTTGAAATCACGAATTAAAGATAATGTACCAAAAAAAAATAGTTACGTGAGGGTTCCCTGTGAGTTTTAAACTATTTTCAGGGTTCACAACGAAAGAAAGAACTATTTTTACGGCATTATTTCATTACTGTGGTGGAGGCGAAGTCGCGCCTCACAGCAGCAGCAGCTGGAAGTTGTCAGCGACCCACAGCTGATGGCTTGCGCCACGATCGGTGAACCAGAACCATCCAGACCCTGCTCCACCTCTCCGTGGTGCCTCTAGTAACAGACTAACCCGTCTAGTCTGGCCAAGCGAGTAGGGATCGAAGAGGGAAGACAACCCGGTGCTCAAAAATGTCATGCTGAAGTCGGATGTGTTGGGCCGAAAGGCGCAAATATCACATTTATACTGGAGCAACGCAGACACGCCCACTTAACGTCCTTTTAAAGGGCGGATGATCAATAGGTGTACTCCTTTAGTCATCGGGCGAACGCAAGCAAGCATTACTGAGGTCAGTCGGGGGTGGGGGGGGGGAGGGTGGATTTACAGGGCCGGAGAATAAAGACCGCTTGCCCAGTGCAGTAGCCACGATGTGTTCGGGTCACAGTTTTTATTTCAACCCCGACAGAAATAAACTTTTGACATTACTGGGATTTCAGCCCACGCTCTCCTGGTTTGGAGCATAACAAGTTATGTTATTGTTGTTGGTATTATTGCTATTGTTGTTATTGTTATTGATGTTGTTATTGATGTTGTTATATATACAACCTGCACCATCAAAGCAAGAGATAGAGCAGAATGGCGCTCCATGGTAGCCAACCTTCGTTGCGGAGACGGCACTCAATGATGATGATGATTGTTGTTATTGTGTTATTGTTATTTTTGTTGTTATTGTTATTGCTGCTATTGTTATTGTTGCTGTTGTTATTGTTGTTGTTATTGTTGTTGTCTGTTTTTATTGTTTGTGTTATTATTGTTTTTGTTGCTGTTATTGAAGTTATTGTTGCTGTTATTGCTATTATTGTTGTTATTGTTGCTGTTGTTGTTATTGTTGCTGTTGTTGTTGTTGTTGTTATTGCTGTTGTTGTTGTTATTGTTGCTGTTGTTGTTGTTGTTATTGCTGTTGTTGTTGTTGTTGTTGTTGTTATTGTTGCTGTTGTTGTTGTTGTTATTGCTGTTGTTGTTGTTGTTGTTGTTGCTGTTGTTATTGCTGTTGTTGTTGTTATTGTTGTTGTTATTGTTGTTGTTGTTATTGCTGTTGTTGTTGTTGTTATTGCTGTTGTTGTTATTGTTGCTGTTGTTGTTGTTGTTGTTATTGCTGCTGTTGTTACTGTTGCTAATGTTATTGTTATTGATGTTATTGCTGTTGTTGTTATTGTTGCTAATGTTATTGTTATTGTTGTTATTGCTATTGTTGTTATTGTTGTTATTGTTGTTATTGTTGCTAATGTTATTGTTATTGCTATTGTTGTTATTGTTATTGTGTTATTGTTATTTTTGTTGTTATTGCTGTTGTTGTTATTGTTGTTGATGTTGTTAATGTTGTTATTAATGTTATTATTATTGTTATTGTTGTTATGGTTATTGTTGTTGTTTTTGTTGCTATTGTTGTTATTGTTACTTTGGTTATTTTTTATTGTTATTAATGTTTTGTTGTTATTACAATTGTTATTGTTATTGTTGTTGTTGTTATGGTCCCAGCAGCCGGCGAGCTCACGCCCTTCGGCCCAATGCCATGTAATGATATCTGCAGGTATTTCTCTTGTAGTTCCGTGCAAGGTGTTTCATTTATGAGATCTTTGAGGAAGTACAGTTGCTCTGACGTCAGTGAGGTTTTAACAGTCAAACAGGTGACATTCTACTGTTTCATGTGCACAAATTGGCGTTTGGTTTCGTTGCATTCTATTGATGTGGTTGTTCAATAGCCCGACACGTTATCGATTCAGCCACAATCTCTCCAGGGTTCTTCCTCCTCTTCTTCTTCTTTTCTCTTTCTCACTGATACCCAAAAGGTGTCGTGGTTTATATCATTTGTCATTCTTGAGCTGCTCGAACTGTCTGAATTAGTGATTTTCCTTTGTTGTTACATGTCTCTATCACTGCATCTATTCATCTTCTACTTTTCTCTTTTCACTGATACCCAAAAATTGTCGTTGTTTATATCATTTGTCGTTCTTGAGCTGCTCGAACTGTCTGAATTAGTGATTTTCCTTTGTTGTTACATGTCTCTGTCATTGCATCTATCCATCTTCTTCTTTTCTCTTTCTCACTGATACCTAAAAATTGTCGTCGTTTATATCATTTGTCGTTCTTGAGCTGCTCGAACTGTCTGAATTAGTGATTTTCCTTTGCTGTTACATGTCTCTATCACTGCATCTATCCATCTTCTTCTTTTCTCTTTTCACTGATACCTAAAAATTGTCGTCGTTTATATCATTTGACGTTCTTGAGCTGCTCGAACTGTCTGAATTAGTGATTTTCCTTTGTTGTTACATGTCTCTATCACAGCATCTATCCATCTTCTTCTGGGTCTTCCTCTTGGTCTTTTTCCATGCATTCTTGAGAAGAACGCCCTTGATGGTGATTGGTGAGGATTCATTCTGACCAGGTGGCCAAACCATTTAAGTTTTTGTTGTTCTATATATTCTTGGCAGGGTTTTGTTCCTACCATTTTTCTTATGGTTTCATTTGGTATTCTATCTCTTCTTGTGTTGTTTGTTACTTTTCTGAAGCATCGCATCTCACATGTATTGATCTTTCTTAAATGGGATTTAGAAAGGGTTTCCAGGGTTCAGTAAACGTAATAATTTGAGAAGCGCTCGTCTGTACTCACTGAGGCATGCGGCATAGCCAGACCAGTGAGAGACATCCAGTTTGGCAATCGCAAGATTAACACTTTACATTTGCGAAACAACTACAAGGTGATAAATTAGGCAGAGGAGCTAGAGAAGGCTGAAGGGAGAGGAGAAGGTAAAAGATTAAGGAGAAGGCAGAGAAACAAGGAGAGAGTAGAAGATCTAGGAGAAGGCAGAGAAACAAGGAGAGAGTAGAAGATCTAGGAGAAGGCAGAGAAACAAGGAGAGAGTAGAAGATCTAGGAGAAGGCAGGGAAACAAGGAGAGAGTAGAAGATCTAGGAGAAGGCAGAGAAACAAAAAGAGAGTAGAAGATCTAGGAGAAGGCAGAGAAACAAGGAGAGAGTAGAAGATCTAGGAGAAGGCAGAGAAACAAGGAGAGAGTAGAAGATCTAGGAGAAGGCAGGGAAACAAGGAGAGAGTAGAAGATCTAGGAGAGAGAAACAAGGAGAGAGTAGAAGATCTAGGAGAGAGAAACAAGGAGAGAGTAGAAGATCTAGGAGAGAGAAACAAGGAGAGAGTAGAAGATCTAGGAGAGAGAAACAAGGAGAGAGTAGAAGATCTAGGAGAGAGAAACAAGGAGAGAGTAGAAGATCTAGGAGAAGGCAGGGAAACAAGGAGAGAGTAGAAGATCTAGGAGAAGGCAGAGAAACAAGGAGAGAGTAGAAGACCTAGGAGAAGGCAGGGAAACAAGGAGAGAGTAGAAAATCTAGGAGAAGGCAGAGAAACAAAAAGAGAGTAGAAGATCTAGGAGAAGGCAGAGAAACAAGGAGAGAGTAGAAGATCTAGGAGAAGGCAGAGAAACAAGGAGAGAGAAGAAGATCTAGGAGAAGGCAGAGAAACAAAGAGAGAGTAGAAGATCTAGGAGAAGGCAGGGAAAGAAGGAGAGAGTAGAAGATCTAGGAGAAGGCAGGGAAACAAGGAGAGAGTAGAAGATCTTGGAGAAGGCAGAGAAACAAGGAGAGAGTAGAAGATCTAGGAGAAGGCAGAGAAACAAGGAGAGAGTAGAAGATCTAGGAGAGGGCAAGGAAACAAGGAGAGAGTAGAAGATCTAGGAGAAGGCAGAGAAACAAGGAGAGAGTAGAAGATCTAGGAGAAGACAGGGAAACAAGGAGAGAGTAGAAGATCTAGGAGAAGGCAGAGAAACAAGGAGAGAGTAGAAGATCTAGGAGAAGGCAGGGAAACAAGGAGAGAGTAGAAGATCTAGGAGAAGGCAGAGAAACAAGGAGAGAGTAGAATATCTAGGAGAAGGCAGGGAAACAAGGAGAGAGTAGAAGATCTAGGAGAAGGCAGAGAAACAAGGAGAGAGTAGAAGATCTAGGAGAAGGCAGAGAAACAAGGAGAGCGTAGAAGATCTAGGAGAAGGCAGAGAAACAAGGAGAGAGTAGAAGATCTAGGAGAAGGCAGGGAAACAAGGAGAGAGTAGAAGATCTAGGAGAGAGAAACAAGGAGAGAGTAGAAGATCTAGGAGAAGGCAGAGAAACAAGGAGAGAGTAGAAGATCTAGGAGAGAGAAACAAGGAGAGCGTAGAAGATCTAGGAGAAGGCAGAGAAACAAGGAGAGAGTAGAAAATCTAGGAGAAGGCAGAGAAACAAGGAGAGAGTAGAAGATCTAGGAGAAGGCAGAGAAACAAGGAGAGAGTAGAAGATCTAGGAGAAGGCAGAGAAACAAGGAGAGAGTAGAAAATCTAGGAGAAGGTAGAGAAACAAGGAGAGAGTAGAAGATCTAGGAGAAGGCAGAGAAACAAGGAGAGAGTAGAAGATCTAGGAGAAGGCAGAGAAACAAGGAGAGAGTAGAAGATCTAGGAGAAGGCAGAGAAACAAGGAGAGAGTAGAAGATCTAGGAGAAGGCAGAGAAACAAGGAGAGAGTAGAAGATCTAGGAGAAGGCAGAGAAACAAGGAGAGCGTAGAAGATCTAGGAGAAGGCAGAGAAACAAGGAGAGAGTAGAAGATCTAGGAGAAGGCAGAAAAACAAGGAGAGAGTAGAAGATCTAGGAGAAGGCAGAGAAACAAGGAGAGCGTCGAAGTTCTAGGAGAAGGCAGAGAAACAAGGAGATAGTAGAAGATCTAGGAGAGAGAAACAAGGAGAGAGTAGAAGATCTAGGAGAAGGCAGAGAAACAAGGAGAGAGTAGAAGATCTAGGAGAAGGCAGAGAAACAAGGAGAGCGTAGAAGATCTAGGAGAAGGCAGAGAAACAAGGAGAGAGTAGAAGATCTAGGAGAAGGCAGAGAAACAAATAGAGCGTAGAAGTTCTAGGAGAAGGCAGAAAAACAAGGAGAGAGTAGAAGATCTAGGAGAAGGCAGAGAAACAAGGAGAGCGTAGAAGTTCTAGGAGAAGGCAGAGAAACAAGGAGATAGTAGAAGATCTAGGAGAGAGAAACAAGGAGAGAGTAGAAGATCTAGGAGAAGGCAGAGAAACAAGGAGAGAGTAGAAGATCTAGGAGAAGGCAGAAAAGCGAGGAGAATGTAAAAGAACACGGAAAAGGCAGATGAGAAGGCAGAGAAACAAAGAGAGAGTAGAAGATCTAGGAGAAGGCAGAAATGCGAGGAGAATGTAAAAGAACACGGAAAAGGCAGAGGAGAAGGCAGAGAAACAATGAGAAGGCAGAAGATTGAGGAGAAGGTAGAAGAGAGAGGACAGAACAAAAGAGAAAGGAGAAGTTAGAAGAGGGAAGAGAAGACAGAAGAGGAAGGAGATGGCAGAAGAGCAAGGAGAATATAAAAAGAGTTAGGACAAGACAGAAGAGGAAGGAGATGGCAAAAGAGGAAAAAGAGGATAGAAGAGCGAAGAAAAGGCGGAAGGAGAAGGCAGAATGGGGATAAGAAGACAGAAGAGGAATGAGAAAGTGATCATTTCTGAGAAAACAACCCGATGATGATAAATTACAGAAGGAAAAAAAAGAACCACAAGCACTTACTCAGAACAAACTAGTGTGTTCTATACAAACATGTACATAATAATCACAGCAACAAAAAACGAACACCGCCTTCTTAGGCGTAATCTGCAATCAAAGACGACACCAGTAGAACAACAGCCAAAGCTCTTTAAGACCAACAAAAATATTTAAAGGAAAATCCCAAGGGGAGATAAGCTAAACACCTTCGCCTGCGGCATTAGGGAAACGATTTAGGAAAGTTTTCATTTGCAAGAATTCTGTTTATTTTCATTTGAGCGAATTCTGTGAAAGATTGCCTGCATTGTCGACGCTACCATTCCCAAATAGTTTCCTGATCGATAGTGTTTTTATTTGGTCAAATGGCACTCGTTTTGTTTTTCTTAAACTTCTTTCAGAGAAGAGCTCGGTTGTGGTAGTATCATTATGTGCCATGCAGAATGTTATGGGGGATTATGCATTTAAGCAACAGAAGTGTACTACTGAATTTTGAAGAAGGTAAGTCATCCGCCTTTGGATATGTAGTGGGAAGGAAGAAGAGAAAGGAGAAGGCAGAAGAGAGAGAGAGAGAGAGAGAGAGAGAGAGAGAAAGAGAGGAGAAGGCGGAAAAGAGAGGAGACAGCAGAAGAGTGAGGAGATGGCAGGAAAGCAAGGAAGATGTAGAAGATAAGGTGAAGATAGAGGAGAGGACAGAAGTGAGAGGAGAAGGCAGAAAAAAGAAAAGGTAGAAGAGCAATGATAATATAGAAGAGGAAGGAGAAGGTAGAAGTCGGAGGAAAGGAGAGAGGAACAAGGAGAAGGCAGGAGAACAAAGAGAAGGCAGTGGAGAAGAGGGAGGAACAAGGAGAAGGCAGGAGAACAAAGAGAAGGCAGAGGAGAAGAGAGAGGAACAAGGAGAAGGTAGAAGAACAAAGAGAAGTCAGTGGAGAAGAGAGAGAAACAAGGAAAAGACAGGAGAACAAAAAGTAAGCAGTGGAGAAGAGAGAGGAACAAGGAAAAGGCAGGAGAACAAAGAGAAGGCATAGGAAAATAGAGAGAGAGAGGAACAAGGAGAAGGCAGGAGAACAAAGAGAAGGCAGTGGACAAGATAGATGAACAAGGAGAAGGTAGAAGAGCAAAGAGAAGGAAGTGGACAAGAGAGAGGAACAAGGAGAAGGTAAAAGAGCAAAGAGAAGGCAGTGGAGAAGAAAGAGGAACAAGGAGAAGGTAGAAGAGCAAAGAGAAGGCAGTGGAGAAGAAAGAGGAACAAGGAGAAGGTAGAAGAGCAAA
Source organism: Megaustenia siamemsis (assembly GCA_032433765.1). NCBI lineage: Eukaryota > Metazoa > Mollusca > Gastropoda > Stylommatophora > Ariophantidae > Megaustenia > Megaustenia siamemsis. The sequence continues at coordinate 20,673,965 of JAVIAB010000049.1, forward strand.
GAGAAGGCAGTGGAGAAGAAAGAGGAACAAGGAGAAGGTAGAAGAGCAAAGAGAAGGCAGTGGAGAAGAAAGAGGAACAAGGAGAAGGTAGAAGAGCAAAGAGAAGGCAGTGGAGAAGAAAGAGGAACAAAGAGAAGGTAGAAGAGCAAAGAGAAGGCAGTGGAGAAGAAAGAGGAACAAGGAGAAGATAAAAGAGCAAAGAGAAGGCAGAGGAGAAGATAGAGAGGTGTTCCAATTTGAGTTTTTGTCACCCACGGTTGAAAAAAGAAAAACGTTTCACCCTACCGGGATTCGAACCTGCATTCTCCGAGTTTAGAGCCAGACGAGTTATCGACTCGGCCACCCGCTGTCTGTCTAAGTTGGTAGAAGTCATAAGATGAAAACATTCCTATCGGTTTAATCTTGTCTAGACCATCAACGAGTTTCTGCAGGGCAGTGTTTATTGTTGGATAGGACACACACTCCGGAAGCCAACTGAGAGTATTACACAAATAGACCCTTTCTGGAATCCCCAGGGAAAAAGATAAAGGGGAAGACCAAGGAATTCTTGGAGAAGACAGATAGAAGCAGAGATCAAGATAATGGGGATGACATGGAATGATTTTAAAAGAATGGCAAGAAACAGAACGATTTGGAAAATGTTTGTTGAAGACCTATGCTCCACTGGGAGCTGAAAGTGTTTGTTGAAGACCTATGCTCCACAGGGAGCTGAAAGTGTTTGTTGAAGACCTATGCTCCACAGGGAGCTGAAAGTGTTTGTTGAAGACCTATGCTCCACAGGGAGCTGAAAGTGTTTGTTGAAGACCTATGCTCCACAGGGAGCTGAAAGTGTTTGTTGAAGACCTATGCTCCACAGGGAGCTGAAAGTGTTTGTTGAAGACCTATGCTCCACAGGGAGCTGAAATGTAGAAAGAGAAGTTTTCATCGTGTCTTCAGTTATCTTCTTTTACATCCTGCCTGGGGGAATCAGGGTTACCCACTTAATCTCATCAGTTCGACAACGGTATAATATCAGTGGGGAGAAGGAGCCGTGGATTTTAAAAGTGTGAGAACCACTGATTAAGGCGTTCTTCTTCACACAAAAATGTGTTGCACTTATCCTGACATGCATGGATATGAAAGGGACCAAGGCAAAGAAATGCAAGTGAATGCATACAATTGCGAAGCTTCTGTAAAGCTAAATGTGAGGGAGAATTGACGAAAAAGGAAAATAGAAAAATTGGTGATGAAGATCAAAGCCAGAACGGTACCGCGAAAAAAAAAAACAGCATAAGTATAAAGACAAAAACAAAAGCATAAAGACAACAACTAAAATAAAAAGACAAAAACATACAGTTTAATGACAAAAAGAAAAGTATAAAGACAAAAACTAAAGTATAAAGACAAAAGTATAAAGTATAACAACAAAAAGCTAAGTATAATGACGAAAACTAGCAGACAAAAACAAAAACATAATGCATAAGACAAAAACAAAGTATAAAGCCAAACAATAAAATATAAAGACAAAAACTAAAGTATAAAGACAAACACTAAAATATATGGACAAAAACATAAAGTATAAAGACAAAGACATAAAGTATAAAGATAAAAAGTAAGTATAAAAATATAAATTAAAGAACATTGAGGAAAATAACATCTACAAAGATGAAATGTGTTAGACGAATGATAGGAAACAGCCTGAGAGATAAGATCAGAAATGAAGAACTGAGAAAAAAGCTAGGAATAGTCCCCGCCAATGAATATATAAGGAAACAACAGATAAAATGGTTTGTCCACTTGGCAAGGCAGAAAGAACAAAACACAACACAACGAGCCTTCAACAAACGTTGTGAGAACACCAGACCCAAGGGTCGACCGCGAAAAAGATGGATCGATGGAATATTAGAAGCACTAGGAAACATAACAGCAGCAGAGGCGAACATCATCATCATCATTGAGTGCCTTCTCCGCAACGAAGGTTGGCTACCATGGATCGCCATTCTACTCTGTTTCTTGCTTTGATGGTGCAGGCTGTCATAGATTGACTTGTCCATCTTTTGATGTTACTCGTCCATGTTAGTCTTGGTCAGCATCTGCCTGTTTTACCTTGCATTTTTCCTTCCAATATTACTTTTAGTAGGTTATTGTGTCTTTTAACATGCCCCAAAAATGTCATTTGTCTTGTCTTAATTGTGTTTAGTAGTTCTCTTTTTTTTCAGTTGTTTTAAATTGTCATCGTTTGATTTCTTTTCTTTCCATCCAACTCTACCTATTCTTCTATAAATCCACATTTCAAAGGCTTCAATTTTCTGTTCTGCTTTCTTGTCTAATGTCCATGTTTCTGCACAACACAGGAATATTGAGAAGATGTAACATTTTGCCATTCTTAGTTTCAGCCCTGTTGATATTTGTTTTGTTGTTAGTAAGCGGACAGAAGAGCAAAAACCCGCACATTATATCTCCCCTCGACGCTGAAAGGCAAATGAGGAAGGAAAGTAGAAGAAGGGAACAGTACGTTGTCAATATGTTTTCTAGAAATTGTAGAGTTTAGTATGAGGACATCAAGGCACGTCTATGAACATTTAGTGTGTACCTTAGTCGTTGTCATCTCATATCTATGTGTGTGCATGTCTGTGTTAGTCATATCTCTTATCTTTGTGTGCATGTCTATGTTAAGCATGTGTCATATCTTTGTGTGTGCATGCCTATGTCAGTTATGTCTCATATCTTTATGTGCATATTTATGTTAGTCATGTGTCATATATCTTGATGTGTGTCAGTGTTAGTCATGCCTCTTATCGCTGTGTGCATGTCTGTGTCAGTCACATCTCACATCTTTGTGTGTGCATGTCTGTATTAGTCACATCTCACATCTTTGTGCGTGCGTGTCTGTGTTAGTCACATACCACATCTTTGTGTGTGCATGTCTGTGTTAGTCACCTCTACTGACTCGGGCAGATGGTGCTCGTAAACCTGGGAGAGCCGACCATCTAAGGGCAGAATCCCCCTACAGAAAAGACAATCTGCTGCCTTGCAGGAAGATTGGGGACAATCAAAGTCTAGGGAAAGCAAACCCGAATAAAATGCTGGCTGAAATCGGATGCACTGGGCCACTGGCGCAGGACACAGTGCAACGTTTTAACGGGTGTTCAATCAGAGTGGATCTGGCGAACTCTACTTGTGATGTTCTGCCTGTGGGGGCGATCAACACACTTAGCCGGACAGCTAACTTCATGTGGGAGTCTGGAATCCTTACTCTGATTGAGTCCTGATCGCAGAGAAGAGAGAGAGAGAGAGAGAGAGAGAGAGAGAGAGAGAGAGAGAGAGAGAGTGTGTGTCGTTGTCAACTCATTCACCCTACAAGGCGTTGTACTTGTTCATTTTTCTGATTTCATGAATGGCGGAACTTCTCATGCCTGACCCGAGTCTCAACTCTAGTTCATTAATCTAATGAGTAAAGGCATCATATAAATGCCGAGCTACTGTAAAGCTGATTAAGAAAAGCACAATTGAAATTTAAAAAAAAGAAAAATAGTTGTATTATAACAGCTTTACTTAGGTACGAATCAAAAGTAGAACGATTTTTCGTTCAAAAGGCCTTCAGCAGGACCATCAAAGCAGAACACAAAACAATATTTAATTCCTTATATATTTTTGTGTTGTTTTTTCTTCCTGCTGAAGGACTTTTGGCCGAAACGTCGTCCTACTTTTATTCTGTTACTCACCTACGTAAAGCTGTTACCACACCACGTTTTCCTTTATTTTAATTTTTTTGTTTTGTTAATCTAATCATGAGTTTCTCTTTCACGCTTCTTCTCAAGCCCTATACTGGTGTGACATCCCAAATAACAGCGCGTCTGTACAATGAAACAAAACAGTTATTGAGTTATTGAGTTCTTTGCGGGTCATCATCATTGCACTCCGAACATGTCCATAGGTGCTCAGATCCCCTCCTCAGCAATTCCCTCAGTGTCCAGCGACTGACGACTCCAGTTCTATGTTGGTTGATAAGTCTTCTTATACGGCCACTAAGTTTCTCATTTCTGGCTGTGCCCATCTTAACTCCCGTTTCCATCATCCGAAGAAGTGACGTGGATCTGTGTTTGCCGAGGTCCTGTGCTCTTCCCACATCTCGGAGGGCATTGATGATGTCCGCCCGATCCATTGGTTGCCCGTTCTCAACGACAGCGCAGCTAGCCAACCTGCCCGCCCTTTCATTTCTCCGTACTCCCGCATGTCCAGGGACATAGACAAAGGTGACCTAACGTATTTTGGATTTCTGCAACGACTCTACCCATTGCATGCGTACAGAGCCCGCCTCCACTTTTCTTATCATGCTCATCGAATCACTCAGTATACATGTGTGGGTGTAGTCTTGTGACTCTAACCATTTGAATGCCTTGGTCACTGCCATCGCCTCCATTGTCATGCTACTCGTGGTCATGACGTATGCACCACTGTCTTCTTTGACTATTCTGCCTGCCGAGCGTGCTGTAAATGCCCATGCACTTCTTTGGTGTCGTCTTACAGATCCGTCTGTATAGATGACTGCATCTTTCTCATCGGTGTTATCGCAGATGAGACCGTTGACCTCAGCATTAACAACGACCGGGTTATGTTCCCTACTTTTTCTGTCGAGTGTGACAATACACGAGAAAGTCCATACACAAAGAAAGAAACAAAACAGCATTCATGACATGGCATAACTCAATCAATCTCAGACTACATCTTTAAGGTTATATCAGACCACAATTAATTCTCATTAAAAGATTTTAGTGAAAGCCATATTTTTATTAGTTTAGTGTATCCTTGTACCATGATTTATTCATCTCGATATATTTATAGTCCATTCCAAAATTTGGTTTCATATGATTTGACTGGCTAGTAAATGTATAAGCAGAACTACTTTCAAAATGTTAATTTTGTGTAAAATTGTATGTGAAGATTTTTTTTTTTAATAAGAAAAAAAATGCAGAAAGACAGGACTTCGACAAACACAGATCAACGTCACTTCGTCGGATGATGGAAATGGGAGTTAAGATGGACACAGCCAGAAATGAGAAACTTAGTGGCCGTATAAGAAGACTTATCAACCAACATAGAACTGGAGTCGTCAGTCGCTGGACACTGAGGGAATTGCTGAGGAGGGGATCTGAGCACCTATGGACATGTTCGGAGTGCAATAATGATGACCCGCAAATAACTCAATAACTCAATAACTCAATGCAGAAAGACACACAAACAGTCTGTTTCTCCAAATAGGTTGCCTTGTGGGGCTCCTAGGTCGATTTTTAAATTTAAAAAATCTTATAAATTAAGAGAAAACTCTTACAATATGGAAGGTATGTAGTTCATGCATCTATCTATATATCTATTGACCTTTCGAGCCGTAGCCGGCCCATAGGGCGTAGACCAAGATACACCTTCTCCTATCTGAATTTTTGTTCTAGCAGTTTTCTTTTAAAGATATTTTATCAAATCTCGCCATCTGTCTCTGTTCTGTGCAAGTTGCACTATCTCATTGAGGGAGCCGAATCCTGCTGCTCTTGCCTCCCTCATCAATGTTAGTTCATGCATGCACACACAAAGCAATGAATAATTGTGGTTAGAAGTGGTTAAATGTGGTTAAACGTGGTTAGATGTGGTTAAATGTTGTAAATGTGGTTAAACGTGGTTAGATGTGGTTAAATGTGTTAAACATGGTTAAAGGTGGTTAAACGTGGTTCAATGTATTTAAATGTGATTAACTCTTGTTAAATCTTTATGAAGACAACAGAGAAGGACAGAATCAGATTTTGAGCCTCTCTGACTACAGCGTTCATAATGTAGAAATTTATCATCAAAATTCTAATTTTTAAGGTTTTTTTTGTCTGTGATCATTATATTCTGAAGCCAGGTTATAGCTGCAGCGGCGGTATTTTATTTAGCATCTACATTTTGGGACAAACCTGAAAAGTGCAACGAGTCACATCTTCTTCTTCTTCTTCGACCTTTTTAGCTCCCTGTGGAGCATAGGTCTTGAACAAACACTTTCCAAATCGTTCTGTTTTTTGCCATTCTTTTAAGATCATTCCATGTCTTCCCCATCACCTTCATCTCTGCTTCTATCTGTCTTCTCCAAGAATTCCATGGTCTTCCTCTTGGTCTTTTCCCCTGGGGATTCCAAAAAAGGGCCTGTTGTGTAATATTCTCAGTTGGCTTCCGTAGTGTGTGTCGTATCCAGCGCCATCGTCTTCGCTGTATCTCTTTATCCACTGGTGTTTGACTGGTACATTTCCATAATTCTATGTTAGTGATTTTGTCCTGCCATTTCCATCCTCTTATTCTGCGTAAGCATCCATTTATGAACGTCTGTATCTTCGTGATTGTCAATTTTGTTGTTCTCCATGTTTCACAGCCATATAATAGGACCGCCTTACCATTTGAGTTGAAAATTTGTATTTTTGTATTTAACCTAATTTCTTTGGATTTCCATGTTTCCCAGTGCAATGAAAGCTCCTCTTGCTTTTGATATCCTTATTTTGGTATCATTTTCTGTTCCTCTCTCTTTATCTATATTGCTGCCCAGATATATGTAAGATTGTACGTCTAGTAGAGGTAATTCTCCTAGTTTTATTTGGTTATTGCCAACTGCATTAATTCTCATAATGTTGGTCTTATCTCTATTAATCTTCAGTCCTAGCTGTTGTGATCTCTCCTCAAGTATGCTCATTTTATCCTGCATCTGTTGATGGCTGTGTGATAGGAGAGCTATGTCATAGGAGACATAGCTCTCCAACGAGTCACATACTTGGGCACAATAAAAACATCAGATGGAAGATGCACCATAGAAACAAATAGAGCAGAATAGCTAAGGCCAAAATAGCATTTCAGAAAAATGGAAAACGTTTTATGCAACATGTCTATTTCAATAGAGGGGATACAATAAATAATTGGTGCTATATAGATTCAGTTGTGGCATACGGAAGCGAATCATGGACAGTAAACAAACAAATGAAAAGACGATTAGTGGTTACAGAGAATGGGATATCTCAGAAAAATTTTGAAAGTTCCCTGGACAGCTAAAAAGACAAACGAAGAAATTCTTAAAGAGGCCAACACAAAAAGGCAGCTCCTAAAAAACATCAGAAAAAAACAATCAACATTTTTCGGGCACATCATGAAAAGAAGAAGGTTGGAATACTTGGTTACAACTGGCAGGGAAAGAGAGATCGCGGACGACAAATAGAGAACATAGTAGATATCTTTGTGTCATGGCATGGAAACAGTCAACAACAGAATTCATACGGTGCACTGCGGGTAAAAATAACTGCAGAAGGATACGATCGCTTACGTAAAACGATATGGCACATGATGATGATAATAATGGCGGTCGTTTCACTTGGTGAAATAGTTACTACATTGTTTTTTTTTTTTTTTTTTTTTCTTTTTTTAGCATTTCGATAAAATATTTATCAGCGCGGGTGTTGAACCCGAACTACGAGTTCATCAAACTAACACACGCACGCACTCACGTACTACGTGTTAATCAAACCAACACGAGCACGCACTCACGAACGTTCATCAAAGTAACACATGAACGTACTCGCGAACTTAGCTTCAAAGTATCATCCCTTTTGGTTTCCAGGAAATTTAATATAAACCTAAAAATATCTTTCTACAATAGTCAGTTACCACACCTGTTTATTTTTCGTTGTGGGATAATTTTACTAGACTTTCGTCATCATCATCATCATCATCATCATCATCAAGTGGTAACGTCTGATGGCGTAGGTGATTATGTCTCTCCAAAACTTTCGATCTCGACAGTTATTTATTATTTCTGTTGTTGACCTTCTGCCACGCCATTCTCTTAAGCTGTCTGGTATTTTTTCTCTTTGCTTCCCTCTATCTCTTTCTCCCTCGATTTTTCAAGTTGTTACAATATATTCCAGCTGTTCTCTTCATATTCATCATCATCAAGTAACAGGCCTGCCCGCGTAGGTGGTCATGTCTCTCCACAACATTCGATCTCGACAGTTATTTATCATTTCTGTTGTTGACGTTCTGCCAAGCCATTCTCTTAAGCTGTCTGGTATTTTTTCTCTTTGCTTCCCTCTATCTCTTCGTCCTTCAATTTTTCCAGTTGTTACAATATATTCCAGTTGTTCTCTTCTCATTACATGGCCAAAACATAATGATTGTTTCTTCCTAATATTGGAAATTAGCTCTCTTTTTTCTTTGACCTCTCTCATAACATCTTCATTACTCTTCTTAGCTGTCCATGGTACTCTCAACATTCTTCTCTAAAACTACATTTCTACAGACTCCAGTGATTTTCTTGTCTGTTGCCCTATTTTCCATGATTCGCATCCACATGTTAAGACTGGCTCAACGTAACATTTAAGAAGTCTTTTTCTTGTTTCTATTGTCAAAAGTGGATTGCGTAGTATCTTCCTAATTTTTTGGGAAAGCTGCTTATGCCTGAGCCATTCTGCATCTCACCTCTTTTGTACATCTTCCGTCTGAGGTTAACAAAGTTCCCAAATATTTAAATTCATTTACCTGTTTTAATATTCTATTCTCATTACATGACACACAAAAAATGATTATTGTTTCATCCTAAAATTGGAAATTAGTTATCTTTTTGCTTTGGTATCTTTCAGATAATCTGTATTACCCTTTTTAGCTGTCCATGGTTTTCTCAACAATTTTCCATAAAACTACATTTCTACAGACTCCAGTAATTGTCTTGTATGTTGTCCGAATGTCCATGATTCACATCAATATGTTAAGGCTGACTCTACATAACATTTAATAACTCGTTTTCTTGTTTCTGTTGTCAAAAATGGATTATACAGTATCTTTCTTAATTTTTTTGGAAAGCTGCTCTTGCCTGAGCCATTCTGCATCTCACCTCTGTTGTACTTCTACCATCTGAGATTAACAATGTTCCCAGATATTTAAATTCATTTACATGTTTTAATATCGTTCCTCCTGTCTTTATTGTGCATTATGGTGATGCCCTTTGCTTTGTTGCTACCTTTACTTATGTCTTTTTACTACTGAGGGCGAGTCACTTTTTGTTGTTGCTTTCCTTCACTATAATATCTAACGATCTTGTAACTCATTTTCACTCTTAGCGATTAAGACTATATCATCAGCATACCTCAGGCTATTTATATTATGACATCCAATTATTATTCCTGGCATGTCCCTTATGAATCTTCAAATAATCTCACTATCCATATTAAATATACAGCACATTACCCTAATATTAAACTCTCCCCCTGACACTTCAGCATGTCAATGCAAGTATCTGCGCCTTCAAATTAACGGACATTTGATTCCCATGGCCCCTTTTATCAAGAACAAAAAAATAATAACACAGAATGGGCCGTTTATATTCTGCACCGATCTTCATTTTACGCACATACAGAACTGTAAAAACGTTCGAGAAACTAGTTCATGTAATAACCCCCACCAAACGAAGGAACTAAACCAATTTTTTTAAAATACGTCATGTTTATCGCCTATTTATGACGTCATTTTGTTTGTAAATAGTTTTCTGTCACATCGGAAAATTTAAGCGAGTGAAGCAAGGGGCAATTATCCATTTTTCCCTGTGAGTTATGTTTCTTTATTGATGTGTATTGACAATAGACGAGGCGATAAGACGAGGCCAGAAAACCCCGAGTGCGTTTGAGAACCTTTCTCGTGTGTTGCTTTTTTTTATTGTTGGGTTTGTGTTTACGAGGGTTATAGGTTACAGATTAATTTTTTACGGGTTTGTGGTTCGTGAGGGGAGGGTGGTTCGAATTTGAAATGTGAATATCAATTAAAGATATATATATAAGGACAGCTAAGAAGAGTAAAGAATATGCTCCGAAAGAGGTCAAAGCAAAAAGAGAGCTAATTTCCAATATTAGGAAGAAACAATCATCATTTTTTGGCCATGTAATGAGAAGAGAACAACTGGAATATATTGTAACAACTGGAAAAATTGAGGGACGAAGAGATTAGAGGGAAGCAAAGAGAAGAGATACCAGACAGCTTAAGAGAATGGCTTGGCAGAAGGTTAACAACAGAAATGATAAATAACTGTAGTGATCGAAGTTGTGGAGAGACATGATCACCTACGCCAGCAGGCTCGGTACTTGATGATGATGATGATACATATCTAAATATATATATATATGTGTGTGTGTGTGTGTGTGTGTGTGTGTGTGTACCGCGCGTGATGTGATTTCATGGGTGCGGGTGTTGTGGTTAGGGTCATCTTGTGAGTGTTTAGATGGGTTGTTTGAGGTGTGTGTGAGTGTTTATGCAGGATTGTATGTATGTGTATGTTAATGCTTATTTTTTTAAAAATTCAAACAATTTACCAACCAAACAATCATCCAAACAACTTACCAACCAAACAAACAACCATTTAAACAACTTACCAACCAAACAATCATCCAAACAACTTATCAACCAAACAAACAACCATTCAAACAAGTTATCAACCAAACAAACAACTATTCAAACAAGTTATCAACCAAACAAACAACCATTCAAACAAATGATCAACCAAACAAACAACCATTTAAACAACTTATCAACCAAACAAACAACCATTCAAACAAATGATCAACGAAAGAAAAAACCATTCAAACAAGTTATCAACCAAACAAACAACCATTCAAACAAATGATCAACCAAACAAACAACCATTTAAACAACTTATCAACCAAACAAACAACCATTCAAACAACTTACCAACCAAATAAACAACCATTCAAACAAGTTATCAACCAAACAAACAACCATTCAAACAAGTTATCAACCAAACAAACAACCATTCAAACAAGTTATCAACCAAACAAACAACCATTCAAACAACTAACCAACCAACCAAACAAACAACCAAACAAACAACCATTCAAACTACTAACCAACCAACCAAACAAACAACCATTCAAACAAGTTATCAACCAAACACACAACCATTCAAACAAATAACCAACCAACCAAACAAACAACCATTCAAACTACTAACCAACCAACCAAACAAACAACCATTCAAACAACCATTCAAACAACTAACCAACCAACCAAACAAACAACCAAACAAACAACCATTCAAACTACTAACCAACCAACCAAACAAACAACCATTCAAACAACCATTCAAACTACTAACCAACCAACCAAACAAACAACCATTCAAACAACCATTCAAACAACTAACCAACCAACCAAACAAACAACCATTCAAACAAATAACCAACCAACCAAACAAACAACCATTCAAACAACTAACCAACCAACCAAACAAACAACCATTCAAACAACTAACCAACCAACCAAACAAACAACCATTCAAACAACTAACCAACCAACCAAACAAACAACCATTCAAACAACTAACCAACCAACCAAACAAACAACCATTCAAACAACTAACCAACCAACCAAACAAACAACCATTCAAACAACTAAAAAACCAACCAAACAAATAACCATTCAAACAACTAACCAACCAACCAAACAAACAACCATTCAAACAACTAACCAACCAACCAAACAAACAATCAACCATTCAAACAACTAACCAACCAACCAAACAAACAACCATTCAAACAACTAACCAACCAACCAAACAAACAACCATTCAAACAACTAACCAACCAACCAAACAAACAACCATTCAAACAAATAACCAACCAACCAAACAAACAACCATTCAAACAACTAACCAACCAACCAAACAAACAACAATTCAAACAACTAACCAACCAACGAAACAAACAACCATTCAAACAACTAACCATCCAACCAAACAAACAACCATTCAAACAACTAACCAACCAACCAAACAAACAACCATTCAAACAAATTATCAACCAAATAAACAACCATTCAAACAACTAACCAACCAACGAAACAAACAACCATTCAAACAACTAACCAACCAACCAAATAAACAACCAGCAAACAACTAACCAACCAACGAAACAAACAACCATTCAAACAACTAACCAACCAACCAAATAAACAACCATTCAAACAACTAACCAACCAACGAAACAAACAACCAAACAACGAACCAACTAAAGAACAATTCCAATAATCTTCTAATCTACCAGAAAACGCCAACAAAATCATAAACTAGCCCTCCACACAAAATCATAAACTAGCCCTCTACACAAAATCATAAACTAGCCCTCCACACAAAATCATAAACTAGCCCTCCACACTAAATCATAAACTAGCCCTCCACACAAAATCAAGAACATTTTATTCTGAACCGGGTTTACTTCAAGAAAACAAAATCAATTAAATTCCAACGTTATTGAATTACTCTTTTTCTTCTCCCTCCCACCATCACTCTCCCCTTGTTATGTCTGGCCAAAGAAAAGAAATGTTATATTCTGTATGACGTGACGCATATAAAGACTCCTCTTTATTTCAGCATATATTTAATTATTTGTTCCAATTTCACTGCGGCTACGAAATCCTTTGGGGGTCCATGGTTGAGATTCTTAGAACCATTGATTTCATCTGAGTAAATTCCGATGTATTTCTTGTGATCTTTTGAGCCATCTGTGCGCGCATTCAAATATCTCTCTCTCTTCTGTTAATTCCCTTTTCCTCCTCTGTATTTTATACATTTATATCTTTCTGGGTTTAAATTTCTTTTTCTTTTTTTTTTATAGGTTTGATTCTGTTTCTACAATCGGTGTTAACAGAAGCGAGAAAGAGAGTTCATGGGTGCTATATTCAGTCAATTCTGAAGCGAATCATGGACAATAAACAAACAAATGAAAAGACGATCAGATGCCACAGAGATGGGATTTCTCAGAAGAATGTT
>JAVIAB010000049.1:20691778-21141778 GCA_032433765.1 Megaustenia siamemsis
GGCACACAACTAAAACATAACATCAACATAACAATGGACGGCACAGAACTAAAACATAACATCAACATAACAAAGGACGGCACACAACTAAAACATAACATCAACATAACAAAGGATGGCACACAACTAAAACATAACATCAACATAACAATGGACGGTACACAACTAAAACATAACATCAACATGACGATGAACATCAGACAATTAAAACAAGCAGAGACATTTAAATATCTAGGAAGTCTAGTGATAAAAGATAATTCTTAAGCAGAAAGAATAGACTCAAATTGCAGCAACGCATGTCAAATCACCGGACAGTTATCCCCACTATTGCCCAATAAGGAAATAACTCTAGAGGCAAAACGAGCACACTACAATACAATCTTCATCCCAACGTTGTGCTACCAGTGCCAGTCCTGGACCCTAGATGTAAGAACAATAAGAAAATAACCTCTACTGAGATTAAATGTGTTAGACGAATGACAAGTAACAGTCTGAGAGATAAGATCATACATGAAGAACTGAGAAAAAAAAGCTAGGAATAATCCCCACAAGAGTATGTATAAGGAAACAACAGATAAACTGATTTGGCCACGGGATAAGACAGAAAGGTCAAAACACAACACAACGAGCCTTCAATAAACGTTGTGAGAACACCAGACCCAAGGGCTGACAACGAAAAAAAAAGATGAATTGCTAGAATATTAGAAGCTCTAGGAAACATAACAGCTGCATAGGCAAACTAAAGCCGCAAAAAAAAACCGCAAATTATATCCTCCCTCATCGGTGATAGCCAAACGAGGAAGAAAAGTAGAAGAATATATATTTCTAATTTTAGCATAAATTTTGCAACGCAAAAGATATTACACATCATTAATGCTCGACTAATTTTGCTTTAGTAAAAAAGGGCTGATGTTACCTTCAACGGCTAATTTTGTGTGACAAATTCTTAATTACTGTAAATTTATTTGAAGTGTGCGTCCATCTAACACTGCATCATGTTTTTTTTTTTTGTGCGCAGATCGGATTTGTTCTGCACTCTTGTTTTGATGAAACGGTTCTGGCAGTAATGAGGGACTAAGAAGAAACTACCCGCAATTTGTTTAATTTGAAACCGAATGCCTGACAGCTTTAAGGACATCATCGAAACTGTCATTCCATTCAACAAGCTGTCAAAGGATAATTTATATAATTGTGTGGTTAATCAACATCAGCAAATAAAATCTACGAGATGTAAAAAGGGCAATCATATCTAATTAAGGACAGTGAAAACAGAAATTAGAGTAGTGTTTTCCTATATTTTTTTTTCAAAACGGTTATCCCGCAATGTAGCGACATGGCGTGCTACCGACCACATCACTCATAAAATGTGTCATTGGTCATTGAGAGATGTGAGTTATAGTACTTTATTTCACATATTTTGTCTAGGTTAGGTTTTCTTTTAAATTACTACTCTCTTTAATTATAGTAAACATGTAATACGCTACTCTCCTTTATTGTAGTAAACAGATCCCTTGTATTCTATTTAATTATAGGAAACACATATTACATGCTACTCTCTTTAATTATAGAAATAAGTCGCATGCTACTCTCCTTTTATTATAGTAAACTGATTACATGCTACTCTCTTGTATTGTGGTAAACATATTATGCTACTATCTTTTATTATTGCAAACAGATTATACACTTTTCTCTTTAATAATAGTAACCAGATTACATGCTACACTCTTTTCAAAAACTTAGAAATTTGCGACCCCCTTTTATAACAAGCAAGTAAATTGTGAACGCCTAACATAACAGGCAATCAGCTTGTGAACATCTTCTATAACAGGCAAACAACCTGTGAACGCCTTCTATAACAGACAAGCAAACTGTGAACAACTTCTATAACAGACAAGCAAACTGTGAACTACTTCTATAACAGACAAGCAAACTGTGAACTACTTCTATAACAGACAAGCAAACTGTGAACTACTTCTATAACAGACAAGCAAACTGTGAACTACTTCTATAACAGACAAGCAAACTGTGAACTACTTCTATAACAGACAAGCAAACTGTGAACTACTTCTATAACAGACAAGCAAACTGTGAACTACTTCTATAACAGACAAGCAAAACTGTGAACTACTTCTATAACAGACAAGCAAACTGTGAACTACTTCTATAACAGGCAAACAACCTGTGAACGCCTTCTATAACCGGAAAACAACCTGTGAACGCGTTATATACAGACAAACAATATGTGAACGCCTTATATAACTGGCAAATAACATGTGAGCGCCTTATATCCTAGGCAAACAACCTGTGAACGCCTTCTATAACAGATAATCAACCTGTGGATGATTACTATAGCAGGCAAACAACATGTGTAACAATAAATCTGTACCAATAAATCTGTAACAATAAATCAACCTTTCAACATCTACTATAACAGGCAAACAATCTGTGAACGTCTTATATACCAGACAATCAAACTTTCAACGCCTACCATAAAAAGGTAAACAACGTGTGAACGCCTTCTACAACAGACAACGAACATGTGAACGCCTTATACAAGAGACATGCAACCTGTGAATGCTATATACAACTGGTAAACAAACAACCTGTGAACGCCTTCTACAACAGACAAACAACCTGTGAACGACTTCTACAACAGACAACCAACATGTGAACGCATTCTACAATAGACAAACAACCTTTGAACACCATCTACAACAGACAAACAACATGTGAACGTCTTCTACAACAGACAACCAACATGTGAACGCTTTCTACAACTGACAACCAACCTGCGAACGCCTTCTACAACAGACAAACAACATGTGAACGCCATCTACAACAGACAAATAACCTGTGAACGCCATCTACAACAGACAAACAACCTGTGAACGCCTTTTATAATAGCCAATTGATGATTTTAGATAAAAACCCCGAATCAACGAATTTTTCTTTTCTTGAGTTTTTGAAATTCTTCGTTCTCAAAGTTCTCTGATGAAAGTAGTGCTGGCCATCTAAGAGAAAATATTTGGAGGCAATTTTTTTTTGGAGGGCCCAACATCCCCAGTATGAGAATCCCTGGGGGAAAAAAAAGCCAAACAAAGAGATGCATCGGTTATAATTATAATGCTTGATAAAGGATTTAAAAGGCTGGCTTTATTTGAGCCAAATTTAGAAACTTGCTTAGAAAAAAAACAGCATTTGCTATTTCTAATGTTGGAATTTGGACAATAAGGAAGGAAGAAGATTTATTGATAGATTGATTCATTTATTGATTTATTTACTGACTGATTTACAAACTGATTAATTTGTTGATTTACTGACACGGTCTGATGGATTTGATTGACTGAATTATTGATTGACTGGCTTACTGAATTATTGCTTGAATGACTTACTGACTGTTTGATTGATTCATCGATTGATTGATTGACTGGCTGATTGGTTGAATGATTGCGAACGCCAGCTTTATTAGCTGACTGTTTGTTTGACTGAACGAGTGATTGATTTAACTGATTAATTGATTTATTGACTGGCTGCTTTAATCACTGATTAATTTATTCATTGAATGACACTGACTGATGAATTGATTAACTAATTGATTACTGGACTGACTTACTGACTGCTTGACTGACTTATTGACTGCTTGATTAACTGATTGACTGACTCACTTACTGATTGATTGATTGACTGGCTGATTGATTACCTAACTGATTGGTTTGAATGATTGTGAACGTCAGCTTGACTGACTGACTGTTTGATTGATCGACTGACTGATTAATTGGTTGTTTGACTGCTTCATTTGCCCCTTCATTTATTTCTGGTAGTCGTTTCCACTTAACTGACAGCGTGGGTTACCAGCGTCCATGAGGAAGGCAATTAAAGGCACAGTCTTTTTTGGTTATCTAAAAGTGACATTTTAGCTCCAATATTTACAATTTCTCCGTGTTATTGGGTGGATCAATACATGTGAGATGCGATGCCTGAGAAAAGTAACAAACAACACAAGAAGAGATAGAATACCAAATGAAACCATAAGAAAAATGGTAGGAACATAACTCTGCCAAGAATATATAGAACAACAACAACTTAAATGGTTTGGCCACCTGGTCAGAATGAATCCTCACCAATCACCATCAAGGGCGTTCTTCTCGAGAATGCATGGAAAAAGACCAAGAGGGAGACCTATAAGAAGATGTATAGATGCAGTGACAGAGACATGTAACAACAAAGGAAAATCACTAATTCAGACAGTTCGAGCAGCTCAAGAACGACAAATGATATAAACCACGACACTTTTTCGGTATCAGTGAGAAAGAGAAAAGAAGAAGATGGATAGATGCAGTGATAGAGACATGTAACAACAAAGGAAAATCACTAATTCAGACAGTTCGAGCAGCTCAAGAACGACAAATGATATAAACCACGACGCCTTTTAGGTATCAGTGAGAAAGAGAAAAGAAGAAGATGGATAGATGCAGTGATATAGACATGTAACAACAAAGGAAAATCACTAATTCAGACAGTTCGAGCAGCTCAAGAACGACAAATGATATAAACCACGACACCTTTTCGGTATCAGTGAGAAAGAGAAAAGAAGAAGATGGATAGATGGGGACGTCCTGCAACATTCCACTCATTTTTTTAAAATAGATATTTCATGGAAGTGGTTTTAATTTGTGACATCAGATACAATACAATCTTCATCCCAACATTGTGCTACCAATGCCAGACCTGGACCCTAGATGCAAGAACAATAAAAAAAATAACCTCTACTGAGAAGAAATGTGTTAGACGAATGACAGGAAACAGTCTGAGAGATAAGATCAGAAACGAAGAACTGAGAAAAAAGTTAGGAATAGCCCCCGTCATAGAATATATAAGGAAACCACAGATACAATGTTTTGGCCACGTGACAAGGCAGAAAGATCAAAACACAACACAACGAGCTTTCAACAAACGTTGTGACAATACCAGACCCAATGGTCGGCCACGAAAAAGATGGATCGATGGATTATTAGAAGCACTAAGAAACATAACAGCAACAGAGGCGAACAGAAGAGCAAAACACCGCAAACGATATCTCCCCTCGACGCTGAAAGGCAAATGAGAAAGGAAAGTAGAAGAAGAAGACACAAAACGTCATATTTCAAGCTAAAGTCAATATTTATGTATGAATAATATTTCAGCATTTAGTGCTCTTTACCAGAACATTACAAATTGTAAAATAGAGAGATTTGGGAGATGAAATATTCATTCCTTAATTACATTTGTTTTTTCTTTCAGACATCATCATAATGTGCCGTACCGGTTGGCGTTGGCGATCATGTCCCTCCACAATCTTCTATCTACAGTGCATCGTATCAGTTCTGTTGTTGACTGTTTTCCATGTCATGAAACAATGCTATCCAGTATTTTCCGTCTTTGTCGTCCGCGATCTCTATTTCATTGTATTTTGCCTGTTGTAACCAAGTATTCCAAATTTCCTCTTCTCATGATGTGCCCGAAAAATGTTGATTGTTCCTTTCTGGTGTTTTTTAGGAGCTGCCTTTTTGTATTGGCCTCTTTGAGAACTTCCTCATTGGTCTTTTTAGCTGTCCAGGGAACTTTCAACATTCTTCTGAGAAATCCCATCTCTGTTGCCTGTAATGGTCTTTACATGTGTTTGTCTACTGTCCATGGTTCGCAACTATTGGTAAATATTGGCTCTATATAGCATCGATGAGCTCTCTATCTCACTTCTATTGATATACTCTTGTCCACATAGACAAGTCTCTCCACCAGTCCCTATTCTTGGACATTTCATCTTCTTCTCTCCAGTCTGGGCAATTGTTCTTGAGGGTTTCCATGAATGGTTATAGTTATGGTTAATCGAAGGTCCCGGTATCCACTGCAAACAAATGTGGAACCCGAGTGGGCATCAGATTTGTTTATTTTGTAATCTACGATAGAGACCTTCCGGTGTTCATTTTGTAATCTACGATAGAGACCTTCCGGTGTTTATTTTGTAATCTACGATAGAGACCTTCCGGTGTTCATTTTGTAATCTACGATAGAGACCTTCCGGTGTTCATTTTGTAATCTACGATAGAGACCTTCCGGTGTTCATTTTGTAATCTACGATAGAGACCTTCCGGTGTTCATTTTTTAATCTATGATAGAGACCTTCCGGTGTTAATTTTGTAATCTATGATAGAGACCTTCCGGTGTTCATTTTGTAATCTATGATAGAGACCTTCCTGTGTTAATTTTGTAATCAATGATAGAGACCTTCCGGTGTTCATTTTGTAATCTATGATAGAGACCTTCCGGTGTTCATTTTGTAATCTATGATAGAGACCTTCCGGTGTTCATTTTGTAATCTATGATAGAGACATTCTGGTGTTAATTTTTTAATCTATGATAGAGACCTTCAGGTGTTAATTTTGTAATCTACGATAGAGACCTTCTGGTGTTAATTTTGTAATCTATGATAGAGACCTTCCGGTGTTCATTTTGTAATATATGATAGAGACCTTCCTGTGTTAATTTTGTAATCAATGATAGAGACCTTCCGGTTTTAATTGTGTAATCTATGATAGATACCTTCTAGTGTTAATTTTGTAATCTATAATAGAGACCTTCCGGTGTTAATTTTGTAATCTATGATAGAGACCTTCCGGTGTTAATTTTGTAATCAATGATAGAGACCTTCCGGAGTTAATTTTGTAATCTATGATAGAGACCTTCTGGTGTTAATTTTGTAATCTATGATAGAGACCTTCCGGTGTTAATTTTGTAATCAATGATAGAGACACTCTGGTGTTAATTTTGTAATCTATAATAGAGACCTTCCGGTGTTAATTTTGTAATTTATGATAGAGACATTCTGGTGTTAATTTTGTAATCTATGATGGAGACCTTCCGGTGTTAATTTTATAATCTATGATAGAGACACTCTAGTGTTAATTTTGTAATCTATGATAAAGACCTTCCGGTGTTAATTTTGTAATCTATGATATAGACCTTCTAGCGTTCATTTTGTAATCATTGATAGAGACCTTCCGGTGTTAATTTTGTAATCTATGATATAGACCTTCAGGTGTTCATTTTGTAATCTATGATATAGACCTTCCGGTGTTCATTTTGTAACAGGGAGCTTCAAGGTTTCATTTAGTTTAGCCAGCAGCTTAGGGCCTCATTAAGTCTACATCCATCTCTGGTCATAGTACACTCGGTTGTTATTGTTGTTATTGATGACGCAATGTCACGAGTTGATACGGACTGAGCACTTTGACTCATTGGATGTGGCAGGTCGTAATGGCTTTCTTGACATTCTCGACTTTAGCTGAAGAAACTGGAGTTCGTCCAGTCCCAAGCTATGTTGGGTAGCTACTTGTCCAACCAAGAGATGCTGGGTAACTATAGATATGATAGGTAACTACTTGTCCAAACAAGAGATGCTGGGTAACTAGAGATATGATGGGTAACTACTTGTCCAAACAAGAGATGCTGGGTAACTATAGATATGATGGGTAACTACTTGTCCAAACAAGAGATGCCTGGTAACTATAGATATGATGGGTAACTACTTGTCCAACCAAGAGATGCTGGGTAACTATAGATATGATGGGTAACTACTTGTCCAAACAAGAGATGCCTGGTAACTATAGATATGATGGGTAACTACTTGTCCAACCAAGAGATGCTGAGTAACTATAGATATGATGGGTAACTACTTGTCCAACCAAGAGATGCTGGGTAACTATAGATATGATGGGTAACTACTTGTCCAACCAAGAGATGCTGAGTAACTATAGATATGATGGGTAACTACTTGTCCAACCAAGAGATGCTGGGTAACTATAGATATGATGGGTAACTACTTGTCCAACCAAGAGATGCTGAGTAACTATAGATATGATGGGTAACTACTTGTCCAACCAAGAGATGCTGGGTAACTATAGATATGATGGGTAACTACTTGTCCAACCAAGAGATGCTGGGTAACTATAGATATGATGGGTAACTACTTGTCCAACCAAGAGATGCTGGGTAACTATAGATATGATGGGTAACTACTTGTCCAAACAAGAGATGCCTGGTAACTATAGATATGATGGGTAACTATTTGTCCAACCAAGAGATGCCTGGTAACTATAGATATGATGGGTAACTACTTGTGCAACCAAGAGATGCTGGGTACCTACTTGTCCAACCAAGATATGCTGGGTAACTACTTGTCCAACCAAGAGATGCTGGGTAACTACTTGTCCAACCAAGAGATATGGGAATACGATAGTCCGTTCATAAATTCGTGAATACAGTGCCCTGTCATTTTCTCGCAAACTATTTGATCGACTGCAGTGAATTTTTTGCATCAGTCTTAGATTTTCACAAACCTTAAGATTTTATAATATATAAGCCTTAAGCCAACCTGGATTTGGCATGAATCATATTTTGTTATATATAATTTCATGAAAATTACAAAAAAGGGTGTTATAAACATTACATTTCAACAAATACGAGTACATCACGTTTTTTTTTTTTAAAATGGCGAATCACATAAAGACGCATAACAAAAGAAAGATATCTCATTGGTGACACGATAATGACATCTTAGATGGAACGGTGCAGATCGATTAACGGAAAAATAGTTTCTTCCTGGTGTCTATACTTTCTCTATGAAAGTGGGTTGCGTTAAATAACTGAAAGAGTTGAATGTCTGTCTTCTTTTCTTCTTCTATCCTTCCTCTGCTGCCGTTGGCGTCGAGGGGAGAAACAATCTGCGATTCTTTGCTCTTCTGTTGGCCTCTTCTGATGTTATTCCTCCTAGTGACTCTAGTATTCCCTTTATCCATCTCTTTCTCGGTCTTCCTCTTAATCTGTCGTTTTCGTAGCGTTTGTTTAAGGCTCTTTGAGTCATTGTTAGTTCTTTTTGTCTTGTTATGTGGCCGAACCAATTTATCTGTTGTTTCTTTATGTATTCGATGGCTGGTTCAATTTCGAGTTTCTTCCTCAGGTCAGTGTTTCTTACTCTGTCCCTTAAACTGTTTCCTGTCATTCTTCTGACACATTTCATTGTCAATGGTCTGTAAAACGTAGAATTCTGTGTCCCGGCGGCCACAAGCATTATTTACATAACTTAAATAAGAATATTCCTAATGGAAATTAGTTTTCTCGGGTCAACATATAATTTTATTAAGGTCGGAGTGTTCAATTTAGTCAATAGATCGTCCTCACTGACCATGGGACAAGTTCATACGTTCTCAGATCGTCTCCGAAGTATATCCATTAACGTGTAGCGATTAAAAACACCGGAGTTGTGTTGGTTGACAAATCTCTTTTTCAGAATCCTACATAGCGCTCTCGTCTGGCATATCCCACCTTGGCAATATATTCGTGAAGTCTGTTCATTGCTGCGGATTCAGGGTCGTTTCTCGAGTCGGGTCTTTTTCGTCCACAGTCCGTGAGGGTATTCAGAATGTGAAAGCGGTCCATTACCGTTACGCACTCAACACCAGCCCAACTGGCAAGTCTGTCAGAGCGTTCTTTAGCTCTTACACACATTGCCCTGGCACGAAAACGAAGCGGAAACTTTTTAGAACATACCACCCCGGAGATTCCAACCACTGCCGTCGAGCACAGCAAATAGCCAGCTTTTAGAGCATCATCATCATCATCATCATCATCAAGTACCGGGGTTGCTGGTGTAGGTGATCATGTCTCTCCACAACCTTTGATCTCGACATTTATTTATCATTTCTGTTGTTGACCTTCTGCCAAGCCATTCTCTTAAGCTGTCTTGTATTTTCTCTTCGCTGCTTCCCTCTATCTCTTCGTCCCTCAATTTTCCCAGTTGTTACAATATATTCCAGTTGTTCTCTTCTCATTACATGGCCAAAAAAATGATGATTGTTTCTTCCTAATATTGGAAATTTGCTCTCTTTTTTCTTTGACCTCTTTCAGAACATCTTCATTTCTCTTCTTAGCTGTCCATGGTATTCTCAACATTCTTCTGTAAAACCACATTTCCCTAGACTCCAGTGATTTTCTTGTCTGTTGTCCTATTGTCCATGATTCACATCCATATGTTAAGACTGCTCTACATAATATTTAAGAACTCTTTTTCTTGTTTATTTATTTTGTTTAACATACTCCGAGCTTTTTGAGCATATTCATTGAGTTGCTGAGAAACCGCACATGTGTGCAAGGCTGTATCTCAAGACATGCTAATGTTTTTGTAACTCCCATGATGGCCATAGCGGAGGGATCAATAGTTCATGTACACATTTTCAGTTCATTCTAGCAGATGGTTGTGAAGATATGATTGTTTAAAGATGTTTACGAATTTATGAACGGACTATAGCGCTTTTATATCAGTAAGAGCCACCACTACAGGGAACACGGCGATCCTATTTTGCGTTAGCCAGCCTGTATGACTTGTCCTGCCTTGAGATGCTATATTACTAGATCTTCTATATCAGTAAGAACCACCACTACAGGGAACACGATGATCCCAGTATGTGTTAGCCATCATGTGTCACGTGTCCTGCCTTGTGGTACTATATTACTAGATCTTCTATATCAGTAAGAGCAACCACTACAGGGAACACGATGATCCTAGTCTGTGTTAGCCAGCTTGTATGACTTGTCCTGCCTTGAGATGCTATATTACTAGATCTTCTATATCAGTAAGAGCCACCACTACAGGAAACACGGCGATCCTAGTCTGTGTTAGCCATCATGTGTCACTTGTCCTGCCTTGTGGTACTATATTACTAGATCTTCTATATCAGTAACAGCCACCACTACAGGAAACACGATAAATCTAGTCTGTGTTAGCCATCATGTGTCACTTGTCCTGCCTTGAGATGCTATATTACTAGATCTTCTATATCAGTAAGAGCCACCACTACAGGGAACACGGCAATCCTAGTCTGTGTTAGCCAGCCTGTATGACTTGTCCTGCCTTGAGATGCTATATTACTAGATCTTCTATATCAGTAAGAGCCACCACTACAGGAAACACGATAAATCTAGTCTGTGTTAGCCATCATGTGTCACGTGTCCTGCCTTGAGATACTATATTACTAGATCTTCTATATCAGTAAGAGCCACCACTACAGGAAACACGGCGATCCTAGTCTGTGTTAGCCATCATGTGTCACTTGTCCTGCCTTGAGATACTATATTACTAGATCTTCTATATCAGTAAGAGCCACCACTACAGGAAACACGATAAATCTAGTCTGTGTTAGCCATCATGTGTCACTTGTCCTGCCTTGAGATACTATATTACTAGATCTTCTATATCAGTAAGAGCCACCACTACAGGGAACACGATGATCCTAGTCTGTGTTAGCCAGCCTGTATGACTTGACCTGCCTTCAGATATTATATTACTAGATCTTCTATATCAGTAATACTCGCTATTACAAGAAAAACACGGCGACCCTCGCTTGAGTTATTAGTCAGCCTGTATGAATTCTTCTGCCTTGAGTTACTGCAATACTAGGTCGTCTACATCAGTAACAGCCATCACTACAGGAAACCCGGCGTTCCTAGCTTCTGTTAGCCAGGCTGTTTTTCACGCATAAGTCATTGAAGGGAGGGGGGGGGGGCGACAGTGAGGAAGAACTGCTAGATCTTATTTAGCCAATGGTCGGTCGATCTGAATGTTGCAACCGGAGGTACTTCTATTCCACTTAAGCTTCCCCAACACACAGATCTCACATCTTTGCCAATTCTCACTACTCGTACGTGCTTGCTAATGTTCACGTAGTAAAAAAAAAGTAAAGTACCCCCGTCACGCCAAGTGGCGTATATGGAATATGGTGTTAGTGACCATACATTTTACAGACCTTCGGCACATGATTTTTGGGGGTAATGTGGTCGGTATTACGCCTGTGCCGCTTTATTTTCCCAGAAAAAAAATCCGGTACTGATTAAAGGCTCATTGAAACGGAAGTCGTCGGTTGGTATTGAACCCTACCTCTTGTCCTTTGTAGTCCACTTCACTAACCACTGAGCTAATTTTCACATACCGGTAATTTATTATTTTAAAGCATACATATGTCATTCCCCCCCCCCCCCAACCAAAAAAAATAATGCTGTCTGCTTCCTTGTATTAAACTAAAAGCACTCACACCAAAAGTGCGCACCCACGACCACACCTACAAGCCAGCACCCACACGCTACATCAATCTCGAGCTCTTGTTCCCATTAAGATCCCCCCCGTCTACTATTTCCAGGAATTTAAGCCAATCTTAGCGGAAGTTGGGTCACGATCTGTAGTCTCCTCCGCGACACAGTGATTGGGTTTGTTCTGCGCCACTGGACTTCATTTGGAGACCGAATATGCATTCTGATCTCGGTGAAATTCGTGCACATCACACGCTTAATTGCGTAGCGCTCCTTAGCGCTAATGAAGCGGTAAAGCAAGTGGGGTGAAAGGAGGAAAACGGAGCGCTAGAAGTAAGATGTACTTAAGTCCATGACTGTAACGTGACGTCGAGTTTCACAGCGGAAGAGTTGATGTTTTGTACTGCTCGGATCACGGAGAAAAATAATAAAGTTTTCTTCTATTTTATTTAGTTTCCCCCCAATATCTGGTTGCTTTTAGAAGACAAATAGTAAAGATAGAAGGAAAAAGGATGAAAGAAAGACTGACAAGAAAAAAAAAGCAAGAAAGAAAGGGGAAAAAAACGAAGAAAGAAGACGGAAATAAAAGAAGGAGAAAAACAGAATAAAGAAAGAAATACAGAAAGAAACAAGGATGAAAAAAATAAATAAAGAACGGGGGAAAAAAGACAGGAAAAAGCAAAGAAACAAAGATAGAGAGAAAGAGACATAAATAAAGCAAGAAATAAAGTTTGAAAAGAAGGAAGGAAAGAAAGAACTAACGAGAAGAAGAAAAAAAGAATTAAGGGAAAAGTAGAAGAAAAATTAAAGAAAGAAAAGAATGAAAGAAAGGAAGCAGAAAAGCATGAATGAGAATCAAATGAAGAGAAAGAAAGAATTAAAGAAATGAGGTGAGGGAAAAGGAAGAAAGAAAGTGAGAAAGGAAGAAAGAGAGAGTGAGAGAAATAAATAAAGAGAGGAGAGAAAGAATTGAATAAAACAACGAAAAACTTAATTAAATTCTCAACTGGAATGTACAAAATGAGAGAAAATAAAGAATGAGAGTGTCTGAAGTAATGAGTTCAGTACGAACGAATTAGTAATTTGACATTTCTTCATTCAGCCAAATCTGTGAAGTCACGAAATAGACTCACAGTGACAGGCGACAATGTTCCTGAGTAGAAAAATGAAGATTTTGATAAAAGGATACGACAAACAAACAAAAAATAGAAAAGTATAAATTTATAGAGCAGTGAGTGGACTTCCGGTAAAGATGGCGGACACTTCCGCTTGCCCCTATAGACAGCATTAACACTAAAACAGTTTTTGAGATGTCTGGTTTCTTTTGGTGCATTTTTTGTTCGATTTATTCGCGTGAATTAGAGTTGGATGTGACCGTGGCACTCTCTTTTTGGCACTGACGTTTGAAATCGTCGCCCATGTAGTCTACGTAGCTCGCACTGGAGTTCCATCTTGCTAACGGCCACCCACTCGACAACACAAAATCAAGATGGTTGCGTGGCGCCATGTTTTTGCAGAGACTAACGCAGTCGCTTAAACTGTTTCGGTTCGGGTCCTTGGTAGCCCAGTTGGGAAAATGTCTCGACTGAGCTGTTCGGACAACCCGTGTTCGATTCCCGCTAGAAGCAGCGTATTTGTAAAGTAATGTAAAAAAAAAAAGTAAAGAGCCCCCATCACGCCAAGTGGCGTATAGGGAATATGGTGTTAGTGACCATAAATTTTACAGACCTTCGGCACATTATTTTTGGGGTAATGTGGTCGGCATTGCGCCCGTGCCGCTTTACTTTCCCAGAAAAAAAAATCAGGTGCCCATTTAAGGCTGGGTGAACCCGGAAGCCGTCGGTTTGGATCGAACCCTACCTCTTGTCCTTTGTAGTCCAGTTCACTAACCACTGAGCTATCGCGGCTCTGTCCTTTGTCATACGATATTATATTTTCATCGGAAACAATCGGAATATCGAAACACGATTCCGGATGAAAAACACAGCTCACGGTGTGCACTGATCACTAAACTCAGTAGCTCCGGCAGCAAGCTCATATGAATGAGAGCTTGAAACCTGCCAGCAAAAATGCTTACGTTTTAAAGGAAATCGATGTTCCTAATCTAAGTCTAGATAGATCTGTTTGAAAGAAGAGATATTTGAGACAAACTGCTGACTTTTATGTGAGAATTTAAATCTTTAGTACGGTTTGGCGTCACTGCTGGCGAGACATTCCCATGTCTGCTCCGCCACCCGTTCCAGCAATCAATAAAATGATCATCCTGATAGTTCCTACTGTTCTATTCTTCTTCTTCTTCTTCTTTCCTTCCTCTTTTGCCTTGCAGCGTCGAGGGGATATATAATTTGCGATCTTTTGCTCTTCTGTTCGCCTCTCTGGTTGTTATGTTTCCTAGTGCTTCTAATATTCCATCGATCCATCCTTTTCATGGTCGACTATTGGGTCTGGTGTTCTCGCAACGTTTATTGAAAGCTCGTTGTGTTGTGTTTTGATCTTTCTGCCTTGTCATGTAGTCAAACCATTTTATCTGTTGTTTCTGTATATATTCTATGGTGAGGTCTATTCCTAGCTTTTTTCTCAGTTCGTCATTTTTGATCTTATCTCTCAGACTGTTTCCTGACTGTTCTAATGACTGTGTTTAATAAAGGTGCGCAGCTAAAGACGAACACTTCCTGTCTGGTCGTTGCCGGCGACACGATCTCAAGACGCCGGCGCCGAAACCGTCCGAATAGACTTCGTGGTTGATAAGCTTACAGTAAAAGTTGGCTGTATGCTCTAGCGTTTGGTTTCTCGAGCCAGGGCTTTGTGCCGAAGAATACCGGTTCGATCCTGCTTTTGACCATCTATTGTCTTTGTGTGTTTTTTTTTTTTTTTTTTTTTTTTTTTTTTGTTTTTTTTTTTTTTGTCTTAATTATTTGTGATTGTTTTCCGAGTGCTGTAAACATATCTCTTCCCCTGAAATAATTTGACGAACCCTAAGAAACCGTTCTCCCAAACAAAAGAAGTCAGGCTTCAACTTCGTTGATTCACACTGGGTCCAACCACAGCCCACCTTGTGGCAAATTTGAAGTCGAACACAGACTTCACATCATCATCAAATACCAAGCTTGCTGGCGTAGGTGATCTTGTCTCTCCACAACTTTCGATCACGACAGTTATTTAATTGTGGCGATTCATGATTGTACAAAGAAATTACGACGGTGGTTTTCTGTTGCCTTCCGTCGGTTTGTTAAAGGTTGGCTACGCAAGTAAAAAAAAAAAAAGTAAAGTACCCCCGTCACGCCAAGTGACGGCGTATAGGGAATATGATGCTAGTGACCATACATTTTACAGACCTTCGGCACATGCATTTTTGGAGTAATGTGATCGGTATTACACCCGTGCCGCTTTACTTTCCCAGAAAAAAATCCGGTACCCATTTAAGGCTGGGTGAACCCGTAAGCCGTCAGTTGGGTTTGAACCCTACCCCTTGTCCTTTGTAGTCCAGTTCACTAACCACTGAGCTATCGCGGCTCTTTTGGCTTTGGCTGCCATTGACTAGAATATCTCACCCACTAGACAGTGGAGTTGTTTTATTTTGGGGTACGCTCCCTTAGCTTTTTACTCTCCCGAGCATACCTGCCAGGCAGCAGGGCAGCCGCAGGTTGTACTGTTTACTGCATACAGTAGCAGATAAAAAGTACCTGACCTGATACATCATATCCGAGGGTAAACACGAGGGCCGATCAAGTACAATATAACGGTCGGCCTTTTTTTCATTAAGAGAGACGCCGATGTAGCACAAGTGAGGATAAATGGAAAAAGACAATAGATATAGAAACAAAAATAGAAAAAAAACTGCATGGTTAAAGCTTCACTTAAGAAGTGGATAACACAAACCAGAACGACGTTTCAGCCCAATAGGCCTTCAGCAGGAGGGTTTTGCAGCTTCGAGATTTTTTTTGCATTTGTGTGCATTTCTTTGCATGGACCCTGCAATCTACACAAGTGCCAATTGTTATTTTATTTATTTATTTTGTTGGTGTAAATAGTCATTAAAGCATTATGCTATTTTCTGGCTCTGCGTAGGGACTTATAGACTAGAGAATAAAGGCCACTTACCCAGTGCAGTAGTCATGCGCCATGAGATAGAAAAGAAAAAGTGTTGATTCTACAGGGATTCAATCCGGAGTTTTGGTTTTGGGCCTAACAGATTATTTACCAAAAGTATACTTCTTCTTTCTCTTCTTTCCTTCTTTATTTGACTTTCAGCGTTGAGGGGAGATATAATTTGCTGTCTTTTGCTCTTCGATTTGTCTCTGCTACTGTAATGTTTCCTAGTGTTTCCAACATTCCGTCGATCCATCTTTTTCGGGGTCGGCCCTTGGGTCTGGTGTTCTCGCAACGTTTATTGAAGGCTCGTTGTGTTTTGACCTTTCTGCCGTGTCACGTGGCCAAACCATCTTTTGTTTCTTTATATATTCGATGGTAGGGGTAATTCTTAGCTTTTTTCTCAGTTCTTCATTTCTGGGCCACAGTATGAGTTAGGTAAAACTGGAAACAAACCAATTAATGAGAGAAATCGGTGACAAATCAACGTGATTTAAAATTAGAGAACAACTATTTTTTTTAGATAAATAATTTGTAATCATTTCTACACCTGTTACGACCTTCGGCAAACTCACAAAAAGGGCATGGAACAACACGAAACTAACTCAAAAGACTAAACTCTTAATATATCAAACATGTGTGCTTAGCACACTACTATATGGATCCGAAACCTGGACAACATACTCAAACCAGGAAAAAAGACTAAATGTCTTCCACATGCGATGTCTCCGCAAAATAATGCACATCAAATGGCAGGACAAAATAACCAACTTAACTGTCCTGCAACGTGCTAAGACCCTAACAATCATGTCGATGCTCAGAAGTCGAAGGCTAAGATGGCTGGGGCATGTCCAACGGATGGAAGAAAAACGCATTCCTAGGCAAATACTATATGGCGAGCTAAAACACGGAAAACGACAAATCGGCAGACCTAAACTACGATATAGAGATATCTGCAAATCATCTCTGAAAGACTTCTCCATCTGTGAAAACGACTGGCAACATCTGGCAAGTGATCGCACATCATGGAGAGCATGTATAAGGAACGGTATAACAACATTTGAGACTGTTCTAAGACAGGACTTAGAAGAGAAAGAGACTCATGAAAAAGGATGGTAAACCCTGTGGACCAGCGAGCCTGACCTGTTCATTATGTGACCGCGTGTGTTTGTCAAACATTGGTAGAATTAGCCACGAGAGAAGCTGTTCGGCAAAAACAATACCTAAAAAAAATACGCAATAG
This sequence comes from Megaustenia siamemsis, assembly GCA_032433765.1. Classification (NCBI taxonomy): domain Eukaryota; kingdom Metazoa; phylum Mollusca; class Gastropoda; order Stylommatophora; family Ariophantidae; genus Megaustenia; species Megaustenia siamemsis. The sequence continues at coordinate 20,709,228 of JAVIAB010000049.1, forward strand.
CCTCCACTAGACCGTCTGACAAGACGAAAAGGGCCATATATATATATTTCTACACCACAGAGACATATTGTTTGAGTGCATCGACGATAGACAACTTGTCTATATTATGAGAGAAATAGAGGTGTCTATACTCTACTCAACCTCCGGAGATTAACTAAACTGAGAACAGTGAAGACAAACTGCCAACTTTATGACAGAAATCTGTGTCTATATCAGAGCCTACGGAAAATAAATTATTTGAGAACATTGAAAACATAGACAAATTGATTACGTTATAGCACAGATCTATATCTGTGCACCAGAGGCAACTGAAAATATATGTATAAAAACACTGAGGCCTAAAAGAAACAGAAAAACAGAGAAATCGATGTATATAAATGAAAAAAAAAAAAATAAATAAATACAAAAATAAAAATAAAAAGTAACTGCCCATGTTTATAGATCATCCCTCGTACACGCCTCGTCCAAAGAAGAAACTATCTTCACTATTCAATACTCCATACTTATCTCCCCTTAACGTCTTCATGGCTCGCCTTAAGTGGTTCTCATTTTCTTTCATAAATGGACCCCTCTACCTGTTACAAAATCTAAGAAAATCATTGTCAGGATTCTCCACATAATGTAACAACACCTTTACTTCAGCCCTCCCAGCGCCCTTCAGCACTAAAACTAATACTGATATGTCGAAAGTGCAGTAAAAAGAATTGGAATATATCGCTTTATCTTCGGATCCAGATATTGCTTTAGCGAATCAATACATTTCTGGTGTTTTGGCAAATCCCATTTTTCTTCCATTTTTCGATGCTTTCCGTAAGGAAGGAAAGAAGAAATATGGAACTCTCATTTTCTGTTGGAAGAGTTTGGACCCTCGACTTCGCCTCCACATATTGTTGTTCGTACCGTGTTAATTTCGCGAGGTGTCACGAGGTAAAGATGAACGTTTATGTCACGTCTAGAGCAGTGATTCTCAAACTTGGGTATTTTCAGGGTACACGTTGCTACGACTCTACGAGTCCGCAGAGTAGAATTTTATTTAGTCCACTCTCTTCTTCTTCTACCTTTCAGCTCCCTGTGGAGCATAGGTCTTAAAAAACACTTTCAGCTCTCAGTGGAGCATAGGTCTTCAACAAACACTTTCAGCTCCCTGTGGAGCATATGTCTTCAACAAACACTTTCAGCTCTCTGTGGAGCATATGTCTTCAACAAACACTTTCAGCTCCATGTGGAGCATAGGTCTTCAACAAACACTTTCAACTCCCAGTTGAGCATAGGTCTTCAACAAACACTTTCAGCTCCCAGTGAAGCATAGGTCTTCAACAAACACTTTCAGCTCCCTGTCGAGCGTAGATCGTCAACAAACCCTTTCAGCTCCCTGTGAGCATAGGTCTTCAACAAACACTTTCAGCTCCAGTGGAGCATAGGTCTTCAAAAAACACTTTCCAAGTCGTTCTGTTTCTTGCCTTTTATTTAAGATCATTCCATGTCTTCCCCATCATCTTCATCTCTGCTTCTATCTGTCTTCTCCAAGAATCCCTTGGTCTTCTTCTTTGTCTTTTCCAATGGGGATTCTGAAAAAAGGGCCTGATGTGTAATACTCTCGGTTGGCTTCCGTAGTGTGTGTCCAATCCAGCGCCAACGTCTTCACTGTATCTCTTTATCCACTGGTATTTGACTGGTACATTTCCATAATTCCACGTTAGTGATTTTGTCCTGCCATTTCCATCCTTTTACTCTGAGTCCATTAGTGAGAGTCTGTATCTTCATGATTATCATTCTTGTCGTTCTCTATGCTTCACAGCCATATAGTAAGACTGACTTAACATTGGCTTAACATATGATTTAGTTCACTAGGGCTTAGTAATAACAAGATAATTGCCAACTGGCGTAGGCGACCATGTCTGTCCACTTTATCTCTGATAGTAGAGTTGTTTATTAGATTTGTTGTTGACTTTATTTCTTTCTTCCTTTCTTTCTTTCTTTCTTTCTTCCTTTCTTTCTTTCTTCCTTTCTCTCTTTCTTTGTTTCTTTCTTTCCTTCCTTCCTTCCTTCCCTCCTTCACTCCTTCACTCCTTCCCTCCTTCCCTCCTTCACTCCTTCCCTCCCTCCCTCCTTCCCTCCCTCCCTCCTTCCTACCTTCCTTCCTTCCTACCTTCCTTCCTACCTACCTTCCTTCCTACCTACCTACCTTCTTACCTTCCTACCTTCCTTCCTTCATACCTTCCTTCTTTTCATTCTATAGTTCTACACTTCCTCCTGACCCATCCGAGTGTCGAGGGAGATACAAAGTCTGGTTCTCGCCTTTCTAGCAACCTCGTTGTGTTAACAATTAATGTTGTTGTAGCGTTTCTTTGATGCTGTCTGTCCATCTTACTCTAGGTCTGCCTCTTGCTCTTCTCCCACCTCTTCTTTTAATGTACACTTTATATAGCAAGGAGTGGGAGCCACGATAGCTCACGAACGTTGGGAGTAAGGGGTGGGGGTAGATATGAATTAAGAGTATAAAGGGGGAGTAGAGATCGGCGGGAGAGAAGACAATAAGGGAAGATAGAGAGCATGTAGGTAGAAGGATGGACAGACGGAAGGAGAAACAGACAGACGAGAATAATGGATATACGGAGGAGGAACAGACGCAATCCCAGTGAAGCATTCAGACACAACAGACAGACGGATAGAACGACAGACAGACGGATAGAACGACAGACAGACGGACATATTAGATTGATAGACATATAGATAGATGTATAGAGAGACAGAGAGACAGACAGACAGAGAGACAGACAGACAGAGAGACAGACAGACAGACAGACAGACAGACAGACAGACAGACAGACAGACAGACAGACAGACAGACAGACAGACAGACAGACAGACAGACAGACAGATAGATAGATAGATAGATAGATAGATAGATAGATAGATAGATAGATAGATAGACAGACAGACAGACAGACAGACAGACAGACAGACAGACAGACAGACAGACAGACAGACAGACAGACAGACAGATAGATAGATAGATAGATAGATAGATAGATAGATAGATAGATAGATAGATAGATAGATAGATAGATAGATAGATAGATAGATAGATAGATAGATAGATAGATAGATAGATAGATAGATAGATAGATAGATAGATAGATAGATAGATAGATAGATAGATAATAACAAACTTACACCCTCCAGACGGAATAGCGCCACCTATTTATCACGCACTCCGTATCGTATCTTCTCAATCCCGCCTCAGATATGATTTATAGCGCGAGTGTTGTCGTGTGGTTAAAGGCTAGGAACGAACTGAAACAGGTTAGCTACGATATTGACGTCCGCATATTTGCTTGTGGTCGAGCCTGTTCTAGCACCATCAAGTTGGGTCTGTCAATAACCGAGACCACTGGCGAGGGCTTGGCAAATTTCAAGAAAATACTCACATTTTTAAAAAACCTCAACTGCTTACCCTTGTTATACCTCAACTGCTTACCATTTTGACAGGTTTACTGTTTACCATTTTAATAAGTTAACTGCTTACCATTTTTACAAGTTAACTATTTACGATTGTGACAAGTTAACTGTTTGCGACTGTGACAGATTAACTGTTTGCGTGACTGGTTGCTCACTAGACAAGACGCCGGCCTAAAGACAGAGTGCTTGTAAGTTCAAATCTTGCCTGAACCCATTGGAATTTTTATTTGTGATATCTCTCTACGGCAACGACCCCTTGACTCGGCAGCGATCCCGGCTTAAAACGTCAACTGCTCACGCACGGAAAAAAAATATGAGTACCCCCGAAGACGGAGTTACCTGCCTGCGCCTACGCCTGCGAGGGACCCCTGTGTACACTTCTACCAGGGAAAAACGTATTAACATGCAAAATGCAAGTCCTAGTCTCTAGGGACTTTGTCAGAGGTGAAAGATGGCGTACGGAAAAGAAAAAAATAAAATAAAATAAATAATTAACTGTTTACTTTTGTGATAAGTTACGGAGCCGCGATAGCTCAGTGGTTAGTGAATGTTTCTATATTCCAATTGTTTACAATGAATGATGATTTCGTATGACAGGGAACAGTTGGCTGTGTTCACTTTCTGTGCGGTTTCGCCTTATGTCTTTTGGCTTGTGCTGATACTGCTATGATGGGGACTACAGCTACCTTTCTTTGTTTGGGAGATGAGATATTAATTCAGATGAATCCACTGGCACGGGCGGTTGAGCAATTATGGATTTTAATTCGTTTACAGTGATAACGGGGCCTTCCATAACCAAAGAACCAAAGAAAGAACAATATGTCAATGGTTACGACTACTAGAAAAGCAGCAGACTTGAGTTTGACATATCCCCCGGACACCTAGAAGAGTATCAGCGGAAGTTAATAAAGAGATCTCAATTGTAGAGCATTAGACATCGATTACCAAACAAAAAAACAGTATCGATTTTTGCCAAATTTACTTGAAAGTGACGATAATGTACATGTCTTTTTTCTCTCTCTGGGGAATGGCCAAAGGGAATAGAAACTATTTTTCTTGGTGTGTAAAGGTTCGACTACTGCGAGTGAATCTTTCGCATCGAAGACCTTTTTTCCATTCAATTCTTTTCAATTTATTTCTACCAAAAGATTTTGAAAAGTCAAAAACGATGTCCTAACATCATCAAGTGCTATACGTTTAAAAAACAAATATGACGAACATCATTTTCATCACTTCCGGTCAATATGGTGGATAGGCGGCAGGAACCATTAAAGGTTATGTATGAAAAGTGTTCCTTGGTGTAGATTCCTCATATTCCAAGTTCGGCTTGTTGCAGGAGCTACTGGGTTAAGTGCTCTGAGCACAGCACAACGTGAGCTGTGTGTTTCATCTGTTTTTATCGTGTTTGGGTATTACAATTGTTTACGATGAACGATGATATCGTATGACAGGGAACAGTTGGCTAAGTTCACTTTCTGTGCGGTTTCGCCTTTGATCCTTTGGCGTGTGCTGAAACTGCCATGATGGGGTCTACAGCAACCTTTCTTTGTTTTGTAGATGAGATATAAATTCGGATGATTCCACTGGCACGGGTGGTTGAGCAATTTATGGATTTTAATTCGTTTGCAGTGATACCGGGGCCTTCCATAACCATAACCTTCTTTTACCAAATATGCGATACAGCCTGGGAGATCCATAGAAGCTTTCAAATGCAAGAAGAAGAATATACAGAATGCCATTCGCAAATAAGGGGAGCTGCGTTAACTCAGTGGTTAGTGAACTGGACTACAAAGGACAAGAGGTAGGGTTCGATCCAAACCAACGGCTTCCGGGTTCACCCAGCCTTTAATGGGTACCGGATTTTTTTTCTGGGAAAGTAAAGCGGCACGCGCGTAATACCGTCCACATTACCCCAAAAATCATGTGTTGAAGGTGTGTAAAATGTATGGTCACTAACACCATATTCCCCATACGTCACTTGGCGTGACAGGTACGTTTTTACTTCTTTTATTCACAGAGAGAAAGTAAATATATAATACTTCTCGTTATTTATTTTCTTGACGTTCACACGTTAAGTGGGCGTGTTGTGTCGTTAGTTGACCACACAGCAGCGACATCTGCGTCTTTAAGCCAATATATCAGACGAAAGGAAACTATAACTTCCATTATTGTTATTTCCACACTACCGTGTCTTTTGACGAGGACATTATATTAAACTCTTTCAGTACGGAAAGTTTTTATCAATTTAGTGGTAAAGATTTCAGAGACAAAATTGTTCATGTTTTTAAATATTATATTTAAACATGGAGAATAACAAAATTGACAATCACGAAGTTACAGACTTTCATTAATGGATGCTTGCGCAGAATAAAGGGATGGAAATGGCAGGACAAAGTCACTAACGTGGAATTATGGAAATGTACCGGTCAAATACCAGTGGATAAAGAGATACAGCGAAGACGATGGCGATGGATAGGACACACACTACGGAAGCCAACTGAGAGTATTACACAACAGGCCCTTTTTTGGAATCCCCATGGGAAAAGACAAAGAGGAAGACCAAGGAATTCTTGGAGAAGACAGATCGAAGCAGAGATGAAGATGATGGGGAAGACATGGAATGATCTTAAAAGAATTGCAAAAAACAGAACGACTTGGAAAGTGTTTGTTGAAGACCTATGCTCCACTGGGAGCTAAAAGGTAGAAGAGGAAGAAGAACACTTATAATGTATTATATATGAGTTTTTAGATAATTGAACAAGGAATTAAATTTCACCAATACCAAAATGATGCAAGACATATACAAAGAAAATAATTTAATGACACAAATCACACACAATCGCACACAGTTTACACAAATCAAAGTGAGAGTGATGCACTGTGCTTAGCCGCACATCCACGGAACAAAAATATGAGTACTCCCTGAAGACGGAGTTACCTGCCTGCGCCTGCGAGGGACCCCTGTGTACACGACTACCAGGTGCAAACGCGTTAACATGCAAAATGCAAGTCCTAGTCTCTAGGGACTTTGCCAGAGATGAAAGATGGCATACGGAAAAGAAAAAAAATATATAATAAAATAAATAATTAACTGTTTACTATTGTGATAAGTACTTCCGGCCGGACTTCCGGTGTCATAGCGACTACGTGTTGTCGTTTTTATAATTCGGCTCTTGTTGATATATTTAAATGATTTACGCGACAGTCTAGTTGTGAAATTATGTGTTGCTATTCCCCGTTTGGTGTATATTTTACTTCTGACGGGTGGATGGACTGTGAACTTTATCGATATTTAAGTGGAATATGATTATTCGTACGTGCAAGTACGTGACTAAAATCGGCATGACGTATGGTGCGTCGCAACGTACGGAAAGTGTTAAATTTCATCTGTGAGGTGTAGTTTGTACTTGAGCTGGTTTCAATACTTTTCCCATATGTATTGATTCATTGCTCTTCTTTATTTTTAATTTTGCCGTCAAGCTTTTTTTATTTATTTAGCATTTTGTTTTGATTGAAGACAAGACAAAGAAATGGAGATAAATGTCTAAAGTTGCGAAGCTACAGTGAAGCTAATTGTGGGGAGAACTAAATAATAAAAAAAAGAAAGGATATAGATACAATAGAAAAAAAAACGGCATGGTTAATGGTTTACGTAACAAGAGGAAAACACAAACCAGAACGACGTTTCGGCTCAAAAGGCCTTTAGCAGGAACAAATATGGAACACACAAATATGTATTTAAAATGAAAAATAATTTTTAAAAAACCAACAAAATATATATATATATAATAATAATTATTTATTTCATTTATATTTTATATTATAACATTTTAAAACTATGTTATATTTTAAATACAAATGTGTGTATCTGTTGTATCTATTGTATCTATTTTTTGTGTGTCCCTGCTAAAGGTCTATTGTACAAAATCGTTGTTCTGGTTTGTGTTGTCCTCTGCACACGTGACGCTTTAACCATACCGTTATTTTCTATAGTTTCAATATTTTCTATATTTTCTACATTTTCTACATTTTCTATATTTTCTATATTTTCTATACTTTCTTTATTTTCTATATTTTCTATATTTTCTATATTTGCTATATTTTCTATATTTTCTATATTTAATTTGTTTTTGTTTCTAGTTTTTCAAGTGAACAAATTTCCTTCATAATTTTTATACATTCATCATTATCAAGTACCGGGCCTGCTGGCGTAGGTGATCATGTCTCTCCACAACTTTCGATCTCGACAGTTATTTATCATTTCTGTTGTTGACCTTCTGTCAAGCCATTCTCTTAAGCTGTCTGGTATTTTTTTCCCTTTGATTCCCTCTATCTCTTCGTCCCTCAATTTTTTCCAGTTGTTACAATATATTCCAGTTGTTCTCTTCTCCTTACATGCACAAAACATGATAATTGTTTCTTCCTAATATTGGAAATTAGCTGTCTTTTTTCTTTGACCTCTCTCAGAACATGTTAATTACTCTTCTTAGCTGTCCATGGTATTCTGAACATTCTTCTGTAAAACCACATTTCTACAGACTCCAGTGATTTTCTTGTCTGTTGTCCAATAGTCCATGATTCACATCCATACGTTAAGACTGGCTCTAGATAATATTTAAGAACTCTTTTTCTTGTTTCTATTGTCAAAAATGGATTCATAGTATCTTCTTCATTTTTTGGAAAGCAATACATTTTATATATTAAAGAAACAAAATAAAAAAAAGATATTGCTCAAAAGAAACGGCAAATTCAAAACTGTGGACAGATCGAATTTCTAATTCAAGACAGTTGGAGATGGAAATATCGAACAAACGCGAGCGAACGCACAAATTAAATAATGACTCGAACAAACGTCACGCCTGTCAAAATACACAATAAACATACACTGAACTGGCATGCATGAAAAGATATAATAAACACAAAGAAAGATTTAATAAATTACTAGAAATCGATTTGCCGATATAATCATTATACGTTTGGACAATGCTCATTGATTCCGACTACCTCTTGTCGTTAAAGGCGGCACATTTAATTTTGTGCTTTCATTTGTTTTGTTTTATGTCCCCCCGGGACGTTAATTCTATATTAGTAAAAAAGGAATCGACTTGAAAAACAAACAAAACGCGCGATGATATAAAGGAGCGAGACAGAAAAGTTATCATCATGTGACATACCGATTAGCGTAGGTGATCATGTCCCTCCACAATCTTCTATCCACAGTGCATCGTATCAGTTCTGTTGTTGACTGTTTTCCGTGCCATGCCACCAAGCTATCCAGTATTTTCTCTCTTTGTCGTCCGCGATCTCTTTCCTTTTATTTTGCCAGTTGTAACCAAGTATTTCAACTTTCCTCTTCTCATGATGTGCCCGAAAAATGTTGATTGTTTCTTACTGATGTTTTTTTTAGGAGCTCCCTTTTTGTGTTGGCCTCTTTGAGAATGTCATCATTGATCTTTTTAGCTGTCTGAGAAATTCCATCTCTTATAGTATTTGCTCTCTCAATGAGAGTAGAAAAGAATAGAAGGGAAAAAATGAAATTCTGCAACATCACGATTTGACAACAAAAAATGATAAAGGCAGAATTGTTTGTCAGTGATACTTTAGGTGTCAAAGCAAAGGAATGCACATGTTAAAAAAAAAGGAAAGTACCCCGTCACGCCAAGTGGCGTATAGGGAATATGGTGTTAGTGACCATAAATTTTACAGACCTTCAGCACATGATTTTTTAGGTAATGTGGTCGATATTACGTCCGTGCCGCTTTACTTTCAGAAAAAATCAGGTACCCATTTAAGACTGGGTGTACCCGGAAGCCGTCGATTGGGATCGAGCCCTACCTCTTGTCTTTAGTAGTCCAGTTCACTAACAACCGAGCTATCGCGGCTCCCAAGGATTGCATATAAATGCGAAGATGCAGTAAAGATAATTGTAAGGAGAAATGAAAAAAAAATAGAAAGAGGGAAAATAATAGAGAAACTGTATGGTTAAAGCTTCACGTCGTAAGTGGAAGACACAAATTAGCACAACGTTTCTGCTCAATAGACCTTCAGCAGGAACAGGCACACAACACAAATACAGATATGTATTACAAATAAAAATAATAGATAATAAATAAAAGTAATAATTTCAAATTAGAATGAGAAATTAGAATTAAAATGGGAATACAATGACTTCACTGTAAACCTCGCTGTGGACAAGATGAGCCCATTCCTTCTACTCTAGTTCATCTTTCCCACAATAAAAGTTTACAGGGCGGACATTTTATTTTTATTCCTATTTGTATTCCTATTTGTATTTCTATTTGTATTCCTATTTGTATTCCTATTTGTATTCCTATTTTAATTCTTATTTCTCATTCAAGTTAGAAATTATTTATATTTTTTGTTGAATTTGTAATACATATCTGTGTTTGTGTTGTGTGTTTGTTCCTGCTGAAGGCCTACTGAACCAAACGTTGTTCTAATTTGCGTCATCAGTCATCACGTACTCCTCATTACATGGCCAAAAAATGATGATTGTTTCTTCCTAATATTGGAAATTAGCTCTCTTTTTTCATTGGCTTCCTTCAGAATGTATTCATTACTCTTTTAGCTGTCCATGGTATTCTCAATATTCTTCTGTAAAACCACATTTCTACAGACGCCAGTGATTTTCTTGTCTGTTGTCCTTTTGCCCATGATTCACATCCATATGTTAAGACTGGCTCTACATAACATATAAGAACTCTTTTTCTTGTGTCTATTGTCAAAAATTGATTACACATTATCTTCCTCATTTTTTGGAAAGCTGCTTTTGCCTGAGCCATTCTTCATCTCACCTCTTTTGTACATCTTCCGTCTGAGGTTAACAAACTTACCAAATATTTAAATTCATTTACCTGTTTTAATATTGTTCAACTTGTCATCATTTTGCACTGAGGTGATGTCTTCTTCTCTGTTATTACAATTGATTCTACCTTTTTGCTATTAAGACTGAATATTTTTATTCTTTATTTTTTCTTTCTTTCATTATAATGTCAAACATTTCTATATGTTGTCTATATTACTACTGAGATTTGTGTAAGATTTTACACCCGATAACTGAAAAGCCTACATGCATTTATTAATTGGACGATGTCAGATTTATAAACTTTTAATCCGAAGTTTAGAAGTCACGTGTACTAAATTAAGCCGGAATACGTCACGCACCAGCGAGAAAGGGAAAATATAATGAGAACGGCTGGGGCATGATTTCATGAAGGTACTTTTGTACCAGCAACTTAATACCAGATGGTTGCAATCAAACGAGCAGGCGCTAAGTGCATTTACGAAGTAAAGCAAAATAGATGTATCCCTGGGAAACAGATGATATCTCTTATGTTGTTACCATATGTTAAAGAGGAATTTTAAATAGTCATCATTTCTTTATAATTTGTTGACATAAGCACATATGACTTTACAAAAATTATTTCAAACTTCTTTCATATGATCGTAATATGTCCCTAGGTAGTAAATAAGGCAGAGAGTGAGCTAAAATAGCAATAGCACTCGTTGCCTTTTCGAAGGTGTCCCGGTTCAGTTCTCAGAAGTAAGTGCCATTTTTGTTGTCATCGTTCAAATCGACCAGGTTCAAGTTCATCCCACAGCAGTTTGAGGCCGGTCATTTAGTCAATTTGCTCACATGTCATCATCATCATCATCATGTGCCATACCGGTTGCTGTAGGCGATCATATCCCTCCACAATATTCTATTTACAGTGCATCGTATCAGTTCTGTTGTTGACTGTTTTCCATGCCATGACACCAAGCTATCCAGTATTTTCTCTCTTTGTCGTCCGCGATCTCTCTTTCCTTTTATTTTGCCAGTTGTAACCAAGTATTCCAACTTTCCTCTTCTCATGATGTGCCCGAAAAATGTTAATTGCTTCTTTTTGATGTTTTTTTAAGAGCTCCCTTTTTGTGTTGACCTCTTTGAGAACTTTCTCATTCGTCCTTTTAGCTGTCCAGGGAGCTTTCAACATTCTTCTGAGAAATCCCATCTCTGTGGCCTCTAATCGTCTTTTCATTTGTTTGTCTACTGTCCATGATTCGCTTCCATAGGTCAATATTGGTTCTATATAGCACCGATGAACTCTCTTTCTCATTTTTATTGACACAGATTTGTTGCATAAGATATTTTTCATTTTCTGAAATGCTATTTTGGCCTGAGATACTCTGCTTTTTATTTCTGTGGTGCATCTCCCATCTGATGTTGTTATTTTGCCCAAGTATTTGAAACGTTGCACTTGTTTCAGATTTGTCTCGTTTATTTTAATGCTGCGTGATGAACAACTGGAATATATTGTAACAACCAGAAAAATTGAGTGACGAAGAGATAGAGGGGAAGCAAAGAGAAAAAATAACAGACAGTGTAAGAGAATGGCTTGGCAGAAGGTCAACAACAGAAATGATAAATAGCTGCCGAGATCGAAAGTTGTGGAGAGACATGATCACCTACGCCAGTTGGCCCGATACTTGATGGTGATGATGATTGTCTTAAGAAATAAGGTTTCAAAGCAAACAATTAAAAATAATAATATGAAATGTGGGCTGCAGACAACAATAACGGAAGGGATGGTTCCTGGGCGACGCATCAGAGGCAGACCAAGAAGAAGGTGGTTTCAAGAAATCAAGGAGGCATTAGACACACTAACAGAAGAAGTGGGAGATGTACACAAGTGCGGGAATTTAAATACCCAGGATCTCTAGTGACAAACGGTGATTAACAACCAGCAGAGATTGACTCGGGATGCAACAAAGCTTGTCAAATCATTGGACAGTTATCACCACTATTGTCCAACAGGGAAATAACTACAGAGGCAAAACGGGCACTATATAACACAATCATCATTCCAAAGGTGTGCTACCAATGCCAGTACTGGACCCTAGATGCAAGAACAGCAAGAAAATAACCTCTGCTGAGATGAAATGTGTTAGACGAATAACAGGAAGCAGACTCAGAGATAAGTTCAGAAATGAAGAACTGATAAAAAAAGCTAGGAATAGTTCCACATTGCACTTTACACATCACATATAACCCACGTCATCTTAATAGAGCTCACTGGGCCATTCGAATCCAGGATAGAGGAAAAGAATATATTTAAACTAGCCAAATACAAGGATAGAGGAAAAGCATATATTTAAACTAGCCAAATACAAGAATAGAGGAACAGCATATATATAAACTAGCCAAATACAAGAATAGAGGAACAGCATATATTTAAACTAGCCAAATACAAGAACAGAGGAACAGCATATATTTAAACTAGCCAAATACAAGAATAGAGGAACAGCATATATTTAAACTAGCCAAATACAAGGATCCCACCACCGAGCTGGGACAGCAGAGGTTCCAGGTTAGAGAGTTCGCTGTGTAAATTAGTGCCAGAGGACTCACGATCTCATCCTTCTACGAGCTATTAAAGGAGGCTAGAAATAACGGGGAGGGGAGGGGGGGGGTACGAACAGTAACAATAAAGGCTATTGTTGAGTCAGACGAAAAAGCAGCATACTAGCTCTGATGAAAACTGAGACATATCAGCAATCTCCTAATGATCTGACATCCAGACGATTAGGTGATTAATTTACACACTGGCCTCTCATCACAAGTACGTACGCCAACAGCATCTACATCTTCTTTTAATTTTCAGCTCCTTATGGAGCATAGGTCCTCAACAAACACTTTCAGCTCCCTGTAGAACATACGTCCTCAACAAACACTTTCAGCTCCCTGTAGAACATAGGTCCTCAACAAACACTTTCATCTCCCTGTAGAACATAGGTCCTCAACAACTTTCAGCTCCCTGTAGAACATAGGTCCTCAACAAACACTTTCAGCTCCCTGTAGAACATAGGTCCTCAACAAACACTTTCAGCTCCCTGTGGAACATAGGTCCTCAACAAACACTTTCAGCTCCCTGTAGAACATACGTCCTCAACAAACACTTTCAGCTCCCTGTAGAACATACGTCCTCAACAAACACTTTCAGCTCCCTGTAGAACATTGGTCCTCAACAAATACTTACAGCTCCCTGTGGTACATAGGTCTTCAACAAGCACTTTCAGCTCCCTGTAGAACATAGGTCCTCAACAAATACTTTCAGCTCCCTGTAGAACATAGGTCCTCAACAAATACTTTCAGCTCCCTGTGGAACATAGGTCTTCAACAAACACTTTCAGCTCCCTGTAAAACATAGGTCCTCAACAAACACTTTCAGCTCCCTGTAGAACATAGTTCCTCAACAAACACTTTCAGCTCCCTGTAGAACATAGGTCCTCAACAAACACTTTCAGATCTCCCTGTAGAACATAGGTCCTCAACAAACACTTTCAGCTCCCTGTAGAACATAGGTCCTCAACAAACATTTTCCAAGTCATTCTGTTTCTTGCCATTCTTTTAAGATCGTTCCATGTCTTCCCCATCATCTTCATCTCTGCTTCTATCTGTCTCCTCCAAGAATTCGTTGGTCTTCCACTTTGTCTTTTCTCCTGGGGATCGACCTCTCCTGCCAAGCACTTAAGTCAACAGCATAGCTACAGTTTAAACCTGGAATATAAGAGACATGGACGATAAGTTTTAAGAAATCTCATCATTGGCCGTAGTTGAGCTACACTCGACATTTGCAATACCGACAGTTCAAAGGAATGAGTTGCCAGCCCGACCTATCTTTATCACTTATTATCAGTTTCTGATCCACTCATTCCCGCCGAATTAACGCCGTGCCAAAACAGCTTGTACGTAATTGTATAAAAGGTCGTTGCATTTACAAGTCATTTTAGACTGATGTCACCAATAAGAGGACATCAATGCGCTGGGTTAAATCTAAGATAAGTAACTCCGACTTCGCAGGTACTCATATTTTTTCCGTCCATGAGTAATTGACGTTGCAAGCTGGGCCTATTTGCTGAGATCAGGGGTGGTTGCCGCAGAGGGAAATCGTAAATAAAAATCCCAACCGGTGTAGCCGGGATTTGAACCCACAATCTCTCTGTCTCGAGGCTGGCGTCTTGCCTCGAGACCAACCAGTCCCACAACACCGTAGATTAGAACAGACGTGTTGTGTAGAGTAAGTGTGGCTATTTTGTGTCGAATATATTGTAAGCTTTAGAGTCAATGCAACCGGAGGTCGACGCCTGGGAGTAATGACACCTCCCTTAAAGAGACAAAAAGCTAAAGGATCGCAACACTTTCTAAAGGGGTCCATATGTGATGATCAAATTGCCCCCTGCTGAGAACCTCTGAATGAACAGTTTTCTGTTACTTATTATTACACGAAGAAGTAGTAGATTGAAATAGTTTGGCCACGTGACAAAAGAGAAAGGCGACACAACGAGCCATCATTAAACGTTGAGAGAACATCAGACTCAAGAACCGGCCGCAAAAAAAAAAAAAATTAATTGATAGAATATTAGGAACACATTGAAAGCATAATAGCAGTAGAGATCAAAAAAGAAAAAAAAGTCTGTAAATTATATTTCCCATCAACTAAATAAGCGTGCAAAACGGGCATTCTACAATACAATCTTCATCCCAACGCTGTGCTACCAATGCCAGTCCTGGATTATACAATACAATCTTCATCCCAACGTTATGCTACCAATGCCAATCCTGGATTATACAATACAATCTTCATCCCAACGCTGTGCTATCAATGCCAGTCCTGGACTATACAATACAATCTTCATCCCAACGATGTGCTACCAATGCCAGTCCTGGACTTTACAATACAATCTTCATCCCAACGCTGTGCTACCAATGCCAGTCCTGGACTCTACAATACAATCTTCATCCCAACGCTGTGCTACCAATGCCAGACCTGGACCCTAGATGCAAGAACGATAAGAAAAATAACCTCTACTGAGGTGAAATGTGTTAGACGAATGACAGGAAACAGTCTGAGAGATAAGATCAGAAATGAAGAACTGAGAAAAAATGCTAGGAATAGCCCCCGCCATAGAATATATAAGGAAACAACAGATAAAATGGTTTGGCCACGTGACAAGGCAGAAAGATCAAAACACAGCACAACGAGCCTTCAACAAACGTTGCGAGAATACCAGACCCAAGGGTCGACCACGAAAAAGATGGATCGATGGAATATTAGAAGCACTAGGAACCATAACTGCAGCATAGGCGAACAGAAGAGCGAAAGACCGCAAATTATATCTCCCCTCGACGCTGAAAGGCAAATAAGGATGGAAAGAAGTAGAAGAAAATCGACTAAAAAGTAAATAAGGAAGAAACGAAGATGCAGTATAGCTTTCCCAGGACTGCTACTGCATGTGAAGGTCACGCTAACATATCTTTCTTTATAAGCAATAATATATAATTAATAATGTGATCTGTTTTGATATTTCACTGAAGCATGCAATCTAAAACACGGCCTCAATAATGAGATTTACTCTCCGATTACTATAGCAGATATTATACCGGGATTTCCCCCCAAATCAATGTTATTTTTATACGGGGAAATCCCATCAGAATGGTAAATTGACTTAATAAGCAAAGTAAGAACATAAGCCAGTATATCATCAATGTATGCATATACGACTTCATCATAAAAGATGAAGTGTAAATATATATAAAAAAATCATCCATTAAACGATGATTATAAAATGATGTTTTCTTTACACTTCTATACACTTAAGCCGCCATCTGTTGTCTATCCGGTTGTAACAGGAGCGCAAGTAGATCTGTTTTTGCTGAACTAATGATGTCATATTAGCGACAGAAGGTTTTTCGTAAAATTTTGCTAAAAAATGTACATTAAAAATTAAAATATAGTGTGGCGCTTAAAATGATTAAGGGTAAACAAACAAATTGCGTGTCTTCATAGAAAACGAGGCTATGAATAAATTCAAATCAACAAACAAATTTACAGCTGTGTTCCTTATTGCAGTTTCCTCATATTCCAAGTCCGGCTTGTTGCAGTTTCCTCATATTCCAAGTCCGGCTTGTTGCAGTTTCCTCATATTCCAAGTCCGGCTTGTTGTAGTTTCCTCATATTCCAAGTCCGGCTTGTTGTAGTTTCCTCATATTCCAAGTTCGGCTTGTTGTAGTTTCCTCATATTCTAAGTCCGGCTTGTTGTAGTTTCCTCATATTCTAAGTCCGGCTTGTTGTAGTTTCCTCATATTCTAAGTCCGGCTTGTTGTAGTTTCCTCATATTCCAAGTCCGGCTTGTTGCAGTTTCCTCATATTCCAAGTCCGGCTTGTTGCAGTTTCCTCATATTCCAAGTCCGGCTTGTTGCAGTTTCCTCATATTCCAAGTCCGGCTTGTTGCATTTTTCTCATATTCCAAGTCCGGCTTGTTGCAGTTTCCTCATATTCCAAGTCCGGCTTGTTGCAGGAGCTACTGAGTTAAGTGCTCTGTGCACACCGTGAGCTGTGTGTCTCATCCGTTTTGATCATGTTTCGATATTCTAATTGTTTACGATGAATGATGATATTGTATGACAGGGAACAGTTGGCTGTGTTCACTTTCTGTGTGGTTTCGTCTTATGTCTTTTAGCGTGTGCAGGGACTGCTACGATGGGGACTACAGCTACCTATCTTTGTTTGGGAGATGCGATATTAATTCGGATGAATCCACTGGCACGGGCGGTTGAGCAATTATGGATTTTAATTCGTTTGCAGTGATACCAGGGCCTTCCATAACCAAAAAAATTTACAGCTGAAAAGAAAATAATTAATATATGTTTACATTTATGGCTATTTGACTGCACCAGTATCACTGCAAACTAATTAAAATCCATATTTGCTGAACCGCCCGTAGTTTAGAAGCCGAATCTTAAAGGTTAAAAAAAATGGGAGTGTGGTTAAAAATAAAATATTGCATCCCCCGAAACTCTCAAACTACCCCATCTTTGATCTGGTTGCTACGAGCATTAACAAGTAAGTAATGTACCCCCGTCACGCCAAGTGGAATTACATATAGGGAATATGGTGTTCTATCTATCTATTCTCCTTTCGAGCAGAAGACGGCACATAGGGCAGAACCACAATCTCAAAAACAGAAACCTTGCGTGCCAAACAAGGCACATATTGCAGAGATCACTGCTTCTAAAATCTATGGCGCTGTTTCCATGACAATACATTTTACAATGACAGCTTGTCAAGCCATCGATCAAACTCCTTAGTCGCCTCTTACGACATCCTGGAAGGTGTTAGTATATGATGTTAGTGACCATAAATTTTACAGACCTTCGGCACATAATTTTTGGGGTAATGTGGTCGGTATTACGCCTGTGCCGCTTTACTTTACCAGAAAAAAAACCGGTACCCATTTAAGGCTGGGTGAACCCGGAAGCCGTCGGTTGGGATCGAACCCTACCTCTTGTCCTCTGTAGTCCAGTTCACAAACCACTGAGCTATCGCGGCTTGCTGCGAACATTAACTACTACAATATCATTAAAACAAAACAAATGACAGCAGCTGAAACTAGTTCGGTTTGTATAAGGTGTCACAAATTCGAACCACTTCCTTGAAATACCAACTTAAGAACGAGTAGTATGTATTAAGCTCAAGAAATCTTCATTGGCAGATGCTCTACAATCTTCAAGGTTAAAACGAAAATGTCGCTTTGAGATGTAAAAGAAACAGTTGTTTTTTGGGATGCAAAACTTTATTCTAATTACAGGTGGACATTCAGTTAACTGTGCCCTATCGGAGACGGAATAATGCAGCCTGTAATAGTTCATGTTCTACAAATCATCATAGACATTAATAGTCGATACCCTATAAAACACCACAAACACTTATACTGAATGTCATATAAAACACCACAAACACTTATACTGAATGTCATATAAAACACCACAATCACATATACTGAATGTCATATAAAACACCACAAACACTTATACTGAATGTCATATAAAACACCACAAACACTTATATTGAATGTCATAAAAAACACCACAAACACATATACTGAATGTCATATAAAACACCACAAACACTTATACTGAATGTCATATAAAACACCACAAACACTTATACTGAATGTCATATAAAACACCACAAACACTTATGCTGAATGTCATATAAAACACCACAAACACTTATACTGAATGTCATATAAAACACTGCAAACACTTATACTGAATGTCATATAAAACACTGCAAACACTTATACTGAATGTCATATAAAACACTGCAAACACTTATACTGAATGTCATATAAAACACCACAAACACTTATACTGAATGTCATATAAAACACCACAATTAATTATAGTCTATACAATATAGTCTATAACATTTTCGTGGACAACAAAGATAGAAGTTCGTATATAGCTTCGTGTCATGACACAGAAAACAGTCAACAACAGAATTGATATGATGTACTGTAGATAGATAATCGTGGAACAACATTATCGCCTACGCCAAACCGGTATGGCACATAATGATGATACTGCCATAAAATCATCACCAATATTTCTAGTCAATATTCTATAAAATAATAAACACAATTATAGAATAAATCTTACAAAACACCGCAAAAACATATAGTCAATATCTTATAAACGCCAAATCACTTATAGTCGATCATCATCATCATCATGTGCCATACCGGTTGGCGTAGGTGATCATGCCCCTCCACAATCTTCTATCTACTGTGCATCGTATCAGTTCTGTTGTTGACTCTTTTCCATGCCATGACACCAAGATATCCAGTATTTTCTCTCTTTGTCGCCCGCGATCTCTCTTTCCTTTTATTTTGCCAGTTGTAACCAAATATTCCAACTTGCCTCTTCTCATGATGTGCCCGAAAAATGTTGATTGCTTCTTTCTGATTTTTTATAAGAGCTCCCTTTTGTGTTGGCCTCTTTGAGAACTTCCTCATTGGTCTTTTTAGCTGTCCATGGAACTTTCAACATTCTTCTGAGAAATTCCATCTCTGTGGCCTCTAATCGTCTTTTCATTTGTTTGTCTACTGTCCATGATTCGCTTCTATAGGTCAGAATTGCTTCTATATAGCACCGATGAACTCTCTTTCTCATTTTTATTGTTATAGTCAATATCATAAAAATTAACACAAAAACATATAGTTAATAGGGAGCCGCGATAGCTCAGTGGTTAGTGAACTGGACTACAAAGAACAAGGGTTCGATCCCAACCGACGGCCTCCGGGTTCACCCAGCATTTAATGGATACCGGATTTTTTTCTGGGAAAGTAGAGCGGCACGGGCGTAATACCGACCACATTACACCAAAAATCATGTTCTGAAGGTCTGTAAAATTGATGGTCACTAACACCATATTCCCTATACACCACTTGGCGTGACGGGGGTACTTTACTTTTTTTGAAATATATAGTCAATATACTATACAACACCAAAAACACGTATACTCAATATCCTAGAAAACACCACAATCATTTATAATCAATATCCTTGAAAACACCACAACCGCAACCAATATCCTAAAAAACAACATAACACTTATAGTTAATATCCTATAAACACCAGAAACACTTATAGGCAATATTCTATAAAACACTACAAACAAGTACAGTCAATATCCTGTAAACAACTCAAACACATACAATCAATATCCTATAAACACCACAAACTCTTATAGTCAATATCCTATAAACTCCAAAAGCACTTACAGTCAATATCCTTAAAACACCACAAACACTTACAGTCAATATCCTTAAAACACCAGAAACACTTATAATCAATGTCCCATAAACACCACAAACACTTACAGTCAATGCCCCATAAACACCACAAACACTTATAATCAATGTCCCATAAACACCACAAACACTTACAGTCAATGTCCCATAAACACCATAAACACTTATAATCAATGTCCCATAAACACCACAAACACTTACAGTCAATGTTCCATAAACACCACAAACACTTATAATCAATGTCCCATAAACACCACAAACACTTACAGTCAATGTCCCATAAACACCACAAACACTTACAGTCAATGTCCCATAAACACCACAAACACTTATAGTCAATGTCCCATAAACACCACAAACACTTATAGTCAATGTCCCATAAACACCACAAACAGTTACAGTCAATGTCCCATAAACATCACAAACAAATATAGTCAATTTTCTTTAAAATACCACAAACACTTACAGTCAATATCCTATAAACACCACAAACACGTATAGTTAATATCCCATAAACACCATAAACACCATAAACACATACAGTCAATATCCTATAAACACTACAAACACTTATAGGCAATATCCATAAAACACCACAAATACATATAATCAATGTCCTACAAACACCACGAACACTTATAATCAATGTCTTACAAACATCACAAACACATATAATCAATGTCCTACAAACACCACAAACACTTATAATCAATGTCCTACAAACACCACAAATACATATAATCAATGTCCTACAAACACCACAAACACTTATGATCAATGTCCTACAAACATCACAAACACATATAATCAATGTCCTATAAACACCGCAAACACTTACAGTGAAAATCCTATAAACACAGCAAACGCTTATAGTCAGTATCCTATAAAACACCACACCACAGATAGTTACACCATAGATACTCCATTAATGACCACAAATACTGACGACAAATAATAGTTTGCATTACTCACATTGATAAATGATCACGTTACGGAAATGATCATCTATATAACGAGAACACTGCAAACGAAATCTTTATAACGAAGCCCCTCGCGATGGTCTCAATTTGATGTCGTTAAAAATGCTATCAATTTTAAAAACAGGAAGAATTCTAGTGACATCAAACCGTAGAAGATAACACAAAGATAATTGAATAGCCCAAGAACAACCGCTCTGTGGATGATAACATTGAATGTTCTATAGAACACATCGTTATTTTTATCTTGGAACTAGACAAATCCCGATCTTCAGTGTGATCTAGTGGCACTCCTGTCAAATGGACGAAAAACATGGATAATTAAACGAACAAACAAACAAGAAGAAGACTATCAAGGGTTTATTGAAAGCAGTTTAGCAGCGGTATTTTAGTTCTGAAACAGGTGCAACGTTTCAAATACCTGGGCACAATAATAACATCAGATGGGAGATGCAGCACAGAAGTAAAAAGCAGAATAGCTCAGGCTAAAATAGCATTTCAGAAAATGACAGATATCTTACGCAACAAATATGTCAATAGGATTTCAACCTAGCGGAGAGAGTTCAGCGGTGCTATATAGAACCAAATCTGACCTATGGAAGCGAATCATGGACAGTAGACACACAAATGAAAGGACGATTAGAGGCCACAGAGATGAGCTTTTTCAGAAAAATGTTGAAAATTCCCTGGACAGCTAAAAAGACCAATGAGGAAATTCTTAAAGAGGGCAACACAAAACGGGAACTCCTAAAAAACATCAGAAAGAAACAATCAACATTTTAAGGGCACATCATGAGAAGAGGAAAGTTGAAATACTTGGTTACAAGTGGCAAAATAAAAGGAAAGAGACATCGCGGACGACAAAGTGAGAAAATACAGGATAGCCTGGTGTTATGGCATAGAAAACAGTCAACAACAGAACTGATACGATGCACTGTAGATAGAAGATTGTGGAGGGACATGATCGTCTACGCCAACCAGTATGGCACATGATGATGATAATGATGATGATTTTAGTTCAATTTCCGTAATGAGGAAACATTTTTTTTTTTTTTTGGTGGTTTCTTTTTCTTTTTCCTGACATTTTATCAACAGAGTAGGAATTAGAAATTAGCGATGGGAAGTTAAGTAAAAAGTAAAGGTTCCCCTACCACGGCATGGTAGGTGTATGTGGTACATGGTGTTAGTGACCATATTTGTCTATGACCACGGTTCGTTGGTGGGGGGTGCAGTTGGTATCAGCATTATCAGACATGATATCGCCACTCCGGTATCCTCGCATTTCAGATCTGCAAACCATTTGTGGAGTCTCTCTCTCTACATCTGAGGAGTCTCTCTCTACATCTGAGGAGTCTCTACACCTGAGGAGTCTCTCTACATCTGAGAAGTCTCTCTATACGTCTGAGGAGTCTCTCTATACGTCTGAGGAGTCTCTCTCTACATCTGAGGAGTCTCTCTCTACATCTGAGGAGTCTCTCTACATCTGAGAAGTCTCTCTCTACGTCTGAGGAGTCTCTCTCTACATCTGAGGAGTCTCTCTCTACATCGGAGGAGTCTCTCTACATCTGAGAAGTCTCTCTCTACGTCTGAGGAGTCTCTCTCTACATCTGAGGAGTCTCTCTCTACATCTGAGGAGTCTCTCTCTACATCTGAGGAGTCTCTCTCTACATCTGAGGAGTCTCTCTCTACATCTGAGGAGTCTCTCTCTACATCTGAGGAGTCTCTCTCTACATCTGAGGAGTCTCTCTCTACATCTGAGGAGTCTCTCTCTACATCTGAGGAGTCTCTCTCTACATCGGAGGAGTCTCTCTACATCTGAGAAGTCTCTCTCTACGTCTGAGGAGTCTCTCTCTACATCTGAGGAGTCTCTCTCTACATCTGAGGAGTCTCTCTACATCGGAGGAGTCTCTCTCTACGTCTGAGGAGTCTCTCTCTACATCGGAGGAGTCTCTCTCTACATCTGAGGAGTCTCTCTCTACGTCTGAGGAGTCTCTCTCTACATCGGAGGAGTCTCTCTCTACATCGGAGGAGTCTCTCTCTACATCGGAGGAGTCTCTCTCTACATCTGAGGAGTCTCTCTCTACATCGGAGGAGTCTCTCTCTACATCCGAGGAGTCTCTCTACATCTGAGGAATCTATCTCTACATCTGTGGACTCTCTCTCTACATCTGAGGACTCTATCTCTCTCTCTACCTCTGAGGACTCTCTCTACCTCTGAGGACTCCCCCTCTCTCTCTCTACCTCTGGGGTCTCTCTCTCTACATCCGAGGACCCTCTCTACATCTGAGGACTCTCTCTACCTCTGAGGTCTCTCTCTCTACATCTAAGGACTCTCTCTATCTCTGAGGACTCTCTCTACCTCTGAGGACTCTCTCTACTTGTGAGGACTCTCTCTACCTGTGAGGACTCTCTCTACCTGTGAGGACTCTCTACCTGTGGGGACTCTCTCTACCTGTGAGGACTCTATCTACCTGTGAGGACTCTCTCTACCTGTGAGGACTCTCTCTACCTGTGAGGACACTCTCTACCTCTGAGGACTCTCTCTGCCTGTGAGGACTCTCTCTACCTCTGAGGACTCTCTCTACCTCTGAGGACTCTCTCTACTTGTGAGGACTCTCTCTACCTCTGAGGACTCTCTCTACCTCTGAGGACTCTCTCTACCTCTGAGGACTCTCTCTACTTGTGAGGACTCTCTCTACTTGTGAAGACTCTCTCTACCTGTGAGGACTCTCTCTACCTGTGAGGACTCTCTCTACCTGTGAGGACTCTCTCTACCTGTGAGGACTCTCGCTACCTCTGTTGACTCTCTCTACCTGTGAGGACACTCTCTACCTCTGAGGACTCTCTCTGCCTGTGATGACTCTCTCTACCTGTGAGGACTCTCTCTACCTGTGAGGACTCTCTCTGCCTGTGATGACTCTCTCTACCTGTGATGACTCTCTCTACCTGTGAGGACTCTCTCTACCTGTGAGGACTCTCTCTACCTGTGAGGACACTCTCTACCTCTGAGGACTCTCTCTGCCTGTGAGGACTCTCTCTACCTGTGAGGACACTCTCTACCTCTGAGGACTCTCTCTGCCTGTGAGGACTCTCTCTACCTGTGAGGACTCTCTCTACCTCTGAGGACTCTCTCTGCCTGTGAGGACTCTCTCTACCTGTGAGGACTCTCTCTACCTGTGAGGACTCTCTCTACCTCTGAGGACACTCTCTACCTGTGAGGACTCTCTCTACCTGTGAGGACTCTCTCTACCTCTGTTGACTCTCTCTACCTGTGAGGACACTCTCTACCTCTGAGGACTCTCTCTGCCTGTGAGGACTCTCTCTACCTGTGAGGACACACTATGCCTCTGAGAACTTTATCTCTGCCTCTGAGAACCCTTATCTCTGCCTCTGAGAACCCTCTCTCTCTACCTCCACGGACTCACATCGCCATCCTGAGATATTCATATTTCCACTTTGTTTCTCTTTTAGTATTTTCTGACTTTCATGAGATAAGAACTTTTACCAACACGCCATGGCTGGTCTCGTATATTTACATGTTTAGCTACTTAATACTCTTTTTTGTTTATTTTCCACGTTTTCTGCATTTCAACTAGCACAACTTTACTAGACACAATAATAACATCAGATGGAAGATGCACCACAGAAATAAAAAGCAAAATAACTCAATCCAAAATAGCATTAGAAATTTACTAACAACAAAACAAATATCAGCAGGGCTGAAACTAAAAACGGCAAAAATGTTACATCTTCTCAATATCCCTGTATGGTGAAGAAACATGGACATTAGACAAGAAAACAGAGCAGAAAATCTAAGCCTTTGAAATGTGGATTTATAGAAGAATAGGTAGAATTGGATGGAAACAAAAGATAACAAACAATGAAGTTTTAAAACAACTGAAAATAAAAAGAGAACTGCTGAACACAATTAAGACAAGACAAATGAAAATTTTGGGGCATGTTAAAAGACACAACAGCCTACTAAAAGTAATATTGGAAGGAAAAATACAAGGCAAAAGAGGCAGAGGCAGACCAAGACTAACATGGACGAGTAACATCAAAAGATGGACAAGTCAATATATGCCAGCCTGCACCCTCAAAGCATGAAACAGAGTAGAATGGCGATCCATGGTAGCCAACCTTCGTTGCCGAGAGGGCACACGATGATGATGATGATGAAAATAGCATTTCAGAAAATGAAAAATATCTTATGCAACAAGTCTATGACAACAGAAGTGAGAAAGAGAGAGTTCATCTGTGCTGTATAGAGCCAATTTTGACTTCTAACAAAGAAATGAAAAGATTAGAGGCCACAGAGATGCGATTTCTTAGAAGAATGTTGAAAGTTCCCTGGCCAGCTAAAAAGACCAATGAGAAAGTTCTCAAAGAGGCCAACACAAAAAGGAAGCTCCTAAAAAAAACATCAGAAAGAAACAATCAACATTTTTCGGGCACATCATGAGAAGAGGAAAGTTGAAATATTTGGTTACAACTGGCAAAATAAAAGGAAAGAGAGATCGCGGACGACAAAGAGAGAAGATGCTAGATAGCTTGGTGTCATGGCATGGAAAACAGCCATCAACAAAACTGATACGATGTACGGTGGATAGAAGACTGTGTAAGGACATGATCGCCTGCGCCAACCGGTATGTCACATGATGATAAT
Organism: Megaustenia siamemsis; assembly: GCA_032433765.1. Taxonomy (NCBI): domain Eukaryota; kingdom Metazoa; phylum Mollusca; class Gastropoda; order Stylommatophora; family Ariophantidae; genus Megaustenia; species Megaustenia siamemsis. Next base: position 20,734,992 of record JAVIAB010000049.1, read on the forward strand.
GATAATGACCGGCAGCCTGGCATTATATTTAAAATACGATATACTTTATATGTGTGTGGTTATCTCCCTTTCAAAATAAATTTCTGAAAAAATAAACAGGATAAGGGCACAAGGTTTAGAATAAGGAAGTTAAATAACCCTTAGGGATTAGTTAAAAGGATCAGAGCGCTAATTACGACTTTACGAGGAGGCGGGCGCTGTAGACGCTGATGAGTTTATGAAGTCTTTGAGTATGAGTCTTTTAAAGCGTTTGAAATGAATTTATTTGGATACATTTATTGGGACGTTAAGGAATGGGCTCTTTGAAGCATCGTGGATGATTTTGTGGAGTCGGCGATGCGGCGCCGAGGAGTTTTAAGAGTAGGGGGTAATAGATTGAAATGGGCAGAAAGAATTATGCAATGGGTTGTCCTAGCTTGGATATGCGTAGTGTTTTTATGTTAATGGGAAAACGTGTGCTAGTTAGTTTACGGAGAACATTAATATTCTCTTTTATTGAGAAGATAATCTTGTATTTTACAGAGCACCACTCTTCTGTCACTTAGTGGACGTAACAAACTTGACGTTTACAAGGGACAACTTCCTAGTCACATAGTGGACGTAACAAATTGACGTTTACAAGGGACAACTTCCCTGTCATTTAGTGGACGTAACAACCTTGTCGTTTACAAGGGACAACTTCCCTGTCACTTAGTGGACGTAACAAACTTGACTTTTACAAGGGACAATTTCCCTGTTACTTAGTGGACGTAACAAACTTGACGTTTACAAGGGACAACTTCCTAGTCACTTAGTGGACGTAACAAACTTGACGTTTACAAGGGACAACTTCCCTGTCATTTAGTGGACGTAACAAACTTGACGTTAACAAGGGACCACTTTCCCAGTCACTTAGTGGACGTAACAAACTTGACGTTTACAAGGGACAATTTCCCTGTCATTTAGTGGACGTAACAAACTTGACGTTTACAAGGGACAATTTCCTAGTCACTTAATGGATGTAATAAACTTGACGTTTACAAGGGATAACTTCCTAGTCACTTAGTGGACGTAACAAACTTGACGTTTACAAGGGACAACTTCCCTGTCATTTAGTGGACGTAACAACCTTGACGTTTACAAGGGACAACTTCCCTGTCACTTAGTGGATGTAACAAACTTGATGTTTATAAGGGACAATTTTCCCTGTCACTTAGTGGACGTAACAAACTTGATGTTTATAAGGGACAACTTCCCAGTCACTTAGTGGACGTAACAAACTTGACGTTTATAAGGGACAACTTCCCAGTCACTTAGTGGACGTAACAAACTTGACGTTTACAAGGGACAACTTCCCTGTCATTTAGTGGACGTAACAAACTTGACGTTTATAAGGGACAACTTTTCTGTCACTTAGTGGACGTAACAAACTTGATGTTTATAAGGGACAACTTCCCAGTCACTTAGTGGACGTAACAAACTTGACGTTTATAAAGGACAACTTCCATGTCACGTAGTGGACGTAACAAACTTGACATTTACAAGGGACAACTTCCTAGTCACTTAGTGGACGTAACAAACTTGACGTTTATAAGGGACAACTTCCATGTCACGTAGTGGACGTAATAAACTTGACTTTTACATGAGAAAGAAGGCTTGTCGTTTACATGGGTTTACTCTTTGTCAAGACTATATTCTAGAGCACAACTCTCTCTATCAAGTCTATATTCTAGAACACAACTCTCTCTATCAAGTCTATATTCTAGAACACAACTCTCTTTGTCAAGACTATATTCTAGAACACAACTCTCTTTGTCAAGACTATATTCTAGAACACAACTCTCTTTGTCAAGACTATATTCTACAACACTACTCTTTTTGTCAAGACTATATTCTAGAACACAACTCACTTTGTCAAAACTATATTCTAGAACACAACTCACTTTGTCAAGACTATATTCTAGAACCACTCTCTTTGTCAATACTATATTCTAGAACACAACTCTCTTTGTCAATACTATATTCTAGAACACAACTCTCTTTGTCAAGACTATATTCTAGAACACAACTCTCTTTGTCAAGACTATATTCTAGAACACAACTCTCTTTGTCAAGACCATATTCTAGAACCACTCTCTTTGTCAATACTATATTCTAGAACACAACTCTCTTTGTCAAGACTATATTCTAGAACCACTCTCTTTGTCAATACTATATTCTAGAACACAACTCTCTTTGTCAATACTATATTCTAGAACACAACTCTCTTTGTCAAGACTATATTCTAGAACCACTCTCTTTGTCAAGACTATATTCTAGAACACAACTCTCTTTGTCAATACTATATTCTAGAACACAACTCTCTTTGTCAAGACTATATTCTAGAACCACTCTCTTTGTCAAGACTATATTCTAGAACACAACTCTCTTTGTCAATACTATATTCTAGAACACAACTCTCTTTGTCAATACTATATTCTAGAACACAACTCTCTTTGTCAATACTATATTCTAGAACACAACTCTCTTTGCCCCATCGAGAAGACAAGATTTCTCGCTGATGTAAGACTATGTTGCATTCTCCGTCTCCATACACACTTCTCCAATGCCCTGGGGAATTCCTTTCACGACCCGTCTGGAAGACATGTTTGCTCTGTCGCCCGTGGAAGAATATCATTGCCCCTTACCCGTGAGGCTAAATCACATTGGTATCCCACTTTGACCCAAAACAAAAACAAAAACAAACAAACAAACTATGAAAACAAACATAAAAACTATATTTAAACATCAAAGATATCTCAGAGTAATGAGTTTAAAAGAAATCATAAAAGGGAGATAACAAACAGGCCCGTGCGTAAATCCATACATGACGTCATTCACAAAATGTTCAGTTCATTTTATTGCCTGCCAGGACACTTTCATTTGTTTCAATCTCACATTTATTTTTTCTTTCATTTAGAGCTCTCGTGTATAAGGTTCATTTTGGCTGCATGAGGGGGTGTGAAGACTGGGGTTGATGATTGAGTCGATATAAGATAATTAAATCAGGCAGTTATTGGGTTTAATATTCATTTTAAATACTATTTGTATATAGATCAGACAGACAGAAAGGCAGGGAGACAAACAGAGTATGGGAACGGACAGACAGGAAGGCAGACAAATAGAGATGGGAACGGACAGACAGGCAGGCAGACAGACTATGGAACGCACAGACAGGCAGGCAGACAAACTGTGGGAACGGACAGACTGGCAGACAGATAAACAGACGGTGAGATGGACAGATGGGGGAAAGGACGGACAGGCAGGAAAACAAATGGACAAACAGATATGCAGACAGATATACAGACGAAAGGACGGAATGATGGAAGTAAGTGCGGGCTCAGACAGACAGACTGACTGACTGACTGACTGACGGACGGACGGACGGACGGACATACAAACAGTCAAATTTAGCTGGATGGATGGATGGATGGTGGGTGTGTGGGTGGGTTGGTAGATAGATAGATAAATAGACAGACAGACAGACAGGCATACAGACAGACAGACAGACAGACAGACAGACAGACACACAGACAGACAGGCAGGCAGGCAGGCAGGCAGGCAGGCAGACAGACAGACAGACAGACAGACAGACAGACAGACAGACAGACAGACAGACAGACAGACAGACAGACAGACAGACAGACAGACAGACAGACAGACAGACAGACAGACAGACAGACAGACAGACAGACAGACAGACAGACAGATAGATAGATAGATAGATAGATAGATAGATAGATAGATAGATAGATAGATAGATAGATAGATAGATAGATAGATAGATAGATAGATAGATAGATAGATAGATAGATAGATAGATCGATTAGATAGATAGATAGATAGATAGATAGATAGATAGATAGATAGATAGATAGATAGATAGATAGATAGATAGATAGATAGATAGATAGATAGATAGATAGATAGATAGATAGATAGATAGATAGATAGATAGACAGACAGACAGACATATAGATAGATAGATAGACAGACAGACAGACAGACAGGCAGGTAGACAGACAGACAGATATATATGAAAGATGAAGCGATCGGTTCATTAAACAATAGATCTCTACCGCAAACAGCATTCATTGACATGTCTTGTACTTTGATGGCGCCACTGCAGTCTGCCACTGCCTGACCTGTGCCGGAAATGATGGTCTGAGCGTGCCTGGACAGCTGATGTATGGGATCATGTATGTTATTTACATGTTCCCTTTACATCTTTACATTTCTAGATCAGGAAATAGCTTTTGACTTTGGTTCTTTGGTTATGGAAGGCCCTGGTATCACTGCAAACGAATTAAAAACCATAATTGCTCATCCGCCCGTGCCAGTGGAATCATCCGAATTACTAACTCATCTTCCAAACAAAGAAAGGCAACTGTGGTCCCCATCGTAGCAGTCTCAGCACATGCCATAAGACATAAGGTGCAACTGCACAGAAAGTGAACACAGCCAACTGTTCCCTGTCATACGATATCATCACTCATCGTAAACATTCGGAATATCAAAACACGATCACAACGGATGAAACACACAGCTCACGGTGTGCACAGAACACCTAACTCAGTAGCTCCTGCAACAAGCCGGACCTGGAATATAAGGAAACTGCAACAAGGAACACCTTCATACATAAATTTCAATGGTTCCTGTCGCCTATCCACCATATTGACCAGAAGTTCACGTCCTCCTGAAAAGGATGACCGTCATATTTTTAAAATGTATAGCGATTGATGATGTTAAGACATCATTTTTGACTCCAAATTCGAACATATAAAACACAGCTAGTCGTCAGATTATCTCCGTCGCACATCAAACAACAGACCGTAAGATCAGCGTACGGCCGGTCTAGGGATATACGATGAGCCATTCATCAGTAGCTGATTGTTGATAGAGCCGGCAATGGTCCATTCGCAAATATTTGTCTTGTTCATCTGACTATAGTTCGTTTCAAATCATGTGCCCAACTTCAAAACGCTATTACGCAGTAAACATTTGTTAAAGACTGTTGAAATTTTCCAAATGTTATTAGAATGCAAAAGACCCTTTAAATGTATATTTAACAAATATCTTGCAGCTGCAGTTTTCTTAAAGCGGCGAATTTCTTTGATGTTTGTCACAATTGTAAATTGTGAAGCACTAAAGAATAGAAATTACCGTATTTGCTGGTCTATGATTAATTTTCACTAGGTAAAGGCGTGGCCGTAATGGGGAAATAACTGAATAAGACAAAACACCACAAGAATTTTTGTCTGCTTAGTTCGAGGACGGCTTCGCCGCTGAATGAACGGAAATGGAACACACAATGCCTCGTGTTTTCTACAAGTGTCTAATTGTGTCAGAAAACCCACGTTGAAAGCGTGCAAAATCGTCAATTTGACCGTGTATGGATTTTTAATCGCTATTTTTAACTTAAAATACTGTAAACATTAAGTTTTGACTACATCAATGGGTCGTTATAAATTTATATAAATCAAATAAGCAACAATAATAACCAAATGTTGTTTTTTTTATTAAATTAATTCCCTGTTGGGTTCTAATCATTATAACTTTACATGCAAATTTTGAAAAGCTTATAAAACGCGGTTTAAAAGATATCGATTTTAAAAGTTGGCACGACTTATGAAACGGACTATAATTTTCCTCTGCTGGTCACTTCTGTCCTCATGTCCTTCCTTTTACTCGGGCTATTCCTTGGGTTCCATCTCAGCCGCTTCGGTCGGTTCATATTTCTCTACGATCACTCTTGCCTTCCATGGCTCTCAATAAGTCAACCGCTCTGTATCGCTGCCGATCTCCAACTGACTCTATTCTTTGTTTCCACCCAACCGTCTCTCGCTCACTACGTCATTATCTTTCTTTCACGTCACTTCTTTTCCTCTGTGTACCGTACTGCACTATTACTACTTCCACACCCCTTGGTGTGGAATTCCCTTCTATACAAAAAGCAACAATGTCAATTTCGATCTCAACCGACGGCTTCCGGAATCACCCAGCCTAAAAAGAGTACTTGACTTTTTTTCTAGGAAAGTAAAGTAGCACAGGCATAATCCTGACCATATTACCCCTATAATCAAGTGCAGAAGGTCTGAATAACAACATATTCCCTAAACGGCACTTGCCGTGACGGGCTATTTACTTTTACTTACTTTTTGAGGACAAAATCACTAACATTGAATTATGGAAATGTACCAGTCAAACACTCGTGGATTCAAAGATACAGCGAAGATGATGGCGCTGGATAGGACACACACTGCGGAAGGGAACTTACAGTATCACACAACAAGCCCTTTTTTGGAATCCTCAGGGAAAAGAAAAAGAGGAAGACCACGAAATTCTTGGAGAAGACAGACAGAAGCAGAGATGAAGATAAGGTAAAGGTCAAGTACGAGCCTTGAACCGGCGTCTTAGCGCGCGAGTTTCCACCCATATGTGCTCGGCCGCCTATCCAGAAATGTTCGGAGATTTCTGTATAGTGTCGCCTCAAGCATCGAAACTCAGATGAGAAGCAACATTCCTCACTAAGCCAACTCAGGGTATTACACTTCCCAGGGTAATACCCTGGTACCCATTTCTGCCAACGGCTGGGTCGACCGTGGGGGTATTTTTTTTTTCCAACCACGAGTACAACTCACACTGCTCCCAGCGGGAATCGAACACGGGTTGTCCGAACGTCGGTTGTCCAGTCGGGTGGTTTTCCCAGAGATGAAGACGATGGTGAAGACATGGAATGATCTTAAAAGAATGGCAAGAAACAGAAAGTCTTGGAAAGTGTTTGATGAAGAACACTTCTTGGAAAGTGTTTGATGATGAACTTCTCATCAGCAGTCAGATAAAAACGATGCAGGAAAACACAAATGAACTATCATCAATAGCCAGCAAAATTGGGCTTGAGGTCAATCATGAAAAGACTAAAGTCATGAAAAGTTTAATTCCAACAAGTGACAAAATATACATGGAAAACAAACCAGTAGAAGAGATCGATCACTTTATCTATCTTGGAAGTCACATTGATCGAGAAGGGGATACGAGCAAAGAAATTAGAATCAGACTGGCTAAAGCAGCAATGTCTTTCAGAAGCCTTGAAAAGTTGTGGAAATCAAAACTCATTAGCACAAACACAAAACTTAGGCTATTCAAATCAAATGTACTATCAACCCTTACGTATGCGTGTGAAAGCTGGAAAACAACAAGAGATATAGAAACAAAGTTGAACGCATTCGAAAATAAATGTCTAAGGAAAATACTTGGTATAGAATGGAACGAATTCAAAACAAACGAGGAAATTAGAGAAATCGCCAATCAACCACTAATATCTTCAGTAATAAAGAAAAGACGATGGTCATACGTTGGACATGTGATGAGAAGAGATAATAATCGAATAGCAAAGCAAGCCCTCATATGGGAAACAACAGGTAAAAGAAAAAGAGGAAGACCCAGGGAGACACTGAGAAGAACATTGATGAGAGAGGCAAGAGCAGCAGGAATCGGCTCCCTCAATGAGATAGAACTGCTTGCACAGAACAGAGACAGATGGCGAGATTTGATAAAATATCTTTAAAAGAAAACTGCTAGAACAAAAATTCATATAGGAGAAGGTGTATCTTGGTCTACGCCCTATGGGCCGGTTACGGCTCGAAAGGTCAATAGATAGATAGATATGCTCCACATGGAGCTCAAAGGTTGAAGAAGAACTGAATGAAAACAACAAATTAAATGGTTTGGTCACTTAAATAAAATAAAATTAAACCTAGTATGGTATGGAGCAGGTAAACAAATAGAGAGACAGGATAAACTAAAACGTTTCGGCAAAAGCTTTCATTAGGTACATCAACAAAACTATAAAAATTATGTTTTTATTTTAAGTGTTTAATTTATTAAAAATTTTGTAGTTTGTCTTGTCTTTTTTATTAGTTCATCATCATCATCGTGTGCCCTCTCCGCAACAAAGGTTGGCTACCATAGATCGCCATTCCACTCTGTTTCTTGCTTTGATGGTGCAGGATGACATAGATTGACTTGTCCATCTTTTGATGTTACTCGACCATGTTATTCTTGGTCTGCCTCTGCCTTGTATTTTTCCTTCAAATATTACTTTTTTTAGACTGTTGTGTCTTTTAACATGCCCCAAAAATTTCATTTGTCTTGTCTTAATTGTGTTCAGCAGTTCTCTTTTTATTTTCAGTTGTTTTAAAACTTCATCGTTTGTTATCTTTTGTTTCCATCCAATTCTACCTATTCTTCTATAAATCCACATTTCAAAGGCCTCAATTCTATGTTCTGTTTTCTTGTCCAATGTCCATGTTTCTGCACCATACAGGAATATTGAGGAGATGTAACATTTTACAATTCTTAGTTTCAGCCCTGCTGATATTTGTTTTGTTGTTAGTATATTTTACATGGCATTAAAATTACTTTTTGCCATACCTATTCTTTTGTTTATTTCAGTTTTGCATTTTCCATCATTGGTTATAGTATGTCCCAGGTAGTTGTAACTCCGGACTGTCTCCAGATGTGTTCCCTCAACTGTGATATTCAATTGTTGGTCCTGAGAATTTTCTTTGTTTATGATCATAGTTTTAGTCTTTTTTATATTCATTTCTAGTCCATCTTTGTTATTGAGTTATTTGCAGGTCATCATCATTGCACTCCGAACATAATTGGATGGTCCAGACTCACGTGCACTTGCTCAGTCGCACGGCCCAGAACCCATCTTTGTTGCTTGTCATGTTTATTAAATTAAGCAATTGTTGTAGGTCTTTAGGATTTTCCGCTAGTAGAACAGTATCATCAGCATATCTTAGGTTATTGATTATCTTTCCATTAATGTTTAGACCCGGTATCTCTGAGATGTTTTTCAAGATTTGCTCAGTGTATAGATTGAACAAGCTTGGTGATAGGATGCATCCTTGTCTTACTCCTCTTTTTAAGGAAATGACAAATTGCATATGCAACACATTTATGTCAACAGAAGTGAGAAAGAGAGTTCATCGTTGCTATACAGAGCCAATTCTGACCTATGGAAGTGAATCGTAGACAAACAAATGAAAGGACGAATAGAGGCCACGTAGATGGGATTACTAAGAAGAATGTTGAAAGTTTCCTGGACAGATAAAACGACCAATGAAGAAATTATCAAAGAGGCCAACACAAAACGAGAACTCCTAAAAAACATCAGAAAGAAACTATCAACATTTTTTGAGCACATCATGAGAAGAGGAAAGCTGGAATACTTGGTTACAACAGGCAAAATACAGGGAAATAGAGATCGCGGACGACAAAGTGAGAAAATACTGTATAGCATGGTGTCACGGTATTGAAAACAGTCAACAAAAGAACTGATACAATGCACTGCAGATAGAAGATTGTGGAAGGACATGATCGCCCACGTCAACCTGTATGGACTTGTTAATGATGATGATGAAGAAATAAGAAACAAATAATTAAACACAACCTGAAACATTGCTATTTCAGATTTTAAAAAGACCACAAAACCAACAGACCGAGAAAATGATCTGGAAAGCAGAAAGACAGAACATTAAAAAGACCAGGAACAAAGAAAAACAGCGGACAGGCCAGCTAAAACGCCAAAGTATCCACGTCAAGAACTAAATCACGGGTCACATTTTTTTTCCCATTTCAAATTATGTTCTTTAGATAGGCGGCGTGGGGGGGGGGGGAGGCGGTATCAATGCATGACATTTAACTCCACATCACTTCTACTTGCGGCCTCTATTCTCCAACCCACACAAATACCTCCCAGGAGGTCCCTGGAAACGTGTATCAAGCCCCGTAAATTTTGTATTTAGAAAATCTGAAATCTCTAATTCCAGGTAACGGTTGACAGGACGTTTGTTTTTGTTTTTCTCCGTGTTGTCAACCTTTTCAGAGAAACTACTCTCTTGTTACTCCTCCGTCTGTTTTAATCCCTTATTTTTGATGAGTTTTTAGGTTTTTCACTTTTTCTTTTACCATGCGGGTTTCGGTTTCAATACAGAGACATGTAATGGTTTATGTGCATTTTATTTTCCTTCTCTTCTTTTTTTTTTATTGTTTAAATCATTCAGTCGAACTGTGAAGGGTTTTTATCGCGTTAGATCGTAATTTACTGCTAGTGTTGAGATGTCTTCGTCTTTTAACATGACACATCGGGGGTAAGACAACATCAGTGCCAGGTCGGAGGAGCGAGAGCGATTCACATTTGAAAGAACGCAACAAAATCGGCGACCAACAGAACCGATAAAGAACCTACTTCACAAGTGTTTCGTAAAAGTAAAGAACAGTGCCACTGTCGCGCCAAGTGGCGTATAGGGAATATGGTGTTAGTGACCATAAATTTTACAGACCTTCGGCACATGATATTTGGGGTAATGTAGTCTGTATTACGCCCATGCCGTTTTACTTTCCCAGAAAAAAAAGTCCGGTACCCATTAAAGGCTGGGTGAACCCGGAAGCCGTCGGTAGGAATCGAACCCTACCTCTTATTTTTTGCAGTCCAGTTCACTAACCACTGAGCTATCGCAGCTCCCACCTGTGTGACGTACTGCTGGATATAATTGAAGTCTGAATAGATGAGCAGAGGACGAAGATGGAGGCAATCTGGTAGCCAAAGAGACAAAGACTATCATCATCATCATCATCGTCATCATCAAGTACCAGACTTGCTGGGGTAGGTGATCATGTCTCTCCACAACTTTCTGTCTCGACAGCTATTTATCATTTCTGATGTTGACCTGCCAAGTCATTCTCTTAAGCTGTTTGGTATTTTTTTTCTCTTTGCTTCCCTCTATAACTTCGTCCCTCAATTTTCCCAGTTGTTACAATATATTCCAGTTGTTCTCTTCTCATCACATGACCAAAAAATAATGATTATTTCTTCCTAATATTGGAAATTAGCTCTCTTTTTGCTTTGGCCTCTTTCAGAACGTTTTCATTACTCTTCTTAGCTGTCCGTGGTATTCTCAACATTCTTCTGTAAAACCACATTTCTACATCCTCCAGTGATTTTCTTGTCTGTTGTCCTATTGTCCATGATTCACATCCATATGCTAAGACTGGCTCTACATAACATATAAGAACTCTTTTTATTCTTTTTGTCTATATAAAGTATAGATTAAAAGGTTAGGGAGAAGATAAAGAGACAGGTCCTAAATAAGCTGGGTGGACAATATCGAAAAGGTACAGGGCCAAACACGAGAACTTTGTATCTCAGGGTCAGAGCAAAGGAATGCACAAAAATGCAATGAAACTAACAATAAGGAGAAATGAACAAAAATTAATACAAAACAAAAATAGAAAAAAAAAACAGTATGGTTAAAGCTTCACGTAACTAGTGGGCAGCACAAACCTGAACAACGTTTCGGCTCATTAGGCCTTCAGCAGGAATAAATATAAAACACACATACATATATGTATTTAAAATTGTAAAAATAAAAATAAAAAAATAATAATGTCCAACTGGAAGAAGAAATAAACAAATAATTATTATTTGTTATTTTCCTTTCAGTTATTCCTGTAGTTCGAAATTAATATATTAATTTTTTTTTCATTTAAATACATATTTGTATGTGAGTTGTATTTTTGTTCTTTCTGAAGGCCTATTGAGCCGAAACGTCGCTCTGGTTTGTCTTGTCCACTCGTTACGTGAAGCTATAATAATCATACCGTTTTTTTTCTGTATATATATTTTTTTCCATTTCTCTCAACTTTGCATCTCTCTCGACATATTATTCCGAGTGCTAACACATACCTTTTCCTTCTATTATTCCCTATTATTGCCTCGGAAGTTTCCCTATTTAATAATATTTATTTATTATTATTTGTCTCCATCTCTCTCGACACCCGAATGGGTACCAGAAAAAGTGGTGAAGAAGTTATAACCAAAAAAAAAATGGAATATAAGAAAACTTGACGATAAATATAAACATGTTTCAAAACACTGATCTATAAATTTAATTTTTAAAGACATGACTATCTCTCTCTCTCTCTCTCTCTCTCTCTCTCTGCGATCAGGACTCAATCAGAGTAGGATTCCAGACTCTCACATGAAGTCAGCTGTCAGGTTAAGTGTGTTGATCGCCCCCACAGACAGAACATCACAAGTAGAGTTCGCCAGATCCACTCTGATTGAACACCCGTTAATACGTTGCACTGTGTTCTGCGCCAGTGGTCCAGTGCATCCGATTTCAACCAGCATTTTATTCGGGTTTGCTTTCCCTAGCCTTTGATTGTCCCCAATCTTCCTGCAAGGCAGCAGAATGTCTTTTCTGTAGGGGGATTCTGCCCTTAGATGGTCGGCCCTCCCAGGTTTACGAGCACCATCTGCCCGAGTCACTAGAGGTGACTAACATAGACATGCACACACAAAGATGTGAGATGTGACTAACACTGACATGCACACAGCGATACGAGGCATGACTAACACTGACACACATCAAGATATATGACACATGACTAACATAAACATACACATAAAGATATGAGATATAACTGACATAGACATGCACACACAAAGATATGACACATGCCTAACATAGACATGCACACAAAGATAAGAGATATGACTAACATAGATATGCACACACAAAGACATGATATGGGACTAACATAGCCATGCACTCACAAGGATATGAGATGTGACAAACACAGACATGCACACACAAAGATATGAGATATGACTAACATAAACATGCACACAAAGATATGAGATATGACTAACATAGACATGCACACACAAAGATATGACATATGACTAACACTGGTGCACACTAAGATATGAGATATGACAAACACAGACACACATAAAGATATGAGACATGATTAACACGGACGCACCAAGATATGAGATATGACAAACATGACACACACCAAGATATGAGCCATGGCCAGCACATACAAGCCAAGATATGAGCCATGGCTAGCACAGAAACACATAAAGATATGAGCCATGGCTTCACGGAAAAACACCAAGAAATGAACCATGTCTAGCACAGAAACACATTAAAGTGTCCATATGCTTGGGCTTGTTGTAGTCGGCAGACTCTTCTGAACGTGGGAATCACAGGTTTCGTTCAAACAGTTGTCCGGAGATTTGAGAGTGCAGTCTGACCCATAGAACGTTCTCTTGCATGTACAGATTCCCGATTGACTGTTCACAGGTGTCGTTGAAACAGTTGTCCGGACATTTGAGAGTGCAGTCTGACCCATAGAACGTTCTCTTGCATGTACAGATTCCCGATTGACTGTTCACAGGTGTCGTTGAAACAGTTGTCCGGACATTTGAGAGTGCAGTCTGACCCATAGAACGTTCTCTTGCATGTACAGATTCCCGATTGACTGTTCACAGGTGTCGTTGAAACAGTTGTCCGGACATTTGAGAGTGCAGTCTGACCCATAGAACGTTCTCTTGCATGTACAGATTCCCGATTGACTGTTCACAGGTGTCGTTGAAACAGTTGAAAGACATGAATATAATCCCGCTTTTAAAACGCCAGAACAGGACAAATCCCAAAACAGCATCCTTCATTTATAAGACTTTATATTTCTGTTCATTCTCTTTCTTCTTTCCTATTTCTCGTTCGGCCTGTAATCAAAAAATGTTAAATAAACAAATCCCCCAAAAAAATTAAAGGAAAAGAACACGCACACATTTATTAACAGTAAATGAAGCTGAAAAGAGTTCAGCAATTGAGTTGTCATTTTTATGTCCTGTCCAACTCGACATCCTTCCAGCCACTCTATAATTCTGTAAACAAAAAAATGTACACAACAGATTGCGCGCGGAATGAAAGAAATATGAAAATTAGAAATAATTGTTGGGTTTTCGATTGCACAAATGTCTTCATTATGTTGAGTTCGTAAATGAGAAAATATCTGGTGTAATTCTGGATGAAAGCTACTCAATTTTTACCATTTAATTATGTTGTTGGCATCATGGAATTTACCCCGTGCTTGAAATATATAGGGTTATGGCTGGCCCCGGGAACACTGCAAACGAATTAAAATCTATAATTGCTTAACCGCCCGTGCCAGTGGAACCATCCGAATTAATATCTCATCTCCCGAACAAAGAAAGGTAGCTGCAGTCCCCTTCATAGCAGTCTCAGCACACGCCAAAAAGCATAAGGCGAAACCGCACAGAAAGTGAACACAGCCATCTGTTCTCCATCATACGATATCATCATTCATCTTAAACAATTGGAATATCGAAAAACGATCAAAACAGGTAAAGGTATGAGATTTGAATCGGCGTCTAAATACTTGGCTTTTTTTTTACCCGTATGTGCTCGGCCACCTATCCAGAAGTGTTCGGAGACTCCTGTCTAGTATCGCCTCAAGCATCGAAACTCACGATCGAGGCGTCGTTCCTCAACTTTCCAGAATATGTACCCTGGGTACCTATTTCTACCATCGGCTGGTTTGACCGTAAGGGTATAATTTTTTCGTTTTCAACCACGAGTATAATTCACAAACTGCTTCTAGAGGGAATCGAACACAGGTTGTCCACGGTAACTAGTGTGGTGGCTTCCAGACTAGGCTACCGCGGACACTGGGTTGTCACATCTCTAAGTTAAATGAAGTCAAGTATAGGTCTTCCTGTTTGATCACCATACGAATGTTCGCAAACCATGTCCGCGGACGGAGTTCTATTATTATATCTTTTCTTATTTCTTTTTCTCTATGTTTTCTTGTTTCTCTATATTTTTCTTATTATCTATAATATAAATAATATCTTATAATCTATATTTTATTATCTCTATCTATCTTATTATCTCTATCTTACCATCTCTGTCTTATACTCTCTGTTATTATCTCTATCTTTTAATCTCTATCTTATATCTCTCTCTCTCTCTCTCTCTGCGATCAGGACTCAATTAGAGTAGGATTCCAGACTCTCACATGAAGTCAGCTGTCAGGTTAAGTGTGTTGATCGCCCCCACATACACAACACCACAATTAGAGTCTGCCAGATCCACTCTGATTGAACACCCGTTAAAACGTTGCACTGTGTTCTGCGCAAGTGCATCCGATTTCAGCCAGCATTTAATTCAGGTTTGCATTCCTTAGCCTTTGATTGTCCCCAATCTTCCTGCAAGGCAGCAGATGATCTTTTCTGTAGAGGGATTCTGCCCTTAGATGGTCGGCCCTCCCAGGTTTACGAGCACCATCTGCCCGAGTCACTAGAGGTGACTAACACAGACATGCACACACAAAGATATGAGATGTGACCAACACAGACATGCATCTCTATCTTATAATCTATATCTTAATATCACTGTCTTATTATTTCTATCTTATTATATCTGTCTTATTATATTTATCTTATTATATCTGTCTTATTATTTCTATCTTATTATTTATAACTTTTTATCTCTATATCTTTAAATATATATCTTATTATTTCTATCTTCATCATCATCATGTGCCATACCGGTTGGCGTAGGTGATCATGTCCCTCCACAATCTTCTATCTACAGTGCATCATATCAGTTCTGTTTTTGACTGTTCATGCCATGACACCAAGCTATCCAGTATTTTCTCTCTTTGTCGCCCGCAATCTCTCTTTCCTTTTATTTTGCCAGTTGTAACCAAGTATTCCAACTGTCCTCTTCTCAGTTCTATCTTACTATATCAATAATACCAGATGACATGCTCAAATCAATATTCATAGCCCTACCAAAGAAATCGGGTGTGATTGAATGCGACGATAATCGCACAATAAGCCTTATGAGTCACATGACTAAGATATTACTAAGAATCATCATGCGAAGAGTGCGAAACAAAATCAGTCCAGAAATTAGCGATGAACAGTGTGGTTTTGTTAGAGATAAAGGAACAAGCAATGCCATTTATATCATAAGATCTTTAGTAGAAAGAGCCATAGCGGTGAAAACAGATCTATATCTATGTTTTAGAGGTTACACCAAGGCATTTGACAAAGTAAAGCACCAAGAAATAATCAAAATTTTAGAAAGCATAAACGTAGACAGCAAAGATCTAAGAATAATAAAGAACATGTACTGGCAACAAACAGTGGCCATAAGAACTGGAAACCAATTGGAAATGTTTCAACAAATAAAACAGGGTGTTAGACAAGGTTGTGTGCTGTCACCAGATTTGTTTGATATTTATAGTGAGATTATTTTAAGATCCATAAGGGACATGCCTGGAATAACAATTGGAGGTCATAAAATAAATAATCTAAAGTATGCTGATGAAACAGTCTTAATCGCTAAGAGTGAAAATGAGTTACAAGAAATGTTGGACATTATAGTGAAAGAAAGCAAAAATAAAGGACTCAGCCTTAATAGCAAAAAGACAGAAGTAATGGTAACAACAAAGAAAAAGACATCACCTCAGTGTAAAATAAAGACAAGTGGAACAATATTAAAACAGGTAAATGAATTTAAATATTTGGGAACTTTGTTAACCTCAGATGGAAGATGTACAAAAGAGGTGAGATGCAGAATGGCTCAGGCAAAAGCAGCTTTCCAAAAAATGAGGAAAATACTTTGCAATCCATTTTTGACAATAGAAACAAGAAAAAGAGTTCTTAAATGTTATGTAGAGCCAGTCTTAACATATGGATGCGAATCATGGACAATAGGACAACAGACAAGAAAATCACTGGAGTCTGTAGAAATGTGGTTTTACAGAAGAATGTTGAGAGTACCATAGACAGCTAAGAAGAGTAATGAAGATGTTCTGAGAGAGGTCAAAGCAAAAAGAGAGCTGATTTCCAATATTAGGAAGAAACAATCATCATTTTTTGGACATGTAATAAGAAGAGAACAACTGGAATATATTGTAACAACCGGAAAAGTTGAGGGACGAAGAGATAGAGAGAAGCAACGAGAAAAAAATACCAGACAGCTTAAGAGTGGGCTTGGCAGAAAGTCAACAACAGAAATGATAAATAACTGCAGAGATCGAAATTTGTGGAGAGACATGATCACCTACGCCAGTAGGTCCGGTACTTGATGATGATGATGATATCTATAATATTAACTCTCTTATCTTATCATTATATATATCTTATTATATCTATTATATATATTTTATAATCTCTATTTCTTTATACATATCCTATTATTTCTATCTTATTATCTCTATCCTTATCTTCTTAATAAAGAGTTCATCCTAATGTTTCTACCTTTATATTCACAATTCTCAATTTCATCTTAATAGTTTTCTTATCTGTCTATTTTCTGTTTTACTTCTTTAGAATTCACTTTTATCTTATTACTTTTCTCGCTACCTCCTTATTCTTACCGTCTTATTGTTTTCTCTTATCTTATTATTCTCTATTTATCTTATTATATTTTTCCATCTGTCAGTCTCTCCTTTTCACCATCAACTTCACTCTCTGTTGCTCTTTATGTTTTTTTTCCTCATTCTCACTTTTATTTTATCCCTACTTTTTCTTCCTCTTTCTTCTATCTTCAATTCGCCTTACTCTGAAAGATCCTCTCTCCCAAATATATATCTCTCCCACTCTCTCTTTCTCTGTGCGTCTCTTTCACGTGACTAGTATCAAAGAGATGGCAAGATTTCACTACGCGATTGTAATCCATCGAGACAACAAACAATGGATATAAAGAGAACTACAACCGACATAATGGACATGAAAATAACGTTACAAACAAAACAACGGAACAATAAACAAAAGCGTAACTGGTAATCATGCAGTACCGCAGATAAACAAGCATATGAAAACATTAATCTACTGAGTGTTGCGTTCAATGTTGGGCCAGACCCGGGGCAGAGGTTATTTGGTGTGTTACTTCTGAAGATTTTAATTAAAACATTTGTTGATTACAAAACTGCAATAAGGTCATTCTCCTACTCCTTATCATTTTCCTCCACCATTCTTTTCCTCCTCCTCATCCTCCTCCTCATCCTACTCCTCATCCTTCTTCTCTTCCTCCTCCTCATTCTCCTCCTTTTCTCATCTTCCTCCCCCTACTCCTCATCTTTCTCCTTCTTCTCCTCCTCCTCCTTTTTCCTTCTTCTTCTTCTCGTCCTCTTCCCTCTCATCCTCCTCCTCCTCCTTCTCCTCATCTTCCTCCTCCTCTTCTCATCTTTCTCCTTCTTCTCCTCCTTCTCCTCCTCCTCCTTTTTTCTTCTTCTTCTCGTCATCTTCCCTCTCATCCTCCTCCTCCTCCTTCTCCTCCTCCTCCTCATTCTCCTCCTTTTCTCATCTTCCTCCCCCTACTCCTCATCTTTCTCCTTCTTCTCCTCCTTCTACTCCTCCTCCTTCTCCTCCTCCTCCTTTTTTCTTCTTCTTTCTCGTCCTCTTCCCTCTCATCCTCCTCCTCCTCCTTCTCCTCCTCCTCCTCATTCTCCTCCTTTTCTCATCTTCCTCCCCTACTCCTCATCTTTCTCCTTCTTCTCCTCCTTTTTTCTTCTTCTTCTCGTCCTCTTCCCTCTTCCCCTCCTCCTGCTTCTCCTCCCTCTCCTCATTCTTCTCCTTTTCCTCCATCTCCACATACTCCTCCTCGTCCTTCTGCTCCTCCTCAACTTTCTCCACCTCCTCTTTTTCCTCTTCCTCCTTCTTCTTCCATACTCATGGGGATCGGTGAGGCAACCACTAGCAGACTTCAACAACCTTCTCCCAGTGGTCGTTGGGGCAACCACTAACAGACTTCAACAACCTTATCCCAGGGGTCGTTGGGGCAACCACTAACAGACTTCAACAACCTTCTCCCAGGGGTCGTTGGGGCAACCACTAACAGACTTCAACAACCTTCTCCCAGGGGTCGTTGGGGCAACCACTAACAGACTTCAACAACATTCTCCCAGGGGTCGTTGGGGCAACCACTAACAGACTTCAACAACCTTCTCCCAGGGGTCGTTGGGGCAACCACTAACAGACTTCAACAACCTTCTCCCAGGGGTCGTTGGGGCAACCACTAACAGACTTCAACAACCTTCTCCCAGGGGTCGTTGGGGCAACCACTAACAGACTTCAACAACCTTCTCCCAGTGGTCGTTGGGGCAACCACTAACAGACTTCAACAACCTTCTCCCAGGGGTCGTTGGGGCAACCACTAACAGACTTCAACAACATTCTCCCAGTGGTCGTTGGGGCAACCACTAACAGACTTCAACAACCTTCTCCCAGTGGTCGTTGGGGCAACCACTAACAGACTTCAACAACCTTCTCCCAGGGGTCGTTGGGGCAACCACTAACAGACTTCAACAACCTTCTCCCAGTGGTCGTTGGGGCAACCACTAACAGACTTCAACAACCTTCTCCCAGTGGTCGTTGGGGCAACCACTAACAGACTTCAACAACCTTCTCCCAGTGGTCGTTGGGGCAACCACTAACAGACTTCAACAACCTTCTCCCAGGGGTCGTTGGAGCAGCCACTAACAGACTTCAACAACATTCTCCCAGGGGTCGTTGGGGCAACCACTAACAGACTTCAACAACCTTCTCCCAGTGGTCGTTGGGGCAACCACTAACAGACTTCAACAACCTTCTCCCAGGGGTCGTTGGGGCAACCACTAACAGACTTCAACAACCTTCTCTCAGGGGTCGTTGGGGCAACCACTAACAGACTTCAACAACCTTCTCCCAGTGGTCGTTGGGGCAACCACTAACAGACTTCAACAACCTTCTCCCAGTGGTCGTTGGGGCAACCACTAACAGACTTCAACAACCTTCTGCCAGTGGTCGTAGGGGCAACCACTAACAGACTTCAACAACCTTCTCCCAGTGGTCGTTGGGGCAACCACTAACAGACTTCAACAACCTTCTCCCAGTGGTCGTTGGGGCAACCACTAACAGACTTCAACAACCTTCTCCCAGGGGTCGTTGGGGCAACCACTAACAGACTTCAACAACCTTCTCCCAGTGGTCGTTGGGGCAACCACTAACAGACTTCAACAACATTCTCCCAGTGGTCGTTGGGGCAACCACTAACAGACTTCAACAACCTTCTACCAGGGGTCGTTGGGGCAACCACTAACAGACTTCAACAACCTTCTCCCAGTGGTCGTTGGGGCAACCACTAACAGACTTCAACAACCTTCTCCCAGGGGTCGTTGGGGCAACCACTAACAGACTTCAACAACATTCTCCCAGTGGTCGTTGGGGCAACCACTAACAGACTTCAACAACCTTCTCCAAGGGGTCGTTGGGGCAACCACTAACAGACTTCAACAACATTCTCCCAGTGGTCGTTGGGGCAACCAATAACAGACTTCAACATCCTTCTCCCAGGGGTCGTTGGGGCAACCACTAACAGACTTCAACAACATTCTCCCAGTGGTCGTTGGGGCAACCACTAACAGACTTCAACAACCTTCTCCCAGTGGTCGTTGGGGCAACCACTAACAGACTTCAACAACCTTCTCCCAGGGGTCGTTGGGGCAACCACTAACAGACTTCAACAACCTTCTCCCAGTGGTCGTTGGGGCAACCACTAACAGACTTCAACAACCTTCTCCCAGGGGTCGTTGGGACAACCAATAACAGACTTCAACAACCTTCTCCCAGGGGTCGTTGGGGCAACCACTAACAGACTTCAACAACCTTCTCACAGGGGTCGTTGGGGCAACCAATAACAGACTTCAACAACCTTCTCCCAGGGGTCGTTGGGGCAACCACTAACAGACTTCAACAACCTTCTCTCAGGGGTCGTTGGGGAAGCACTAACAGACTTCAACAACCTTCTCTCAGGGGTCGTTGGGGAAGCACTAACAGACTTCAACAACCTTCTCCCGGGGTCGTTGGGGCAACACTAACAAACTTCAACAACCTTCTCCCAGGGGTCGTTGGGGCAACCAATAACAGATTTCAACAACCTTCTCCCAGGGGTCGTTGAGGCAACACTAACAAACTTCAACATCCTTCTCCCAGGGGTCGTTGGGACAACTAATAACAGACTTCAACAACCTTTTCCCAGGGGTCGGTGAGGCACCACTGACAGACTTCAACAACCTTCTCCCAGGGGTCGTTGGGGCAACCACTAACAGACTTCAACAACCTTCTCCAGGGGTCGTTGGGACAACCAATATCAGACTTCTACAACCTTCTCCCAGGGGTCGTTGGGGAAACACTAACAAACTTCAACAACCTTCTCCCAGGGGTCGTTGGGGCAACCAATAACAGACTTCAACAACCTTCTCCCAGGGGTCGTTGGGGCAACACTAACAAACTTCAACAACCTTCTCCCAGGGGTCGTTGGGACAACCAATAACTTCTACAACCTTCTCCCAGGGGTCGTTGGGGCAAGACTAACAAACTTCAACAACCTTCTCCCAGGGGTCGTTGGGACAACCAATAACAGACTTCAACAACCTTCTCCCAGGGGTCGTTAGGGCAACACTAACAGACTTCAACAAGCTTCTCCCAGGGGTCGTTGAGACAACCACTAACAGACTTTAACAACCTTCTCCCAGGGGTCGTTGGGGCAACCACTAACAGACTTTAACAACTTTCTCCCAGGTGTCGTTGAGACAACCACTAACAGACTTTAACAACCTTCTCCCAGGGGTCGTTGGGGCAACACTAACAGACTTTAACAACCTTCTCCCAGGGGTCGTTTGGGCAACACTAACAGACTTTAACAACCTTCTCCCAGGTGTCGTTGGAAAACCACTAACAGACTTTAACAACCTTCTCCCAGGGGTCGTTTGGGCAACACTAACAGACTTTAACAACCTTCTCCCAGGTGTCGTTGGAACACCACTAACAGACTTTAACAACCTTCTCCCAGGGGTCGTTGGGGAAACACTAACAGACTTTAACAACCTTCTCCCAGGTGTCGTTGGAACAACACTAACAGACTTTAACAACCTTCTCCCAGGTGTCGTTGGAACAACACTAACAGACTTTAGCAACCTTCTCCCAGGTGTCGTTGGGACACCACTAACAGACTTTAACAACCTTCTCCCAGGGGTCGTTGGGGAAACACTAACAGACTTTAACAACCTTCTCCCAGGTGTCGTTGGAACAACACTAACAGACTTTAACAACCTTCTCCCAGGTGTCGTTGGAACAACACTAACAGACTTTAACAACCTTCTCCCAGGTGTCGTTGGAACAACACTAACAGACTTTAACAACCTTCTCCCAGGGGTCGTTGGGGCACCACTAACAGACTTCAACAACCTTCTCTCAGGGGTCGTTGGGGCACCACTAACAGACTTTAACAACCTTCTCCAGGGGTCGTTGGGACAACCACTAACAGACTTCAACAACCTTCTCTCAGGCGTCGTTGGGACAACACTAACAGACTTCAACAACCTTCTCTCAGGGGTCGTTGGGACAACCACTAACAGACTTCAACAACCTTCTCTCAGGGGTCGTTGGGGCAACACTAACAGACTTCAACAGCCTTCTACCAGGGGTCGTTGGGGCAACACTAACAGACTTACACAACTATCGCTTCATTTCTCTCTATCTACATGCATTTTTGGGGGGACAAGTCGAGGCCTGTCCTTACTTTGATGTTATCTTCCCATCATTTTCTATGCTCACCTGGTCTTTCTCCTTTCACATTTCCTTTTTGTTACACAATTTTTACTAGACCAATTAGCTATTAAAAATCATAAGAAATAAACAATCAAAATTTATCGGGCATATAAAAGTTGAAATACTACTTGGTAACAACTGGAAAAATACAGGGAAAAAGATATCGCGGACGACAAAGAGAGAAAATACTGGATAGCTTTGTGTCATGGCATGGAAAACAGTCAACAACAGATCTGATACGATGCACTGTGGATAGAAGATTGTGGAAGGACATGATCGCCTACGCCAACCGGTGTGGTACATGATGATATTGCTAAGAAGAAAAATGTCGTGAAAAACGAAACCATCTTTTACTACTAGCCAGTGTCAATTGAACTGGGAAAGATAAAAGAAAAAAAAAGCACTCTCATTTTTAGTTAGTGTCCATTATTCTGACCCCTACATTCGGTTCCCCATTCTTTCAGTGTATGCGGTAATGGGATTTCCCTCGCCGTACAAACCATTACTGGACTCCGTCAGGAGCCATTAAGTTCGGTCCATCACACTCGGCTGAAAGTTACTCGTGTCCCCAACTTCATGCTACAAAAAAAACGAGCCCTAGAACAAGGGTGAGTAATACGGTGTCGCATCGTCGTGTCGGGACTGCTCGTGTGTGACCACAGCTCGGGGGGAATTTCCTTGTTGACAGATGGAATGAGAGTTCGATCCGAACCAGTGTCGTTTGTTCTGTAACCTCTACCCGCGGACATTTTCTTAATTAATCTGCATAATAAGAACTGATGTCTACATTTTATTTTTAAAAGAAAAAACGGTTCATATTTATAACAAAAATAATTATATAACTACATCGCTATTGAAAGTTAATCCAAAGGTCAACATAAAATACCCGCCCGTAGCAGTGGTTCTCAAATTTTAGTTGGTGTGCTCCACCAAAGATACGAACAATTACAGTAATTAATATTCGAAAAATCAAATACCTGATTGTGATGTGTGAAAAAAAATAATCACCATTATCATGTTCGGGAGCCGCGATAGCTCAGTGGTTAGTAAACTGGACTACAAAGGACAAGAGGTTGGGTTCGATCCCAACCGACGGCTCCGGTTCACCCAGCCTTTAATGGGTACCGGATTTTTTTCTGGGAAAGTAAAGCGGCACGGGCGTAATACCAACCACATTACCCCACAAATAATGTTCCGAGGGTCTGTAAAATGTATGGTCACTAACACCATGTTCCCTATACGTCACTTGGCGTGACGGGTCACTAACACCATGTTCCCCATATGCCACATGGCTGACAGGGGTACTTTAGTTCACTACTTATCATGTTCCAGACAGAAAGAAAGAAAAATAAATCATTGTTATTGTCTGTTTATCATGCCACGACACCAAGCTATATAGTAAATACACTTTTATCGTCCGCGTCCTCTCTTTCCCTCTATGCTTCCAGTTGTAACCAAGTATGAACATACTACAACCAGTGATGGAAAATGTAAAACTGAAATAAGCAAAAGGTATGGCAAGAAATAATTTTAACGCCATGAAAAGTATACTAACATCAAAACAAATAACACCAGGGCTAAAAATAAGAATAGCAAAATGTAGTATCTTCTCAACATTCCTGTACAGTGCAGAAACATGTTCATCAGACAAGAAAATAGAACAGAACATTGAAGAATTTGAAATGTGGATATATGGAAGTAAAAAAAAATAAAAGTACCCCCGTTACGCCTAGTGGCGTATAGGAAAATATGGTGTTAGTGACCCTATATTTTACAGACCTTCAGCACGTGATTTTTGGGGTAATGTGGTCAGTATTACGCCCGTGCTGCTTTACTTTCCCAGAAAAAAATCCGGTACCCATTTAAGACTGGGTGAACCTGGAAGCCGTCGGTTGGGATCGAACCCTACCCCTTGCCCTTTGTAGTCCCGTTCACTAACCAGCGAGCTATCGCGGCTGGATATATGGAAAAATAGGTAGAATTGGATTAAATGACGCAAACAAACGATGAAGTCTTAAAACAACTACACATGTAAAAAGTACACAATTTAAAAAAACAACAATTCAGACAAGACAAATGAGATTTGTGGGGAATGTTAAAAGACACAACAGCCAACTAAAAGTAATCTTAGAAGTGAAAATAGAAGGTAAAGGAGGCAGACGAACACTAACATGGACAAGTGACAGCAACAGATTGACAAGTCAGGTTATGACAACCTGCAACATTAAAGCAAGAGACAGAGTGGAATGGCGCACCATGGTAGCCAAATCTTCCATACAGAGGCTGCACTCGATGATGATGATGAACCAAGTATTCCAACTTTCCTCTTCCCATGATGGGCCTGAAGAGTGTCAATTTTTTTTTAAAAAATGCTGACATTTAGAAGCTTATTGTTTGTGTTGACCACTTTGGGAACGCTATCGTGGGTCTGTTCTGTTGGTCAGGGGACTCTCAACATTCTTCTGAGATATCCCATCTCTGTGAAGCAGTGCCAAGAGGAGATAAAGTCTAGTCTGCATTTGTCTTAAATGTTCCCCAACAGAACAGGTCAGTATTAAATGAGGAGACTTTTTAAGACGCGAAGGAAGGGAGACAATCGGGGTTGAAAACAAAAGAATTGATCACGTGAGCGTTTTTATAATAAATAAGTAAAGATATAACGACAGAAGGTGGGGGTAAGGCAGTGGGTGAAATGGGAAAACTACCCATAGGCTATTTAGAGACTGCTCGGAGACTACAAAGAGACTACTCAGAGACTACTCAGAGACTACCCAGAGATTACTCCGAGACTACCCCGAGACTACTTAGAGACTACTCAGAGACTACACAGAGACTACTCAATGACTACTCAAAGACCACTCAGAGACTACCCCGAGACAAGTCAGAGACTATTCAGAGATTACTCAGAGACTACTCAGAGAATACCCAAAGACTACCCAGAGACTACACAGAGACTACTCAGAGACTACTCAGAGACTACGCAGAGACTACTCAGAGACTACCCAGAGACTACTAAGAGACTACTCAGAGACTACTCAGAGACTACCCCAAGACTACTCATAGACTATTCAGAGACCACTCAGAGACTACTCAGAGACTACCCAGAGACTACTCAGAGACTACCCAGAGACTACCCAGAGTCTACTCAGAGACTACTCAGAGACTACCCAGAGACTACCCAGAGACTACTCAGAGACTACCCCGAGACTACTCAGAGACTACTTAGAGACTACCTCGAGACTACTCAGAGACTACTCAGAGACTACTCAGAGACTACTCAATGACTACTCAGAGACCACTCAGAGACAACTCAGAGACTACCCCGAGACTACTCAGAGACTACCCAGAGACAACTTAGAGACTACTCAGAGACTACTCAGAGACTACCCAGAGACTACCCAGAGACTACTCAGAGACTACTCAGAGACAACTCAGAGAATACCCAAAGACTACCCAGAGACTACTCAGAGACTACTCAGAAACAACTCAGAGACTACGCAGAGACTACTCAGAGACTACCCAGAGACTACTAAGAGACTACTCAGAGACTACTCAGAGACTACCCCAAGACTACTCATAGACTATTCAGAGACCACTCAGAGACTACTCAGAGACTACCCAGAGACTACTCAGAGACTACCCAGAGACTACTCAGAGACTACTCAGAGACTACCCAGAGACTACCCAGAGACTACCCAGAGACTACTCAGAGACTACCCCGAGACTACCCCGAGACTACTCAGAGACTACTTAGAGACTACCTCGAGACTACTCAGAGACTACTCAGAGACTACTCAGAGACTACTCAGAGACTACTCAATGACTACTCAGAGACCACTCAGAGACAACTCAGAGACTACCCCGAGACTACTCAGAGACTACCCAGAGACTACTCAGAGACTACTCAGAGACTACTCAGAGACTACCCAGAGACTACCCAGAGACTACTCAGAGACTACTCAGAGACAACTCAGAGACTACCCCGAGACTACTCAGAGACTACTCAGAGATTACTGAGAGACTACCCCGAGACTACTCAGAGACTACTCAGAGAAAACTCAGAGACTACCCCGAGACTACCCAGAGACTACTCAGAGACTACTCAGAGACTACCCAGAGACTACTCAGAGATCACTCAGAGACAACTCAGAGACTACCCCGAGACTACTCAGAGACTACCCAAAGACTACTCAGAGACTACTCAGAGACTACTCAGAGACTACCACAAGACTACTCATAGACTATTCAGAGACCACTCAGAGACTACTCAGAGACTACCCCGAGACTACTCAGAGACTACTCAGAAACTACCCCGAGACTACTCAGAGACTACCCAGAGACTACTCAGAGACTACCCAGAGACTACTCAGAGACAACTCAGAGACTACCCAGAGACTACTCAGAGACTACCAGAGACTACTAAGAGACTACTAAGAGACTACTCAGAGACTACTCAGAGACTACCCCAAGACTACTCATAGACTATTCAGAGACCACTCAGAGACTACTCAGAGACTACTCAGAGACTACTCAGAGACTACCCAGAGACTACTCAGAGACTACCCAGAGACTACTCAGAGATCACTCAGTGACTACCCAGAGACTACTCAGAGACTACTCAGAGACTACTCAATGACTACTCAGAGATCACTCAGAGACTACTCAGAGACTACCCAGAGACTACTCAGAGACTATTCATAGACTATTTTTAGACCACTCAGAGACTACCCCAAGACTACTCAGAGTCTACTCATAGACTACTCAGAGACTACTCCGAGACTAAACAGAGACTACTCTGAGATTACTGCAAGACTATCTTTAGACAATCTTCTCTTAGAAGACCTTCTTTCTGGACACCTTCTTGATAGACTCTTCAAGACACACAACCAGACGGGAGAAGCAGAGATGACACTGTATACTAGAGAAAACAGATAAGATATTAGAGAAACGAGAAGTCTTAAACTAAATTAAACTAAACTAAACTAAACTAAACTAATTAAACTAAACTAAACTAAACTAAACTAAACTAAACTAAACTAAACTAAACTAAACTAAACGAAATTAAACTAAAGTAAACTAAATTAAACTAAACTAAACTAAACTAAATTAAACTAAACTAAATTAAACTAAACTAAATTAAACTAAACTAAATTAAACTAAACTAAACTAAACTAAACTAAACTAAACTAAACTAAACTAAACTAAACTAACTAAACTAAATTAAACTAAACTAAACTATGCTAAGCTAAACTAAACTAAACTAAACTAAACTAAACTAAACCAAACTAAACTAAACTAAACTAAACTAAACTAAACTAAACTAAACTAAACTAAACTAAACTAAATTAAACTAAACTAAGTTAAACTAAATTAAACTAAACTAAACTAAACTAAACTAAATTAAACTAAACTAAATTAAACTAAACTAAATTAAACTAAACTAAACTAAACTAAACTAAATTAAATTAAATTAAATTAAATTAAATTAAATTAAACTAAGCTAAACTGAACTAAACTAAACTAAACTAAACTAAATTAAACTAAACTAAATTAAACTAAACTAAACTAAACTAAACTAAACTAAACTAAACTAAACTAAACTAATTTAAACAGCCTTCTTCTTCTTCGTCCTCTACCTTTCAGCTCCTTGCTGAGGAGGGGATCTAAGCACTTTTGGACATGTTCGGAGTGCAATGATGATGACCCGCAAATAACTCAATAACTCAATTCTATGTTTAAACACTCTTGCTTTATCACAAAGTCTAACAACTATAATAAAGAAACAGACCAAAAAAAAGTGTTTATAAAAAGTAGATCACTTCTACTTCTTCTTTTCACTTTTCACTGATACATAAAAGGTGTCGTGGTTTATATAATTTGTCGATCTTGAGCTGCTAGAATTGTCTGAATTAGTGATTTTCCTTTGTTGCTACATGTCTCTGTCACTGCATCTATCCATCTTTTTCTGGGTCTTCCTCTTGGTCTTTTTCCATGCATTCTCGAGCACTAAACTAGCTAATTTCCAATATTAGGAAGAAACAATCATAATTTGTTTGCTATGTAATGAGAGGAGAACAGCTGAAATATATTGTGACAACTGTGAAAATTGAGGGGACGAAGAAACAAAGGAAAGGAAAGAGAAAAGATACCACACAGCTTAAGAGAATGTGTTGGCAGAAGATCAACAACAGAAATCATAAATAACTGTTGCGCTCGACAGTTGTGGAGAGACATGATCACTTACGCCAGCAGGCATGACACCAGATGAAGATGAGAGCACTAAACAGAGGAGGGAACTAAATGTTATATCTTTAAGGCTTTAACTAAAATACCACTTTTATTCAGAAACAAACACCAGTGCTATCATATGTATATATATATATATATATATATATATACGTGTATATCAGTCGATAATATAAGAATTGAATTGAGACATAAAAACGAGGGGCATAAAATAACATTGATAGCCAAAGTGAGCATTTGCAAGATAACCTCTATAGATATAATATCAAACCATAAACAATGCAATAAAACAAGAAGATATCATGCCAGGACCAACGGTTTATCACTAGGATAATGCTATAGCGAGTGAGGTGTTTTAGGGAAGAGAATATGCTCAGAATTATTTTTCTTGTCATAAATAGCGTCTTAGAAAAAAAAAATATATGTTTAGAAATAAGAAATAGGAGATGTTATAAGTTTCTAAGCTTAGAGAGGAGATATAGGAGAATATTGAAATAAAAGTAGAGTGGGAAAGAAGGTAGGATTTATGTTTGACAGAGGAGGGAGTGGAGTCACAATGCGATAAATGTAGAATTTATGTCTGACATTGAAGGGAGTGGAGTCACAGTGTGATAAATGTAGAATTTATGTCTGACATAGGGAGTCACAATGTGATAAATGTAGAATTTATGTCTGACATAGAAGGGAGTGCAGTCACAGTGTGATAAATGTAGAATTTATGTCTGATAGGAAATAAAGTGAAGCCACAGTGTACATAAACGTAGAATGTTTGTCTCCACAGTGTACATAAACGTAAAATGTCTGTCTGACCATGAGATTAGTACGTACCGTTCGGGTACGTTTTTGTTTTAATATTTGCTGTTTTATTTCTACCTGATGAATATCTTTGCCGAAACGTTGAGTTTGTCTCGCCTCTACAAGTTTAGCTGCTTAATATTTAGTTTACATATATAAGGAGACGACGATGGGCGTAATCGAACCTGTGTTTTGAATGAATGAAAAAGGTAGGCCGCACTGTAGACTGCAGGTGTTCCAAGAAAACAGTAAAGGTCACAAGAAAATCTTGGAAAATCAAACAAATAATAAATATCATCATCAAGTGCCATGCTTGCTGGCGTAGGAGTAATGTCTCTTCACAACTTTCGATCTCGACAGTTATTTATCATTTCTGTTGTTGACCTTCTGCCAAATCATTCTAATAAGCTGTCTGGTATTTTTTTCTCTTTGCTTCCCTCAATTTTCCCAGTTGTTACAATATATTCCAGTTGTTCTCTTCTCATTACATGGCCAAAAAAATGATGATTGTTTCTTCCTAATATTGGAAATTAGCTCTCTTTTTTTTTGGCCTTTTTCAAAACGTTTTCATTACTGTTCTTAGCTGTCCGTGGTACTCTCAACATTCTTCTGTAAGATCACATTTTTACAGCCTCCAGTGATTTTCTTGTCTGTTGACCTATTATCCATGATTCAGATCCATATGTTAAGATTGGTACTACATAACGTTAAAGAACTCTTTAACTTGCTTCTATTGTCAAATATTGATTGCATAGTATCTTCCTCATTTTTTGAAAAGCTGCTTTTGCCTGAGCCATTCTAGATCATACCTCTGTTGTACATCTAACATCTGAGATTAACAAACTTCCCATATATTTCAACAAATAAATATACATTTTATAAATATGCGCTTGAGAATAAAACTAGACCCTAGAAGTGAATGGAAAGTAATGTTTCTTTGTTATTAGTATCATTATCACTGTACACCTGGTGACTCTATAGGTGTTGCGATATCCGGATTTGCGAAAATCTCGCAGACTTCGTAGCTTTGTCTACGACCCTCGATGTGAGTAGGTTTATGTGGACAATTTCGCCTTGGCAGCGGCCGTAATTATGACCTAATCTTTTCGATTTTAAGCGACAAGAGTTTTTTTAACGTGCGCGAATGCACACGTAAAAAGTAAAGTACCCTCGTCACGAAAAGTGGCGTATATGGAATATGGTGTTAGTGACCATAAATTTTACAGACATTCGGCACATGATTTTTAGGGTAATGTGGTCGGTATTACGCCCGTGCCGCTTCACTTTCCCAGAAAAAAATCCGGTACCCAATAAAGCCTGGGTGAACCCGGAAGCCTTCGATTGGGATCGAACCCTACCCCTTGTCCTTGTAGTCCAATTCACTACCCACTGAGCTATCGCGTCTCGAGTGCACATGGACTTCTTGTTTATTGGCGGTATCTGCGAGAGATTGATGTCTGTTTTCACTACCAATAAGATCAGGGGAGGTGATAAAGAAACCAGAGATACATTTTTTTCCTATTTTTGTAAAATCATTACCGCTGCTGGGGAAAACTTTCAAAATAAAATATGAATTAGAAAACTTGTAAGGACCGATCGGAATGGATGTTTTTAAACGTAAAACACAAATATTAAAAAAATAATAACTCTGGAGGCAAAACGGGCACTCTACAATACAATATTCATCCCAATGTTGTGCTACCGGTGCCAGTCCTGGACCCTAGATGCAAGAACATTAAGAAAATTAACCTTTACTGTGATTAAATGTGTTAGACGAATGACAGGAAACAGGCTGAGAGATAAGATCATAAATCTCTCTCTCTCTCTCTCTCTCTCTCTCTCTCTCTCTCTCTCTCTCTCTCTCTCTCTCTGTCTGCGATCAAGACTCAATGAGAGTAGGATTCCAGACTCCCACAAGAAGACAGCTGTCTGTTTAAGTGTATTGATCGACCCCACAGACACACCATCATAATTAGAGTCTGTTAGAACCACCCTGATTGAATACCTGTTAAAACGATGCACTGTGTTCTGCGCCATTGACCCAGTGCATCTGATTTCAGCCAGCATTTTATTCAGGGTTGCTTTCCTTAGCCGTTGATTGTCCCCAGTCTTCCTACAAGGCATCAGATGATCTTTTCTGTAGGGGGATTCTGTCCTTAGATGGTCGGCCCTCCCAGGTTTACGAGCACCATCTGCCCGAGTCACTAGAGGTGACTAACACAGACATGCACACACAAATATATGAGATATGACCAACACAGACATGCACACACAAAGATATGAGATATGACTAACACTGACACACACACAAAGATATGAGATATGACTAACACTGACATGCACACACAAAGATATGAGATATGACTAACACTGACATGCACACCACACAAAGATATGAGATGTGACTAACACAGACATGCACACACAAAGATATGAGATATGACTAACACTGACATGCACACACAAAGATAAGAGATGTGACTAACACAGACATGCACACACAAAGATATGAGATATGACTAACACTGACATGCACACACAAAGATAAGAGATGTGACTAACACAGACATGCACACACAAAGATATGCGATATGACTAACACTGACATGCACACACAAAGATATGAGATGTGACCAGCACTGACATACACACAACGTTATGAGGCATGACTAACACTGACACACACACACACACACACACACACACACACACACACACTAAGATATGAGATGTGACTAACATAAACATGCACTCACAAAGATAGGAGATGTGACTAACATAGACATGCACACACACAAAGATATGAGATATGACTAAGCACAAAAACACAAAGATATGAGACATGACTAATAATGACAGACACACATTAAGATATGAGATGTGATTAGCATAGACATACACACAAATATATGAGACATGACTAACATAGACATGCACACACAAAGATATGAGATGTGACTAACATAGACATGCACACAAAGTTATGAGATATGACTAACATAGACATGTACACAAAGATATGACACATTACTAACACAGATACACACTATAATATGAGATATGACTAAACACAGACACACACAAAGATATGAGACATGATTAACACGGACACACACCAAGATATGAGATATGACTAACATGACACACACTAATATGAACAATGGCTAGCACACACACACACACATAAGCTAAGATATGAGCCATGGCTGGCACGGAAACACATTAGAATATGAGCCATGACTTCACGGAAACACACCAAGATATGAAATATGACTAGCACTGAAACACATTAAGATATGAACCATGACTAGCACTGAAACACATTAAGATATGAGACATGGCTAGCACGGATATACACCAAGATATGAACCATGGCCAGCACAGACACACACTAAGATATGAATCATGGCCAGCACACACACACTAAGATATGAACCATGGCCAGCACAAACACACACTAAGATATGAACCATGGCCAGCACAGACACACACCAAGATATGAGCCATGGCCAGCACAGACACACACTAAGATATGAACCATGGCCAGCACAGACACACACTAAGATATGAACCATGGCCAGCACAGACACACACTAAGATATGAACCATGGCCAGCACAAACACACACTAAGATATTAATCATGGCCAGCACAGACACACACCAAGATATGAGCCATGGCCAGCACAGACACACACTAAGATATGAACCATGGCCAGCACAGACACACACTAAGATATGAACCATGGCCAGCACAGACACACACTAAGATATGAACCATGGCCAGCACAGACACACACTAAGATATGAACCTTGGCCAGCACAGACACACACCAAGATATGAACCTTGGCCAGCACAGACACACACTAAGATATGAACCATGGCCAGCACAGACACACACTAAGATATGAGCCATGGCTAGCACAGACACACACTAAGATATTAATCATGGCCAGCACAGACACATACCAAGATATGAGCCATGGCCAGCACAGACACACACTAAGATATGAACCATGGCCAGCACAGACACACACTAAGATATGAACCATGGCCAGCACAAACACACACCAAGATATGAACCTTGGCCAGCACAGACACACACTAAGATATTAATCATGGCCAGCACAGACACACACTAAGATATTAATCATGGCCACCACAGACACACACCAAGATATGAGCCATGGCCAGCACAGACACACACTAAGATATGAACCATGGCCAGCACAGACACACACTAAGATATGAACCATGGCCAGCACAGACACACACTAAGATATGATCCATGGCCAGCACAGACACACACTAAGATATTAATCATGGCCAGCACAGACACACACTAAGATATGAGCCATGGCCAGCACAGACACACACTAAGATATTAATCATGGCCAGCACAGACACACACTAAGATATGAGCCATGGCCAGCACAGACACACACTAAGATATGAACCATGGCCAGCACAGACACACACTAAGATATGAGACATGGTCAGCACAGACACACACTAAGATATTAATCATGGCCAGTACAGAAACACACCTAGATATATGAGCCATGGCCAGCACAGACATACACTAAGATATGAATCATGGCCAGCACAGACACACACTAAGATATGAGCCATGGCCAGCACAGAAATACACTAAGATATGAATCATGGCCAGCACAGACACACACTAAGATATTAATCATGGCCAGCACAGACACACACTAAGATATGAGCCATGGCCCGCACAGACATACACTAAGATATTAATCATGGCCAGCACAGACACACACTAAGATATGAATCATGGCCAGCACAGATACACACTAAGATATAAACCATGACCAGCACAGACACACACTAAGATATGAACCATGGCCAGCACAGACACACACTAAGACATGAACCATGGCCAGCACAGACAACCACCAAGATATAAGCCACGACTAACATATACACTTGGTAACGTCCATTTAAGTTTGTCTGAGGTTCTTGGTAAAGTTTCAACTGACGACCACGAAGATCCAAAACTTGCAGGCATGGTGGGCGTGGCTGACGTGCTGGAAGATCAACTGGATAAGACCTTCTGAGAATGTCAATTTCATGTCTCCTGAGATAAAAAATGAAGAACTGAGAAAAAAGCTAGGAATAGCCCTCCGCCATAGACTATATAAGGAAACAACAGATACAATGGTTTGGCCACGTAACAAGGCAGAAAGATTAAAACACAACATAACGAGCCTTCAACAAACGTTGTGAGAACACCAGACCCAAGGGTCGACCACGAAAAAGATGGATGGATAGAATATTAGAAGCACTAAGAAACATAACAGCAACAGAGGCGAACAGAAGAGCAAAACACCGCAAACGATATCTCCCCTCGACGATGCAAGGCAAATGAGGAAGGAAAGAAGAAGTAGAAAAAAATTTAAAAACAAAATATCAACAAATATTTAAAAGTAAAACATGTTCAGATGGACAGAAAAATGTAGTGAAAAGAAAAATGAAAACAAATACGTCGAGTGACGGGACTCGACCGGATAGGCCGGATCAATCAACGACCTTCGCCCCTGTTGAAAGTGTGTTTCCCCACAAGTGCATGTGCCACAGACAATATCTCACTGTGTCCCTCCCTCAGGGTATTTCTTCTATTTTGTGTCTATTTTATGAAGGTCGATTTTCTGTGGGCTTTTATGTTTTCCTTTTTTTTTTCTTTGATTATCAACAAAGAGGGGCGTACCTCTCGTGAGGGGATAGGGTGGGAATGTAAAGGAGACAGGAAGAAAGAAAGCAGACACGCCTTTGAGTGAGGCGTATGGCACGGTTGTTTATGTTTTCATCTCAAAGTGACTTCTTTAGTTCTAATTTGGATAATTTAGAAAAAGCAAAATGTTATATCTTCTCAATATTCATGTATGGTGGAGAAACATGGACATTTCAAACGAAAAACATAACAGAAAATTGAAGCCTGTGAAATGTGGATTTAAGGAAAAATATGATGGAAAGAACAGAAAACAAACGGTGAAGTTTTAAAACAACTAAAAATGTAAAGAGAACTACTAAATATAATTCTCTCTCTCTCTCTCTCTCTGCGATCAGGACTCAATAAGAGTAGGATTCCAGACTCTCACATGAAGTCAGCTGTCAAGTTAAGTGTGTTGATCGCCTCCACAGACAGAACATCACATTTAGAGTCTGCCAGATCCACTCTGACTGAACACCCGTTAATACGTTGCACTGTGTTTTGCGCCAATGGCCCAGTGCATCCGATTTCAGCCAGCATTTTATTAAGGTTCGCTTTCCTTAGCCTTTGATTGTCCCCAATCTTCCTGCAAGGCAGCAGATTGTCTTTTCTGTAGGGGGATTCTGCCCTTAGATGGTCTGCCCTCCCGGGTTTACGAGCACCATCTGCCCGAGTCACTAGAGGTGACTAACACAGACATGCACACATAAAGATATGAGATTTGAATAACACAGACATGTACACAGCGAATACGAGACATGACTAACACCGACACACATCAAGATATGAGATATGACTAACACAGACATACACGCGAAGATATGACACTTGACTGACATAGACATGCACACACAAAGATATGAGATGTGACTTACACAGCCATGCACACACAAGGATATGAGATTTGTCAAACACAGACATGCACACACAAAGATATGAGATATGACCAACACAAACATGCACACAAAGATGTGAGATATCCCTAACCCAGACATGCACACACAAAGATATGACACATGACTAACACAGATGCACACTAAGTTATGAGATATTACTAAACTCAGACGCACATAAAGATATGAGACATGATTAACACGGACACACCAAGATATGAGATAAGACTAACATGACACACACCTAGAGATGATGGATAGAATGACGTCATGGGACGCACCAAGATGGCACCTTATTTACATTCCAGTAATTTAAAGAATGACTCATCTTAATGTGTTTCTGTGCCAGTCATGGCCCATCTCTCACACCAAGATATGAGATATGACTAACATGACACACACCAAGATATTAGCCATGGTAAGCACACACACACACAAGCTAAGATATGAGCCATGGCTAGCACAGAAACACATCAAGATATGAGCCACGGCTTCACGGAAAAACACCAAGAAATGAACCATGTCCAGCACAGAAACACATTAAGGTATCCATATGCTTGGGTTTGTTGTAGTACTCTTCTTAACGTGGGAATCATCGACATACGAGACGCAGGCCCCGATTAACTGTTCACAGGTTTCGTTCAAACAGTTGTCCGGAGATTTGAGAGAGCAGTCTGACCCGTAGAACGTTCCCTTGCATGCACAGTTCCCGGTTGACTGTTCACAGGTGTCGTTGAAACAGTTGTCCGGAGATTTGAGAGTGCAGTCTGACCCGTAGAACGTTCCCTTGCACGTACAGTCTGCACTTTCCGGGTCACATATGATGTCACAGCCATCAGAACACGTCTGTTCGCACTGTAGGCCAAAATTACCATCGGGACAAGTGTCACCACAGGTGTAGCCAGGACGTTTACACTGTAGGCATTTTCCGGATTTTTCCTCACATAAAGGACAGACACTAAGACAAGACCCGGAGCAGTCGTGTCCATAGATCCCATGTAAACAGTTGCCGTGACACGTACCTATGATGACGTTGCAGCCTCTGCAACACCCACTACATACTGCACAAAACGACCAAGAATGCCCGTCCAGACAATAGGAGTCTGTAAATGTTTGCACCTCACTCACCGTCAGTGCACTATCGGCCTGCGAAATGGTCGATGAGAACTCAAACTTAATGTGTGCCATTGTCGCTTGTGTGGTGACTACAATAGTGTTCACAGAAATGTTTGGGTATAATATATCATTATACTGGAACACTACACCGCCACTGTCAGAGAAAGCCTGTAGAGTGGCATTCTTTACCCGAATCATAGTGCTAGCTCGATGATAAATTCGAATGGTGTGAGTCTTCCGGGACGTGGAGTAGTTCAGATACCAGTAAACAGAATTGGCTCCACTTCTCAATTGTGTGTGTGTGTGTGCAGTCATTGTCATAGAGATTGGTCTTTGTTTTGCCATTAACTGCAGCCTCTGGTCCACATCCGTCTCCTGTATAGCAAGCATTAAATGTGTCGGTCTGGTTTGTGTTCTGTTTGAGAGCCACATTCCGACCCCCGCCAATGTAGATGGAGCAGGTATTTGCAACTATCGCCCCTTCAATCCGTAACTTGTTGATCAGACCAGCCCCAGAACAAAAGAGATGGATCTCGTGTGAACTAACTACAAACCTTGATTCATTGTTACATGAGGCAGAACCATTTAGTTTTACCGTGAAACTGTCCAGATCTATTAAGTCATTCATACAAATCCTAAACCAGGAGAACGACAAAGATTGATTGAGAGTTGCCTCAACTGATGTAGAATATGTGTCTGGATTACGTGTGGTGTCGTTGTTATCAAACAGGAAAGCAGGTTCAGATTTTTGGGCGTATTTGTAAACGAGATCCAAGTACTGACACTGGGGTCCGAAATATTCGTGCTGACAACTGTCACCGTTTAGGCATGTCCCTGTAGTCCCGTCACAAACTGAGTCATTATAGCAGTGATGTTGTAACGTACAAATTCGTCCAACCGGCTGCACAAATTAGATCATTAACTTCCAAGGTCTCGAACGAAGCCAGCATGATTAAGGACGTGATCTACAGCAGAGGTTAACGAACTGTTTACAAACATTTATTAACAAACCGTGGTTACATTTCTAAAAATCCGCCAACTTGCTGTGATAACAAATAGCTTCATGTTCAGAGTCAACATTGTTCAAACGATGGCTCGGACGCGATCATGCTTCCATCTTGGTGCGATCCATGACGTCATTCTCCAAATATAATTTAAACAAGACAAATTAGATTTTTCTCTCTTTTTTCTTTCTACATTTTTAGCTCCCAGTGGAGCTTAGGTCTTCAACAAACACTTTCCAAGTCGTTCTGTTTTTTGCCATTCTTTTAAGATCATTTTATGTCTTCCCCATCATCTTCATCTCTGCTTCTATCTGTCTTCTCCAAGAATTCCTTGGTCTTCCTCTTTGTCTTTTCCCCTGGGGATTCCAAAAAAGGGCCTGTTTTGTAATACTCTCAGTTGGCTTCCGTAGTGTGTGTCCTATCCAGCGCCATCGTCTTCGCTGTATCTCTTTATCCACTGGTTTTTGACTGGTCTTCCTCTCCTTCTTCTTCTATCCTTCCTCTGCTGCCGCTGGCGTCGAGGGGAGAAACAATCTGCGATTCTTTGCTCTTCTGTTGGCATCTTCTGATGTTATTCCTCCTAGTGACTCTAGTATTCCATTTATCCATCTCTTTCTCGGTCTTCCTCTTAATCTGACGTTTTCGTAGCGTTTGTTTATGGCTCTTTGATTCATTGTTAGTTCTTTCTGTTTTGTTATGTGGCCGAACCAATGTATCTGTTGTTTCTTTATGTATTCGATGGCTGGTTCAATTTCGAGTTTCTTCCTCAGGTCAGTGTTTCTTACTCTGTCCCTTAAGCTGTTTCCTGTCATTCTTCTGACACATTTCATTTCTGTGGTCGTTATCTTTCTTATTGTTCTAGAGTCCAGCGTCCAATTCTGGCACTGATAGCACAGAGTTGGTAGAAAAATTGATTTGTATATTGCCCTTTTTGCTTCCGTAATTATTGCTTTGTTTTTCAATAGTGTTGATACTTGGCCTATAACTTGGCATGCTTTTGTATGAACGCGATTGTTTCTCCATTATTTTGGCTTTGAGCACTGTTGTGTGTATGTTGTTTGACTGGTACATTTCCATAATTCTATGTTATGATTTTGTCCTGCCATTTCCATCCTTTTATTCTGCGTAAGCATCCATTAATGAAAATCTGTATCTTCATAATTGTCAATTTTGTTGTTCTCCATGTTTCACAGCCATATAATAGGACCGACTTAACATTTGAGTTGAACATTTTTATTTTTGTATTTAACCTAACTGAGATTATTGGGCCATGTCAACTCCTTCCGTACGGAAGCATTTGATCAATGCAATGAAAGAGATTTGAGAGCAAACATTTGTCATGGTTTTAAGAATTGATCTCATCATCATCATCGTGTGTCTTCTCCGCAACGAAGGTTGGCTACCATGGATCGCCATTCTTCTCTGTTTCTTGCTTTGATGGTGCAGGCTGTCATAGATTGACTTGTCCATCTTTTGATGTTACTCGTCCATGTTAGTCTTGGTCTGCCCCTGCCTCTTTTACCTTGTATTTTTCCTTCCAATATTACTTTTAGTAGGCTGTTGTGTCTTTTAACATGTCCCAAAAATTGCATTTGTCTTGTCTTAATTGTGTTTAGTAGTTCTCTTTTTATTTTCAGTTGTTTTAAAATTTCTTCGTTTGTTATCTTTTGTTTCCATCCAATTCTACCTAATCTTCTATAAATCCACATTTCAAAGGCTTCAATTTTCTGTTCTGTTTTCTTGTTTAATGTCCATGTTTCTGCACCATACAGGAATATTGAGAAGACGTAACATTTTGTTATTCTTAGTTTCAGCCCTGCTGATATTTATTTTGTTGTTAGTATATTTTTCATGGCATTCAAATTACTTTTTGCCACACCTATTCTTTTGTTTAAGAAGCGATCTACATAATGTATATTTAACTAACATATAACATACTGTATTTGAACTTTTAGATAATTAGATTTCACCAATATCAAAATGATATATGATATATACATATAGATACATGTAGAAAGTATATGGTTTATTGATGGCTGACGTGATGACAAAGATGGACAAGTCAACCTGTGACCACCACGCCCACCATGACTTTATTCATACTGATCAAATTGGGTGTGACGCACTGTGCGGCGAAAGGTACGCAAAGAGTTAACATACACAGCGGCCTGTTAAAAGTAATCTTGGAAGGGAAAATACAAGGTGAAAGAGGCAGACCAAGACTAACTAACATGGACGAGTAACATCAAAAGATGGACAAGTCAACCTATGACAATTTTCACCATCAAAGCAAGAGACAGAGCGGAATGGCGCTCCATGGTAGCCACCCTTCGATGCAAAGACGGCGCTCAATGATGATGAACAGCGTTTGTGGATGACGATGTCCTGAGCTTAGTACATTCTTCTCATTCTTTAAATGGATATTTTATGGAGGTGGTTCCAACTTGTGACATTATAGACAGAAAGAAGCATTTCCATTTAAAGTAAATATGTCTATGAACAATATTGGAGAAGTCAATATTCGTAAGAAAGAAAAAACAATATTAGCGAATCTCAGAGATTCCGGAGATGAAAAGTTACGTTTTTAATCACGAAAGATTATATAGTTGTAGTTGCAGTTGTGGACAGATACGATCTAGATATTTTAGGATTAAGCGAAATGCGCTGGCCTGGAACAGGTAGGAGATCTATTGATAATAAAATAGTAGTTTTTCTGGAAGGGAAGATGGAAAACACCGTGAAGGAGTAGGCATAATGATGACAGACAAAGCTGCAAGAAGTTTATTAGAATGGGAACCGGTAAATAGCCGTCTGATACGAACACGCTACAAAACAAAACATGGAAGACTTTCAATTATTCAATGTTATGCGCCTACTAACGAAGCTGATGATGAAGTTAAGGATGATTTTTATAACCAACTGTAACAACTTATAAACAAAATACCAAAACACGATCTTTTAATTGTAATGGGAGACTTCAACGCCAAAGTAGGACAAGATAACGCAGGAGTGGAACATGTGATGGGGAGAGAAGGCTGTAATACAACAAGTCAGAATGGAGAAAGATTAATAGAATTATGTTTAATAGAAAATTTAGTTATAGGTGGGACATTATTTCCACATAAAAATATCCACAAAACAACATGGATATCTCCTGATGATAGAACATCAAATCAAATTGACCACCTATGTATTAAACAACAATTCAGATCATCATTAATAGATGTAAGAGCATACAGAGGTGCTGATGTTAATAGTGACCACAACCTGTGCATTGGGAAAATAAGATTAAAATTTAGAAACCAACAGAAGAGGTCAATTACACATAAAATTGATAGTCATAAACTAAAAGATGAAGCAATAAAGGAAAAGTTTAACATAGAGCTAAGTAATTGTTATTCAGCACTTGGTGAAATAGACTTAGATATCAATGAAATGTGGGACTCACAGAGCAAAATACTAATGACAGCAGCAGAAGCAAGTGCTGGACTGAAGAAAATGGAAAAACGAGCTTGGATCTCAGACACCACATGGAAATACATCAAAGAAAGAAGAGAAGCGAAGAGAGCCATGACTAATGTAAAGACAGATCTTGGAAAGGTTCTGGCAAAAGCAACATACAAAGAATTAGACAACAAAGTGAAAAGTTCGGCAAGAAGAGATACAAGAGCTTATATAGACAACTTGGCAGAGAAAGCAGAGACAGCTGCAATTACAGGAGACAGCAGAACTCTTTATACTGTACAAAAGATGCTGACAAACACCTATACATCCAGTGGAACACCAATTCTAGACAAATCTGGATTAATGCTAACAACAAGCGCAGACATAAAAGCCCGTTGGGCGGAACACTTCAAAGAAATTCTTAACCGTCCACTACCTCACAGTTTAATAGATTTTGAAGCTGAAACACCAGCAGCAGAATTAGATGTAAATTTAGATGACTTCACCTTGAGTGAAATAGAAACCACCTTAAAGCTAATGACCAATAACAAGGCTGCTGGAGAGGATAAGTTAACAGCTGAGATCCTCAAGGCAATTGATAGCCATAATTTAATACATCTCCAAAAATGTTCAACATCATTTGGAAAACAGAGAAGACGCCTCATAAATGGAAAAAAGGAATCATTGTTAAGATCCCAAAAAAGGGCAATCTTAGAGATTGTAACAATTGGAGAGGCGTGACACTTTTGTCAGTTGCCTCAAAATTATTCTGTAAAATCATCCTAAATAGAATAAAGGATTCAATAGATACAGTAATGCGTGAAGAACAGGCTGGGTTTAGAAAAGGGAGAAGCTGTCTTGACCACATTTTCACTCTACGACTTATATTGGAGGAACACATTGAAAAGCAAAAACCTTTTGTACTTAACTTCATCGACTTCAAAAACGCATTTGATAGTATTCATAGAGATTCTTTGTGGAAAATTCTGAAGCAATATGGCTTACCATCAAAAATCATAAATATTATCAAAGACATGTATGATGGTTACACATGTGCAGTTCGAACAGAGGAAGGACTGAGCGAATGTTTCCCAATAGAAACTGGGGTTAAACAAGGATGTATTTTATCGCCCTTGTTATTTGGAATTGTTATGGACTTCATAATGAAGAAATGCTGCACTGGTAATAAAGGCATCGAATGGATACAAGGAGACCATTTGGAGGACCTGGACTTTGCTGATGACATAGTTCTCATCAGCAATCAGATAAAAACGATGCAGGAAAACACAAATGAACTATCATCAATAGCCAGCAAAATTGGGCTTGAGGTCAATCATGAAAAGACTAAAGTCATGAAAAGTTTAATTCCAACAAGTGACAAGATATACATGGAAAACAAACCAGTAGAAGAGATCGATCACTTCATCTATCTTGGAAGTCACATTGATCGAGAAGGGGATACGAGCAAAGAAATTAGAATCAGACTGGCTAAAGCAGCAATGTCTTTCAGAAGCCTTGAAAAGTTGTGGAAATCAAAACTCATTAGCACAAACACAAAACTTAGGCTATTCAAATCAAATGTACTATCAACCCTTACGTATGCGTGTGAAAGCTGGAAAACAACAAGAGATATAGAAACAAAGTTGAACGCATTCGAAAATAAATGTCTAAGGAAAATACTTGGTATAGAATGGAACGAATTCAAAACAAACGAGGAAATTAGAGAAATCGCCAATCAACCACTAATATCTTCAGTAATAAAGAAAAGACGATGGTCATACGTTGGACATGTGATGAGAAGAGATAATAATCGAATAGCAAAGCAAGCCCTCATATGGGAAACAACAGGTAAAAGAAAAAGAGGAAGACCCAGGGAGACACTGAGAAGAACATTGATGAGAGAGGCAAGAGCAGCAGGAATCGGCTCCCTCAATGAGATAGAACTGCTTGCACAGAACAGAGACAGATGGCGAGATTTGATAAAATATCTTTAAAAGAAAACTGCTAGAACAAAAATTCATATAGGAGAAGGTGTATCTTGGTCTACGCCCTATGGGCCGGTTACGGCTCGAAAGGTCAATAGATAGATAGTTGCAGTTGTAGTTGCAGTTTAGGTTGTAGTTATAGTTGTTGTTATAGTAATAGTTGTTGTTATAGTTATAGTTGTAGTTATAATTATAGTTTTTGTTATAGTTTTAGTTGTCATTAAGCTTTTAACAGTTAAGCTGTCATTGTAAAAAGTTCTGCAATATGTGCCATTTTGGCACGCACGGTTTCTGTTTTTGAGATTGTGGTTCTGCCCTATGTGCCGTCTTCGGCTCGAAAGGACAATAGATAGATATAGTTATAGTTATAGTTGTAGTTGTAGTTATAGTTGTCGACATAGTTGTAGTTGTAGTTATGGTTATAGTTATAGTTG
Organism: Megaustenia siamemsis; assembly: GCA_032433765.1. Taxonomy (NCBI): domain Eukaryota; kingdom Metazoa; phylum Mollusca; class Gastropoda; order Stylommatophora; family Ariophantidae; genus Megaustenia; species Megaustenia siamemsis. The sequence goes on from JAVIAB010000049.1 coordinate 20,779,152, forward strand.
TAGTTATAGGTGTAGTTGTAGTTATAGTTATAGTTATAGTTATAGTTGTAGTTGTAGTTATAGTTATAGTTGTCGACATAGTTGTAGTTGTAGTTATAGTTGTCGATATAGTTGTAGTTGTAGTTATAGTTGTAGTTATAGTTGTAGTTATAGGTGTAGTTACAGTTGTAGTTATAGTTGTAGTTGTAGTAATAGTTGTAGTTATAGTCGTAGTTATAGTTGTAGTTGTAGTTATAGTTATAGTTGTCGATATAGTTGTAGTTGTAGTTATAGTTGTAGTTATAGTTGTAGTTATAGGTGTAGTTACAGTTGTAGTTATAGTTGTAGTTGTAGTTATAGTTGTAGTTATAGTCGTAGTTATAGTTGTAGTTGTAGTTATAGTTATAGTTGTCGATATAGTTGTAGTTGTAGTTATAGTTGTAGTTATAGTTGTAGTTATAGGTGTAGTTACAGTTGTAGTTATAGTTGTAGTTGTAGTTATAGTTGTAGTTATAGTCGTAGTTATAGTTGTAGTTGTAGTTATAGTTATAGTTGTCGATATAGTTGTAGTTGTAGTTATAGTTGTAGTTATAGTTGTAGTTATAGGTGTAGTTACAGTTGTAGTTATAGTTGTAGTTGTAGTTATAATTGTAGTTATAGTCGTAGTTATAGTTGTCGATATAGTTGTAGTTGTAGTTATAGTTGTAGTTATAGTTGTAGTTGTAGTTGTATTATTCGAAGGCCCCGGTATCACTGCAAACGAATTAAAATCCATAATTGTTCAACCGCCCGTGCCAGTGGAATCATCCGAAATAAAACTCATCTCATTGAAGGATCCAAACAAAGAACGACAACTGCAGTTCCCATCATAGCAGCTACAGCACACAGCAACTAAAGACATACGGCCAAGCGACACCGAAAGTGAGCACAGCAAAACTGTCCTTCGTCACACGATATCATCATTCATCGTAAGCAATCAGAATATGGAAACACGATCCGGATGAAACACACAACTCACGGTGTGCACAAACCACTAAACTCAGTAGCTCCGGCACCAAAGCCGGACTTCAACTATGAGGAAACTGCAACAAGGAACACTTTTCAGACAGAGCTCAACGGCTCCTGTCGCCTACCCACCATATTGACAAGAAGTAAAAAAAAAAAAAGTCCAAAAGATGTTAATTTAAAGATACAGCTTCTTTTAATCATTGTCAATGTATAATAAAAGAAGCTGTATCTTTTGTCTAGACAGACGTCAATTCCAGGCCAACGTTCTTGATAATTTGACAAGTGAGTGGTTATCAAATTCGAGTGATTTGATGAGCATGATAAAGAAAAGTGGAGGCGGGCTCTGTACGCATGTTAGAGTCAGTGATGAGGTCAAAAATACGTAAGGTCATTTTTTTGTCTATGTCCCTGGACATGCGGGAGTAAGAAGAAATGAAAGAGCGGACGGGTTGGCTAGCTGCGCTGTCGTAGAGGACGGTCAACCAATGGATCGGGCGGACATGGTCAGAGCCCTCCGGGAAGTTGGGAGGACACAGGACTTTGATAATCATGAGTCCACGTCACTCCTTCGGATGAAAGCGATGGGAGTTAAGATGGGCACAGAGAAACCTAATCGAGAAACTTAGTGGACGTGTAAGAAGACTTATCAACCAACACAGAACTGGAGTCGTCAGTCGCTGGACACTGCAGGACTTGCTGAGGAGGGGATCTGAGCACCTATGGACATGTTCGGAGTGCAATGATGATGACCCGCAAATAACTCAATAACCTCAAGAGCATTTAAAATTATATTTTCAATCACAAAAACATAATTCAAAAAAAGGTGGCTGAATGATGGTAATGATAGCCAATGGTAAGACATTAGTTGCTGGACAAGAAAGCCCTGGGTTATGATCCCGCAATAGCCGTTGTGATATATAAATAACTCAATAACTCAATATTTTGTCTTCCTGGAAAGAGACTAATAAGCAAATCAACTAAAGTACCAATGGCAAAAAAAATGTGATAGACCTGTGACATATTTGTATGGTCAGCACTACGACAATACCTCCCTAAAACGATCGTTAATCAGGAACGAACACGTCCTCTCTACCTCATCTCATCGGTTTCCGAATTACTGCACTGCCAGGACCTTCTAAGGTGGAGATCAATCAGAGACCATTAGACTACATTTTGTAGCAACGTCGTCAGTCCATCCATCCCTATTCTTGGACATTTTCTCTAATTCTCTCCAGTCTAGACCACAGACAATGTCTGTCCCTCAATCCCTATTCTTGGACATTGTCTCTAATTCTCTCCAGTCTAGACCACAGACAATGTCTTTCCCACCATTCCTATTATTGAATAATTTCTCTAATTCTCTCCAGTCTAGGCCACAGACAATGTCTTTCCCACCATTCCTATTATTGAATAATTTCTCTAATTCTCTCCAGTCTAGACCACAGACAATGTCTTTCCCACCATTCCTATTATTGAATAATTTCTCTAATTCTCTCCAGTCTAGACCACAGACAATGTCTTTCCCACCATTCCTATTATTGAATAATTTCTCTAATTCTCTCCAGTCTAGACCACAGACAATGTCTCTCCATCCATCTCTATTCTTGGACATTTTCTCTAATTCTCCCCAGTCTAGACCATAGACAATGTCTCTCCATCCATCTCTATTCTTGGACATTTTCTCTAATTCTCCCCAGTCTAGACCACAGACAATGTCTCTCCATCCATCTCTATTCTGGGACATTTTCTCTAATTCTCCCCAGTCTAGACCACAGACAATGTCTCTCCATCCATCCTTATTCTGGGACATTTTCTCTAATTCTCCCCAGTCTAGACCACACACAATGTCTCTCCATCCATCTCTATTCTGGGACATTTTCTCTAATTCTCCCCACTCTAGACCACAGACAATGTCTCTCCATACATCTCTATTCTGGGACATTTTCTCTAATTCTTTCCAGTCTAGGCCTATTTTATTTTATCAACGCAACTATTTCCACAACAGTCAGGAATTCCGCTCCACCACATGACACCACTTCTCAAAATACATCGTTAAATTATGTTGACAGTCTTGCTCGGTGAACGGCCTTTTCGACTGCACAGGCGTCGATTCCAGGCCAACGTTCTTGAGTGTTTCTATGAATTCCCTTTTCCATGTAGTCCTGTGCGTTCTTGGCTTTTTCTTTCGCTGTGAGTTCCAAGACAGTCCTTATCTTGTTATGTTGGCATCATGTTTTTTTTGCTTGTGTCCAGTCCATCCTTATTTACGTTGACAAATAGAATCATGTCCAGTAACACTGACTGTTGTCTAGATGACCCTTTTTATAGTCAATTCTGCCATTTTTACAACGCCATATCCTTATAGAGCTAGCTTGCGGAGAAAGCCCTCTAAAAATTCACGTAAAAGTAGCATGTTAGCCGTGGCGGACACCCATCCAAGAGAAGAAAAACTTGACGCAGACCCAAACTGAAATAACCAGTCAGATAATACTGCTTTTCTAGGAGGAACAACTCTGAATACAAGCAAGTGCTGCCTTGCCTCCGAATTTGTGGTAATATTTTAAATGATTGTTAATCATGTAGCAACAAAGCGCAATGATCTGTAGAAACAACCGTTGTTGTCGTAACTGTAAACAATGTCGTCTAGTACAATTAACTTAAGAACCTCTGTGGCTGAGTGTATGGTGTGCTCGCTTCATAATAAAAAGGGCAGAGGTTCGATTCCCAGAATTGGCGGAATGTTTTTTTTCAGACTGATAAGGCAGGGGCAGGAACATTTCGGGTAGACACGTTCGCCCTTCGTACTTCAGCCGCACGTACGTCATTCCGAATTTGATTAGTGTAAACTATCATCGAACCATATTCTATTTACATGTCTTGTATCATCTTGGTATTCTATCTATTGACCTTTCGAGCCGTAACCGGCCCATAGGGCGTAGACCAAGATACACCTTCTCCTATATGAATTTTTGTTCTAGCAGTTTTCTTTTAAAGATATTTTATCAAATCTCGCCATCTGTCTCTGTTCTGTGCAAGCAGTTCTATCTCATTGAGGGAGCCGATTCCTGCTGCTCTTGCCTCTCTCATCAATGTTCTTCTCAGTGTCTCCCTGGGTCTTCCTCTTTTTCTTTTACCTGTTGTTTCCCATATGAGGGCTTGCTTTGCTATTCGATTATTATCTCTTCTCATCACATGTCCAACGTATGACCATCGTCTTTTCTTTATTACTGAAGATATTAGTGGTTGATTGGCGATTTCTCTAATTTCCTCGTTACCTTGGTATTGGTGAAATATAATTCGGTGTTTATTTATCTAAAAATTCATATATGTTAAGCGTTAGATAAATATAGACATGTAGATTGCAAATTAAACACATAAATAATTGTGTCTCTTAAATCTCTACCGCTAAATTGATAATAAACTATCCTTCTGAAAGAGTTAACATATGGATGTAAATCATGGATACTAGTGTAAGAGTCAAGAAAGTCACTGGAGGGCTTTAGAAATGTGGTGTTACAGAGGAATGTTGTGAATATCATGGGCAGCTACAAAGAGTAATGAAAACGTTCTGAAAGAGGATAAAGCAAAAAGAAAGCTAATTTCCAATATTAGGAAGAAACAAACATTAATTTTTTTGCGAAGTAATAAGAAGAGAACAGCTGGAATAAATTGTGACAACTGGGAAAATTGAGGGACGAAGGGATAGAGGGAAACAAAGATAAAAGTTACAAGAGAGCTTAAGGGAATGGTTTGGCAGAAGATCAACAATAGAAATAATAAATAACTGTCGATATCGAAAGTTGTACAGAGACATGATCACCTACGTCTGCAGGCATGGTACTTGATGATGATGATGGATAGTCTATATAAAATACTGACCCATGTCAGCATATCATGGACAGTAGACAAACGAACGAAAAGTTCCACAGAGACAACATTTCTCAGAACAATATTGAAAGTTCCCTGGACAGCTATAGAGACCAATGAGTACATTCTCAAAGAGGTCAACACAAAAAGGGACATCCTAAAAAACATCATAGATTCTTCTAGACAGTTAAAAAGTTCAACGAGGATATTCTCAAAGAGGTCAACACAAAAAGGGACATCCTAAAAAACATCATAGATTCTTCTAGACAGTTAAAAAAGTTCAACGAGGATATTCTCAAAAAGGCAATTACAAAAAATAAAAAGACAGATATTAAAACATCAGAAAGAAACAATCGACATTGTTCTAACAAACTTTAAGAAGAGGAAAGTTGGAGTACTTGGTTACAATTTACAAAATAGAAAGAGAGATGGTGGACGACAAAGAGAGAAAATACTAGCAATTTTGGTGTCGTGATATGGCAAGAGGTCAACAAGAGAATTGATGCAAAGAAATTAATAAATGAAACAAAAAAAAACATGATGAGCCTGTAGCCTGCTTTCTTATTTCAACATCCTACTTTCTGCTCTTCTTTTCTGTCCACCTCTCCAGTCACCTGATCATCTAACATGTAGATATATATAATTGTGCTTCATCGTTTGTTGTCGTTGTCCCTGTTTTCTGAAGAAGGCTACAGTCCGAAACGTCAGTATTGTGTTGTATTCAATCTTTGTAAAGCTGTCACCATACATAGGGGTGTCTAACACTCCCCATCACTGGCTCCTATTTATAAGATTACCTTTATCATAACGTTCTGCTACGGCTGCCAGGCATGTACCTTAGACTCAAGAACTATTAGAAAGATAACCACCTGAGAAATGAAGTGTGTCAGACGCATGACAGGAAACATCCTGAGAGATAAGATCAGAAATGAAGAGTTAATAAAAAAAAATAAAAAAACAAGTAACGGAACCAGCTATTGAAAACGCAAAGCGACAACAGATCAATTGGTTCAGGTATGGGATAAGACAAAAAGAACTAAATCTAACACAACGAGCCATCAACAAACGATACGAGAACACCAGACCAAGAGGCCGACAAACAGTGGATAAACGGAATACAAGAAATACTCGGAGGTATAACAGCAGAAGAGGGCAATAGAAGATCAAGAAGGTGCGAACCATATTTCTATTGACACCGAAAAGCGAAAAGAAAGAAAGGAATAAAGAAAGAAAAAAAAAAGAAGGAAGGAAGGAAGGAAGGAAGGAGGAAAGAAGGAAAGAAGAAAGAAAGAAAGAAAGAAAGAAAGAAAGAAAGAAAGAAAGAAAGACTGAGGGACAGTAAATTGTGGAAAGGAAAAATGAAAAAATAATCTGTAGAAAAAAAAAACTGTATGGTTAAAGCTGTACCTAATAAGCGGACGGCACAAATTAGAACAACGTTTCGGCTCAATAGGCCTTCAGCAGGAACAAACATACAACACTTACACACATATCTGACTTTAAAACAAAAATACAATAAATAATTGCAATAATAATAATAATAATAATAACAATAATAATTTAAAACTATTTCACCTATACTAACCGCATGGCACATGATGATGATGATTGAGAGAAAGACATTTGTAAAAAAAAAAAAATACTAATAAAAAGCAAAGCAGAAAACTACAAAACAACTGTGAAAAAAAAAATAGTTTAAAAATAAAAGCGAAATTGAAACCATCGAAATACTTTAAAATAGATTATTTTGGAAAGGACTAAATCACTAGGCAAGCAACACAATGATGATGCGTCAAAGCCAGAGCCATCAACTCGCGAGGCGAGCTCGAGACTGATAGTTCTCGTGAATTAATCAATGTGTCCGAGGCTTACCAAGGACGTGTGGTTTCTTTTCCCTGATATTGATAATCGTTGAGTCATGAGTAATCGTTCTTGGCAGACACCAAGCGGAGACAGTTAGACCAAAGGCGGAGATTAATCTGACTACGCGTAGATATAACTAGGAATACTGACTACACGTAGGCAAACATTTGCAACAAGAAAGTGATTCTTCTTCTTCTCTTTTCCTCATGTGCATTTCAGCGTCGAGGGGAGATATAAATTTGCGGGCTTTTTGCTCTTCTATTCGCCTCTCCTGCTGTTATGTTTCCTAGTGTTTGTAATAATCGGTAAATCCATCTATTTAGTGGTCGGCCTTCAGTGTTCTCGCAACGTTTATTGAAGGCTTGTTGTGTTGTGTTTTGATCTTTCTGCCTTGACACGTGGCCAAACCATATTATCTGTTGTTTCTTTATATATTCTATGGCGGGGGGTTATTCCTAGCTTTTTTCACACCGCTTACGATGAATGATGATATCGTAAGACGGGGATGGCTGTGTTCACTTTCTGTGCGGTTTCGCCGTATATCTTTTTACGTGTACTGAGACTGCTATTATGGGGACTACATCTACCTTTCTTTGTTTGGGAGATGAGATAGTAATTCGGATGATTCCACTGGTGCGAGCGGTTGATCAATTATGGATTTTAATTCGTTTGCAGTGATACCAGGGGCCTTTCATAACCATAACCATAACCATAATCATAACCATAACCATAATCATAACCATAACCGTAACCATAATCATAATCATAACCATAATCATAATCATAATCATAACCATAACCGTAACCATAATCATAACCATAATCATAACCATATTCATAACTATAACCATAAACATAATCATAACCGTAACCATAATCATAACCATAACCATAATCATAACCATAACCATAACCATAAACATAATCATAACCATAATCATAATCATAATCATAACCATAACCATAATCATAACCATAACCATAACCATAATCATAACCATAACCGTAACCATAATCATAATCATAACCATAACCGTAACCATAATCATAACCATAATCATAATCATAATCATAACCATAAACATAATCATAACCATAACCATAATCATAACCATAACCATAATCATAACCATAACCGTAACCATAATCATAACTATAACCATAATCATAACCATAACCGTAACCATAACCATAACCATAAACATAATCATAACCATAACCGTAACCATAACCATAACCATAAACATAATCATAACCATAACCATAATCATAACCATAACCGTAACCATAATCGTAACCATAACCCCAACCACAACCATAACCATAACCCCAGCTAACAAAAATAAAGTAGCATAGCTCTATGGCATATTAAATTAGGATCAATATCACAGCGTCCCAGAAAGATCCACAAGTGCCCCGATCGTCATCTCAAAATGTCCATTAGTACACAGCGACTAATCGTGCCAGTTTGGTGTTGGTTGACAAATGAGAGCATTTGTCCAGAATATCGCTCTGTTCTGGCAACACTGATGTACATTTCGAAGTAGCATTGCCATGTGAAAAGTAAAGTACACCGGTCACGCCAAGTGGCGTATAGGGGATGTGGTGTTAGTGACCATACAATTTACAGACCTTCAGCACATGATTTTTGGGGTAATGTGGTCGGTATTACGTTTGTGCCGCTTCACTTTCCGAGAAAAAAATCCGGTACCCATTAAAGGCTGGGTGAACCGGAAGCCGTCGGTTGGGATCGAACTCTACTTCTTGTCGTTTGTAGTCCAGTTCACTAACCACTGAGCTATAGCGGCTCCCTAGCATTTCTATGGGTCCGGTTAAATTAGCTTAAGTACAAAAATAACAATTTTCAACTCCAATGTTAACTCAGTCCTATTATATGACTGTGAAACATGGAGAACAACAAAATTGACAATCATGAAGATACAGACTTTCATTAATGGATGATTACGCACAATAAAAGGATGGAAATAGCAGGACAAAATCACTAACATAGAATTCTGGAAATGTACCAGTCAAATACCAGTGGATAGATACAGCGAAGACGATGGCGCTGGATAGGACACACACTGCGGAAGCCAAATGAGAGTATTACACAACAGGCCCTTTTTTTGAATCCCCAGGGGAAAAGACAAAGAGGAAGTCCAAGAAATTCTTGGAGAAGACAGATCGAAGCAGAGATGAAGATGATGGGGAAGACATGTATGATCTTAAAAGAATGGCAAAAAAACAGAACGACTTGTAATGAATGTGTTTGTTGAAGATGTTATGCTCCACAGGGCGCTGAAAGGTAGAAGAAGAAGACATCCCCACAGCGTATACGTTAAGCCAGTCTATAGACTCCAGGACATGTTTAACAATATGAGCTTGTACAGGGAACTAAGAATAGAATTCGGGCTTCAATGGAGACAATTTATAGAAAAACTATGAGGTATTTATGGTGACCTTCTGAATAAAGCGAAATACATAGAGTGGCTTACCCTTTTGTGAGAAATGTTCAGCAGGGGTAAGTGAATGCTGAAAAAAAGAAAGGTGGAGAAGGAGATGAGGGGAACGTAGAGAAAATGGAGGCGGAGAAGAAGGAAGGAAAAAGAAAGAAAGAAAGAAAGAAAGAAAGAAAGAAAGAAAGAAAGAAAGAAAGAAAGAAAGAAAGAAAGAAAGAAAGAAAGAAAGAAAGAAAGAAAGAAAGAAAGAAAGGGGGCGGGAGAAGAAGAGGTTTCGGAAAAGAAAAGAAAAAGTGTAGGTGAGAGGGGAGAAGAATTATGGGAGAGGAAATTCGAGAAAGAAATGAAGGGAATAGAAAATAAATAGAAGAGGAAGAAGATGTGGTGGATGATGTTGTGGAAGAAGAGAAGAAGCGAATAAAGAAAAGAGGAAGATGTGATGGAAGCTGTTCTGGAAGAAGAGAATAAAGAAAAGAGGAAGATGTGATGGAAGCTGTTTTGGAAGAAGAGGATACAGAAAAGAGGAAGATGTGATGGAAGCTGTTCTGGAAGAAGAGAATAAAAAAAAGAGGAAGATGTGAGGTAAGCTGTTCTGGAAGAAGAGAATAAAGAAAAGAGGAAGATGTGATATAAGCTGTTCTGGAAGAAGAGAATAAAGAAAAGAGAAAGATGTGATGGAAGCTGTTCTGGAAGAAGAGAATAAAGAAAAGAGAAAGATGTGATGGAAGCTGTTCTGGAAGAAGAGAATAAAGAAAAGAGGAAGATGTGATGGAAGCTGTTCTGGAAGAAGAGAATAAAGAAAAGAGAAAGATGTGATGGAAGCTGTTCTGGAAGAAGAGAATAAAGAAAAGAGGAAGATGTGATGGAAGCTGTTCTGGAAGAAGAGAATAAAGAAAAGAGAAAGATGTAATGGAAGCTGTTCTGGAAGAAGAGAAGAAGAGGATACAGAAAAGAGGAGAATGTGATGGAAGCTGTTCTGGAAGAAGAGAATAAAGAAAAGAGAAAATGTGATGGAAGCTGTTCTGGAAGAAGAGAAAAAGAAAAGAGAAAGATGTGATGGAAGCTGTTCTGGAAGAAGAGAATAAAGAAAAGAGGAAGATGTGATGGAAGCTGTTCTGGAAGAAGAGAATAAAGAAAAGAGAAAGATGTGATGGAAGCTGTTCTGGAAGAAGAGAATAAAGAAAAGAGAAAGATGTGATGGAAGCTGATCTGGAAGAAGAGAAGAAGTGGATACAGAAAAGAGGAAGATGTGATGGAAGCTGTTCTGGAAGAAGAGAATAAAGAAAAGAGAAAGATGTGATGGAAGCTGTTCTGGAAGAAGAGAAAAAAGAAAGAGAAAGATGTGATGGAAGCTGTTCTGGAAGAAGAGAAGAAGTGGATACAGAAAAGAGGAAGATGTGATGGAAGCTGTTCTGGAAAAAGAGGATAAAGAAAAGAGAAAGATGTGATGGAAGCTGTTCTGGAAGAAGAGAAGAAGTGGATACAGAAAAGAGGAAGATGTGATAGAAGCTGTTCTGGAAGAAGAGAATAAAGAAAAGAGAAAGATGTGATGGAAGCTGTTCTGGAAGAAGAGAATAAAGAAAAGAGAAAGATGTGATGGAAGCTGTTCTGGAAGAAGAGAATAAAGAAAAGAGGAAGATGTGATGGAAACTGTTCTGGAAGAAGAGAATAAAGAAAAGAGGAAGATGTGATGGAAGCTGTTCTGGAAGAAGAGAATAAAGAAAAGAGGAAGATGTGATGGAAGCTGTTCTGGAAGAAGAGAATAAAGAAAAGAGAAAGATGTGATGGAAGCTGTTCTGGAAGAAGAGAATAAAGAAAAGAGGAAGATGTGATGGAAGCTGTTCTGGAAGAAGAGAATAAAGAAAAGAGGAAGATGTGATGGAAGCTGTTCTGGAAGAAGAGAATAAAGAAAAGAGGAAGATGTGATGGAAGCTGTTCTGGAAGAAGAGAATAAAGAAAAGAGAAAGATGTGATGGAAGCTATTCTGGAAGAAGAGAATAAAGAAAAGAGAAAGATGTGATGGAAGCTGTTCTGGAAGAAGAGAAGAAGAGGATACAGAAAAGAGGAAGATGTGATGGAAGCTGTTCTGGAAGAAGAGAAGAAGAGGATTCAGAAAAGAGGAAGATGTGATGGAAAAATAAGTGCTTCATGATATGGAGGAGGAGGAGGAGAACGTAGAAGACTAGGAAGGAGAGAAGGATGCAGAAGAAGGAACTACTTACCAGCGGTTTTCATGAACAACCGAGAACATTTCAAAGAGAAACACTTGTCAGCTACAAGGATGTAAGAGATAGAACATCCTGGCTTAGAAAATAAAGCAATATGTGTATGACAATGTGGAAACTAAAAACAGCACATAACGCTGAAGGAAGGAAGGAAGGAAGGAAGGAAGGAAGGCATGAAAGAAGGAAGGAAGGAAGGAAGGAAGGAAGGAAGGAAGGAAGGAAGGAAGGAAGGAAGGAAGGAAGGAAGAAGGAAGGAAGGAAGGAAGGAAGGATGGAAGGAAGGAAGGAAGGAAGGAAGGAAGGAAGGAAGGAAGGAAGGAAGGAAGGAAGGAAGGAAGGAAGGGAGGAGGAAGGAAGGAAGGAAGGAAGGAAGGAAGGAAGGAAGGAAGGAAGGAAGGAAGGAAGGAAGGAAGGAAGGAAGGAAGGAAGGAAGGAAGGAAGGAAGGAGGGAGGGAAAGGAGGGGGAGGCGAGAGGGAGTGTAGAAAGAAAGGGAGACAGGAATGCTGAAATGCAGGAAGGACGGAGGGCAGACCGGAGGGAATGCTGGAAGGAAGAAAGGAAGGAAGGAAGGGAAGGAGGGGCAGGCGAGCGGGAGTGTAGAAAGAAAGGGAGACAGGAATGCTGAAATGCAGGAAGGACGGAGGGCAGACCGGAGGGAATGCTGGAAGGAAGAAAGGAAGGAAGGAAGGGAAGGAGGGGGAGGCGAGCGGGAGTCTAGAAAGAAAGGGAGACAGGAATGCTGAAATGCAGGAAGGACGGAAGGCAGACCGGAGGGAATGCTGGAAGGAAGAAAGGAAGGAAGGAAGGGAAGGAGGGGGAGGCGAGCGGGAGTGTAGAAAGAAAGGGAGACAGGAATGCTGAAATGCAGGAAGGACGGAAGGCAGACCGGAGGGAATGCTGGAAGGAAGAAAGGAAGGAAGGAAGGGAAGGAGGGGTAGGCGAGCGGGAGTGTAGAAAGAAAGGGAGACAGGAATGCTGAAATGCAGGAAGGACGGAAGGCAGACCGGAGGGAATGCTGGAAGGAAGAAAGGAAGGAAGGAAGGGAAGGAGGGGTAGGCGAGCGGGAGTGTAGAAAGAAAGGGAGACAGGAATGCTGAAATGCAGGAAGGACGGAAGGCAGACCGGAGGGAATGCTGGAAGGAAGAAAGGAAGGAAGGAAGGAAGGGAAGGAGGGGTAGGCGAGCGGGAGTGTAGAAAGAAAGGGAGACAGGAATGCTGAAATGCAGGAAGGACGGAAGGCAGACCGGAGGGAATGCTGGAAGGAAGAAAGGAAGGAAGGAAGGAAGGGAAGGAGGGGTAGGCGAGCGGGAGTGTAGAAAGAAAGGGAGACAGGAATGCTGAAATGCAGGAAGGACAGAAGGCAGACCGGAGGGAATGCTGGAAGGAAGAAAGGAAGGAAGGAAGGAAGGGAAGGAGGGGTAGGCGAGCGGGAGTGTAGAAAGAAAGGGAGACAGGAATGCTGAAATGCAGGAAGGACGGAAGGCAGACCGGAGGGAATGCTGGAAGGAAGAAAGGAAGGAAGGAAGGGAAGGAGGGGGAGGCGAGCGGGAGTCTAGAAAGAAAGGGAGACAGGAATGCTGAAATGCAGGAAGGAAGGAGGGCAGACCGGAGGGAATGCTGGAAGGAAGAAAGGAAGGAAGGAAGGGAAGGAGGGGGAGGCGAGCGGGAGTGTAGAAAGAAAGGGAGACAGGAATGCTGAAATGCAGGGAAGGCAGACCGGAGGGAATGCTGGAAGGAAGGAAGGAAGGAAGGAAGGACAGGAAGGAAGGAAGGAAGGAAGGAAGGAAGGAAGGACAGGACAGGATAGGATAGGACAGGACAGGACAGGACAGGATAGGACAGGACAGGACAGGACAGGAGCGGAAAGCATGAAAAGCCAAAGAAAAATAGATGGACTGGACAACATAAGGACAAAGAGGAAGGTATATAGGCAGTGTAACGACAAAGGTTAGAAGGAAAGACTGGCGAATGAAGGAAAAGGAATAAACGAAATACGTTATTCAGAAGCAATCATCCACAAATAAAATGAGAATGTCACAATCTGTGTAGACAATGTCACAATCTGTGTAGACAATGTCACAATCTGTGTAAACAATGTCACAATCTGTGTAGACAATGTCACAATCTGTGTAGACAATGTCACAATCTGTGTAAACAATGTCACAATCTGTGTAGACAATGTCACAATCTGTGTAGACAATGTCACAATCTGTGTAGACAATGTCACAATATGTGTAGACAATGTCACAATATGTGTAGACAATGTCACAATCTGTGTAGGCAATGTCACAATCTGTGTAGACAATGTCACAATCTGTGCAGGCAATGTCACAATCTGTGTAGACAATGTCACAATCTGTGTAGACAATGTCACAATATGTGTAGACAATGTCACAATCTGTGTAAGCAATGTCACAATCTGTGTAGGCAATGTCACAATCTGTGTAGACAATGTCACAATCAAAAGATTTATATTCTCATTGTATCAGACACGGGCTGCGCCAGGATTTGTCTGATTTGATATCGCAGTTGTTCTCGGAACAACTTACTCATCATCATCATCATCATCATCATCATCATCATCATCATCATCATACCATACCGGTTGGAGTAGACGATCATGTCCTACAACAATCTTCTATCTACAGTGCATCGTATCAGTTCTGTTGTTGACTGTTTTCCATGCCATGACACCAAGCTATCTAGTATCTTCTCTCTTTGTCGACCACGATATCTTTTTTCTTGTATTTTGCCAGTTGTTACCAAGTATTCCAACTTTCCACTTTTCAAGATATACCCAATAAATTGTGATTGTTTATATCTGGTGTTTCTTAGTAAAGTAAAGAAGTAAAGTAAAAAACTGCAATAATTAACGTATAAAACGTTTCTTATAAGCACATATACATATATAAACAAACTCAGATTTACAGTGTGTGCATGTCTGTGTTTGTCACATCTCATATCCTTGTTTGTGCATGGCTATGTTAGTCACATCTCATATCCTTGTGTGTGCATTGCTATGTTAGTCATATCTCATATCCTTGTATGTGCATGGCTATGTTAGTCACATCTCATATCTTTGTGTGTGCATGTCTATGTTAGTCATATCTCATATCTTTGTGTGCATGTCTATGTTAGGCACGTGTCATATCTTTGTGTGTGCATGTCTATGTTATTAATATCTCATATCTTTGTGTGCATGTCTATGTTAGTCATGTGTCATATCTTTGTGTGTGCATGTCTATGTTATTCATATCTCATATCTTTGTGAGTATGTCTATGTTAGGCATGTCTCATATCTTTGTGTGTGCATGTCTATGTTAGTCATATCTCATATCTTTGTGTGCATGTCTATGTTAGGCATGTGTCATATCTTTGCGTGTATGTCTGTGCTAGTCATATCTCATATCTTGAGAAACATGTCAGTGTTAGTCATGCCTCGTTTCGCTGTGTGCATGTCTGTGTTGGTCACATCTCCTATCTATGTGTGTGCATGTCTATGTTGGTCACATCTCCTATCTTTGTTTGTGCATGTCTATGTTGGTCACATCTCCTATCTTTGTGTGTGCATGTCTATGTTGGTCACATCTCCTATCTTTGTGTGTGCATGTCTATGTTGGTCACATCTCCTATCTTTGTGTGTGCATGTCTATGTTAGGCATGTGTCATATCTTTTTGTGTACATGTCTATGTCAATCATATCTCATATCTTTATGTGCATGTTTATTTTAGTCATGTGTCATATATCTTGATGTGTGTCAGTGTTAAACATGCCTCGTATCGCTGTGTTCATGTCTGTGTTAGTCACATCTCATATCTTAGTGTGTGCATGTCTGTGTTAGTCACCTCTAGTGACTCGGGCAGATGGTGCTCGTAAACCTGGGAGGGCCGACCATCTAAGGCCAGAATCCCCCTACAGATAAGACAATCTTCTGCCTTGCAGGAAGATTGGGGACAATCAAGGGCTAAGTAAAGCAAACCTGAATAAAATGCTGGCTGTAATCGGATGCACTGGTCCACTGGCGCAGAACATAGTGAAACGTTTTTAACGGGTGTTCAATCAGAGTGGATCTGGCGAACTCTAATTGTGATGTTCTGTCTGTGGGGGCGATCAACACACTTAACCTGACAGCTGACTTTATGTGAGAGTCTGGAATCCTACTCTGATTGAGTCCTGATCGCAGAGATAGAGAGAGAGAGAGAGAGAGAGAGAGAGAGAGAGAGAGATTTATAGATGTGTGCTAACGTGCAGACCGCAATCATTGGAAACACACTCTAAAGATCCAATTCAAGCATAAAGTATACATATTCTCAAAAACAGAGAATGCACGGCGAAAATAAAATATATCCTACTGCGCTGTAAAATATATAGTCAAATATGACTTATGGAGTCTCCTTAGACGGTGAGGAATGCCGCCTAGCATAGTGAGTTTCGATGCTTGAAGCGACACTATCCAGAAGTCTCCGAATACGTCTGGATAGGCGGCCGAGCACACATGGGTGAAAAACTCGCGTGCTAAGACACCGATTCAAGTCTCGTACTTTACCGTTAGATATTGTGGAATATGGTGTTAGTGGCAATAATATTTACATACATACGGCACATGATTTTGGAGTAATGTGGTCGGTATTACGCCCGTCCCGCGTTACTTTCCAGGAAAATAAATCCGGTACTCATTTAAGCCTGGTAAACCCGCAAGCCGTTGACTCTTGTCTTTGTAGTCCAGTACACTAACTAGCGAGCTATCGCGGCCCCATATATATATATATATATATATATATATATATATATATCAAATTATTATTCACCCATATCTAAACAACAAAGCAAGCGCTTATGTGGGAAACAACAGGTAAGATGAAAAGAGGCCAACTCAGAGAGATACTGAGAAGAACATTGATCAGAGAGGCAAGGGCAGGAGGAATCGGCTCCCTCAATGAGATATAGTTGCTTGCACAGAACAGAAACAAATGTCGGGATTTAATAAAATATCTTCACAAAGATTGAAAACTACAAGAATAAAAATTTAGATAAGAGAAGGAGTATCTGGGTCTATGCCCTATGGGCTGGCTACTCCTCGAAAGGTCAATAAATAGATAGATAGACAGACAGACAGACAGACAGACAGGTAGGTAGGGTGTGCAGAGACTGCTATGATGGGGACTACAGCTACCTTTCTTTGTTTAGGAGATGAGTTACCAATTCGGATGATTCCACTGGCACGGACGGTTGATCAATTATGGATTTTAATTCGTTTGCAGTGATACCGGGGCCTTCAATAACCAAAGAACCAAAGATAAAGAGACGAATCAAAACAAGAATACGTGTTGAACTTTATGAGAAAGCGTTGGAGATACATCGGTCATGTGCTGAGAATGAATGAAGAAAAACTTCCCCTTCAGGCATTTATGTGGAAACCAAATGGTTAAAGAAAACAAGGTAGACCAACAAATTCGCTACACAGAACAACTGCTAGGGAAGGATCAACCATCCGAATAAGAAACAAACTAAGAACTACAAGAACTAGCAGTAAATAGACAGGAGAACTAACTATGACTTCCGCCCTATGTTCCATCTTCAACCCGAACAGAAACTGAACAAAGAAATGACTGAAACTGTAGTCAGCAATCAATGTCTACACGGCACACGATAGTGATTTCTACCACAAGCGCTAAGAGTCGGGACACAACATCATCATCATCATCAAGTACCGGGCCTACTGGCGTAGGTGATCATGTCTCTCCACAACTTTCGATCTCGGCAGCTATTTATCATTTCTGTTGTTGACCTTCTGCCAAGCCATTCTCTTAAGCTGTCTGGTGTTTTTTCTCTTTGCTTCTCTCTATCTCTTCGTCCCTCTACTTTTCCAGTTGTTACATTATATCCCAGTTGTTCTCTTCTCATTACATGGTCAAAAAATGATGATTGTTTCTTCCTAATATTGGAAATTAGCTCTCTTTTTGCTTTGACCTCTTTCAGAACATCTTCATTACTCTTCTTAGCTAACCATCATTATACACTAACCATAACTTTCATCTACTTTGTTGACTGACTCACTTGTACAATGTGTTAAGATCAGTGAAGTTAGATTAACCTAATTTAGTTCCTCTCTCTGTCATATCCTCCTACATCTACTTTATATCATTTTCCCCAAAGGATTTGCATATTGTCATAATAATTTCTAAGCTTCATTTTCCGATAATTTCTTTCAATAAATAATTAATTTCACCTCATGATGTTTATGAAATGTTTTCTTTATCTGAGCTTTGAAATAATTTTGTTTTCTTTCTTCGAGTTTTGAAATATTTCTGTTTTCTTTCTTTGAGCTTTCAAATATTTCTATTTTCTTTCTTTGAGCTTTCACATATTACTGTTTTCTTTCTTTGAGCTTTCAAATATTTCTATTTTCTTTCTTTGAGCTTTCACATATTTCTATTTTCTTTCTTTGAGCTTTCAAATATTTCTATTTTCTTTCTTTGAGCTTTCAAATATTACTATTTTCTTTCTTTGAGCTTTCAAATATTTCTGTTTTCTTTCTTTGAGCTTTCAAATATTTCTGTTTTCTTTCTTTGAGCTTTCAAATATTTCTGTTTTCTTTCTTTGAGTTTTGAAATATTTCTGTTTTCTTTCTTTGAGTTTTAAAAAATGTACGTTTTCTTTCTTTGAGTTTTCAAATATTTATGTTTTCTTCCCTTCAAAATAGTTATGTTTTCTTTCTTTCAGTTTTTAAATATTTGTTTTCTTTTTTTTGAGCTTTGAAATATTTCTGTTTTCTTTCTTTGAGTTCTTTGAGTTTTCAAATATTCATGTTTTCTTCCCTTGTACATTGAATATTTCAATCTTTATTTGGCAATCAGTTTTTAATAGCGTCTGTACACTGCCTTGGCCCGAAAAGTGGAATAAAGAATTATAGCGCTGTTTACGACCAAGCATGTTGTATGAGGCGACTAAGGAGACATGGGGCAGGCTATTTGTAGTATAAAATAGTCAGTCGCATAGACGTCATAAACATGGACAAGCCAAGGATATCACAAACTTCGACAAGCCAAGGATATCACAAACTTCGACAAGCCAAGGATATCACAAACTTCGACAAGCCAAGGATATCACAAACTTCGACAAGCCAAGGATATCACAAACTTCGACAAGCCAAGGATATCACAAACTTCGACAAGCCAAGGATATCACAAACTTCGACAAGCCAAGAATATCACAAACTTCGACAAGCCAATGATATCACAAACTTCGACAAGCCAAGGATATCACAAACTTCGACAAGCCAAGGATATCACAAACTTCGACAAGCCAAGGATATCACAAACTTCTACAAGCCAACGATATCACAAACTTCTACAAGCCAAAAATGTCACAAAATCGAACAAGCAAAAGACTTCACAAACTTTGATAAGTCAACGACTTCATAAAATTATACAAGCCAAAGACTTCACAAATTTGGACAAGCCAAAGACTTCACAAATTTGGACAAGCCAAAGATTTCATAAACTTGAACTCGTCAATGACTTCACAAACTTGGACAAGCCAAAGATTAAAACACATGGACAAGTATAAGATTTCTGAACCTTGGATAAGTCAAAGACTTTACAAATTTGGACAAGTCAAAGACTTCACAAATTTGGACAAGTCAAAGACTTTACAAATTTGGACAAGTCAAAGACTTCACAAATTTGGACAAGTCAAAGACTTTACAAACTTGGACAAGTCAATGACTTCACAAACTTGGACAAGTCAAAGACTTCACAAATTTGGACAAGTCAAAGACTTCACAAACTTGGACCAATCAAAGACTTCACAAACTTGGACAAGTCAAAGGCTTCACAAACTTTGACAAGTCAAAGACTTCGTAAACTTGGACAAGTCAAAGACTTCACAAACTTGGACAAGTTAAAGAGTTCACAAAGTTGGACAAGTCAAAGGCTTCACAAACTTGGACAAGTTAAAGACTTCACAAACTTGGACAAGTCAAAGGCTTCACAAACTTGGACAAGTTAAAGACTTCACAAACTTGGACAAGTCAAAGACTTCACAAACTTGGACAAGTTAAAGACTTCACAAACTTGGACAAGTCAAAGACTTCGTAAACTTTGGACAAGTCAAAGACTTCACAAACTTGGACAAGTTAAAGAGTTCACAAACTTGGACAAGTTAAAGAGTTCACAAAGTTGGACAAGCCAAAGACTTCACAAACTTGGACAAGTTAAAGAGTTCACAATGTTGGACAAGCCAAAGACTTCACAAACTTGGACAAGTTAAAGAGTTCACAAAGTTGGACAAGTTAAAGAGTTCACAAAGTTGGACAAGTCAAAGGCTTCACAAACTTGGACAAGTTAAAGAGTTCACAAAGTTGGACAAGTCAAAGGCTTCACAAACTTGGACAAGTTAAAGAGTTCACAAAGTTGGACTAGCCAAAAAGGTTCGATCCTGCTTCGGGGCCATCTATTGTTCCTTGTTTGATTTCTGTTGTTGATTATTTGTGATTTTTTTCTCCGACGCTGTAAACAAGCCTCATCCACTGAAGTTATTTGCCGAAAGTTGCCTCTCTAGACACGCTATTTTACTCTAGCTCTTATCTTGATAGTGTACATTGCCATTCTATTCTATTTTATTGTATTCATATAACCAGCTTCACTGAGTTTCTCATAGCCGCTCCAACACTTGTCACAGCATTTCCCAGAATGCGTCGGTAAATTCCGTTGACAAGGTCGCTCAGTGCACGTCCTACACGACTGCACAGGCGACGATTTGAAACCCGCTGTAGTTGCCTCTATTATATTTGTACCTCGCCGTGAAGCCACAACAGCCATCTTTTGAATGTGTATGTCCTCTTTAGTCATGGACTGCTTCTGCCTCGTCTACCTTGCGCCTTCCCCAGTAACTTTAGTTATTGTTTTTTTTTTTTGGGGCTTGAATTAAGTTGTTCTGTTTTCATTTAACAATAATATCTCCGAAAACATTTTTTTGCTGAAAGGAAAATCTTCCTAATATGGTAAAGTAAACATATAAATTTGCATCCGATTCAGCAAAGTAAGAGAAACAAGGGAAAGAGCCCGGTCGCGCCAAGTGACGGAAATATGGCGCCAAGTGACGGGAATATGGCGCCAAGTGACGGGAATATGGCGCCAAGTGACGGGAATATGGCGCCAAGTGACGGGAATATGGCGCCAAGTGACGGGAATATGGCGCCAAGTGACGGGAATATGGCGCCAAGTGACGGGAATATGGCGCCAAGTGACGGGAATATGGTGTTAGTGCCCATAATCTTGGCAGATTTCGGCGCATGATTTTGGCGTGGTCGGTAATACGCCCGTGCCGCTTGAATTTCCCAGAATAAAATTCGGTACCCATTTAACTCTTTTCCTACGTTTCGACGCACCATGCGCCATGCCGATTTCGGTCATGTACGTTTCGCCGCACAGTGCGTCACTCTCAATTTGATTAGTGTAAACTGTCATAAAACCATATTCTTTTTATATGTCTTGTATCATCTTAGTATTGGTGAAATTTACCGTATTCTATTATCGAATTTAATTAGAATATAAAAAAGAAAGTAAAGTACCCCCGTCACGCCAAGTGGCGTATAGGGAATATGATGTTAGTGGCCATAAATTTTATAGACTTTCAGCACATGATTTTTGTGGTAATGTGGTCGGTATGCTTTACCCGTGCTGCTTTACTTTCCCAGAAAAAAAATCCGGTACCCATTAAAGGCTGGGTGAACTGGAAGCCATCGGTTGGGATTGAACCCTACCTCTTGTCCTTTGTAGTCCAGCTCACTAACCACTGAGTTATCTCGGCTCCCATATATAGAATATGTTAAGGGTTAAATCGCCAATCAACCACTAATATCTTCAGTAATAAAGAAAAGACGACGGTCATTTGTTGAACATGTGATGAGAAGAGATAATAACCGAATAGCAAAGCAAGCCCTCATGTGGGAAACAACAGGTAAAAGGAAAAGAGGAAGACCCAGAGAGACACTGAGAAGAACATTGATGAGAGAGGCAAGAGCAGCAGGAATCGGCTACCTCAATGAGATAGAGCTGCTTGCACAGAACAGAGACAAATGGCGAGATTTGATAAAATAGCTTTAAAAGAATTGAAAACTGCTAGAATAAAAATTTAGAAAAGAGAAGGAGTATCTTGATCTACGCCCTACGGGCTGGCTACGGCTCGAAAGGTATATAGATAGATGGAGATAGATGTTAAGGGTTAAATTATATAACATGTAGACTGATATTTAAAAACATGAAAAATGTTGTCTCCAAAATCTCTACCGCTAAATAGATTTTTAAAAAAACCTTCCATACTGAAAGAGTTAAGAAAATGTCGTTCCTGGCTGACAGACAAGTCATTTCAGTTAAGTGATACTATTTTATATGTTTATATATATATATATATATTCTCCTATCCTTTCTATTTATACATCTACTACTCATCCTACCTCCCCTCATGTAGCTTTCTTCTTTTTTCATTTGTCTACATCCTATTTCCTTCTTTTCTGTCCACTCTTCTTTCTTATGATCATGTAGTTATAGATAATTGTGTTTCATTGTTTGTATTCGTTGTCCTTGTATTCTGAAGAAGGCCACAGGCCGAAACGTCAGTATTGTGTTGTGTTCCTCGCTTGTAAAGCTGTCTTCATACCTTGGAGTGTTTAACACTCCCCACCACTGGTTCTTGCTACCAGCTTTACCGCAGCATCACAATTATTTGCCTATTCCCTGAAAGAGTAAAGCCTGGGTGAACCAGGAAGCCATCAATCAGAACCGAACCCTATCTCTTGTCCTTCGTAGTCCAGTTCAGTAACCACTGAGCTATCGCTGCTCCCTCCCCGATTCAGCAAAGTCCCACATAAATACGTTCATGATGCAGTCTATTGACGTATTTCGTTTAGGAACATCAGTGTGTTCTCTTTTTTCTTTATCAGGCACGCACACAAGGTAGAGATTAGTAAGTGTCGCTCATTGATCGCAACATATTTAGACTATCTAGTGATCATTTTTCGTTCAAATAGAGTATGAGTTATCACATAAGACAAATCCTAGCCCGCGACGTGTCTGATACTTTGAGAGTATTCATGTATCAATTTATGACCGTTAGATATAGACGACGCTATGCAGGAATTTGAACCGTGCAGTGATTATTTCAAAGTAACGTCATATATTTTGTATTTAATACTTTCCTAATTTTTTTTCTCCTCTGTCCTTCCACCCTCTCTAACTTTTATCTTCCCTTCCTTCTTTGCTTCTTTTCATTCCCTCCATCACCTCATTCCTTCCTTCCATCCCTCTTTTCCTCTCTTAATTTCCTTCTCTCCCTCCCTCTCTCCCACCCTCTGTCCATTCTTCACTCTCTCCTTCTCTTCCCTCACACCCTCCCTCTTTCCTTTCTTCCCTTCCTCCATCATTCCACCCTTCCTTCCTAAATTCCTTCCTTCCTTCTTTACCTCCTGCATTCCTCTCTCCCGCCATCCTTCCTTCCACCCGTCCGTTCTTCCTTCTATCCATCCACCCATTCATCCTTCTTTCTTTCCTTTCTACCATTCATCCTTCCTACCTCCCCCCCCCCATTTTTAATCATCGTTTTTTTTTCTTTCCATCTTTATTCCATTCTTCCTTTCTTCTTTCGTTCACGCCTCCCTCACACCCATTCCCCCTCCCTCCCTCAAGCCTCTACACTAAGCCTCCTACCTGTATCGGCGGATAATAAATCGCATTCTACCGAAGAATACCGAAGAATACCGAAGAATACCGAAGAATACCGAAGAATACCGAAGACATCAGTAAATACGAATGAGCAAGTCGATCTGGAGAATCGAACTCGATCTCCTGGCGACAGTTATTGAGTTATTGAGTTATTGAGTTATTCGCGGGCCATCATCATTGCACTCCGAACATGTCCATAGGTGTTCAGATCCCCTAGACAGTTATTGAGTTATTGAGTTATTGAGTTATTCGCGGGCCATCATCATTGCACTCCGAACATGTCCATAGGTGTTCAGATCCCCTCCACAGTTATTGAGTTATTCGCGGGTCATCATCATTGCACTCCGAACATGTCCGTAGGTGTTCAGATCCCCTCCACAGTTATTGAGTTATTCGCGGGCCATCATCATTTCACCACGAACATGTCCATAGGTGTTCAGATCCCCTCCACAGTTATTGAGTTATTCGCGGGCCATCATCATTGCACTCCGAACATGTCCATAGGTGTTCAGATCCTCTCCTCAGCAAGTTCCGCAGCGTCCAGCAACTGACCACCCCAGTCCTCTTTTAGATGGTAATTCTTCTTACACGCCAACTAAGTTTCTCGTTTCTGGCTGTGCTTATCTTAACTCCCATCGCTTTCATCCGAAGGAGTGACGTGGGCTCATGGTTGTTGCAGTCCTGTGTCCTTCCCATTTCCCGGAGGGCATTGATGATGTCCGCCCGATCTATTGGTTGACCGCCCTCAAAGATAGCTAGCCAACCTGTCTGCTCTTTCATTTCCCCGTACTCCCGCATGTCCTGGGACGTAGACAAAGGTGACATTACGTATTTTTGACTGCTGCAATGACTCTACCCATTGCATACGTACAGAGCCCGCCTCTACTTTTCTTATCATACTCATCGAATCACTCAGTATACAGGCGTGGGTGTAGTCTTGTGACTCTAACCATTTGAATTCCTTGGTCACTGCAATCAACTCCATTGTCATGCCACTCGTTGTCATAACGTATGCACCACTGTTTTCTTTGACTATTCTGCCTGACGGGCGTGCTGTAAATGTCCATGCACTCCTTTGGCATTGACCACAGTAGTCCAATTCATAATCCCTAATCTACCGCTCTCTTTATGTCTATCCTTAAGGCTTACGTTCCATACACAAACTTATTAACGAATAATTTCAGAGGTACAGGTATGTTTACAGCACTTATAATCATCATCATCATTGAGTGCCCTCTCTGCATCGAAAGTTGGCTACTATGGAGCACCATTCCACTCTGTCTCTTGCTTTGATGGTGCAGATTGTCATATGCTGACTTGTCCATCTTTTGATGTTACTCCTCCATGTTAGTCTTGGTCTGCCTCTGCCTCTTTTACCTTGTATTTTCCCTTCTAATATTACTTTTATTAGACTGTTGTGTCTTTTAACATGACCAAAAAATTTCATTTGTCTTGCTCTAATTGTGTTTAGTAGTTCTTTTTTTCATTTTTAGTTGTTTTAAAACTTCTTCGTTCGTTTTCTTTTCTTTCCATCCAATTCTACCTATTCTTCTATAAATCCACATTTCAAAGGCTTCAATTTTCTGTTCTGTTTTCTGGTCTAATGCCCATGTTTCTGCACCATACAGGAATATTGAGAATATGTAACATTTTGCTATTCTTAGTTTCAGCCCTGGTGTTATTTGTTTTGATGTTAGTATATTTTCATGGCAGTGAAATTACTTTTTGCCATTTCTATTCTTTTCTTTATTTCAGTTGTACATTTTCCATCACTGGTTATAGTGTGTCCCAGGTAGTTGGTTGTAGTTCTGGACTGTCTCTAGATGTTTAAGCGATAATTCAGGGAATGTAGCACTCATAATAAAATCATAAAGAATCACCAACTGGGGAAAAAAAACAACAATATATGGTCCGAATCAGTATCGAACCCGCACCCCTTGGCACAGCGCCTTTCACGTAAAACCTATATAATATATTTTGTATTATTTAATATAATTTCTCTTAATTATTTTTTCCTTTACTATTTGTCTCTAGTCTAAACCACAGGAAACTACTATTCGTGCTGTTTTGTCCTATAACTGTTTGTCTACAACGTAAGTAATCATCATCATGTGCCATACCGGTTGGCGTAGGCGATCATGTCCCTCCATAATCTTCTATCTACAGTGCATCGTATCAGTTCTGTTATTGACTGTTTTCCATGCCATGACACTAAGCTATCTAGTATTTTCTCTCTTTGTCGTCCGCGATCTCTCTTTCCTTTTATTTTGCCAGTTGTAACCAAGTATTCCAACTTTCCTCTTCTCATGATGTGCCCGAAAAATGTTGATTGCTTTTTTCTGATGCTTTTTTAAGAGCTCTCTTATTGTGTTAGCCTCTTTGAGAACTTCCTCATTGGTCTTTTTAGCTGTCCAGGGAACTTTCAACATTCTTCTGAGAAATCCCATCTCTGTGGCCTCTAATCGTCTTTTCATTTGTTTGTCTACTGTCCATGATTCGCTTCCATAGGTCAGAATTGGTTCTATATAGCATCGATGAACTCTCTTTCTCATTTGTATTGACATCGTAAGTAATCAGCCCTACTATATCCGGGAGATACTTGTCTTAATAGGAAAATACAGATTAGATACACAATTTATTCCCGAGCTGTGATCGTAACCCTATACTATAGTCATGAGTACACCTGCATGAAAGACATAGCCAATGATAGCTAATTTGTTTAGGTAGCTGAGTTGGTCGTGTGCTCTAGCGTTTGGCTTCTCGTGGCAAGGCGATGTGCCAAGGAGTACGGGTTCGATCCTGCTTCAGACCATTTATTGTCCTTTGTGCATTTCTGTTGTTGATTATTTAAGATTGTTTTTTTTTCCCGACTGCTGTAGATATTCCTCCACCCCTCAAATGATTCCCTGAATTATCGCCTCGGAAGTTTCCCTCTATAACAATGTTCATTTACCGTTATTTGCCTCGCATTCATTAATCGATTTACTGGAGATCATCATCAAGTACCGGGCCTAGTGGCGTAGGTGATCATGTCTCTCCACAACATTCGATCTCGGCAGCTATTTATCATTTCTGTTGTTGACCTTCTGCCAAGCCAATCGCTTAAGCTGTCTTGTATTTTTTCTCTTTGCTTCCCTCTATCTCTTCGTCCTTCAATTTTCCCAGTTGTTACAATATATTCCAGCTGTTCTATTCTCATTACATGGCCAAAAAAATGATGATTGTTTCTTTCTAATGTTGGAAATTAGCTTGCTTTTTGCTTTGATCTTTTCTCAGAACCTCTTCATTACTGTTCTTAGCTGTCCATGGTATTCTCAACATTCTTCTGTAAAACCACATTTCTACAGACTCCAGTGATTTTCTTGTCTGTTGTCCTATTGTCCATGATTCGCATCCGTATGTTAAGACTGGCTCTACGTAACATTTAAGAACTCTTTTTCTTGTTTCTATTGTCAAAAATGGATTGCATACATAGTATCCTCCTCATTTTTTGGAAAGCTGCATTTGCCTGAGCCATTCTACATCTCACCTCTTTTGTACATCTTCCGTCTGAGGTTAACAAAGTTCCCAAATATTTAAATTAATTTACCTGTTTTTACTGCAGATATTTCACACAAAAATCAACGAAAGAAACAAACAAAAAACAATAGACAGAAGCAGGATGGAACCCGAGCTCCTCGACACAGTGCCTTGCAACGACAGACTTTGCTCTACGGTGCACGGTCATCTAAGCAACGTAATATGAGATTTGATTCGTTGATCTGTCGTCTCGCAAAAGTTTCATTCATTATAATTTTCTTTTAATGTTATTTGTCTTCTTACTGTACAAAGTCTGTGACGGTGGATGGGGCGGAAGAATCAGAAGTGATCAACGGCTCAGGAAGCGAAACCAGCTGTGTGTGGTACACAAGAGGCATACTGAGAGAACGAAAGACAAATGGTTATGGTTATGGAAGGCCTCGGTATCACTGCAAACGAATTAAAATCCATAATTGCTCAACCGCCCGTGCCAGTGGAATCTTCCGAATTACTAACTCATCTCCAAAACAAAGAAAGGTAGCTGTAGTCCCCATCATCGTAGTCTCAGCACACGCCAAAAGACATAAGGCGAAACCGCACATAAAATGAACACAGCCAACTGTTCCCTGTCATACGATATCATCATTCATCGTAAACCATTGGAATATCGAAACATGATCAAAACGGATGATACACACAGCTCACGGTGTGCACAGAGCACTTAACTCAGTAGCTCCTGCAACAAGCCGGACTTGGAATATGAGGAAACTGCAACAAGGAACACTTTTCAGACATAGCAATTAAAAGTTTCCGCCGTCTAACCGTCATATTGACCGTACGAAAGACAAATGTAGCTGACCACCGAAAAAAGAGAGGTGGGTGCCTCACTACGTACTATTTCAAAGAAAGCCATGGAGAAAGTAGATGCTTTGGGCATGTTAAAGGACATAGCAGCCTACTAAACATAGTCTTAGAAGAGAAAATAGAAGGCAAAATAGGCAGAGGCAGACCAAGACTAATATGTCAGCTTATGATACATGCACTATTAAAGCAATGCGTTATCAAAGCAAACGACAGCGGAATGGCGCTACATGATAGTCAACCTTCGATGCGGTGACGGGACTCGATGATGATGATGATAGCGATTATGATGATGATGGCGATGATGATGATGATGGCGATGATGATGATGATGGCGATGATGATGATGATGGCGATTTTGATGATGGCGATGATGATGATGATGGCGATGATGATGATGATGGCGATGATGATGGTGGCGATGATGATGATGATGATGGCGATGATGATGATGATGACGATGATGATGATGATGGCGATGATGATGATGATGATGATGGCGATGATGATGAAGATGGCGATGATGATGATGATGATGATGATGGCGATGATGATGATGATGGCGATGATGATGATGATGATGATGGCTAGATAAACACTGTCTGTGTGTGTTGTTGTTTGTTTCTGCTGAAGGCCTATTGAGCCGAAACGTCGTTCAAATCTGTGTCGTCTACTAACCACGTAAAGCTTTTACCATACCTTTTTTCTATTTTTTTCAATTTTCCCTAGATAAACACTGAAGGACACTCGTATACACCAATGCTACGAAGTATAAGAACTGAGCTGAAAAGTTATGTTGTTGATTTTTTTTATTGAAGATCATCAACATCATCATCAACATCATCATCAACATCATCAACATCATCATCAACATCATCAACATCATCATCAACATCATCAACATCATCATCATCATCACATCATCAACATCATCAACATCATCAACATCATCATCAACATCATCAACAACATCATCAACATCATCATAACATCATCATCAACATCATCAACATCATCAACATCTACATCATCAACATCAATATCAACACCATCATCAACATCATCGACATCATCAACATCATCATCATCAAGAACCTGTTGGCGTAGGTGATCATGTCTCTTCCACAACGTTCGATATCGACAGTTATTTATCCTTTGTTTCTTGTTAAACGGGATTGGTTGGTCGTAGGGCCAGACACCGGTACGCGACAAAGAGGTTGTGAGTTCAAATCCTGACTGCACCAGTCGGGAATTTTATGTGTGATTTCTCTGTGTGGCGGCCACTCCTGGTCTCCGCAGCGAGGCCACCCGGCTTGAAATGTCAATTACTCAACGACGGGAAAACAAATATGAGTACCTCAGAAGACGGAGTTGTCTGCCTGTGCGGCGAGGAACCCCTGTCACACGGCTGCCAGGAAAAAACAGATTAACACGAAAAATTCAAGTCCCAGTCTCAAAGGACTTTGCCAGAGGTGAAAGATGGTGTACGCAAAAAAAATGAAAATAAATATAAACATTATTGTTGACCATCTAACCAGCCATTCTCTTAAGTTGTCTGGTATCTTTTCTCTTTGCTTCCCTCAATCTTTTCGTTCCTCAATTTTCCTAGTTGTCACAATATAGACCAACTGTTCCCTTCTCATTTCATGGTCATAAAATGATGATTGTTTCTTCCTAATATTGGAAATTAGTTGTCTTTTTGATTTGGCGTCTTTCAGAACGTTTTCATTACTCTTAGATGTCCATGTTATTCTCAACATTCTTCTGCAAAAAAAAATGTTTGCAGCCTCCGGCGATTTTCTTGTGTGTTGTCCTAAAGTCCATGATTCACATCCATATGTTAAGACTGGCTTTACATAACATTTAAGAACTCTGTTTCTTGTTTCTGTTGTCAAAATGGACCGTACAGTATCTTCCTCTCTTTTTTGAAAGCTGATTTTGCATGAGCTATTTTACATCTCACTTCTGTTGTACATTTATCATCTGATTTTTACATTGTTCACTTATAGTTAAATTCATTTACTTGTTTTAATATTGTTCAACTAGTTTTAATATGCTTTACCATTATGTCGTTTCCCTTGTTGCTACTATTACTTATTTTGTTGTTGTTGCTTTTGAAGGTCAGGAAAAGATACATCAAGACGAACAAACACTTCTATTACAATTACAAATTACCGTCACTTTACCGACTGCGAGTATTTTATCAAATTTAGTAGGCCCATCTTTATTACACCAGATGTTAGTCATAACTATATGTACCCATTATTTGAGTGCCATTATCAAGTAATTTCAAGTGCTCGTTATTTAGAATCCCCTCATGTACTTAGCACTTATATTCACCTCATTACTTGTAACTGAAGTGTGAATTTGAAGAGCAAAGTAAGTGACTTGAGTCTACGTGTTTGTCAGGTGTTAAACTTGTAGGCAAAAAAAAAAGTTAAGAGCCTCGTCACGCCAAGTGGCATATAGGGAATATGGTGTTAGTGACCATAAATTTTACAGACCTTCGGCACATGATTTTTGAGGTAATTTGGTCGGTATTACGCCCGTGCCGTTTTACTTTCCCAGAAAAAAAATCCGGTGCCCATTTAAGGCTGGGTGAACCCGGAAGACGTTCCGAACCCTTCCTCTTTTGCTTTGTAGTCCAGTGCACTAACCACTGAGCTATCGCGGCTTGACTGGTACGTAGTGATGGACTAAAGGTTGACCGAGTACGGAGAAAGTAAGGAAGGGAAGAGGAAGGTAGGGATGGAGGAATGAAGGAGGAGGAAAATGGAGGAAGAGAGGCGGAAAGAGGGATTGGAGAGAGGAAGGTAGGGATGGAGGAATGAAGGAGGAGGAAAATGGAGGGAGAGAGGCGGAAAGAAGGATTGGAGAGAGGAAGGTAGGGATGGAGGAATGAAGGAGGTGAAGAATGGAGGGAGAAAGGCGGAAAGAGGGGTTGGAGAGATGAATGTAGGGATGGAGGAATGAAGGAGGAGGAAAATGGAGGGAGAGAGGCGGAAAGAGGGATTGGAGAGAGGAAGGAAGGAAGGAATGAAAAAAGGAAGGAATGAAGGCCTGAGGAAAGGGGGGGGAGGGCGTGAAGATATCAGGGAAGGAAGGAAGGGAGAAGGGGGAACGAGTGATGAATGGGAAAGAAGAAGGAAAGTAAATGTAAGAGTTTGAGATAGTGAGGGATGAAATGAAGAAACAAAATACGTACAGTTGGAAGGAAAGGATAAGGAAGAAATGGATATATGAAGTTATAAGGAAGGAAGGAAGGGGTAGAAAGGAAGGGAGGGAGACAACTGAAGGATGGTGTGGGAAAGGAAGAATACAATGAACAAAGGGAATTAGAAGGGAATTAACAAACAAAAAAACAAGTAAGTAATGAGAGAAACAATGAAGAGCGCTATTGAGAATGAATAATCTGGATCAAAACAGGATTCAGAATAAAATCAATATTGAGTTGGAAGAGCAACAATTTGGCTTAGGAAAAACAGCGGGACAAAAGAAGCCATATTCTGCATGAGGACACTAATCGAAAAGTACATAGAAGTAAACAAAATATATAAGCCTGCTTTACAGAATACACCAAAGCTTTTGACAGAATACACCATAAACAACTTATAAACTGCCTAAAAGATATACATCTGGATAGCACAGACATACAACTAATATGTAATCTATACTGGGAGCAAACAGCAATAATAAAATATAACAAAGAGAACTCTACACCCACTAATATAAAAAGAGGAGTAAGACAGGGATGCATCCTATCACCAAGCTTGTTCAATCTATACACTGAGCAAATCTTTAGCAATAGTCAATTACAAACAAACAAAAAGTCATGGAAATAGAAATAGTCTAATAATAAACGTCCTGTAATACAATGTCTAATTTAAAAAAAAACGTCATGAAAGTAGAAATAGTCTAATAATAAACGTCCTGTAATACGAAGTCTAATTTTAAAAAAAACGTCATGAAAATAGAAACAGTCTAATAATAAACGTCCTGTAATACAAAGTCTAATTTTAAAAAAACGTCATGAAAATAGAAATAGTCTAATAATAAACGTCCTGTAATACAAAGTCTAATTTAAAAAAAAAACGTCATGAAAATAGAAATAGTCTAATACAAACGGTCATGGAATAGAAATAGTATAATCAAAGAAGTACTAGAATAGAAATAGTATAATCAAAGAAGTACTAGAATAGAAATAGTATAATCAAAGAAGTACTAGAATAGAAATAGTATAATCAAAGAAGTACTAGAATAGAAATAGCATAATCAAAGAAGTACTTGAATAGAAATAGTATAATCAAAGAAGTACTAGAATAGAAATAGTATAATCAAAGAAGTACTAGAATAGAAATAGTCTAAATACGACGTCCTAGAATAGAAATAGTATAATAAAAGAAGTACTAGAATAGAAATAGTATAATCAAAGAAGTACTAGAATAGAAATAGTATAATCAAAGAAGTACTAGAATAGAAATAGTCTAAATACGACGTCCTAGAATAGAAATAGTATAATAAAAGAAGTACTAGAATAGAAATAGTATAATAAAAGAAGTACTAGAATAGAAATAGTATAATCAAAGAAGTACTAGATTAGAAATAGTCTAAATACGACGTCCTAGAATAGAAATAGTATAATAAAAGAAGTACTAGAATAGAAATAGTATAATAAATGAAGTACTAGAATAGAAATAGTATAATCAAAGAAGTACTAGAATAGAAATAGTATAATCAAAGAAGTACTAGAATAGAAATAGTATAATCAAAGATATACTAGAATAGAAATAGTCTAATATAAACTGTCAAGGAATAGAAATAGTATAATCAAAGAAATACTAGAATAGAAATAGTCTAAATACGACGTCCTAGAATAGAAATAGTCTAAATACGACGTCCTAGAATAGAAATAGTCAAATTAAAAACGCCATGGAATAGAAAAAGACTAATAACAACGTCATGGAATATAAATAGTCTAATTAATAAAAACGTCCTAGTAAAGAAATAGATAATATAAAAACGTCCTGAAATGGAAATAATGTTCTGCTCTGTTTTTCTTGGGTCTAATGTCCATGTTTCTGCAAAATACAGGAATTTTGAGAAGATATAGCATTTGATTATTCTTAGCTTTAGACCTTGTGTTATTTGTTTTGATACTAGTATATTTTTCACGGCATTAAAATGATAATTCTACATGAATTAATCAAAAGTACATTGTAATACTTAATCTTGTGCTAAAGTGCAGCTTCCAAATTTCTGGGGATTATATTCTGATTGTGTCAAGTTATCATTTATGATGGCAACTCCTGTATCATTGAGAATAGCTGAATCATCATACACCTGATGAAGAATGTAGGTCATTGAGAAGATCAAAGATTTAGAAGTGAGAGAGGGAAGAAATGAAGTAGAAGAATAATAGTTCTTCCTCTTCTTCTTTCCTTCCTCATTTGCCTTTCAGCGTCGAGTTGAGATATAATTTGTTCGTCTGTTCGTCTCTGCTGCTTTTATGTTTGTTTCCTAGTGTTACTAATATTCAATCGATCCGTCTTTTTCATTGTCGACCCTTGGGTCTGGTGTTCTCACAACGTTTGTTGAAGGCTAGATTTGTTGTGTATTGATCTTTCTGCCTTGTCACGTGGCCAAGCCAATTTATCTGTTGCTTCCTTATATATTCTACGGCGGGGGACTATTCCTAAGTTTTTTTTCTCAGTTCTTCATTTCTGATCTTATCTCCCAGACTGTTTCCTGTCATTCGTCTATCACATTTCATCTCAGTAGAGGTCCTTATTAAGCCCTTAACTTACGACTGACTCAGCAGGTCGGTAAGGGATAGACGATTATGCTCAGAGAAATACACA
Organism: Megaustenia siamemsis; assembly: GCA_032433765.1. Lineage (NCBI taxonomy): Eukaryota > Metazoa > Mollusca > Gastropoda > Stylommatophora > Ariophantidae > Megaustenia > Megaustenia siamemsis. The sequence continues at coordinate 20,812,516 of JAVIAB010000049.1, forward strand.
GAAGATGGAGCTAGATGAAAAATACGAAGATGAAAATTATGAAGTTGAGAATTTGAGCAAGATAAATATGCAAATAGAGAGTAGAAAATGCTTTAGTAGCAATATTACAAGTTGTGGAAGTAGTTACAATTGTAGTAATGGAAGAATAAAAGATGAACATATAATAGCAGAAGTTGTAGTAGAGTTCATCGGTGCTATATAGAACCAATTCTGACCTATGGAAGCGAATCATGGACAGTAGACAAACAAATGAAAAGACGATTAGAGGCTACAGAGATGGGATTTCTCAGAAGAATGTTGAAAGTTCCCTGGACCAATGAGGAAGTTCTCAAAGAGGCCAACACAAAAAGGGAGCTCTTAAAAAACATCAGAATGAAGCAATCAACATTTTTCGGACACATCATGAGAACAGGAAAGTTGGAATACTTGGTTACAACTGGCAAAATAAAAGGTAAGAGAGATCGCGGACGACAAAGAGAGAAAATACTGAATAGCTTGGTGTCATGGCATGGAAAACAGTCAACAACAGAACTGATACGATGCACTGTAGATAGAAGATTGTGGAGGGACATGATCACCTGCGCCAACCGGTATGGCACATGATGATGATGAGTAGTAGAGTGGTGTTAATAGCAAAGGTGGTAGTAGTAGTAGTAATAGTAGCAGTATTAATAATTAATAAGTAATAGTAATTGTAATGGTAGAAGTAATAGTAGTAATAATAATTGTAGTTGTTTTAATGTAAGTAGTGTAAATCTAATTTCCAATATTAGGAAGAAACAATCATCATTTTTTGCCCATGTAATGAAAAGAGAACAACTGGAATATATTGTAACAACTGGGAAAATTGAGGGACGAAGAGATAGAGGGAAGATAAGATAAAAATAACAGACAGCTTAAGAGAATGGCTTGGCAGAAGGTCAACAGAAGAAATGATAAATAGCTGCCCAGATCGAAAGTTGTGGAGAGACATGATCACCTACGCAAGTAGGCCCGGTACTTGATGATGGTGATGATGAGTGTAAGTAGTTTTCTTGTCCTACTTAAATAACTGTTATTTGCTGACGATGCAGCCCTAGTTGCTCATAGTGAAGGCACCCTACAATCGCTGATCAACAACCTGGACAAAGCATGCGACCTTTTTTCACTGTCAGTGTTCAGAAAACAGTAATACTAAGTTGTGTTCAGAAAACAGTAATACTAAGTTGTGTTCAGAAAACAGTAATACTAAGTTGTGTTCAGAAAACAGTAATACTAAGTTGTGTTCAGAAAACAGTAATACTAAGTTGTGTTCAGAAAACAGTAATACTAAGTTGTGTTCAGAAAACAGTAATACTAAGTAGTGTTCAGAAAACTGTAATACTAAATTGTGTTCAGAAGACAGTAATACTAAGTTGTGTTCAGAAAACAGTAATACTAAGTTGTGTTCAGAAAACTGTAATACTAAGTTGTGTTCAGAAAACTGTAATACTAAGTTGTGTTCAGAAAACTGTAATACTAAGTAGTGTTCAGAAAACTGTAATACTAAGTAGTGTTCAGAAAACTGTAATACTAAGTTGTGTTCAGAAAACTGTAATACTAAGTTGTGTTCAGAAAACTGTAATACTAAGTTGTGTTCAGAAAACAGTAATACTAAGTTGTGTTCAGAAAACTGTAATACTAAGTTGTGTTCAGAAAACTGTAATACTAAGTTGTGTTCAGAAAACTGTAATACTAAGTAGTGTTCAGAAAACTGTAATACTAAGTAGTGTTCAGAAAACTGTAATACTAAGTTGTGTTCAGAAAACTGTAATACTAAGTTGTGTTCAGAAAACTGTAATACTAAGTTGTGTTCAGAAAACTGTAATACTAAGTAGTGTTCAGAAAACAGTAATACTAAGTCAAGATGATATCAAACCTATATTAATCACTTTAAAAGATTGTCCACTAGAATGAGTTCAGAAATTCATGTACTTGGATCCACAATTACGCAAACGACTTCTCTTTCTTCTTCTGCTTCTTCCTCCTCTTCTTCCTCTTCTTTCTTCTCCTTCTACTTCTTCTTTCCTTGCTCATTTGCCTTTCAGCATCAAGGGGAGATATAATTTGCGGTCTTTTGCTCCTCTGTTCGCCTCTGCTGCTGTTATGTTTCCTAATGCTTCTAATATTCCATCGACCCATCTTTTTCTTGGTCGACCCTTGGGTATGGTGTTGTCACAACGTTTGTTGAAGGCTCGTTGTGTTGTGTTTTGTTCTTTCTGCTTTGTTACGTGACCAAACCATTTTATCTGTTGTTTCCTTATATATTCTATGGCGGGGGCTATTCCTAGCTTTTTTCTCAGTTCTTCATTTCTGATCTTATCTCTCAGGCTGTTTCCTGTCATTCGTCTAACGCATTTCATCTCTGTAGAGGTTATGACTTCTCTTGATTGTGAAATAAGCACCGAATGGGTAAGACAGCTACGACTTTCGGCAAACTCACAGAAAGGGCCTGCTACTATTGGAGTAATTTCAAGAAGAAAAAATATTAATAAGAATAAGATGATGAAGGAACATATAGAGGTAATAAAGATGATCATTATGATGACGAAGAAGGAAGAAGAGAATGAAGAAGAAAATAATAAGAAAAAGAATATGAAGACACATTTAAAGAAGATAAATATGAAGATTATGATTGTGGTTAAGAAGAATGAAGTAGCTGATGATAATACTAACGACAATGTATAAGACGACAAAATGAAAGAAGATGAAGCAGATGAAGAATCACTTTAGCAACAACAATATTAGCAGCAGTAACCAAAATAAAACACACAACATGAGATGATAGTCTGTAGTTTGACACAATGACAAACGATTACAGCAAAGAAAACAACAAAACATGTATACCTTACTTTGAACTGGCACGTAAAGGTTCAAGGTCAAGCAATCTTCGTGCTGCTGGTGGAGATACGGCGTTATATTCCGTAAATTCGCCATTCGCCCTTCGAAGAGATACTGACAATGTTCTCGAGTGTTCTCAGCTGGTTGAGGACAAACTGCTTTATGGTTCGTCATCACTTTGATCTCACTCCACTGCTCTTTAGGGTTCTTCGGAGGCATGAACCTCATCCCGCGACCATCGGAGTCACCGTAGCGCAAACCGAGGTATGCTTCCACAGTTCGCAAGTGGCGAGTGGGAAAATCCACCAGCATCCCACGAACTCTGCCATACCGTGTAGAGATGACACGTTCACTCATCTGCTTGAAATAGACAACCGCCAAGACTATGTGCAGGTATGGCAGAAGCAGTAGAAGGCGAAGCAACGAAACTTTCATGCTTCGGAACAACATAATACTGAAAATATTCATGATGAATGAAAATTGAGAACTCCTGCTTGGCAAAACAAGAGTAACGAAGGAAGGTATGTATCCAAAATTAGTTCATGATCCAGTATCATATTAAAACCAACTGAAGATATCCAGTTTGGAGTCGCGACGATATATCCAAAAATATAGACCTGCGAAATGTATGTAATCAGCAATTTCTTTAATGAGGGCTAATTATCCAATCCGCGAAAGTGGTTGCCACGCATTCAGAAATAAAATCACATGAAATCACACGATATTATATCACAACATAACATTCCATCTTAGATTCGCAATCAATTTCACTTCCATCAAAAGTTATGTATAAGAGGCATGGCCAGAATAAGTCACTGAAATAAAAAAAACACAACATAATTTTATTAATAATAAATGTAGTATGTATGTGATATGTATGTAATGTGTAAATTCATCATCATCATCGAGTGCCATCTCCGCATCGAAGGTTGGCTACCATGGAGCGCCATTCTGCTCTGTCTCTTGCTTTGATGGTGCAGGTTGTCACAAGCCGGTTTGTCCATCTTTTGACATTACTCGTCCATGTTAGTCTTGCTCTGCCTCTTTTACCTTGTATTTTCCCCTCCAGGATTACTTTTAGTAGGCTGTTGTGTCTTTTAACATTGCCCAAAAATCGCATTTGTCTTGTTTGAATTGAGTTTAGTAGTTCTCTTTTCATTTTTAGTTATTTTAAAACTTCATCGTTTGTTTTCTTTTCCTTCCATCCAATTTTACCTATTCTTCTATATATCTACATTTCAAAATTTTAATTCTCTGTTCTGTTTTCTTATCTAATGTCCTTGTTTCTGTACCATATATGTAAGTTACTGAATAACATTTATAAAACCAGCCATAGCCCTAATGTTTTTTTTTAACTCTTTCAGCACGGAAGTCTTTTACCAGTGCAACAGAAGATATTTCAGAGACAAAATGTCTCATGGTTTTAAGAATCAATCTAAATATTTATAATTATTTAACACACAACATATTGTATATCAATTTTTTAAATATTTGAACGAGGTATTAGTTTTGACCAATATCAAGATAAGAAGCCAAGAGAACAACAAAATTGACAATCATGAAGATACAGACTTTCATTATTGGATGCTTACGCAGAATAAAAGGATGGAAATGGCAGGACAAAATCACTAACATAGAATTATGGAAATGTACCAGTCAAATACCTGTGGATAAAGAGATACAGTGAAGAAGATGGCGCTGGATAGGACACACACTGCGGAAGCCAACTGAGAGTATTACACAACAAGCCCTTTTTTGGAATCCACAGAGGAAAAGACAAAGAGGAAGACCAAAGAATTCTTGGAGAAGACAGATAGAAGCAGAGATGAAGATGATGGGGAAGACATGGAATGATCTTAACAGAATGGCAAGAAACAGAACGACTTGGAAAATGTTTGTTGAAGACCTATGCTCCACAGGGAGCTGAAAGTGTTTGTTGAAGACCTATGCTCCACAGGGAGGTGAAAGTGTTTGTTGAAGACCTATGCTCCACAGGGAGCTGAAAGTGTTTGTTGAAGACCTATGCTCTACAGGGAGCTGAAAGTGTTTGTTGAAGACCTATGCTCCACAGGGAGCTGAAAGTGTTTGTTGAAGACCTATGCTCTTCTTGGAGCTAAAAGTGTTTGTTCAAGACCTATGCTCCACAGGGAGCTGAAAGTGTTTGTTGAAGACCTATGCTCCACAGAGAGCTGAAAGTGTTTGTTGAAGACCTATGCTCCACAGGGAGCTGAAAGTGTTTGTTGAAGATCTATGCTCCACAGGGGAATTGAAAGTGTTTGTTGAAGACCTATGCTCCACAGGGAGCTGAAAGTGTTTGTTGAAGACCTATGCTCCACAGGGGAATTGAAAGTGTTTGTTGAAGATCTATGCTCCACATGGAGCTGAAAGTGTTTGTTGAAGACCTATGCTCCACTGGGAGCTAAAAGTGTTTGTTGAAGACCTATGCTCCATAGTGAGCTGAAAGGTAGAAGAAGGAGAATAGCAAGATGATACAAGACATGTAAAAATAATATGATTTGTTGACTGTTCACACAAATCAAATTGAGAGTGACGCACTGTGCGGGAAAACGTGCGCTACCGAAATCACAATGACGCACTGTGCGGTGAAACGTGCGCTACCGAAATCACAATGACGCACTGTGCGACGAGACGTATGGAAATAGTTAAATCCTACAGTATTCCGAGTATTCTTCTGAAATACTTTTTTTTTTTTTTTTTTAAAGCATTGATGTATTTTTCAGCATTCTATTGATACTCTTAAATGTTATGTGGAGCAAGTCTTAACATATGGATGTGAATCGTGGAAAATAGGACAACAGACAAAAAAATCACTGCAGTCTGTAGAAATGTGGTTTTACAGAAGAATTTGAGAATACCATGGACAGCTAAGAAGAGTAATGAAAACGTTCTGAAGGAGGTCAAAGCAAAAAGAGAGCTAATTTCCAATATTAGGAAGAAACAATCATCATCTTTTGGCCATGTAATGAGAAGAAAACAACTGGAATATATTGTAACAACTGGGGAAATTGAGGGACGAAGAGATAGAGGGAAGCAAAGAGAAAAGATACCAGACAGCTTAAGAGAATGGCTTAGCAGAAAGTCAGCAACAGAAATGATAAATAACTGTCGCGATCGAAAGTTGTGGAGAGACATGATCACCTACGCCATTGATGATGATGATGATTGATACTCCATGTTTCACAGCTATATGCTGCTATGGGAAAATATAGGCTGTTAAAAACACACATTTAGTTACCGTATCAATTCATTACCAAATGCTGTGCGTTTATTTTGTTTTAATTTATTCATTGCTACGTTTTTCCTTCTTTTCATTGCGTTCTTGAAGTTCCCATCGTCTGTTTTCAGTGAGCCAGAACATTCTAAGCTCTTTTCTGTTTACGAGTGTCCAATAATACTCATATTTCTCTCTCTGTCTCTCTCTAACTCTCCCTATCTCTGTTTGTCTATCTCTTTCAATCTCCGCCTCTTTCTCTCTCTCCCTAACTCTTTCTATCTCTGCCTCTCTATCTCTCTAAATATCTTTATCGCTCAATCTCTCTCCTTATCTCTCTATCTCTCTCTATCTTTCTATCTCTCGCTATCTCTCTCTCCATATATATATATATAAATATATATATATATATATATATAAATATATATATATATATCACTCTATATGTCTCTCTTTATCTATATTGCTATATATTTATATAACTCTCACACTGTCTCTCTCTTTCTCACACTCTATAACTCCATCTCTCTCTCTCTCTCTCTCTCTCATTATCTAGCTATATATTTATCTCTATCTCTTATCTCTTTCTCTGTATCTCTTTGTCTATATCTCTACCTCTCTATCGATCTCTCTCTCTGGTGTCAAGGCTTAGAAAACAGTCAACAACAGAATTGATGAAATGCAATGTTGATAAAAGATTGTGCAAGGACACGATCGCTTATACCATCTGGAATGGCAGTTGATGATGACGATGATACATATGTATATATAGTGAACTTTATTTTTATTAGAGAGCCGCGATAGCTCAGTGGTTAGTGAACTGGACTACAAAGGACAAGAGGTAGGGTTCGATCCCAACCGAGTGCTTCCGTATTCACCCAGCATAGGTACCGAATTTTTTTCTGGGAAAGTAAAGCGGCACAGGCGTAATACCGACCACATTACCCCAAAAATCATGTGTCGAAAGTCTGTAAAATGTATGGTCTTCTTCTTTCTTTTCTCTTTCTCACTGATACCTAAAAGGTGTCGTGGTTTATATCATTTGTTGTTCTTGAGCTGCTCGAATTGTCTGAATTAGTGATTTTCCTTTGTTGTTACATGTCTCTGTCACTGCATCTATCCATCTTCTTCTTTTCTCTTTCTCACTGATACCTAAAAGGTGTCGTGGTTATATCATTTGTTGTTCTTGAGCTGCTCGAATTGTCTGAATTAGTGATTTTCCTTTGTTGTTACATGTCTCTGTCACTGCATCTATCCATCTTCTTCTTTTCTCTTTCACTGATACCTAAAAGGTGTCGTGGTTATATCATTTGTTGTTCTTGAGCTGCTCGAACTGTCTGAATTAGTGATTTTCCTTTGTTGTTACATGTCTCTATCACTGCATCTATCCATCTTCTTCTTTTCTCTTTCACTGATACCTAAAAGGTGTCGTGGTTATATCATTTGTTGTTCTTGAGCTGCTCGAACTGTCTGAATTAGTGATTTTCCTTTGTTGTTACATGTCTCTGTCACTGCATCTATCCATCTTCTTCTTTTCTCTTTTCACTGATACCTAAAAGGTGTCGTGGTTATATCATTTGTCGTTCTTGAGCTGCTCGAACTGTCTGAATTAGTGATTTTCCTGTGTTGTTACATGTCTCTGTCACTGCATCTATCCATCTTCTTCTGGGTCTTCCTCTTGGTCTTTTTCCATGCATTCTCGAGAAGAACACCCTTGATGGTGATTGGTAAGGGTTCATTCTGACCAGGTGGCCCAACCATTTAAGTTGTTGTTGTTCTATATATTCTTGGCAGAGTTTTGTTCCTACTAATTTTGTTATGGTTTCTTTTGGTATTCTATCTCTTCTTTTGTTGTTTGTTACTTTTCTCAAGCATCGCATCTCACATGTATTGATCTTTCTTAAATGTTTTGAAATAACACAAGAACGCTTGAATTTCCTTTTTCTACGGGCGTTGAAATTTATTATAACTTAAATTTGACTCCCATCGAAAATTGTATCGTGTTGCCACCACAAACACCCACCAGAAGTCAATTTGGTCAAATGGTCACTAACACCATATTCTCTATACGTTACTTGGCGTGACGGGGGGCTCTTTACTTCTACTTTATTCGCAATTCTTTGTCTTGACACAACTAGGAACAGTCAGTCTGCATACGATTGGATAAACGCTGGGACGGGAGATGAATCGGGTACGGGAATGCCTCGACTGCAATGAAACTGATTCTATGAATATAATCATCATTACCATCATGTGCCATGCCAGTTGACGTAGACGATCATATCCTTCCACAATCTTTTATCTACAGTGCATCGTATCAGTTATGTTGTTGACTATTTTCCATGCCATGACATCGAATTATCCAGTATCTTCTCTCTTTGTCGTCCGCGATAACTCTTTCCTTCTATTTTGCCAGATGTAACCAAGTATTCCAACTTTCCTCTTCCCATGATGTGCCCGAAAAATGTTGATTACGATCAGAAAAGAAAAGTAGAATTCATATTATTCAAATATCCAGATATTTAGTGTTTGCCTATATTGTTTGTGTTAACTTCACTTTATTTTCATTTTGTTAATTAATTAATTTTATTATTGCTGTTCTTTTCCTTACTTTGATCACCTCTTTTACTATGGTTCTTTTCTCTTCTTCGTTTACGAACACCTCCAGACGCCAATATTAATTGGTTCAAAGAAAGCGTTCGCTAATTCAAGGCTGTTGACATCATCAAAGAGCTTGTCCCGTTATCGTACCGGTGATGGCTACACGAGCCTTCTTTGTTCATCGTATGTTGGGCATGATTGTAGCAGATGTTCACCTGTCATTTTGTATGTACAACAATCACGTTCATCTTTTGAAGGGGCATCAGCCTCCATTTATCATGGACACATCTATTGAAGGGGCATCAGCCTCCGCTTATCATGGACACATCACTTGAAGGGGCATCAGCCTCCACTTATCATGGACACATCTATTGAAGGGGCATCAGCCTCTACTTATCATGGACACATCTATTGAAGGGGCATCAGCCTCCACTTATCATGGACACATCTATTGAAGGGGCATCAGCCTCCACTTATCATGGACACATCACTTGAAGGGGCATCAGCCTCCACTTATCATGGACACATCTATTGAAGGGGCATCAGCCTCTACTTATCATGGACACATCACTAGAAGGGGCATCAGCCTCCACTTATCATGGATACATCTCTTGAAGAGGCATCAGCCTCCACTTATCATGGACACATCTATTGAAGGGGCATCAGCCTCCGCTTATCATGGACACATCACTTGAAGGGGCATCAGCCTCCGCTTATCATGGACACATCACTTGAAGGGGCATCAGCCACCACCTATCATGGACAGATCTCTTGAAAGGGCATCAGCCTCCACTTATCATGGACACATCTATTGAAGGGTCATCAGCCTCTACTTATCATGGACACATCTCTTGAAGAGGCATCAGCCTCCACTTATCATGGAAACATCTCTTGAAGGGGTATAAGCTTCCACTTATCATGGACACATCACTAGAAGGGGCATCAGCCTCCACTAATCATGGACACATCTCTTGAAGGGGCATCAGCCTCCACTAATCATGGACACATCTCTTGAAGGGGCATCAGCCTCCACTTATCATGGACACATCACTAGAAGGGGCATCAGCCTCCACTAATCATGGATACATCTCTTGAAGGGGCATCAGCCTCCACTTATCATGGACACATCTCTTGAAGGGGCATCAGCCTCCACTTATCATGGACACATCTCTTGAACGGGCATCAGCCTCCACTTATCATGGACACATCACTAGAAGGGGCATCAGCCTCCACTTATCATGGACACATCTCTTGAAGGGGCATCAGCCTCCACTTATCATGGACACATCTCTTGAAGGGACATCAGCCTCTACTTATCACGGACACATCTCTTGAAGGGGCATCAGTCTCCACTTATCATGGACACATCTCTTGAAGGGGCATCAGCCTCCACTTATCATGGACACATCTCTTGAAGGGGCATCAGCCTCTACTTATCACGGACACATCTCCTGAAGGAGCATCAGCCTGCACTTTTCATAGGCTAAATACAAAATCAGTGTCTTTGACTACGCTAACAATCCCTCTATGACAATGCTAAATCAGTGTCACCGGCTACGCTAACAATCTCGCTATGACAATGCTAAATCAGTGTCTCTGACTACGCTAACAATACCTCTATGACAATGCTAAATCAGTGTCTCTGACTACGCTAACAATCCCTCTATGACAATGTTAAATCAGTGTCTCTGACTACGCTAACAGTCCCTCTATGACAATGTTAAATCAGTGTCTCTGACTACGCTAACAGTCCCTCTATGACAATGTTAAATCAGTGTCTCTGACTACGCTAACAATCCCTCTATGACAATGCTAAATCAGTGTCTCTGACTACGCTAACAATCCCTCTATGACAATGTTAAATCAGTGTCTCTGACAACGCTAACAGTCCCTCTATGACAATGTTAAATCAGTGTCTCTGACCACGCTAACAATCCCTCTATGACAATGCTAAATCAGTGTCTCTGACTACGCTAACAATCCCTCTATGACAATGTTAAATCAGTGTCTCTGACTACGCTAACAGTCCCTCTATGACAATGTTAAATCAGTGTCTCTGACTACGCTAACAATCCCTCTATGACAATGCTAAATCAGTGTCTCTGACTACGCTAACAATCCCTCTATGACAATGTTAAATCAGTGTCTCTGACAACGCTAACAGTCCCTCTATGACAATGTTAAATCAGTGTCTCTGACTACGCTAACAATCCCTCTATGACAATGCTAAATCAGTGTCTCTGACTACGCTAACAATCCCTCTATGACAATACTAAATCAGTGTCTCTGACTACGCTAACAATCCCTCTATGACAATGCTAAATCAGTGTCTCTGACTACGCTAACAATACCTCTATGACAATACTAAATCAGTGTCTCTGACAACGCTAACAATCCCTCTATGACAATACTAAATCAGTGTCTCTGACTACGCTAATCACGGCGAAATAAAAGGAAAAAAAGTAACATTTCGAGGGACGAAATGCAAAATTCATAGTCAACTATGGTTCACGGAGGGTGCTACGGAAAAATATACCACGAAAGAAAGAAAGAAAGAAGAAAGAAGAGAAAGAAAGAAAGGAAAATACAAAGAAAGAAAGAACGAACGAACGAAAGAAAGAAAGAAAAGAAAGAAAGAATGAAAGATAGAACGAAAGAAAGAAAGTAAGAAAGAAAGACAGAAATAAAAAAAGAGCAAATGGAAAAAAAGAAAGAAAGTAAAAAAGTAAGAAAGAAAGAAAGAAAGAAAGAAAAAATGAACGAAAGAATGAAAGTATGAAAGAAAGAAAGAAAGAGCAAATGGAAAAGAAAGAAAGAAAGAGAGAATGTGAAAAGGGAAGGTAAGAAAGAAAGAATTAAAGAAAGAGAGAAAGAAAGAAAGAAAGAAAGAAAGAAAGAACGAAAGAAAGTTAGAAAGAAAGTTAGAAAGAAAGAAAGAGAGAAATAAAGAAATAAAGAAGGAAAGAAAGAAAGACGGAAAGAAAATTAAAGAAAAGGAAGGAAAAGAAATTTTGAAGCAACATAAATGTACAAGACACAAAAAACAACTCGATCTGGGCGGTTGAACCTCAATCAGGCATCAAAAACAGGCGCCGTCTGCAGGTTGTGGTAGACCAAGTATGTTATGTTTCTGCCATTAGCTAGGAAGCACACTACAACTACTAAATTGTTCTTTATATGTTCTAATGTTTATATAGTTTCTGGTATTTTTACATTAAAGATAAACAATTATCATTTGTTGGCCATGTAATGAGAAGAGAACATTTGGAATATATTGTAACAACTGGGAAAATTGGGGGACGAAAAGAAAGAGGGAAACAAAGAGAAAAGATACAAGACAGGTTAAGAGAATGACTTGGCTGAAGGTCAACAACAGAAATGATGAAGAACTGTCGTGATTGAAAGTTGTGGAGAGACATGATCACCTACACCAGAAGGCCCGGTACTTGCTGATGATGATTATGAAAAGCAGCTTTCCAAAAAATGAGGAAGATATTATGCAAACCATTTTTGACAATAGAAACAAGAAAAAGAGTTCTTAAATGTTATGTAGAGTCAGTCTTAACATATGGATGTGAATCATGGACAATAGGACAACAGACAAGAAAATCGCTGTAGGCTGTATAAATGTGGTTTTACAGAAGAATGTTGAGAATACCATGGACAGCTAAGAAGAGTAATGAAAACATTTTGAAAGAGGCCAAAGCAAGAAAAGAGCTAGTTTCCAATATTAGGAAGAAACAATCAACATTTTTTGGCCATGTAATGAGAAGAGAACAGCTGGAATATATTGTAACAACTGGGAAAATTGAGGGACGAAGAGATAGAGGGAAGAAAAGAGAAAAGATACCAGACAGCTTAAGAGAATGGCTTGACAGAAGGTCAACAACAGAAGGATAAATAACTGTCTAGATCGAAAGTTGTGGAGAGACATGATCACATACGCCAGCAGGCTTGGTTACTTGATGACTATAATGATATCTACATTGAAATGTTTCAGTAAACTATGGACCGCAGCCATTTTGATATTTCAAATAATATTTTAGACGTTTCGTTTTCGAGGAGATTTAATTTAGATAACGCTAAACTTAGAACAAATGTACCGTTAGAAGCACTGTAGCCCTGAGTGTATGAAATGATTATTGACAATGAGTCTCTGAAACTACTAATCTCTCTCTCTCTCTCTGCGTTCAAGACTAAATCAGAGTAGGATTCCAGACTCTCTCATGAAGTCAGCTGTCTGTTTTAAGTGATTCGATTGCCCCATATAGTTTCTCTTCCAGGGAGGTGGGTGTGGACCACATTGCTCTTCTCAGGTCTGTGTACTGGGGGCAATCCTGTAGACCATGTTTTGTAGTCATATTGTCCAGTGTACAGTGGCATAGGCTGGTTGTACCTATTTTAAATTTGGTGAACATGTGGTTTCTAATTTTATTGTGGCCAGTGCTTAGGTGAAGTATAATGACTTGATCCCTCTTTGATAGTTGGTGGTATCCGCCCCTCTCGTTATGCTTGGGTGTTCTCGTTTCCATTTTTGGTACTGACCTTTGAGGATGGATTTGGCTTCACCATAACTGAGTGGATGGTTCTCTTGTGGTAATCTCCCTTCCTCTTTAGCTAATTTGTCTGCGCGTTCATTCTCGTGTATATTACAGTGTGATGGTATCCACTGAATGACCACTCTCTGGAAGTTATTGCATAGTTTATCCAGGGTTGTTCTCAAGTCATCTAGTTCATTGTTCTAGGGGCTTTTTAGAGTTTATAATACTGATAGTGCATCAGTCAGAATCACCAATTTATTGTGCATGTTATTTTGTGTTGAGTAGACAGGATTGCAACATCTCTGAGGGCCTCAGTTTCTGCTTTAAAGTTGTTTGAGAATTTTCCAGTAGCTATTGACTTGGTGATCTCGTCCTGGTTATTCAGCGTCAAGAACACACCTCCCCCTCCATTTCTGGTAGCATTTGTAGCAGAGCCATCTGTGTATATGTGGGACCAAGAGTCCTGTGGGTAGGTATCGTGTATGTGTTTTTCTGCTATGTGTTTTCTTTATGTGTCTGATTGTGTGCCTTTCTTCATGATCCCTGTTATATTTTCCTTAAGTTCTGGTATTTTATGTTTTCCATGAGGAGACATATCAGATACGCCCAAGGGTTTCAATATTGTTTGGGAAAGTACTGGGTCTCCAGTAGTTAGTTCATTGGCGATTGCAGCGAAGTTGCTCCTCTTTAATCGTACAATTCCGGAACGAGTTATTCTTTGGTGCATGGGGTGGCAAAGGAGCCTTCTATATTTCTCCGCTTGTTGCAAAACTTTAGTGACCCGTCTGTCATCTAAGGGTTGTAAGCCTGTTACTGTTTCTAGAGTCTTGATAGATGTAGATTTCATAGCACCAGCGATGATACGGGCAGCTTGGTTCTGTGTTCTGTTAATTTTGCTAAGGTGTGATTTGGAAGCCATAGCCCAGGCTGTGACTCCATACTCTAGAACTGGTCTGACTCTTCCTACGTATAGTCTTTTCAAAATATTGCTGTCTGCTCCCCAGTCCGTTCCTGCCAATTTCTTCATAATATTAGTTCGTTTTCTGGCTTTTTTTCTTGCTCTGTCTATCTGATTTTTCCAAGTCATTCTGCTATTCATGGTGACGCCAAGGTATGTTGGGTTTTGGTCAATAGAGAGTGTATGGTCTTTCATCTTCAAGTTTGCAGAGAGTATGTTTCTTGATAGGCTGAAAATTATATATGAAGTTTTTTTTTCGTTAATTGGTAAGAACCAGGTGTTCGTCCATTTTTCAAGTTCACCTAGGGCATCTTGCATACTGGAACCAGTCACTGACACACTTTCCTCGCGAGCCCATAACGCCAGATCATCTGCGTATATTACTGAGTGTATGGGGGGGGGGGGGATGGTCCATTGCTATGTCATTTATTAAAATTAAAAAGAGTGTTGGGGACAAGACTCCGCCTTGTGGGACACCTTGCTCGATAGAGACCTTCTTACTTAGTTGACCTTGAACTTGTACTCTGGCCGTTCTATCCTGAAGGTATTGAGAGACCCAATTGAATAAACGACCCTGGATGCCAAGTCTAAAAAGCTTGTTCTTTAAACCCTCACGCCAAACCCTATCAAAAGCCTTCTCCATGTCGACCCACACTGCCAGTGTGTGTTTCTTTTCTTGTAGAGCATCCTCTATTTCCTGTGCATTGTAGGTGACCAGGTCTTCAGTTGATCTGTGCTGACGGAAGCCACTTTGTTGTGGTACGATTTGTTGTTTTGTCTCCAAATGCCACATAAGTCTTCTGTTAACCAGCCTTTCCATGAGTTTACTCAGGCAGCTCAGTAGGCTAATTGGTCTGTAGCTACTTGGGTCTAGTGGGTCTTTTCCACGCTTGAGGATGGGCACCATAATAGCTTCTTTCCAGATTGCCGGCACATGACCTCTCTTCCAGCTAGCATTTATTATCCTTAGAAGCTGGCTTTTGGCTTTCTGTCCCAGATTTAGGAGCATTTCGTTGGTGATTCCATCTTTACCAGGGGAACTTTTGAGCTTCAATCCTTTGAGGGCAACATCTAATTCAGTTGATTATTCTACTGATGTTTTTGTCAGTCTCTATGATTTTAACAACTACTAATAAAGCGGCGCAATTTGATATTACTCTTAACAAAACCGGACAATTCTATTTAACTCTTAACAAAACCGGACAATTCTATTTAACTCTTAACAAAACCGGACAATTTTATTTAACTCTTAACAAAACCGGACAATTCTATTTAACTCTTAGCAAAACCGGACAATTAAATTTAACCCTTAACAAAACCAGATAATTCTATTTAACTCTTAACAAAACCGGTCAATTCTATTTAACTCCTAACGAAACGGGACAATTTTATGTAATTTGTAACAAAATGGGACAATTGTATATAATTTCTAAAAGAACGGGACAATTGTGTATGATTTCTTAAAGAATGGGACAATTGAACATAATTTCTAAAAGAACGGGACAATTTTATATGATTCCTAACAAAACGGGACATTTTTATGTAATTCCTAATAAACTGGGACAATTGTATAAGTAAGCAAAGTACTCTCGTCACGCCAGGTGGCGTATAGGGAATATGGTGTTAGTGACCACACATTTTACAGACCTTCAGCACATGATTTTTGGGGTAATGTGGTCGGTATTACGCCCGTGCCGCTTTACCTTCCCAGAAAAAAATCCGGTACCCATTTAAGGCTGGTTGAACCCGGAAGCCGTCGGTTGGGATCGAACCCTACCTCTTGTCCTCTGTAGTCCAGTTCACTAACCTCTGAGCTATCGCGGCTCCTATAATTGTATAAACTTCCTAACAAAATTGGACAATTTTATTTAATTCCTAAGAAAACGGGACATTTTTATATAATTCATAAGAAATTGGGACATTTTTATATAATTCATAAGAAACTGGGACATTTGTATAAATTTCCTAATAAAACGGGACAATTTCATACATTTCAGAAAAAAAAAACAACAGGACAATTATACATTCTTCTTCTACCTTTTTTTAGCTCCAGTGGAGCATAGGTCTTCAACAAACACTTTAAAAGTCGTTCTGTTTTTTGCCATTCTTTTATGATCATTCCATGTCTTCCTTATCATCTTCATCTCTGCTTCTATCTGTCTTCTCCAAGAATTCCTTGCTTCTCTTTCCTGGATGGCGGATTTACTTTTTCTCTCTTTGACTTGTCCATGTTTGTGAAGTTTTTTCCGCTTATTTTTTTTTTTTTACAGTATGGTATAGCCAGTCCCATGCCCAACCCTCCTTTCTCGCCTCTTACGAACATGCCTGGTAGGGTACAGCGCCGCTATTCTTTACTCCCCTTTCGGGGCCCGGTAGCGCACGGGCGACAATTATACATAATTCCTAATAAAAGGAGACAGTTATTTATAATTCACCCCCTTCCCCAACTGCTGTAATTTTTGTGGAAGTCTCTTTATGATTCACAGTGTAACGGTGGTACCTGATATCTCTTCTACTTGTCCCTGATAACTAGCTCTCGTGGGAAATCAGCAGCGAGGTCAGTTTGAGGCTTCATTATTGCCGAGTTCTTGTAATTAGACCTATGGAAGATAAAAAGGGGACATTTTAAAATAGAAGCGTTGCTATTTAGGCAAAATGTGTTCTTTTTTCATAATTAAGTGTAAGGACAAAACAGGAGGCAACAACAGAAGAGTAATTAATAATCTCATACTGTTTCTCTCCTAGACATGTGTATAGCCTATGACGGCTTTAGCGCTTGTGACGCCTATATATATATATGTATATATATATCATGTGTGTGTGTGTGTGTGTATGTGTGTCGTTTGTTCGTTTATGTTAGAATCTTTATCACTACACAACAGACGAATTTATCATCAGGTCGAAAATCCTTTGCAACGTTGCATTCACCACAGCCAGTGTGAAAGAACCTCTATCTCTAGCCAGACCTCCCACAGAACGTTGCATTCACTACAGCCCGTCTGAAAGAATCTCTGTCTCAAGCCAGATCCCCCTCAGATGGTTGCGTGCACCACAGCCCGTCTGAAAGAATCTCTATCTCTAGCCAGATCTCCTACAGAACGTTGCATTCACTACAGCCCGTCTGAAAGAATCTCTGTCTCAAGCCAGATCCCCCTCAGATGGTTGCGTGCACCACAGCCTGTCTGAAAGAATCTCTATCTCTAGCCAGACCTCCCACAGAATGTTGCTCTCACCACAGCTCGTCTGACAGAATCTCTGTCTCTAGCCAGACCTCCCACAGAATGTTGCTCTCACCACAGCCCGTCTGAAAGAATCCCTGACTCTAACCATTCCTCCCACAGAATGTTGCTCTCACCACAGCCCGTCTGAAAGAATCCCTGACTCTAACCATTCCTCCCACAGAATGTTGCTCTCACCACAGCCCGTCTGAAAGAATCCCTGACTCTAACCATTCCTCCCACAGAATGTTGCTCTCACCACAGCCCGTCTGAAAGAATCCCTGACTCTAACCATTCCTCCCACAGAATGTTGCTCTCACCACAGCCCGTCTGAAAGAATCCCTGACTCTAACCATTCCTCCCATTTCTTCTGATGTCATTTTCAATGTCTCCTTGACGTCTTGAAGCCACCTTCCTCCGATTCTGTCCTTGATGAGTCGGCCAGAAAACCATGCCTTTCTTCACTGTTGTTTTAATCCAGCTGTGTCTTTAACCTGGCCATAGTACTTTAATTTTCTCCGTAGAATGGTATTTATAAGCCATTTCTTTTTAATGTTTAAATCTTTGAGCATGTCTACTTGCGTTTTTTCAGTATCCAATGTGCTTAAGAATTTTATTTTGTATCATTTTATCTCAAATGAATCAACTTTCTTCCTTCCAGTTTGCGAAAGTGTCCATGATTCACAACCGTAAGTTGCTATAGAGAAGATACATACCTTCAGTAATTTTATTGCCTTGCTGGTATTGTGCCACATCTCCTTTATGTTGTTTTTTTTAAAATGATGTACTCCGATATACTCCCGCAGAGTCTCTAAAAAAAAACGTGGAGAATTAGGATTCTCCGTGGTACATATGTATTCATCATCATTATCATCATCATCATCATCATCATCATCATCATCATCATCATCATCATCATCATCATCATCATCATCATCATCATCATCATCATCATCTCATCATCATCATCATCATCATCATCATCATCATCATCATCATCATCATTGAGTGCCGTCTCCGCACCGAAGGTTGGCTACCATGGAGTGCCATTCCACTCTGTCTCTTGCTTTGATGGAGCAGATCGTCTTAGGTTGACTTGTCCATCTTTTGATGTTACTCGTCCATGGTAGTCTTGGTCTGCCTCTGCCTCTGCCTCGTTTACCTTGTATTTTCCCTTCTAATATTACTTTAATTAGGCTGTTGTGTCTTTTAACATACCCCAGAAATTACATTTGACTTGTTCTAATTATGTTTAGTAGTTCTCTTTTCATTTTAGTTGTTTTACAATTTCATCGTTTGTTTTCTTTTCTTTCCATCCAATTCTACCTATTCTTCTATATATCCACATGTCAAAATCTTCAATTTTCTATTCTGTTTTTTTTTGGTCTAATGTCCACGTTTCTGCACCGTACAGGAATATTGAGAAGATGTACAATTTTGCTATTCTTAGTTTTAGCCCTGGTATTATTTGTTTTGATGTTAGTATATTTATCATGACATTAAAATTACTTTTGCCATACTTTTTCTTTTGTTTATATCAGTTGTGTATTTTCCATCACTGGTTGTAGTGTATCCCAGGTAGTTGTAACTCTGAACTGTCTCCAGATGTATTCCTTCAACTGTGATATTTAATTGTAGGTCTTGAGACTTTTATTTGTTTATGATCATAGTTTTAATATTTTTGATATTTGTATCTAGTCCATATATTTTGCTTGTCATGTTTATTACATTAAGTAATTGTTGTAGATCTTTAGGATTTTCTGCCAGTCGTTCATACATTCACATGCGTATATATACTATATATTTCCTGTGTGTTACCGGGGCCTCATTATGAAGGAAGTAAAGAATAGTGACACTGTGACCTTCCAGGCATGTCGTAAGAGGCGACTAAGGAGGTTGATCGATGGCTTGACAAGCTGACATTGTAAAAAGTATTGTTATGGAAACAGCGTCATATATTTTAGAGCAGTGATCTCTGCAATATGTGCCACTTTGGCACGCAAGGTTTATGTTTTTGATATTGTGGTTCTGCCTTATTTTAGTCTTCGACTCGAAAGGACAATAGATAGATATACTATATATATATATATTAGTTTGGCATTTGGCATCATGACATAAGGTTGGTTGCAAAAAATCATGATAAGTCAGTAATTTGGACATATTAGACATGCTGAATGCTGCTTTGCTGAACAGCTTCTCTCGTGGCTGAATCTGCCAATATTGGACAGACAGATCCATCCGCAGAACGAACAAGATGTATTCGTGGTGCTTTGTCTCGTCTCCTTCCTCCTGCAACTTTTGACTTCTGAATTTGATATGAGCACTGTCTTGAATATTGCTGTGCCATTTTTTTATTTGTTGTTTTAGTTGTTGTTCTACGTGTGCTACGATCTGCAGCCTCATTTTCCCAATTTATTTCACTGAATTCCATCAAGGAAGCCCTGCAAACAATCCTTATATCTCAGCACGGGTCTGTCCTTTGATCTCTTTCCGTCCTTAAGTTCGCCATACAATATTTGTTTGGAAATTCGAATGTTTGCAAATCTTCTTACATGACCCAGCCACCTTAGTCTCCGACTCCTATATGGTGCTATGATGGATGGGAGTTTAGCTCGTTGTAAGACATTAGAGTTGGTTACCAGTTTCTTATCATTTGATGTTTACATTCTGTGGAGGGCAACGTACAATATACATATATATTTATATATATATAGAGAGAGAGAGAGGGAGAGAGAGAGAGAGAGACATAGTAAGAGGGAGAGAAACATAGAAAGAGTGAGAGACACATAGAAAGGAGAGAGAGATATAGAAAAAGAGAGAGACACATAGAAAGAGAGAGAGATATAGAAAAAGAGAGAGACACATAGAAAGAGAGAGAGACATAGAAAGAGAGAGAGACAGTTAGAAATAGAAAGAGAGAGAGAGACATAGAAAGAGAGAGAGACACATAGAAAGAGAGAGAGACACATAGGAAGAGAGAGAGACACATAGAAAGAGAGAGACACATAGAAAGAGAGAGAGACACATAGAAAGAGAGAGAGAAACATAGAAAGAGAGAGAGACACATAGAAAGAGAGAGACACATAGAAAGAAAGAGACACATAGAAAGAGAGAGAGACACATATAAAGAGAGAGACACATATAAAGAGAGAGAGACACATAGAAAGAGAGAGACACATAGAAAGAGAGAGTCCTCGAGTCACAAAGTTGTACAAATTATCCATATTTATTTATGGATATTCTAACTGATATTTCTCCTGTACACAAAATAACAATGAAAGACAAAAGAATAAATATGAGATATGTTATAAGGGTGACAAATGAAGCAAAGGTAGACAAGTTCACAGACGAAGTAGAGAAAAAAAGTAACATAACACAAACCTTAAAAGAAAGAAAGAAAGAACTAAAAATACATTAAAAGAAAAAAGAAAGAAAGAAATAAAAGGAGAAAATTAAACAATAAATAGAAAGAAATAAAAGAAAAGAAAATAAAAGAACTCCGTAAAGTAGCGGACACAAAAACCGTATATTATTTTCCTTTTAAAACAAATCCAGTTTTACAATTACTGCTTTCTACATTTTGAAATGTCCCTTACACGGGAAGAATTAATTTGTAAAAAGGAAACGATTTTCAAATTGGAGAATTCAATAGTCTTGTAAATTGGTTTTAAAACACAAGACTTTCTGACACATTTCTTATGTCTTGACCAAAATGTCTGAATCTTATTTATTAGATTCACTTCATATAGGAGATGACAAAGCCAAAATCTTAGTAACACTTCAGAAGATAAGATGATAATCACGAAGATACAGACCTTCATTAATGGATAAAGATACAGAATTCATTAATGGATAAAGATACAGACCTTCATTAATGGATAAATATACAGACCTTCATTAATGGATAAAGATACAGACCTTCACTAATGGATAAAGATACAGACCTTCATTAATGGATAAAGATACAGACCTTCATTAATGGATAAAGATACAGACCTTCATTAATGGATAAAGATACAGACCTTCATTAATGGATAAAGATACAGACCTTCATTAATGGATAAAGATACAGACCTTCATTAATGGATAAAGATACAGACCTTCATTAATGGATAAAGATACAGACCTTCATTAATGGATAAAGATACAGACCTTCATTAATGGATAAAGATACAGACCTTCATTAATGGATAAAGATACAGACCTTCATTAATGGATAAAGATACATACCTTCATTAATGGATAAAGATACAGACCTTCATTAATGGATAAAGATACAGACCTTCATTAATGGATAAAGATACAGACCTTCATTAATGGATAAAGATACAGACCTTCATTAATGGATAAAGATACAGACCTTCATTAATGGATAAAGATACAGACCTTCATTAATGGATAAAGATACAGACCTTCATTAATGGATAAAGATACAGAACTTCATTAATGGATAAAGATACAGAACTTCATTAATGGATACTTGTGAAGGATGGAAATGGGAGGGCAAAATCATTAACGTGAAATTATACAAAACAAACGATGAAATCTTAAAACAACTAAAAATAAAAAGAGAATTACCAAATACAATTCAAACAAGACAAATGACATTTTTGGGGCATATTAAAAGACACAACAGCCTACTAAAAGTAATCTTGGAGGGGAAATACAAGGTAAATGAGGCTGAGGTAGACAAAGAATAACGTGGACGAATAACATCAAAAGATGGGCAAGTCACCATATGATAAACCTGCACTATGAAAGCAAGAGACAGAGTGGAATGGCGCTCAATGGTAGCCAATCTTTGTTGCGGAGACGGCACTCGAAGATGATGATAATTATGTAAATGTACAAGATATCAACGGGGAAAGAGATACAACAAAGACGATGCCGCTGGATAGGACACGCTGCAAAAGCCAACTGAGATTATTACAGGCAGGCCGTTTTTAGAATACCCTGGGGAAGAGACAAAGAGGAAGACCAAAATATTCTAGGAGAAGACAGGTGGAATGAGAGATGAAGATGATGGGGAAGACATGGAATGATCTTAAAAGAATGGCAGAATGGCTTTGAAAGTGTTAGTTGAAGACCTTTGCTCCACACGGAGCTGAAAGTGTTTGTTGAAGACCCATGATCCACAGGGAGCTGAAAGTGTTAGTTCAAGACCTATGCTCCACAGGGAGCTGAAAGTGTTTGTTGAAGACCCAAGCTCCACAGGGAGCTGAAAGTGTTTGTTGAAGACCCATGATCCACAGGGAGCTGAAAATGTTTGTTGAAGACCTATGCTCCAAGGGAGCTGAAAGTGTTAGTTCAAGACCTTTGCTCCACACGGAGCTGAAAGTGTTTGTTGATGACCTATGCTCCACAGGGAGCTGAAAGTGTTTGTTGAAGACCCATGCTCCACAGGGAGCTGAAAGTTTTTTGAAGACCCATGCTCCACACGGAGCTGAAAGTGTTTGTTGAAGACCCACGCTCCACAGGGAGCTGAATGTGTTTGTTGAAGACCTATGCTCCACAGGTAGCTGAAAGTGTTTGTTGAAGACCTATGCTCCACAGGAAGCTGAAAGTGTTTCTTGAAGACCTTACAGCACAGGTAGCTGAAAGTGTTTGTTGGAAACCTATGCTCCACAGGGAGCTGAAAGTGTTTGTTGAAGACCTATGCTCCACAGGGAGCTGAAAGTGTTTCTTGAAGACCTATGCTCCACAGGGAGCTGAAAGTGTTTGTTGAAGAACTATGCTCCACAGGGAACTGAAAGTGTTTGTTGAAGACCTGTACAGCACAGGTAGCTGAAAGTGTTTGTTGAAGACCTATGCTCCACAGGGAGCTGAAAGCAAAGATAAAGGTAAAGTACGAAACATGAACAGGCGCCCTTAGCACGCGAGTTTCCACCCATGTATGCTTGGGCGCAAATCTCAGAACTTTTCTGCATAGTGTCGCTTCAAGAATCGAAAGTCACGCTGCGAGGCGACATTCCTCACCCTCCCAAGGTAATACCCTGGTACCCATTTCTGCCAACGGCTGGGTCGACCGTGGGGGTATTTTTTTCCCAACTACGAGTACAACTCACACTGCTCCCAGCGGGAATCGAACACGGGTTGTCCGAACGTCGGTAGTCCAGTTGGTGGTTTTCCCATCTAGGCTACCGATGCCTCCAAGCTGCTGAAAGTGTTTGTTGGAGACTTTTACTCCACAGGGAGCTGAAGGATTTTTGTTGAAATCCTATGATCCGTAGAGAGTTGAATGGATGAATGTAGAAGATTTCAGGACATAATCATGAAATTTAATTCAGGTACAGTTCAATCGGTTTAGAAGGTAATAGTTAACAATAGGGGGCGTCCAAAAATAATAGGGGGCGTCCAAAAATAATAGGGGGCGTCCAAAAATAATAGGGAGCGTTCAATAATAATAGGGATTGTCCAAAAATAATAGGGGGCGTCCAATAATAATAGGGATTGTCCAAAAATAATAGGGGGCGTCCAATAATAATAGGGATTGTCCAAAAATAATAGGGGGCGTCCAATAATAATAGGGATTGTCCAAAAATAATATGAGGCGTCCAAAAATAATAGGGGGCCTCCAATAATAATAGGGATTGTCCAAAAATAATAGGGATTGTTCAAAAATAATAGGCGGCGTTCATAATAATAGGGGGCGCCCAAAACTCTGATTTTTATAGGTGTGTAAACATGACATGAAGATTCTCAACACAAACCATGCAGCATGGGAAGAAATAGCTGCAGATCACAATCTTTGGAAACACCACTCTAAAACTCAAACTCAAACAAGAAGCAGACAGATTCATAGAAAAATAGAATACATCGCGAACGGAATTTTTAAAAATAACATTTCTTAGGGAGAACTGCAGAATCCATAGTCAAATATTACTGACTGTGTCAACTATGCTAGTAAACAATCGGGATAAATCTATTGGTGATAGGTCATTGTTTTAACTTGTATACCTATTTCAGACAGCGGCCTTCTTGTCCATTTCCTCACTGCCTTGTGAGTAGGCACGGGAGAGTTCAAAGGCTGCGAGAGTAAACTCAAACAGAAAATCCAGTGTGAGGGAGAATAAGGCAGTCGGTGGTATATTATCCATCTTCTGGCAACTCTGCAACTGAACTTCAGTTTCATACCTAAAAACCTCGTCCCTCCTTCGGAACTGAAAGGGCAGACAAGAGGGGGCTAGTAGGTTTGGACAAAAGCACTAAATCCTTCTTATTAGCACATTCATAGCAAAGAAGATGAATTCCAAGGATAACAAAAAGTTACAAATAAAGAATGTTTAAAACGAGCTGGAGAAAAATGAATATCATCAAAATAATAAGAAAGGTACAATCTATATTTTCGGGCATGCCATGCGAAAACACGGCATTGTTAATATTATAACATTGCAGAATGAATGGAAAAAAGAGCAGAGGAAAACTAAGAGAAAAAAATAAAAATATCAATCAGCTTAACCAAATGATATGAGAAAAGATCACCAACTGAAATTATAACATGTATGAAGGACCCAGTCATGTAGAGAGAGATAGAGAGATGATCGCCGTCGCAAACCGACATGTCACCTAATGATGATGATGGTGAATATGATGATAGTAATGTTGATGATGATGATATAATGAAAAAATGTGTGTGGTTCCAGGAACAGTCAATTCTAACTTTCACCGACCACCCAATTATTCTGTTCAGTTAATGCACACCAGTCATTGCAGTTGTGAGAACACCAGACCCAAGGGTCGACCACGAAAATGATTGATCGATGTAATATTAGAAGCACTGGGAAACATAACATCAGCAGAGGCGAACAGAAGAGCAAAAGAGCGTAAATTATATCTCCCCTCGACGCTGAAAGGCAAATGAGGAAGGAAAGGAGAAGAAGTCACTGCATTGGAAGGAAGCTTGAATGTTATGTGAACCACGGGCCGTCAGACGCTGGACACTGCGGGACCTCCTGAGGAGGGCTTCTAAACACCTTTGGACTAGTTCGGAGTGCAAAATGATGACCGCAAATAAGTCATCATCATCATCAAGTACCGGGCCTGCTGGCGTAGGTGATCATGTCTCTCCACAACTTTAATCTCGACAGTTATTTATCATTTCTGTTGTTGACCTTCTGCCAAGCCATTCTCTTAAGCTGTCTGGTACCTTTTCTCTTTGCTTCCCTCTAGCTCTTCGTCCCTCAATTTTTCCAGTTGTTACAATATATTCCAGCTGTTCTCTTCTCATTACACGGCCAACTATTGATAATTGTTTATTACGAATGTTGGGAATTAGCTATCTTTTTTGCTTTGGCCTCTTTCAGAACATTTTCATTACTCTTCTTAGCTGTCCATGGTATTCTCAACATTCTTTTGTAAAACCACATTTCTACAGCCTCCAGTGATATTCTTGTCTGTTGTCCTATTGTCCATGATTCACATCCATATGTTAAGACTGGCTCTACATAACATTTAAGAACTCGTTTTCCTGTTTCCATCTTCAAAAAAATGGAATGCACAGAATCTTCCTCATTTGTTTCAAGTTGCTTTTTTCCTGAGCTATTCTCATCTCACCTCCGTTGTACATCTACAATCTCACCTCCGTTGTACATCTACCATCTCACCTCCGTTGTACATCTACCATCTCACCTCCGTTGTACATCTACCATCTCACCTCCGTTGTACATCTACCATCTCACCTCCGTTGTACATCTACCATCTCACCTCCGTTGTACATCTACCATCTCACCTCCGTTGTACATCTACCATCTCACCTCCGTTGTACATCTACCATCTCACCTCCGTTGTACATCTACCATCTCACCTCCGTTGTACATCTACCATCTCACCTCCGTTGTACATCTACCATCTCACCTCCGTTGTACATCTACCATCTCACCTCCGTTGTACATCTACCATCTCACCTCCGTTGTACATCTACCATCTCACCTCCGTTGTACATCTACCATCTCACCTCTGTTGTACATCTACCATCTCACCTCCGTTGTACATCTACCATCTCACCTCCGTTGTACATCTACCATCTCACCTCCGTTGTACATCTACCATCTCACCTCCGTTGTACATCTACCATCTCACCTCCGTTGTACATCTACCATCTCACCTCCGTTGTACATCTACCATCTCACCTCCGTTGTACATCTACCATCTCACCTCCGTTGTACATCTACCATCTCACCTCCGTTGTACATCTACCATCTCACCTCCGTTGTACATCTACCATCTCACCTCCGTTGTACATCTACCATCTCACCTCCGTTGTACATCTACCATCTCACCTCCGTTGTACATCTACCATCTCACCTCCGTTGTACATCTACCATCTCACCTCCGTTGTACATCTACCATCTCACCTCCGTTGTACATCTACCATCTCACCTCCGTTGTACATCTACCATCTCACCTCTGTTGTACATATACCATCTCACCTCTGTTGTACATCTACCATCTCACCTCCGTTGTACATCTACCATCTCACCTCCGTTGTACATCTACTATCTCACCTCCGTTGTAAATCTACCATCTCACCTCCGTTGTACATCTACCATCTCACCTCTGTTGTACATCTACCATCTCACCTCCGTTGTACATCTACCATCTCACCTCCGTTGTATATCTACCATCTCACCTCCGTTGTACATCTACCATCTCACCTCTGTTGTACATCTACCATCTCACCTCTGGAATACTTGGTTACAACTGGTAAAATAAAAGGAAAGAGATCGCGGACGACAGAGAGAGAAGATACTGGATAACTTGGTGTCATGGCATGGAAAACAGTCAACAACAGAACTGATACGATGCACTATAGGTAAAAGATTTTGGAGGGACATTATCGCCTACGCCAACCGGTATGGTACATGATGATGACGAATTATACTTTAACCCTTCCTAACTCAAGCCTTTAACTCTTAGAACTCACCGCGATGGGAGAGAGACATAATATTGGAGATCTATAGACACAAACGTCGAAAAAGACAAATTACTAGACTTGATAATTATATAGACACGTCAAATATGTCAATATTTACACATCCTTGACGAGATGGCTTATCCTTCTTTTTCTAGAGATAATAAATACCCAAAGGTCATTCTGCGTGCAATGTCAACTTCACTTTCGATTTTTACTTTGAAGTGAAAGACATTTCCTGTTTCGTGTGTTGTTTCTGTTCAGTTTATTTTCAGACAATTATTACTCTATTAGTAGAGGGCTCGTTAGCATTCCAAATAGGGCTACCAGATCATAGACAAAGAGAAAGTTGACATTTTTTTGTTTGGAAAAAAGAGATTTTTTATCTGAACAAGTAGGATATTTTATCTGAACAAGTAGAACATTTTATCTGAAAAAGTAGAATATTTTATCTGAACAAGTAGAACATTTTATCTGAAAAAGTAGAATATTTTATCTGAACAAGTAGAACATTTTATCTGAAAAAGTAGAATATTTTATCTGAACAAGTAGAATATTTTATCTGAACAAGTAGAACAGTTTATCTGAACAAGAAGAATATTTTATCTGAACAGGTAGAATATTTTATCTGAACAAGTAGAATATTTTATCTGAACAAGTAGAATATTTTATCTGAACAAGTAGAATATTTTATCTGAAAAAGTAGAATATTTTATCTGAACAAGTAGAATATTTTATCTGAACAAGTAGAACATTTTATCTGAACAAGTGATGTAATGTGACGATTATTTTGAACACATGTTGTAGTCACACTCATCATAAAGACACTAATCTATTATCAGACTAATGACAAATCACGATTGTTTGTCACCAACATCTATACAATATAATGAGGTAAATGCCAGACCACACAAAAATTAATAGAGATAAGACCAACATTATGAGAATTAATACAGTTGGCAATAATCAAATAAAACTAGGAGAAATACCTCTATTAGACGTACAATCTTACATATATCTGGGCAATAATATAGATAAAGAGGGAGGAACAGAAAATGATACCAAAATAAGGATATCAAAAGCAAGAGGAGCTTTCATTGCACTGGGAAACATATGGAAGTTCAAAGAAATTAGGTTAAATGCAACAAGAACAATTTTCAACTCTAATGTTATGTCAGTCCTATTATATGGCTGTGAAACATGGAGAATAACAATATTGACAATCATGAAGATACAGACTTTCATTAATGGATGCTTTCGCAGAATAAAAGTATGGAAAAGGCAGGACAAAATCACTAACATAGAATTATGGAAATATACCAGTCAAATACCAGTGGATAAAGTTATACAACGAAGACGACGGCGCTGGATAGGACACACACTGCGGAAGCCACTGAGAGTATTACACAACAGGCCCTTTTTGAAATCCCCAGGGAAAAAGACAACGAGGAAGAAAAATAAATTCTTGGAGAAGACAGACAGAAGCAGAGATGAAGATGATGGGGAAGACATGGAAAGATCTTAAAAGAATGGCAAGAAACAGAACGACTTGGAAAGTGTTTGTTGAAGACCTTTGCTCCACAGGGAGCTGAAAAGTAAAAGAACCGTCTGTCATGTCGGCCGACCTGACCACTCAGGGAACAAACATCAAAAGCATGGCACTCCTTAGGGAAGGAGATACAACGAGCAAGGGATCTGGTAACACAGGTTCATGAAGTTAATGTTCAGTACAATGAAATATCTTTCTATCTGTGTACTGTCCTTTCAAACCAAAGGCTAGGTGCAGAACAGGCACTCAACGGGAGAAACAGAAGAACAACATAACTATAGAAGGCAGACAACTAAAACAAGTAGAGGAATTTAAATACCTAGGAAGTCTAGTGACAAGCGACAATTCACAAACAGCAGAGATAGAATCAAGATGCAACAAAGCTTGTCAAATCATTGGACAGCTATCAACACTATTGTCCAACAAGGAAATAACTCTAGGAGCAAAACGGATACTCTACAATACAATCTTCATCCCAACGTTGTGCTATCAATGCCAGTCCTGGACCTTTGATGTAAGAAAAATAAGAAAAATAACCTCCACTGTGATGAGATGTGTTAGACGAATGACAGGAAACAGTCTGAGAGATAAGATATGAAATGAAGAACTGAGAAAACAAAAGCTAGGAATAACCCCTGCCATAGAATATATAACGAACCAACAGATATCATGATTTGGCCAAGTGACAAGGCAGAAAGAACAAAACACAACACAACGAGCCTTCATAAACGTCGCGACAACACCATACCCAAAAGTCAACAACGAAAAAAATGGATTTACGCACTAGGAAATATAACCGCAGCAGAGGTGAACAGAAGAGCAAAAGACCGCGAAATATATCTCCCCTCGACGCTGGAAGGCAAATGAGGAAGAAAAGAGGAAGAACCGAATACGGCATATGGGGCAGGATTTCTTGACCAATTTGTGTCCGGTGATCTATATTATCAGGCATCAGAACTTACTCAGAACCTGCATTACATTTCGCCACACGACTCTTATGTGGGCTATTCGCTAAATCTCTGCGAGGAAGCTGATGCCTGTTGTTGTTGCCACTCGCCTCTGTGTTCTATTTAGTGCTTATTAACACTCAAATGAAATGATGTGTATTATGGCAGGGTTTCGCGAAGGACACTAACAATGGACATGAATGATAGTGTGGGGGCCTTCAGTGGCCACCGTGCACCGGAAGAATGGCGTATAGGGAATACGGTGTTAGTAACCATAAATTGTACAGACCTTCAGCACATGATTTTTGTGGTAATGTGGTCGATATTACACCCGTGCCGCCTTACTTTCCCAGAAAAAAAATCCGGTACCCATTAAAGGCTGGGTGAACCCGAAAGCCGTCGATTGGGATCGAACCCTACCCCTTGTCCTTTGTAGTCCAGTATTTAACCACTGAGCTATCGCAGCTCCCTCCGATGACCTGTACTCATTTACTAGTTAGCCGTCATCTATTTCTGGAATGCCAATATCTACTAATGGTATTTCAAATCAAGTATGTTGTTTGATATCTATCTGTCTATCTATTGTCCTTTCGAGCCGAAGACGGCACATAGGGCAGAACCACAATCTCAAAAACAGAAACCTTGCGTGCCAAAATGGCACATATTGCAGAGATCTTCTTCCTCTTCTTCTTCCTCTTCTTCTTCTTTTCTCTTTTCACTGATACCTAAAAGGTGTCGTGGTTTATATCATTTGTCGTTCTTGTGTTGCTCGAACTGTCTGAATTAGTGATTTTCCTTTGTTGTTACATGTCTCTGTCACTGCATCTATCCATCTTCTTCTGGGTCTTCCTCTTGGTCTTTTTCCATGCATTCTCGAGAAGAACGCCCTTGATGGTGATTGGTGAGAATTCATTCTGACCAGGTGGCCAAACCATTTAAGTTGTTGTTGTTCTATATATTCTTGCAGAGATCACTGCTTCTAAAATCTATGGCACTGTTTCCATAACAATACTTTTTACAATGACAGTTCGTCAAGCCAACGATCAACCTCCTTAATCGCCTCTTACGACATTGCCTGGAAGGTCACAGTGTCACTATTCGTTACCTCCCTCATAATGAAGCCCCGGTAACACACGGCTGATATTGTTTGATATTCCTCAATTAAAATGGTGTTTATTTACACCTTTAACCGAAGGCAAACAGCTAGTTTTTTAATTCATTTATTTTAAAATGTTTCTGTAGCAGAAATATATTCTGAAATAATTGTTATCATATTTCTTTCCAAAATAAAACTACAACTCAACAAAAAAGGAGTCAAGTGATATCATCAAACATTAAATTATACAGCAACAAAGGTCTTAAATAGACATGGAAAAGCTTCAAAAACTACAAAATAAAATATAATATAATAGAGAGATAGGGAGCTGCGATAGCTACAGTGTTTAGTGAACTGGACTACAAGGGACAAGAGGTAGGGTTCGATCCCAACCGACGACTTCCGGTTCACCCAGCCTTAAATGGGTACTGGATTTTTTCCTGGGAAAGTAAAGCGGCATGGGCGTAATACCGATCACATTACACCCCCCCCCCCAAATTAAAAAAAAAATCGTGTGCTGAAGGTCTGTAAAAATATGGTCACTAACACCATATTCCCTGTACGCCACTTAGCGTGACGGGTCACTAACACCATATTCCCTGTACGCCACTTGGTGTGACGGGTCACTAACACCATATTCCCTGTACGCCACTTGGCGTGACGGGTCACTAACACCATATTTCCTGTACGCCACTTGGCGTGACGGGTCACTAACACCATATTCCCTGTACGCCACTTGGTGTGACGGGGTCACTAACACCATATTCCCTGTACGCCTATTGGCGTGACGGGTCACTAACACCATATTTCCTGTACGCCTCTTGGCGTGACGGGTCACTAACACCATATTCCCTGTACGCCACTTGGCGTGACGGGTCACTAACACCATATTCCCTGTACGCCACTTGGCGTGACGGGTCACTAACACCATATTCCCTGTACGCCACTTGGCGTGACGGGTCACTAACACCATATTCCCTGTACGCCACTTGGCGTGACGGGTCACTAACACCATATTCCCTGTACGCCACTTGGCGTGACGGGGCTTTACTTTACTTATTTTTTTATAACATAGAAATTGAAACTTAAAAATAAGGAAAAATAATTATATAAAAATATTTAGATTTTCTCTGCTAATAAAAGGAAACACGTTATACAAAAACTCGCAGCAAGAGGGAATCTGATCATCATCAGAAGCCCCATCGTGTAATTGTTTCGGCCCTTTAGCTTCTTGACACTCTAAGGGAGGTGGGGCCTGCCTGGGTCATAACTCCCAGGCGTCGACCTCCTGCTGCATTGACTCTGAAGCTTACAATATATTCAGCAAAAAATAATTACACTTACTCTACGCGACACTTCTGGTCGGATGTATGGTCTCTACGTGCGTGGTATACTTACTTGTCTAGCTATAAGTTATTTAAAATATTATTATAGCGCAGAAAGGGCAATATACAAATCAATGTTTCTACCAACTCTGTGCTATCAGTGCCAGAATTGGACGCTGGACTCTAGAACAATAAGAAAGATAACGACCACCGAAATTAAATGTGTCAGTAGAATGACAGGAAACAGCTTAAGGGACAGAGTAAGAAACACTGACCTGAGGATGAAACTCGAAATTGAACCAGCCATCGAATACATAAAGAAACAACAGATAAATTGTTTCTGCCGCATAACAAGATAAAAGGAACTAACAATGACTCAATGAGGAAGAGGTATGTTTACAGCACTCGGGGAAAATGACAACTAATCAACAACATAAAAAAAAGAACACTATATGGTCCTAAGAAGAATAAATCGGAAATTTCCCTTTGTAATAATATTAATTTATTATTATTTGTCTCCAGTCTAAGCCTCTGGAAACTACTATTTGTGCTGTTTCATCCTAAATGTTTGCATGCAACGCAAGTATTCAGCCCTACACTATCCGGGAAATACTTGTCTTAATAGGAAACATAATATACACAATTTATTCTCGAGATGTGATAGCACCCCTATCCTATGGTCATGACAACACCGGCGTGACAGACATCGCCAATGATGGCTATTTTTTTAGGTAGCCGAGTTGGCAGTGTTCCCTAACGTTTTGCTTTTCGTAGCAAGGCGCAGTGCCAAGGAGTACGGGTTCGATTCTGCTGAGGACCATATATTGTTCTTTGTCTTTTTTCTGTTGTTGATTATTTCTAATTTTTCCCGAGTGATGTTAACATACCTCTTCCTCTGAATTAATTCGCTGATTATCGCCTTGGAATTTTCCCTCTATAATCATATTCATTTATTATTATTTGTCTCCTGCCTTGATATGACGTGATTTCGGCGAGGAGTGGACCAGAAACTGATTATAGGTGATAAAGATAGGTCGGGCTGGGAACTTCATTGTTTGAACTTTCGGTATTGCAAACGCCCAGTGTAGCTCAACTACGGTGGATCGTGTAATTTCATATCGCTTATCGTCCACGCCTCAGATATTCCAGCATTAAGCTGTCCATATGATGTTGACATAAGTGGGAGTCCGGAGTGGTCTGTTCCTTGTTGCAGTTTCCTCATATTCCAAGTCCGGCTTGTTGCAGTTTCCTCATATTCCAAGTCCGGCTTGTTGCTGTTTCCTCATATTCCAAGTCCGGCTTGTTGCAGTTTCCTCATATTCCAAGTCCGGCTTGTTGCAGTTTCCTCATATTCCAAGTCCGGCTTGTTGCAGTTTCCTCATATTCCAAGTCCGGCTTGTTGCAGTTTCCTCATATTCCAAGTCCGGCGTGTTGCAGTTTCCTCATATTCCAAGTCCGGCTTGTTGCAGGAGCTACTGAGTTAAGTGCTCTGTGCACACCGTGAGCTGTGTCTCATCCGTTTTGATCATGTTTCGGTATTCCAATTGTTTACGATAAGTGATGAAATCGTACGACAGGGAACAGTTTTCTGTGTTCGCTTTCTGCGTGGTTTTGCCTTGTATCTTTTAGCGTGTGCTGGGACTGCTGCGATGGGGACTACAGTTGTCTTTCTTTGTTTAGGAGATGAGATTCGGATGATTCCGCTGGCACGGGCGGTTGAGCAATTATGGATTTTAATTCGTTTGCAGTGATACCGGGGCCTTCCATAACCAAATAACAAACAAACAAACTTCCAGAGTGGTCGATGTGTAAATTAGTCGCATAACCGTCGATTTGATTGTTGATATGTCTCGGTTTTGCCAGAGTCCGCAAAATGTTCTTTCGGCTGATTTAGCAATAGCCTTCGTTGTTCTTGTTCGCACTCCTCCCTTAATTCCTAATCTCTTTAATAGATCGCAGAGGGATGTGGTCGGGACTCCTCTGGCACTAACTTCCACAGCAAACATTCTAACCTGGAACCCCTGCTGTCTTAGCTCGGTGGCGAGATCATTGTTGTTGGCTAGTTTAAATATATCCTGTTCCTCTATCCTGGATTCGAATGGCCCTGTCAGCTTTATTAAGATGACGTATCTGACGTGTAGAGTACAATGTCCGGACGCATTTTAGATCTCTTGATCCACTCTGGGTACTTCCCTCGCTCTGGGAAATCAACAGCCACCCCCCCCCCAGGTCTTTCGCTATGTCCAGGATAATTGAGTCGATTCAGTTGTTCTACTTGGGGCGTGCGGCCTTTCAAGCTCTAGAAAAATAGGTGTTTGTTGTAGCTGGTCGAAATTTTGTGTTGGCCTTCATCCGCGCCCCATCCACAATGGCAACCATTTCATGCAACACTTTGCTGTGTCGCCACATCCACAATGGCAACCATTTCATGCAACACTTTGCTGTATCGCCACATCCACAATTGCAACCATTTCATGCAGCACTTTGTTGTGTCGTCACATCCACAATGGCAACCATTTCATGCAGCACTTTGTTGTGTCGCCACATCCACAATGGCAACCATTTCATGCAGCACTTTGTTGTGCGTCACATCCACAATGGCAACCATTTCATGCAACACTGTTGTATCGCCACATCCACAATGGCAACCATTTCGTGCAACACTGTTGTGTCGCCACATCCACAATGGCAACCATTTCATGCAACACTTTGTTGTGTCGTCACATCCACAATGGCAACCATTTCATGCAGCACTTTGTTGTGCCGCCACATCCACAATGGCAACCATTTCGTGCAACACTTTGTTGTGTCGCCACATCCACAATGGCAACCATTTCATGCAACACTGTTGTGTCGCCACATCCACAATGGCAACCATTTCATGCAACACTTTGTTGTGTCGCCACATCCACAATGGCAACCATTTCGTGCAACACTTTGTTGTGTCGCCACATCCACAATGGCAACCATTTCGTGCAACACTTTGTTGTGTCGCCTTGTCTACCGCCCGTGACCTAGCGCTGTCTTGTCTGATGAAAGAACATACTCCATCGTCTGTCTTCAACTGCAAAGAAGACATGGATTGGCATCTATCTTTCCCGATTTCACAAAGTTGCAGACTTGCTAGTAGGTGGTACGTAAATCTGATTATGTAGCTGAGCTACAGCGGTGCTATATTGTTATTGAGTTATTGAGTTATTGAGTTATTGAGTTATTGAGTTATTGAGTTATTTGCGGGCCATCCTCATTGCAATCCGAACATTTTGTTCTGTGCTCCGAACATATAAGGTGTCATATGCTACATGCCAATCTTAACATTTATTTGTTTATTTCTTAGTATGAAAAGTAACCACTACCAAAAGTAAAGGTGTTAGGCGCATGGTAGGAAACCGTCTGAGAGATTAAATCAGAAATGAAGAACTGAGAAAAAGCTGGGAATGATCACTAACGTTGAATACATACAAAAACAACAAATAACATATTTTTTGCATCTTGATAAGAAAGAAATATCAAACCACAACAAAATAAGATTTAAACGATTTCTACGAGAACACGAGACCTCTTGTATACCATGAAATCAGTGGATTATAACTCTTTTCGTACGTTTTCGCGCACTGAACGTCATGCACATTTCAGCTGCGTACGTTGCGCCGCACAGTGCTGCACTCTCAACTTGATTAGTGTAAACCGTCATCAAACCATATTCTATTTACATGTCTTGTATCATCTTGGTATTGGTGAAATCTAATTCTTTGTCCAATTATCTACAAATTCATTATATGATATTGTAGGTATTAGAGAAATAGAATACCCTTTCGAAATCACATTTAAGAAAGATATGTGAGATGCGATGCTTGAAAAAAGTAACAAACAACACAAGAAGAGATAGAATACCAAATGAAACCATAAGAAAAATGGTAGGAATAAAACCCTGACAAGAATATATAGAACTACAACAACTTAAATGTTTGGGCCACCTGGTCAGAATGAATTCTCACAAATCACTATCAAGGGCGTTCTTCTAAAAAATGCATGGAAAAAGACCCAATGGAAGACCCAGAAGAAGACGGATAGATACAGTGATAGAGACATGTAACAACAAAGGGAAATCACTAATTCAGACAGTTCGAGCAGCTCAAGAACGACAAATGATATAAACCACGACACCTTTTAGGTATCAGTGAGAAAGAGAAAAGTAGAAGATGGATAGATGCAGTGACAGAGACATGTAACAACAAAGGAAAATCACTAATTCAGACAGTTCGAGCAGCTCAAGTACTACAAATGATATAAACCACGACACCTTTTAGGTATCAGTGAGAAAGAGAAAAGAAGAAGATGGATAGATGCAGTGACAGAGACATGTAACAACAAAGGAAAATCACTAATTCAGACAGTTCGAGCAGCTCAAGTACTACAAATGATATAAACCACGACACCTTTTAGGTATCAGTGAGAAAGAGAAAAGAAGAAGATGGATAGATGCAGTGACAGAGACATGTAACAACAAAGGAAAATCACTAATTCAGACAGTTCGAGCAGCTCAAGAACGACAAATGATATAAACCACGACACCTTTTAGGTTATCAGTGAGAAAGAGAAAAGAAGAAGATGGATAGATGCAGTGACAGAGACATGTAACAACAAAGGAAAATCACTAATTCAGACAGTTCGAGCAGCTCAAGAACGACAAATGATATAAACCACGACACCTTTTAGGTATCAGTGAGAACGAGAAAAGAAAGAAGAAAGATATAAACATGTAGATTGATGCACAAAAGCATGACAAATTTTGCCTCTGAAATAACTTCCATTCCATTGATGAAAACCTTCAGTACTGAAAAAAAAGTTAAAGAATATTCAAAACATAATGAAATATAATAAAATGAGAAGCAGACAGAAGAGCAAACAAAAGGAAATCAAATCTCCCATCGACGCTGAAAGACAGATAAAGAAGGAATGAAGATTTGCTAATTTTGTCTTCACATGAAATGTAAAATCACCGCAGTCACGATACGTAAAGCAGGTAAGTTGTGAAGTCGTGAGCTGAAAGACAAAAAAGTAGACCAGTAATGGAAGACATGCTCGGAGCGTTTAATAGGAATAGACAAATGTCATAAAACATTAAGCTCAGAGGCGTAACAAAATAACGACTGGAAAAACAAAAAAAAACACAAGCTCAAAGACAATGTTATTTAATAATCATCATCAGATGAGATTAGTGTGAACTGTCATCAAACCATATTCTATTTACATGTATTGTATCATCTTGGTATTGGTCAAATTTAATTCTTTGTACATATATATATGGCCCTTTTCGTCTTGTCAGACGGTCTAGTGGAGGCTATTGCGTATTTTTTTGAGGTATTGTTTTTGCCGAACAGCTTCTCTCGTGGCTTCTTTGTCCAATTATCTAACAATTCATATATGATATGTTAGGTATTCATCATCATCAAGTACCATGCCTGCTGGCGTAGGTGATCATGTCTCTCCACAACTTTCGATCTCGACAGTTATTTATCATTTCTGTTGCTGACCTTTTGCCAAGACATTCTCTTAAGCTGTCTGGTATCTTTTCCCTTCGCTTCCCTCTATCTCTTCGTCCATCAATTTTTACAGTTGTCACAATATATTCCAATTGTTCTCTTCTCATTACATGGCCAAAAAATGATGATTGTTTATTCCTAATATTGGAAATTAGCTCTCTTTTTACATTTGTCTCTTTCATAACATTTTCATTACTCTTTGTTAACTGTCTCTACATACTATTTAATAACTATTTTTCTTGTTTTTATTATAAAAAATGGAATGTACAGTATCTTCCTCATTTTTTTTTTGTGAAAGCTGCTTTTGCTTGAGCCATTCTGCATCTCACCCTTGTTATACATCTGTCATCTCACATCTGTTGTACATCTATCAACTCACCTCCGTTATAAATCTACCACCTCACCTCTGTTGTACATCTACCACCTCACCTCTGTTGTACATCTACCATCTCACCTCTGTTGCACATCTACCACCTCACCTCTGTTGTACATCTACCACCATATATAGGTGAGGTATGCCTGTATACCTCACCTATATATGGTAGATGCATATCTTGCAATATTAGAACCCTATCTCTTGTCCTTTGTAATCTAGTTCACTAATATCTGTGCTATCGTGGCTCAAAAGGCGATCATGTCCTTCCACTATTTTCTACCCACAATGCATCATCGTATAAATTCTACTTATGACTGTTTTCTGTACAATAACATCAATCTATTGTGCATCTCTTATCTCTGTCGTCCGCGATCTCTTTTTTCCTGTATTTTGTCAGCTGTAACCAAGTTTCCAACTTTCCTATTCTCGTGATGTGCCGAAAAAAGTGTCCAAAAAATGTCGAAAAAATGTCTTTCTGATGTTTCTTCTCAATTTTTGGGGCATGTTAAAAGACACAACAGCCTACTAAAAGTAATATTGGAAGGAAACATACAAGGTAAAAGAGGCAAAGGCAGACCAAGACTAACATGGACGAGTAACATGAAAAGATGGTCAAGTCAATCTTTGACAGCCTGCACCATCAAAGCAAGAAACAGAGTAGAATGGCGATCCATGGCTGCCAACCTTCGTTGCGGAGAAGGCACACGATGATGATGATGATGATGTTTCTTAGCAGCTCCCATTTATCTTTGAGAATGTCCTTTTTAGTCGTTTAGCTGTCCGAGAAAATCATCGTCTTGTTATTTGTTTGTCTATTGTCATTGTCCATGATTCACTTCCATAGGTCAGATTTGGATCTAAATGGCACCGATGAACTTCCTTGTCAACTCCATTGGCATAAACTTGTTGCGTAAGATATTTTTCATTTTCTGAAATGTTCTTTTTGTCATGAGCTCTTCATCTTCTACCTTTTTAGCTCCCACTGGAGCATAGGTCTTCAACAAACACTTTCCAAGTCATTCTGTTTTTTGCCATTCTTTTAAGATCATTCCATGTCTTCCTCATCATCTTCATCTCTGTTTCTGTCTGTCTTCTCCAAGAATTTATTTTTCTTCCTCTTTGTCTTTTTCCCTGGGGATTTAAAAAAGGGCCTGTTGTATAATACTCTCAGTGGCTTCCGCAGTGTGTGTCCTATCCAGCGCCATCGTCTTCGCTGTATCTTTTTATCCACTGGTATTTTTTTGCTCTTTTTGCCATGAGCTATTCACCTTTTATTTATGGGATGCCAATTCCACATGATCATATTATTGTAAGCAATTATTTACATTTTCTCCGATCCTAAATGATAGCAAGATATCCCAGCTTTTCTAGTAAAACAAAACCAAACAAAATCCAAACGTTTCGATCACAAGAACGTCAAATAAATTAGAAGAAAACAAAACAAAATATAAATTATAAGTCGGAAGAAATATTTTAAAATATCATAAAAAGTTTCAACAACATCACTCTGGAAGTGCGTACACAAGTACGGGTGACCAACGAAGGCCTGTTTACACTCGCGACCACTAAAAGGCCATTGGCCCTTTAAAGTAGAAAAGCGTAGCCTAAAATCGGTGACAAATAAAAATAAATGAAATTATTATACAGGGAAACTTCCGATGCGATAATTCAGGGAATCATACGAGGAAGAGGTATGTACTACAGCACTCAGAAAAAATGACAAATAAACAACAACAGAAAAAAAAAACAAAGAACAATATATGGTTCGATGCAGGATCGAACCCGTACTCCACGGCACTGCGCCTTGCCACGAGGAGCCGAACGCTAGGGAACACTGCCACTCAGCTAATTAAAAAATTAGCTATAGTGGACGATGTATTTCACGCAGGTGTTCTCATGACTATAGCATAAGGTTACGATCACAGCTCGGGAATAAATTGTATTTCTGTACTTTCCTATTAAGGCAAGTATCTCCCAGTAGGGCTGAATACTTGTGTTGCAGACAAACATTTATTGGACGATACTACACGAATAGTAGTTTCCAGTGGTTTTCATACTGGAGAAAAAATAATAATAAATAAATATTATTATAGAGGTAAACTTCCGAGGCGATAATTCAGGGAATCATAGGAGAAAGAGGTATGTATTACAGTATTCAGAAAAAATGACAAATAAACAGAAATACAATTTATTTCCGAGCTGTGATCGTAACCCTATGCTATAGTCATGAGAACACCTGAGTGAAAGACATTGTCCACTATTGCTAATTTTTTGGTTAGCTCTGTGGCAGAGTTCCCTAGCGGTCGGCTTCTCGTGGCAAGCGCGCAGTGCCAGGGAATACGGGTTCAATCCTGCTTCGGATCATATATTGTTCTTTGTTTTTTTTCTGTTGTTGTTTAAATGTCATTTTTTTTTTGAGCGCTGTAATACATCCCTCTTCTTCCTATGACTCCCTAGTCTAAAATCTACAGTCTGAATACAAATGTTGAGCAAATCGACCTACCAGCGCCGTGTCTGGACGAAAGACGCAGACATTGCTAGTTTTCTATTGCGTAAACTAGCGACACAGCGCCCAAACGACTACTTAACGAACGAAAGCTAAGTCGAAAAACCAGAAAAAGCAACCAGCTGTCTCAGCAAAGAAAGATAATAAATCATTGAACGTATCGAGAAGGAGAGATTGTAAATAGTTCTGGGCTAAGTAAGCAATAACGCCATTCTAATGATGAGAAACATGTTTAAACTGATGTCGATAACATCTAGTCTTCCCTGGCCTCAAACCAAATCCTATATCGGGGTATCTGGCGGTAATAAAGAGCCATAATAGCTTTTGCTAATGCAAATGTGGGGAGACTCATTTTGTGCATAGAAACATTATATATATATATATATATATATATATATATGTATATATATATATATATATATATATATATACATATATATAATTTAAAGATTGAAAGGAACTGTCTTATAAACACAATTCTATAGAGGAAATTTAAAAAGCAGAATAGCTCAGGCCAAAATGGCATTTAAGAAAATGAAAAAAATGTCTTATGCAACAAATCTATGTCAATAAAAATGAGAAAGAGAGTTCATTGGTGCTATATAGAACCAATTCTGACCTATGGAAGCGAATCATGGACAGTAGACAAACAAATGAAAAGACGATTAGAGGCCACAGAGATGGGATTTCTCAGAAGAATGTTGAAAGTTCCCTGGACAGATAAAAAGATCAATGAGGAAGTTCTCAAAGAGGCCAACACAAAAAGGGAACTCTTAAAAAACATCAGAAAGAAGCAATCAACATTTATCGGGCACATCATGAGAAGAGGAAAGTTGGAATACTTGGTTACAACTGGAAAAATAAAATGAAAGAGAGATTGTGGACAACAAAGAGAGAAAATACTGGATAGCTTGGTGTCATGGCATGGAAAACAGTCAACAACAGAACTGAAACGATGCACTGTAGATAGAAGATTGTGGAGGGACATGATCGCCTACGCCAACCGGCATGGTACATGATGATGATGATGATAGAGGAAATTAAAATGTTATGGCCACGTAAGATGACACAGCGGCCTGGAAAAACCGATAATGGAAAGTTTGGTTCCTGAGGTGCAGACCAAGAAGAAGATGGCTTCAAGATATGAAGACCTTGAACATGACAACAGAAGAAGTGGGAGATCTGGCTAGAGACAGCGATTCTTTCAATGCGCTGTGGTGAATGCAACGTTCTGTGGGAGATCTGGCTAGAGACAGAGATTCTTTCAGACAGGCTGTGGTGAATGCAACGTTCTGTGGGAGATCTGGCTAGAGACATAGATTCTTTCAGACGGGCTGTGGTAAATGCAACTTTCTGTGAGTGATCTGTTTAGAGACAAAGATTCTTTCCTGCGGGATGTGGTAAATGCAACGTTCTGGAAAGGACATCGGACCTGATGATGATTATATATATATTAGCCTCCGTCATAGTTGACTATGGATTTTTCAGTGCCCCTATAAATGTTATTTGTTCTTTCCTTTCTCCGTGTATATTATCTTTTTGTATGAATCTGTCTGCTTTTTGTTTGAGTTGGAGCTTTAGAGTGTGTTTCCAAAGATTGCAGTCCGGAGCTTTACCTTCCTAGACTGCAGGGATTATCTTCAGAGTCTTCACGTCGCCTCTACACGCGTCTAAAAATGAAAGTTTTGGGCGCTCCCTAGCCCACTTGCCATCTTCCAGTTGTTATATATATGTATCCATTGTTCTTTCGGGCCAAATACAGCACATAGGGCGGAACCACAATCTCAAAAAAAAAAAACAGAAAACTTGAGTACCAAAATGGCACATATCGCAGAGATCACTGCTTCTAAAATCTATAGCCGTGTTTCCATAACAATACTTTTTACAATGACAGCTTGTCAAACCATCGATCAACCTCGTTAGTCGCATATTTTTCTTCTTCTACATTTCAGCTCCCTGTGGAGCAAAGGTCTTCAACAACCCTTTGAAAGCCAATCTGTTTTTTGTCATCCTTTTACCATCATTTCATGTCTTCTCCATCATCTTCATCTCTGCTTCCATCTGTCTTCTCCAATAATTCCTTCTTCCTCCACTTTGTCCTTTTCCCAGGGGATTCCAAAAAAAAACCTGTTGTGTAATATTAGTCGCATATATATATATATGAACAAATTATGCAAAGTATAATTGATAGCTGAATGCATTCCATATCTCCGACGTATTCTTGATATTACCTGGAAGACCAAAGTGAGAAACGTGGAGGTCCTCACTCGCCACAGGCCTCTCGAACATCTACACGCTCCTCAAACAACTTAGGTTCCGCTCACACCGTATGTAACACGGCCTCATACCAAACGATCAACTTTATAGATAACTAGATGATGGTAAACCAGCTCGAGGGCGTCCAAAACTGATGGAGACTTTGCTTCCGGCGACGATGGTTACATCGACCCGGAAGTTGATTCATTATAAACATCTCACCTTTGCTCAGCACACTGACCCCTGTGTGAACTCCTCTGGTTCTGTGTGCATTTGCGCATATTTCTGCACATTCACGACAGCCACACTTTTGTTACCATTTCCTTTTCATACACATAGGATAGACATTTTTCTTTAACATATTTCGAATATTTTTGTTTTGAATGTTTCGTTTTTAGTTTTGTGTGTGTGTTTTTCTTGCTTGTTCCTGCTGAAAGCCTATTGGGCCGAAACGTCGTTTAGTCTGTGTCGTCCACTTATCACGTAAAGCTTCTAACATACAATTTTTTGTATTTTTTAATTTTTCCTCATATTCAGCTTTACTGCAGCCTCGCATTTTTATGCATTCATTTGCATTTCTTTGCCTTAACACCTCACCTTTGCTCAACAGGAAACACGTAAAAATCGAACAGTGTGAACTATCAGGATGAAGACCTTTTTCTCATTACTGGAACGGGACTGTAGCAGATGTTAGAATAGTCTGGCCAAGCGAGCAGGGATCGAAGAGGGAAGACAACCCGGTACTCAACAATGTCGTGCTGAAGTCGGATGTTTTGGGCCGAAAGGCGCAAATATAACAGTTATACTGCAAACCACAACACAACGCAGACACGTCCACTTAACATCCTTTTAAGGGCGGATGACGAAGAGGAATTCTACAGTCTACGAATACTCTAGAATACTTTAGTCATCGGACGAACGTAAGCAAGAATACCCCACTAGCAGCGAAGATAATCTTTTCTATTTTTTTTCCTGGTTTCGATTAACCTCGTCTATTTGGTTCCGACTAGCATATCGTGAATGGTGTGTTTGTTTGTAGGCTCAACATCATCGAGATGGAGAATCGTCTTCTTCAGCTTTGGTTCGCTGGTTCCTTCGCTAATAATCCAAGAGCGCTGTGCTACGGAGTTTCTGCACGCGGATCGGTGCTCCCCGTCGAATTTTCCCGAAATTTTGTCAACAAAAACCGACACACATCGTGGACCCGAGTCTGTGCTACGAAATTTGTGCACGCTGATCAGTGCTATCCTCGGATTTTCCCGAAAAATTGTAAATGGAGGGGGGCAGTATCGGAGCGCCCATGGATTCGTCCGGTAAGCAATGATAATGATACTATATTGTTTATAACAACAAAACTACCAACAAAATAAACGACAATTTGGGCGTACTAAAGAATATATCGCAAAAAAAAAAAAAAACAGAGAAGTGGCACACAAGACAATGTGGTAAATGTGTTCCTCCAACTCTAGCAACGGAGCTAATTAATCGAAGGGCACGCGTGTTCTCTGAAAACGTCATATTTTGGCCATTACGCATCCCGGAAGTCTATATGCGGCACAGACCTTCCGGGCAAACATGGCCGACCGGAAATACGTATGTATTATCAAACTTGATGCCCGGCAGTTGCTCTTCTAGGTTACGCTGACATAAGCTCTTCCATCAGCTTAAAAGACATGTCCCATTCATATTTTCATTCTGGATTCCTGTTGCCGACATTAAAGGGACAAACCTT
The DNA here is from genome assembly GCA_032433765.1 of Megaustenia siamemsis. Lineage (NCBI taxonomy): Eukaryota > Metazoa > Mollusca > Gastropoda > Stylommatophora > Ariophantidae > Megaustenia > Megaustenia siamemsis. The sequence continues at coordinate 20,857,168 of JAVIAB010000049.1, forward strand.
CATTGATTTCGGGAAAACCCGAAAGCGGGGAAAAACAATCTCTAAATTTGTGGCTATTCATTTTGAAACGAAAGTTTAGCAAGAGCTGAAACTGTAATTAAGCTCTCCTTAGCCAAAGTTAATACGATGTGAAAGAGAGATTATTCCCCTTGCAAAATATCGGCTAAGATTTTCTGGCTAAAAATCATTACTGGTACAAATTTTAAAATATTGATTCAAGCTGGGATATCAATGTTTCAATTATTAAGGATTTTTTTTAGCGAGAAGGATAATTGATACTTTACAGTTTAGCGAGTTGAGTGTGAAATTGTACCTTGGAGATGTGAAGAGTGATCGATGAAGCACCATATTGTGGTTTGCAGTAAAAGTAGTAGTTATTGCCGTTGATATCGATTTAGCGTCCTGTTAGTTGACGTCCTTCGGCCCAATGCCATAAAATGATATCTGCAGGTATTTCTGAGTTCCCTTGTAGTTCTGTATAAGGTGTTCCAGTTATCAGGTCTTTGAGGAAGTAGAGTTGTTTTGATGTCAGTGAGCTTTGGACAGTTAAAAAGGTGATGTTCTGTTTCATGTTGGTGTTCACAGAGTGGACATCCTGGAGTTTGATCTAGTTGCATTCTAATGATGAGATGTTTAATTTGTTATAATAATAGTAGTAGTAGTAGTAGTAGTAGTAGTAGTAGTAGCAGCAGCAGCAGCAGCAGCAGTAGTAGTAGTAGTAGTAGTAGTAGTAGTAGTAGTAGTAGTAGTAGTAATATAGGTAGTATGATGGCAGAAGTATATAAACCTTCCGAACTGAAAAGGTTAAACAGACAGACCGATAGTACACGAAGGCAGACATACACCCATACAAATCAGACTGATTGAGTTATTTGCGGGTCATCATCATTGCACTCCGAACATGTCCATAGGTGCTCTGATCCCCTCCTCAGCAAGTCTCGCAGTGTCCAGCGACTGACGACTCCAGTTATGTCTTGGTTGATGTGTCTTCTTATACGCCCATTAAGTTTCTCGTTAAAACACGAAACACATCTTATGCAACAAATCTATGTCAATAGAAGTGAGAAAGAGAGTTCATTGGTGCTATATAGAACCAATTCTGACATATGGAAGCGAATCATGGACAAACAAATGAAAAGACGACTATAGGCCACAGAGATGGAATTTCTCAGAAGAATGTTGAAAGTTCCCTGGACAGCTAAAAAGACCAATGAGGAAATTCTCAAAGAGGCCAACACAAAAAGGGGGCTCCTAAAAACATCAGAAAGAAATAATCAACATTTTCCGGACGCATCATGAGAAGAGGAAAGTTGGAATTCGTGGTTACAACTGGCAAAATAAAAGGAAAGAGAGATCGCGGACGACAAAGAGAGAAAATACTGGATAGCTTGGTGTCATGGCATGGAAAACAGTCAACAACAGAACTGATACGATGTACTGTAGATAGAAGATTGCGGAAGGACATGATCGCCTACGCCAACCGGTATTGCACATGATGGTGATGATGACGTTTCTCGTTTCTGGCTGTGCCCATCTCAACTCCCATCTCTTTAATCCTAAAGAGTGACGTGGACTCATGGTTGTAGAAGTCAGACTTGATAAACAAAGCAAACCAGTGGGATCACTTAGACAGATACTCAAGTAGAACAGATCGAGTAGACATAGTGACCAGACAGAGAACCCAAACAAATAAGATATAACAAACAGGCCGCTAGATGAAATTGCCATACTTATAAACAAAGATAGATCGATGAGTAAATAAACCGGAAAACGAAGATATAAATAGACAATTAAATAGGTTTTTGAATGTAGATATCGATACAGTAAATTATTTCTTTACTTCTTTCCTTCAACTTTACTTCTTTCCTTCCACCTTTATTTCTTCTCTTTACCTTTACTTCTTTCCTTCCCCTTTATTTCTTTCATTTACCTTTACTTCTTTCCTTCCCCTTTACTTCTATCCTTCCCCTTTATTTCTTTCATTTACCTTTACTTCTTTCCTTCCCCTTTACTTCTTTCCTTCGCCTTTATTTCTTTCCTTCGCCTTTATTTCTTTCCTTCCCCTTTACTTCTTTCCTTTCCCTTTATTTCTTTCCTTCCCCTTTACTTCTTTCCTTCCCCTTTACTTCTTTCCTTCCCCTTTATTTCTTTCCTTCCCCTTTACTTCTTTCCTTTCCCTTTACTTCTTTCATTACCCTTTACTTCTTTCCTTCCCCTTTACTTCTTTCATTCCCCTTTACTTCTTTGTCTTTCAGCGTCGAGTGGGAGTTATATATTACTGTCTTTGTCTATTCTGTTGCGTTTCTCGCTTTGTATTTCCTAGCGTTTCTAATATTCCGTCCATCCATCTTTTAATGGTCGGCCGTTGGATCTGGTGTTCTTGTAACGTTTAATGAAGGCAAGTTGTGTTGTGTTTTTGGTCATCACATCAGGAATGCATTTAGCCTTTTCTCCTGCATTAATTAAGATGTCCATGGTTCGCTACCATAAAGAAAGATACAAATGATGCTGGCGGTGTAAACTGTGTCTTTGCTTCAGTTAAAAGTTTGGTGTTTAGCCAAACAAGCCTAGAAAGACGGGCGAAGGTAGTAGCAGCTGCGGGAGTCAATTTCTGTGTCTAAACATAGTTTGTCGTTGATGAGAAAAGTATATATATGAGATATGGCACATGTTGATACTGATTTTTCTATATTCATATTGTACGTTTATGCCATTTGAAATTGAAATATTTTTTTGTTTATTATATTTTACATAATTATATATTGCCGGTAATCAGGTTCTGGTATTTTAACATTTTTGTATGTAAAAACTTGATAAATATTTATAATTTACTAGTATTGATTACATTCTTGTTTACATGTATTTTAACGTTATCTTCTACACATATAAATGGTAAATTTAACAATAATATTTGTAGTAAGTAAGTAAAGTAACCCCGTCACGCCAAATGGCGTATAGGGAATATGGTGTTAGTGACCCTATATTTTACAGACCTTCAGCACATGATTTTTGGGGTCATGTGGTCGGTATTACGCCCGTGCCGCTTTACGTTCCCAGAAAAAAAACCCACTACCCATTTAAGGCTGGGTGAACCCGGCAGCCGTCGGTTGGGATCGAACCCTACCGCTTGTCCTTTGTAGTCCAGTTCACTAAACACTGAGCTGTCGCGGCTCTCAATGTTTGTAGTTTTTCCATTATATTGCTTTAGAAGCATGATAATCATCTTTGTATATCATGCTGTCAGGCACAATTTTTGATGTAAAAATGTCTGTCGATTTGCTCTACAGTTCAGAATCATTGCTCAATTATATTAATGTGATCCTATTCCAAGTCGGACTTGCTGGCAGGAGCTACTGAGTTAAGTACTCTGTGCACACCGTGAGCTGTGTGTTTCATCCGTTTTAATCGTGTTTTGATATTCCAATTGTTTACGATGAATGATGATATCGTATGACAGGGAAACAGTTGGCTGTGTTCACTTTCTGTGCGGTTTCGCCTTATGTCTTTTGGCGTGTGCTGACACTGCTATGATGGGAACTACAGCTACCTATCTTTGTTTGGGAGATGAGATAGTAATTCTAATGATTCCACTGGAATCAATCATGCATTTTAATTCGTTTTGCAGTGATACCGGGGCCTTCCATAACCATAAACAACCATATATGAGGTAGATATTGACAAACATAAAAAAATGGAAGTAGAGAAAATTAAACAAATGCATGAAGAGAAATCATGATCATCAATTATCGGGCCTGCTGGCGTAGGTGATCATGTCTCTCCACAACTTTCGATCTCGGTAGCTATTTATCATTTCTGTTGTTGACCTTCTGCCAAGCCTTTCTCTTAAGCTGTCTGGTATCTTTTCTCTTTGCTTCCCTCTATCTCTTCGTCCCTCAGTTTTTCCAGTTGTTACAATATATTCCAGTTGTTATCTTCTCATTACATGGCCAAAAAATGATGATTGTTTCTCCCTAATATTGGAAATTAGCTCTCTTTTTGCTTTGACCTCTCTCAGAACATCTTCATTACTCTTCTTAGCTGTCCGTGGTATTCTCAACATACCTCTGTCTCTCCATCATTCTCTCCCTTTATCTATCTATGTTTCTTTCTTTATTTCTCTCTTCCTCAATCTCTCTCTCTCTCTCTCTCATTTTGTCTCTGTCTCTCTCCGCCTCCCCTCTCTCTAGCTATCTCTCTCTTCCTCTCTATTTTTCACTCTCTGTCTCTCTCTACATTTATCTCTCAAGCTACCTCTGTTTTTCTCCCTCTCTGTCTCTCTCTACATTTATCTCTCAAGCTCCCTCTGTTTTTCTCCCTCTCTGTCTCTCTCTACATTTATCTCTCAAGGTCCCTCTGTTTTTCTCCCTCTCTGTATCTCTCTACATTTATCTCTCAAGGTCCCTCTGTTTTTCTCCCTCTCTGTCTCTCTCTACATTTATCTCTCAAGGTCCCTCTGTTTTTCTCCCTCTCTGTATCTCTCTACATTTATCTCTCAAGGTCCCTCTGTTTTTCTCCCTCTCTGTCTCTCTCTACATTTATCTCTCAAGGTCCCTCTGTTTTTCTCCCTCTCTGTCTCTCTCTACATTTATCTCTCAAGGTCCCTCTGTTTTTCTCCCTCTCTGTCTCTCTCTACATTTATCTCTCAAGCTCCCTCTGTTTTTCTCCCTCTCTGTATCTCTACATTTATCTCTCAAGGTCCCTCTATTTTTCTCCCTCTCTGTCTCTCTCTACATTTATCTCTCAAGCTCCCTCTGTTTTTCTCCCTCTCTGTCTCTCTCTACATTTATCTCTCAAGGTCCCTCTATTTTTCTCCCTCTCTGTCTCTCTCTACATTTATCTCTCAAGCTCCCTCTGTTTTTCTCCCTCTCTGTCTCTCTCTACATTTATCTCTCAAGCTCCCTCTGTTTTTCTCCCTCTCTGTCTCTCTCTACATTTATCTCTCAAGGTCCCTCTATTTTTCTCCCTCTCTGTCTCTCTCTACATTTATCTCTCAAGCTCCCTCTGTTTTTCTCCCTCTCTGTCTCTCTCTACATTTATCTCTCAAGGTCCCTCTATTTTTCTCCCTCTCTGTCTCTCTCTACATTTATCTCTCAAGCTCCCTCTGTTTTTCTCCCTCTCTGTCTCTCTCTACATTTATCTCTCAAGGTCCCTCTATTTTTCTCCCTCTCTGTCTCTCTCTACATTTATCTCTCAAGCTCCCTCTGTTTTTCTCCCTCTCTGTATCTCACTACATTTAGTTCTCAAGCTCTCTCTCTCTATCTCTCTCTATCTCTCTCCCTCTCTGTCCCTCTCTACATTTATTTCTCAGCCACTCTCTATCTCTCTCCCTCTCTCTCTACATCTATCTCCTCGTCTCTATCTATCCTTCTACTTCTCTCTCTGTCGCTCTCTCATTCGCTCTCTCTCTCTCTCTCTCTCTCTCTCTAAAATGTCTTTTACACTCCAAATCACATTTGTATTTTTTCTTCCTGTATTGTAAAAAAAATCCTTGCAATCAATCCTTTACTCACTCTCCCACAAACACCCCTCACTAAAATTCCACACATTCCCCTCCCACATTTTATTCAATCAATTCCAACAAATGCAAAATTAAAAACCGATAACGCGGCGAGGGATAATATACGAGAGAGCCGTGTTGTCATTAGTCTTCGACATTTTATTCGCGATATTTCGTTAAATTTGATTTCACTCCCCTTAGAAAGGGAGATTATCACTGACAACTGCTGACCATACCAGCGGCAACAACTCGCAGAAATACGAAATATCATTACAACGAGTGGGTGGGATGCTCTAATGTTCTTTTCTTATCAGCTTGAATGTGTACGCTTGTCACATGACTTGATTTTCTTGTTTCCCTTCTGTACTACACAGTCTCATCGCCTTCACACTCCCTCTCTTTCTCCCTTTATATCTCGTCCGTTTTCTTTTTATTTTATAAACCATTATTTTTCTTAACATTCTCATTGATGACGATATTAATTTATTTCAATTAATCTTAAATAATCACAAATAAATCCGTTCGAAATAACACGAGAACGCTTGAATTTCCTTTTCTACGGGAATTGAAATTCACTTATAACTTACATTTGACTCCCATCGAAAATTGCATCGTGTTGCCAGCACAGTCACGCACCGGAAGTCCGGTACAACAACTTAAATGGTTGGGCCACCTGGTCAGAATGAATCCTCACCAATCACCATCAAGGACGTTCATCTCGAGAATGCATGGAAAAAGACCAAGAGGAAGACCTAGAAGAAGATGGATAGATGCAGTGATAGAGACATGTAACAACAAAGGAAAATCACTAATTCAGACAGTTCGAGCAGCTCAAGAACGACAAATGATATAAACCACGACACCTTTTAGGTATCAGTGAGAAAGAGAAAAGAAGAAGATGGATAGATGCAGTGATAGAGACATGTAACAACAAAGGAAAATCACTAATTCAGACAGTTCGAGCAGCTCAAGCGCGACAATTGATATAAACCACGACACCTTTTAGGTATCAGTGAGAAAGAGAAAAGAAGATGGATAGATGCAGTGATAGAGACATGTAACAACAAAGGAAAATCACTAATTCAGACAGTTCGAGCAGCTCAAGCGCGACAATTGATATAAACCACGACACCTTTTAGGTATCAGTGAAAAGAGAAAAGAAGAAGATGGATAGATGCAGTGACAGAGACATATAACAACAAAGGAAAATCCCTAATTCAGACAGTTCGAGCAGCTCAAGAACGGCAAATGATATAAACCACGACACCTTTCAGGTATCAGTGAAAGAGAAAAGAAGAAGATTCTTAAATATTCGCCCGTGCACTGCCGGGGCCCGAAAGGGGAGTAAAGAATAGCAGCGCTGTACCCTACCAGGCATGTTCGTAAGAGGCGAGAAAGAAGGGTTGGGCATGGGACTGGCTATCCCATACTGTAAAAAAAAAAGTCGAAAAAACTTCACAAACATGGACACGTCAAGAAAATAATAAAAGTAAATCCGCCATCCAGGAAAGATAAAGGCTCTCTGGTTAAGAGACGTACCAGGGAATTCTTGGAGAAGACAGACATAAGCAGGGATGAAGATAATGGGGAAGACATGGAGTGATCTTAAATGAATGGCAAGAAACAGAACGGAATGGAAAGTGTTTGTTGAAGACCTATGCTCCACAGGGAGCTGAAGCGTGGAAGAAAGAGATTCTTAAATATTGATTTATGTCTATTTTTCCTCGATATTAATTCACCTACATCATTCTTAAATATTGATTTATGTCTATTTTTCCTCGATATTAATTCACCTACATCATTCTTAAATATTGATTTATGTCTATTTTTCCTCGATATTAATTCACCTACATCATTCTTAAATATTGATTTATATGTAATCATTCTTCGAAATTAATTTATGTTCAGCATTTATCGATATTAATGTACATCAAACATTCTTCCATATTAATTTTGTTCAGCATTCTTTAATATTAATTTATATCCTGAATTATTTGATAATAGTTTATGTCCAACAATTTTCAATATTAAGTTATGAATATCATTGTTTAATATTAATTATGTCAAACATTCTTCGAAATTAATTTATGTACATCATTCGTTAATTAAATGTATGTCCGACATTTTAAAATATTAAATTATGTCTAATATTCTTTAACATTAATTGATGACCAACATTTTAAAATATTAATTTATGTCCAACATTCTTTAATGTTAATTTATGGCCAACATTCTACAATATTAAGTTATGTCCAACATTCTATAATATTAATTAATGTCCAACATTCTATAATATTAAATTATGTCCAACATTCTATAATATTAAATTATGTCCAACATTCTATAATATTAAATTATGTCCAACATTCTATAATATTAAATTATGTCCAACATTCTATAATATTAAATTATGTCCAACATTCTATAATATTAAATTATGTCCAACATTCTATAATATTAAATTATGTCCAACATTCTATAATATTAAATTATGTCCAACATTCTATAATATTAAATTATGTCCAACATTCTATAATATTAAATTATGTCCAACATTCTATAATATTAAATTATGTCCAACATTCTATAATATTAAATTATGTCCAACATTCTATAATATTAAATTATGTCCAACATTCTATAATATTAAATTATGTCCAACATTCTATAATATTAAATTATGTCCAACATTCTATAATATTAAATTATGTCCAACATTCTATAATATTAAATTATGTCCAACATTCTATAATATTAAATTATGTCCAACATTCTATAATATTAAATTATGTCCAACATTCTATAATATTAAATTATGTCCAACATTCTATAATATTAAATTATGTCCAACATTCTATAATATTAAATTATGTCCAACATTCTTCCGAAGAACTCGTATGTGAACCCCAGTAGGGTTAATTTTTTTTTCTCCATTTTGTATCGGGAGTGAAATGAAAAACTAAAACCTGAACACTTAGGAGCGACTGCATAGAACAAACAGCCTTTATTATCCTTACCTACAATTCCCCTCCCGCCGACCCCAGGAATGATAAAGATGACGTAACAGCAGCTTCTGTTTATTCCTCAATATAGATTTATTTCCATTACACCTCATTATAAATTTATTTCCATTACTCCTCAATATAAATGTATTTCCATTACTCCTCAATATAAATTTATGTCCATTACTCCTCAATATAAATTTATTTCCACTACTCCTCAATATAAATTTATTTCCACTACTCCTCAATATAAATTTATTTCCATTACTCCTCAATATAAATTTATTTCCACTACTCCTCAATATAAATTTATTTCCATTACTCCTCAATATAAATTTATTTCCCCTACTCCTCAATATAAATTTATTTCCACTACTCCTCAACATAAATTTATTTCCCCTACTCCTCAATATAAATTTCAGACCATCTTCCTTTATCTAAACATCTATTTTATTTCCCCACTCACTCTCTTTGTACCTTCATGAAAATGTTATATTCAATGTCGTAATTATATTTTCTTAATTAAATTCCATTTTACCATTACTATTTCCATGATTTGTATTTCATTATTAAATTACTTTTGACTTAATGATGAATTAAAACTTTTTACCATATTTTCTTTTCTCTTTTAATCAACTATTCATTCCTTCAATCTATTTTTTTTTTAATGCATCTATTTTTTCCTGCGTTCAGTCTAATTTGTCTTGTTTAATTGAATCCATCCTATCTTTACATGCGGTCTACCTTTATCTTCGGGGGAGCACAAACGCCTGCGACCTGCGGTCGCAATAGCAGTGTCGGCGCACCTTCAGCCGACCAAGACCCTAGCATATCTACCTCCTCGTGGTCTCACCTGGTAACAGTCTCCGTCAAAACAGGCTGGCTAACAGAAGAGGGAATAATAGAACAAAGAAGTATGTGTTAGCACTCGGAAAAATTGACAGACAAACAACAATAGAAAAAAACGAAGAACAACATATGGTCCGAAGCGGGATCGAACCCGTACTCCCTGGCACCGCGCCTTGTCACGAGAAGCCGAACGCTTGAATATAAAACCTATGCAGTTAAGCCATTACAACCCGCCACATCTGGCAAGGCGCGGTGCCAGGGAGTACAGGTTCGATCCCGCTTCGGACCATATGTCGTTCTTCGTTTTTTTCTATTGTTGTTTGTCTGTCAATTTTTCCGAGTGCTAACACATACTTCTTTGTTCTATTATTCCCTATTATCGCCTCGGAAGTTCCCTATATATAATAATATTTATTTATTATTATTTGTACCCAGTGGCTAACAGAAGCTAGGATCGCCGTGTTCCCTGTAGTGGTGGCTGTTACTGATATAGAAGACCCAGTATTGCAGTACCTTTGGGCTGGACTAGTAGTTTCCTAGCACAGCCTGGGACAGACGAACTCCAACCTCTGCAGTAAGAGCCGGGAATGTCAAGAAAGCCATTACGACCCGCCACATCTAATCGAGTCAAAGAGCAGCAAGCTCGTATCAACTCGTGGCAATCAGTTAATAATAATAATAATAATAATAATAATAATAATAATAAACCTTTATCATCATTCTTTAGTTACTTCAATTAAATAGACTCAACAAAGTCACAGGCACAGAATACAACATGAAAATCAACATCAACATAATAGAAGCCATGAATGTCACAACTGAGAAACAGAACAACAGCATAAATATAGAAGGCAGACAACTAAAACAAGTAGAGGAATTTAAATACACAGGAAGTCTAGTGACAAGCGACAATTCACAAACAGCAGAAATAAACTCAAGATGCAACAAAGCTTGTCAAATCATTGGACAGTTATCAACACTATTGTCCAACAAGGGCTTATCTCTAAAGGTGAAACAAGCACTCTACAATACAATCTTCATCCCAACGTTTTGCAACCAATGCCAGTCCTGTACGCTGGATGTAAGAACAATGGGGGAATGAAAAACCTCTACTGAGATGAAATGTGTTAGATGATTGATAGGAAACAGCGTGAGAACTGAGAAATGAAGAACTGAGTAAAAAGCTATGGATAGCCCCCGCCATAGAATATATAAAGAAACAACAGATAAAATGGTTTGGCCACGTGACAAGGCAGAAAGATCAAAACACAACACAACAAGTCACAACAAACGTTGCAAGAACACTAGACCCAAGGGCCGACCACTAAAAAGATGGATCGATGGAATATTAGAAGCACTAGGAAACATAACAGCAGCAGAGGCGAACAGAAGAGCAAAAGATGGATCGATGGAATATTAGAAGCACTAGGAAACATAACAGCAGCAGAGGCGAACAGAAGAGCAAAAGATGGATCGATGGAATCTTAGAAGCACTAGGAAACATAACAGCAGCAGAGGCGAACAGAAGAGCGAAAGATGGATCGATGGAATATTAGAAACACTAGGAAACATAACAGCAGCAGAGGCGAACAGAAGAGCAAAAGATGGATCAATGGAATATTAGAAGCACTAGGAAACATAACAGCAACAGAGGCGAACAGAAGAGCAAAAGATGGATCGATGGAATATTAGAAGCACTAGGAAACATAACAGCAACAGAGGCGAATAGAAGAGCAAAAGATGGATCGATGGAATATTAGAAGCACTAGGAAACATAACAGCAGCAGAGGCGAACATAAGAGCAAAAGATGGATCGATGGAATATTAGAAGCACTAGGAAACATAACAGCAGCAGAGGCGAACAGAAGAGCAAAAGATGGATCGATGGAATATTAGAAGCACTAGGAAACATAACAGCAGCAGAGGCGAACAGAAGAGCAAAAGATGGATCGATGGAATATTAGAAGCACTAGGAAACATAACAGCAGCAGAGGCAAACAGAAGAGCAAAAGATGGATCGATGGAATATTAGAAGCACTAGGAAACATAACAGCAGCAGAGGCGAACAGAAGAGCAAAAGATGGATCGATGGAATATTAGAAGCACTAGGAAACATAACAGCAGCAGAGGCGAACAGAAGAGCAAAAGATGGATCGATGGAATATTAGAAGCACTAGGAAACATAACAGCAGCAGAGGCGAACAGAAGAGCAAAAGATGGATCGATGGAATCTTAGAAGCACTAGGAAACATAACAGCAGCAGAGGCGAACAGAAGAGCGAAAGATGGATCGATGGAATATTAGAAACACTAGGAAACATAACAGCAGCAGAGGCGAACAGAAGAGCAAAAGATGGATCAATGGAATATTAGAAGCACTAGGAAACATAACAGCAACAGAGGCGAACAGAAGAGCAAAAGATGGATCGATGGAATATTAGAAGCACTAGGAAACATAACAGCAACAGAGGCGAATAGAAGAGCAAAAGATGGATCGATGGAATATTAGAAGCACTAGGAAACATAACAGCAGCAGAGGCGAACAGAAGAGCAAAAGATGGATCGATGGAATATTAGAAACACTAGGAAACATAACAGCAGCAGAGGCGAACAGAAGAGCAAAAGATGGATCGATGGAATATTAGAAACACTAGGAAACATAACAGCAGCAGAGGCGAACAGAAGGGGGAAAGATGGATCGATGGAATATTAGAAGCACTAGGAAACATAACAGCAGCAGAGGCGAACAGAAGAGCAAAAGATGGATCGATGGAATATTAGAAGCACTAGGAAACATAACAGCAGCAGAGGCGAACAGAAGAGCAAAAGATGGATCGATGGAATATTAGAAGCACTAGGAAACATAACAGCAGCAGAGGCGAACAGAAGAGCAAAAGATGGATCGATGGAATATTAGAAGCACTAGGAAACATAACAGCAGCAGAGGCGAACAGAAGAGCAAAAGATGGATCGATGGAATATTAGAAGCACTAGGAAACATAACAGCAGCAGAGGCGAACAGAAGAGCAAAAGATGGATCGATGGAATATTAGAAGCACTAGGAAACATAACAGCAGCAGAGGCGAACAGAAGAGCAAAAGATGGATCGATGGAATCTTAGAAGCACTAGGAAACATAACAGCAGCAGAGGCGAACATAAGAGCAAAAGATGGATCGATGGAATATTAGAAGCACTAGGAAACATAACAGCAGCAGAGGCGAACAGAAGAGCAAAAGATGGATCGATGGAATATTAGAAGCACTAGGAAACATAACAGCAGCAGAGGCGAACAGAAGAGCAAAAGATGGATCGATGGAATCTTAGAAGCACTAGGAAACATAACAGCAGCAGAGGCGAACAGAAGAGCAAAAGATGGATCGATGGAATATTAGAAGCACTAGGAAACATAACAGCAGCAGAGGCGAACAGAAGAGCAAAAGATGGATCGATGGAATATTAGAAGCACTAGGAAACATAACAGCAGCAGAGGCGAACAGAAGAGCAAAAGATGGATCGATGGAATATTAGAAGCACTAGGAAACATAACAGCAGCAGAGGCGAACAGAAGAGCAAAAGATGGATCGATGGAATATTAGAAGCACTAGGAAACATAACAGCAGCAGAGGCGAACAGAAGAGAAAAAGACCGTAAATTATATCTCCCCTCGACGCTGAAAGGTACATGAGAAAGGAAAGCAATCTTTATTTATGTGTCTCTTGTTCTACATTTGCGAGAGCCGCGATGGCTCAGTGGTTAGTGAACTGGACTACAAAGGACAAGAAGTTGGGTTCGATCCTGATCGACGGCTTCCAGGTTCACCCAGCCTTTAATGGGTACCGGATTTTTTTTCTGAGAAAGTAAAGCGGCACGGGCGTAATACCGACCACATTACCGAAAAATCATGTGTCGAAGGTCTTTAAAAGTTGTGGTCACTAAAACCATATTCACTATACGCCACTTGGCGTGCCGGGGGTACTTTACTTTACTACTTTTTGTATACCATTTAACTGCATAGGTTTTCAACACTGTCTGTTTATCCCTGTGGGGCATAGGTCTTCAACAAACACTTTCAGCTCCCTGTGGAGCATAGGTCTTCAACAAACACTTTCAGCTCCCTGTGGAGCATAGGTCTTCAACAAACACTTTCAGCTCCCAGTGAAGAATAGGTCTTCAACAAACACTTTCAGCTCCCTGTGGAGCATAGGTCTTCAACAAACACTTTCAGCTTCCTGTGGAGCATAGGTCTTCAACAAACACTTTCAGCTCCCTGTGGGGCATAGGTTTCAACAAACACTTTCAGCTCCCTGTGGGGCATAGGTTTCAACAAACACTTTCAGCTCCATGTGGAGCATAGGTCTTCAACAAACACTTTCAGCTCCCTGTGGGGCATAGGTTTCAACAAACACTTTCAGCTCCCTGTGGGGCATAGGTTTCAACAAACACTTTAACTTCCCTTAGGAGCATAGATCTTCAACAAACACTTTTACTTCCCTTAGGAGCATAGGTCTTCAACAAACACTTTTACTTCCCTTAGGAGCATAGGTCTTCAACAAACACTTTAACTTCCCTTAGGAGCATAGATCTTCAACAAACACGTTCACTTCCCTTTGGAGCATAGGTCTTCAACAAACACTTTCACATCCCTGCGGAGCACAGGTCTTCAACAAACACTTTCACATCCCTGCGGAGCATAGGTCTTCAACAAACACTTTCACCTCCCTGTGGAGCACAGGTCTTTAACAAACACTTTCACCTCCCTGTGGAGCACATGTCTTCAACAAACACTTTTACCTCCCTGTGGAGCATAGGTCTTCAACAACCACTTTCACCTCCCTGTGGAGCACAGGTCTTCAACAAACACTTTTACCTCGCTGTGGAGCATAGGTCTTAAACAACCACTTTCACCTCCCTGTGGAGCACAGGTCTTCAACAACCACTTTCCAAGCCGTTCAGTTGCTTGCCAGTATTTAAAATTAATTTCATGTCTTCTCCACCATCTTCATCCCTGCTTCCATCTACCATCTCCAATAATGTTTTAGTCTTCCCTTTAGTCTTTTTCCCTCCGGGATTAAAAAATAAAAAGCCTGTTGTGTAATACTCTCAGTTGGCTTCCGCGGTGTGTGTCCATACCCAGCGCCATTAACTTCGCTGTATCTCTTTATCCGCTGGCTTTTGACTTTTCCATAACCCTATGTTAGTGATTTTGTCCTGCGAATTCAGGACACCGAGCTATCTAGTATCTTCTCTCTTTGCCGTCCGTGATCTCTCTTACCCTGCATTTTGCCAGTTGTAACCAAGTACTTTAATTTTCCTCTTCCCATGATGTGCTCGGAGATTGGCGACTGTTTCTTTCTGAGCATTATTTTTTGTGTTGGTCACCTTGAGAATTTCATCGTTTTTCTTTTTAGCGGTCCTGGAAACTCTCTGTGTTCATTTCAAATGTCCAGGAAACTCTATGTGTTCATTTCAAATGTCCAGGAAACTCTATGTGTTCATTTCAAATGTCCAGGAAACTCTATGTGTTCATTTCAAATGTCCAGGAAACTCTCTGTGTTCATTTCAAATGTCCAGGGAACTCTCTGTGTTCATTTCAAATGTCCAGGGAACTCTGTGTGTTCATTTCAAATGTCCAGGAAACTCTATGTGTTCATTTCAAATGTCCAGGGAACTCTGTGTGTTCATTTCAATTGTCCAGGGAACTCTATGTGTTCATTTCAATTGTCCAGGGAACTCTGTGTGTTCATTTCAAATGTCCAGGGAACTCTCAACATTGATTTCAAAAGTTCTGGGAACTCCCAGCATTCTTTTCAAATATCGCGGGAACTCTTAGCATTCTTTTCAAATATCGCGGGAACTTTCAGCATTCTTTTCAAATGTCCCGGGAACTCTCAGCATTCTTTTCAAATGTCCTGGGAACTTTTAGCATTCTTTACAAATGTCCCGGGAACTCTCAGCATTCTTTTCAAATGTCACGGGAACTCTCAGCATTCTTTTCAAATGTTTTGGAAACTCGCAGCATTCTTTTCAAATATCCCGGGAATTCTCAGCATTCATTTAAAATGTCCCGCGAACTTCCAACATTCTTTTTGACTGTTATGAAAACTCCCAGCATTCTTTTCAAATATCGCGGGAACTCTCAGCATTCTTTTCAAATGTTCTGGGAACTCTAAATAATTGTTTCAACTGTTCTGTGAACATTCTTTTCAACTGTCCTGTGAACTCTCAACATTCTTTTCAACAGTCCTGGGATCTCGCAAACTGTCTTGGATCTCGCAACCTGCTATTTAACTGTCTTTGATCTCGCAACCTGCTTTTCAACTGTCTTGGATCTCGCAACCTGCTATTTAACTGTCTTGGATCTCGCAACCTGCTTTTCAACTGTCTTGGATCTCGCAACCTGCTATTTAACTGTCTTGGATCTCGCAACCTGCTTTTCAACTGTCCTGTTAACTCTCATCCTTCATTTCAACTGTCCTGAAAACTCTCAACATTCTTTTCATAAATCCCATCTATGTGGCCCCAAGTTTTCTTTTAGTTTATTTGTCTACTGTCCATATTTCGCTTTCATAGGTTACAAATGGCGCTATATAGCATTGATAAATTCTCGTTCTCACTTCTATTGTCATGACGTCCACATCGAAGTCAAATCGTTGTTCCCTTAGAGATTTACTTAAAGGTCCGAACAAATGAAAGTCACGTGGTGAGAGATCGAAACTGTAGGTTGGTTGTTGTAGACTGGGTGATTTAAGCTGAGTGTTGTAGACTGGGTAATTTATGCTGAGTGTTGTAGTGTTGTAACGCGCTTCCTGTACAATGTTATCGACATGTGGACGAGCATCGCCGCGGCAGCAGAATCACACCACGCGAAAGCATGCCGGGTCTCCTAGTCTTGATATATGTATACATGTTGCCTACTGCGCCGTTGTAGCAATTGGTATTGACCTTCACACCAAGATGCCAACAGAAGCTCTTCCTGGTCTAAATGTGTGGACGGGTTTCGTTCAAAACGGGCCACTTTTCCAACGGTCTGCAGCAGAACCAATGAATACTAAAGGTAAAGTACCCCCTATCACGCCAAGTGGCGTATAGGGAATATGGTGTTAGTGACACGTTACGCCAAGTGGCGTATAGGGAATATGGTGTTAGTGACACGTTACGCCAAGTGGCGTATAGGGAATATGGTGTTAGTGACACGTCACGCCAAGTGGCGTATAGGGAATATGGTGTTAGTGACACGTCACGCCAAGTGGCGTATAGGGAATATGGTGTGAGTGACACGTCACGCCAAGTGGCGTATAGGGAATATTGTGTTAGTGACACGTCACTCCAAGTGGCGTATAGGGAATATGGTGTGAGTGACACGTCACGCCAAGTGGCGTATAGGGAATATGGTGTGAGTGACACGTCACGCCAAGTGGCGTATAGGGAATATGGTGTTAGTGACACGTTACGCCAAGTGGCGTATAGGGAATATGGTGTTAGTGACCATACATTTTACAGACCTTCAGCACATTATTTTTGGGGTAATGTGGTCGGTATTACGCCCGTGCCGCTTTACTTTCTCAGAAAAAAATCCGGTACCCATTAGAGGCTGGGTGAACCGTAGCCGTCGGTTGGGATAGAATCCTACCTCTTGTCCTTTGTAGTCCAGTTCACTAACCACTGAGCCATCGCGACTACAACCAATGAATACAACACGGATAATGATCACATACACAATAATTGCACATTGGTGTGTGCTTATTGCGTCATCATCATCATGTATCATATGCATGCCCATTTGCACAGCTCGGACAAGTTTAAACTGAAAACATCTCGGATATCCAGTGTGTTTATTAAGTCGATGTGCAGTTCAAATATATTTTTTGAAATTACGAGAAATTGTAACGTAATTTTTTTTTATTATTCATCTAGACACTACTGCTCTTGGCTGGCTTGGGTAAGGTGGCTGTTCACACGATGAAGAGCAAAAGACCGCAAAATTATACCCCTCGACGCTGAAAGGTAAATGAGGAAGAAAAAAGATCTTTATTTATGTGTCTCTTGTTCTACCTTTATGTGTCTACAGCATGTGTTCAAAATGTCCACCACGGGCCTCAAGATATTTTTTGACTCGTCTCTCCATATTTTAGAAAACCTTCTGGATAATGACCGGTGATATTTGTTGGATCTGGGTGACGATTTCTGTCTTCAGGTCATTTACTGTTTGTGGATTATTTAGATCAACTTTTCCTTTCAGCGCACCGCACAGGTAATAGTCAGGCGGAGTTAGGACTTGGGAGTCTGGAAATGTCAGCAAAAATTGTCGAATTACTTCTTCAGTTGTAGAAATGTAAAAAAAAAGGTAAAGAGCCCCCGTCACACCAAGTGGCGTATAGGGAATATGGTGTTAGTGACCATAAATTGTACAGACCTTCGGCACATGATCTTTGGGGTAATGTAGTCGGTATTACGCCTGTGCCGCTTTACTTTCCCAGAAAAAAAATCCGGTACCCATTTAAGGCTGGGTGAACCCGGAAGCCGTCGGTCGGGATCGAACCCTACCTCTTATTCTTTGTAGTCCATTTCACTAACCACTGAGCTATCGCGGCTCCCTTTGTAGAAATGTGGTTATACATAATAATATTGAGAATACCATGAAGAGTTAAGAAGAGTATTGAAAACATTATGAGAGAGGGCAAATCATGAAGAGGGCTAATATCCAATATTTAGAAGAAACAATCATTTTTTAGCCATATAATGTGAAGAGAACAGCTGGAATATATTGTAACAAATGGGAAAATTGAGGGACGAACAGATAGAGGGAAGCAAAGAGAAAAGATACCAGACAGCTTAAGAGAATGGTTTGGCAGAAGGTCAACAACAGAAATGATAAATAACTGTCGCGATCGAAAGTTGTGGAGAGACATGATCACTTACTCCAGCAGGCACGATTTTCATGATTATGATGATGACTTCTTTAGTGTATTCGCTACCATCACTGAAGACTTGATCAACCAAAAAATACCCCCATGTTTTCTACATTTAACAGTATCTCCTTTCAGCAATGAAACCGTGAATATAACAGGGAGCCAGTGATGGTGAGTGTTAGACACTCTAATGTATGGTGACAGCTTTACAACTAGGGAACACAATACAATACTGACGTTTCGGCTAGGAGCATTCTTCAGAAAACAGGGACAACAACAACAAACGATGAAGCACAATTATCTATATCTACATGTTAGATGATCAGGAGAATGGAGAGGTGGACAGAAAAGAAGAGAAGAAAGTAGGATGTTGAAATAAGAAAGGAGGCTACATGAGTGGAGGTAGGATGAGAGTCAAGATGTGTAGAAAAGAGAGATAGGAAAAATAAGGAAGAGATAGAAATATCAAAAGTACAACGAAGATAATGTATAAAACGTATAAGAAAAATCAAACACTTAGCTGGCAAAACTTGTATTGTATTGTGTTGTATTAAGCTGTCACCACAGCTTTACCGCAGCATTGCAATTATTCGCCTGTTCCCTACCGTGAATATAACAACCTGTTGTGTTGTGCTGTAGACACGATGCGAACACAGAATATTGTGACGTCAATCTCAGCAATCGGTGACGTAATTTCAAAAATATTTTTCCAAGTCACTCTTCACAACGACTTCATCAACATCATGTGTAAGGAAGGATATCTCCAAACAACAGAGAATAATTTATTTCCATTCTTACAGAAATAAAAACAAATAATCTGGCACAAAATCTTCTTTTCATATATTTTATAACGTTGCCTTTGTTTAAGCCTTTATAAGCCCCTGGTCTATGCTTCACATCTGCCATCTTACGTTATTAACATTTGATTTGTACCAAAAAAAAAAGAAAAGAAAAGAAAAGAAAAGAAACAGCGGGGAGAATTCATTCGTATTTGAGATAAAAGGAGGTAGATTGAAGTAACGAAACATGAAAAGGGGAGAAAAGAGAGAGTAGATAAAATATATTATGACAGACCAGCAAGTCGGCACATCTATATGTGTGTCTGTAGCAATATCAATCTGGCGTTCCGTGTGTCTGACTGTACGTCAGTTTGTCTGTCTGTACGTCAGTTTGTCTGTCTGTACGTCCGTTTTTCTGTCTGTACGTCAATTTGTTCGTACGTCAGTTTGTCTGTCTGTACGTCAGTTTGTTTGTACGTCCGTTTGTCTGTTTATACGTCTGTTTGTCTGTCTGTACGTCAGTTTGTTTGTACGTCCGTTTGTCTGTTTATAAGTCTGTTTGTCTGTCTGTACGTCAGTTTGTTTGTACGTCCGTTTGTCTGTTTATACGTCTGTTTGTCTGTCTGTACGTCAGTTTGAATGAATGTCAAAAAGACTAAAATCTTGATAATAAACAAAGAAAATTCTCAAAACCTACAAGTGGAGATCAAAGCTTAAGGAATAGATCTGGAGACAGTTCAGAGCTACAACTACCTTGGACATACTATAACCAGTGATGGAAAATGTACAACTGAAATAAACAAAAGAATAGGAATGGCAAAAAGTAATTTTTAGGTCATGAAAAATACACTAACAAAACAAATAACACCAGGGCTAAAACTAAGAATAGCAAAATGTTATGCATTCTCAATATTCCTGTATGGTGCAGAAACATGGACATTAGGCAAGAAAACAGAACAGAGAATTGACGCCTTTGAAATGTGGATATATAGAAGAATAGGTAGAATTGGATGGAAGGAAAAGAAAACAAACGAAGTTTTAAAACAACTGGGGGACTGGAGAGCAAGACGCCGGCCTCGAAACCGAGAGGTTGTGGGTTCAAATCCCGGCTACACCGGTTGGGATTTTTATTTATGATTTCTCTCTGCGGCAACCACCCCTGGTCTCAGCAGCGAGGCCCGGCTTGAAACGTCAATTACTCATCGACGTAAAAACATGTGTACCTCCGAAGTCGGAGTTAACTGCCCGTGCGGCGAGGGACCACTGTGCACACGGCTGCCAGGGATAAATGGATTAACACGCAAAATTCAGTTCCTAGTGTATAGGGACTTCGTCAGAGGGAAAAGCAGGCGAACGAAAAAACAAAACAAAAACAAAAAACACAAAACAAAAAACAAAAAACAAAAAGACAACTAAAAATGAAAAGAGAATTACTAAACACAAATGAAACAAGACAAATGAGATTGTTGGGCCATGTTAAAAGACACTGTAGCGTACTAAAAGTAATCTTGGAAGTGAAAATACAAGGTAAAAGAGGCAGAGGAAGAGGCAGACCAAGACTAACATGGACGAGTAATATCTAAAGATGGACAAGTCAGCCTAAGACAACCTGAATCATCAGAGCAAGAGACACAGCGGAATGACACTCCATGGTAGCCAATCTTCGTAGCAGACACGAACTCATTAATGATGACGTTAGTTTGTCTGTCTGTGTATCTGTCCGTTTGGCTGGTCCGTCTGTCTGTGTGTAGTATTTTTTCCCCCTGAGTATCATTTTGTCTGTCTCTCGTTGTATCTGGCTGTCGCTCTGTCTGTCATTCTGACTGTGCCTGTATGTGACTGTCTGTGTGTGTGGCTGTCCGTTTAGTGAATGAATGACTGTATGTTCTTCTGTGTGTCCGTCTGTTACCATCTATCCATCTGTATGTCTATCTGTGTCTCTTTCTGTACATCTTTTGTCTGTTGTTGAAGCTTGCTATCTCGAGCAGGATCCCGAAAACTTCACAGCTGCGTCCGTGGAATCAAGTTCCTATAGTAAAGTAAAGTACCCCCGTCACGCCAAGAAGCGTATAGGGAATATGGTGTTAGTGACCATAAATTTTACAGACCTTCAACACATGATTTTGGGGTAATGTGGTCGGTATTACGCCCGTGCCGCTTTACTTTCTTAGAAATAAAACCCGGTACCCATTTAAAGCTAGGTGAACCGGAGCCGTCGGTTTGGGATCGAATCCTATCTCTTGTCCTTTGTAGTCCAGTTTACTAACCAATGAGCTATCGCGGCTCCCAAGTTCCTATGGGGACACACTAAATAATGACCGATGATAAAATAAAGAAGAAGGATTGGACGAAGAAGAAGAAGACAAAAAAGAAGAAAACGAAATAGAAAGAAGAGAGAAAGTAGAAGAAGAATACAACAACGAAGATGAAGAAAGAAGAAGAAGAATGTACACACATATTTTTTTTTTTTGAAGTGAATTCGAAAAAGACAACTGGCATGTTTTGGTTATGGGACAAGACACATTTGGTTATTTGGTTATGGAAGGTCCCGGTATCACCGCAAGCGAATTAAAATCCATAATTGCTCAACCGTCCGTGCCAGTGGAATCATCCGAATTACTAACTCATCTCCCAAACAAAAAAAGGTAGCTGTAGTCCCCATCATAGCAGTCTCAGCGCACGCCAAAAGATATAAGGCGAAACTGCACTGAAAGTGAACCTGGCCAACTGTTCCCTGTCATACGATATCAGCATTCATCGTAAGCAATTGGAATATCGGAACATGATCAAAACGGATGAAACGCACAGCTCACGGTGTGCACAGAGTACTTTATTCAGTAGCTCCTGCAACAAGCCGGACTTGGAATATGAGGAAACTGCAACAAGGAACACTTTTCAGACATAACCTTCAATGGTTCCTGCCGCCTATCCACCAAATTGCCCGGAAGTTCAGGTCCTCCTGAAAATGATGATCGTCATAGTATTTAAATGTATAGCGCTTGATGATAAGACACATTATCATTCTATAAGTCACATATCCGGGTGAAGGGAAGTACAAAGTAAACGAGGCAGAGGGAGAACATGACTAAAGTTGAATGATACAGTCAATAGGTGGACATGTGTACATAACACAACATGCACCATCAAGACAAGAGAAAGAGTAAAATGGCGCTGGTACGATAGCCAACCTTCGATGTGGAGACGGCACAAAATGAATTAATGCCATTTCTGAAATAACAAAAGAAGCAAAATGGACTAAAATATCATTACAAAACAAATTGTGACGTCGACTGAGGGCTGTCAATGAAAGTTTAGATCATTCAAAACGGGAGGAAATAAAGTAATGCCAGCCCTCGACTGCGGCTCCAGAACTGTGCTCGAAATGAGTAGCTCTCGGAGTTAAAATAATGGATCAGTCTAGCCTCGTGATGTGGAAGAAAGTCAACAGCAGCACTTGTATACCCAAATTGGGTCATAGCAGTTGAGTAAATAATGGTCGTGTACGTTTGATTTATCTTTCTTTCTTTCTTTATTTCAATCCATCATTCTTTCTTTCTTTCAATCCTTCCTTCCTTCCTTCCTTCCTTCCTTCCTTCCTTCCTTCCTTCCTTCCTTCCTTCCTTCCTTCCTTCCTTCTTTTCTTTGTTTCATATTTCTTTCTTTCTTTCTTTCAAACCATCATTCAATCGTTATTTCTTTCTTTCATTCCGTCATTCTTTATTTCTTTCTTTCATTTCATCATACATTCCTTCTTTCCCTCCCACCTTTCATCCCTTCAATCCCTTCACTTCCATTCTTTCTTTCTTTCTTACATTCATTCCACCATTCCGTCCTTCTCTTTCACCTACCCTCCCTCCCTACTCTTTCTTTCTTTCTTTCTTTCTTTCTTTCTTTCTTTCTTTCTTTCTTTCTTCTTTCATCACATCATTCCATTTTTTTCCAAATTCCAAGAAGAATTTAAAGACAGAATTATATAAACACACATAATCATCACAAATATGATTACACAATGTATATAATCATTGAAATACAAGATTATATATGATGACAAGCTATAACTAAATAAAAGATTATATATGATGACAAGCTATAACTAAATAAAAGATTATATATGATGACAAGCTATAACTAAATACAAGATTATATATGATGACAAGCTATAACTAAATACAAGATTATATATGATGACAAGCTATAACTAAATACAAGATTACATCATCATCAGCAACCCATCTTCTTCTTCCCATCCTCATTTGCCTTTCAGCGTCGAGGAGAGATATAATTTGCGGTCTTTTGCTCTTCTGTTCGTCTCTGCTGCTGTTATGTTTCCTAGTGTTTCTAATATTCCATCAATCCATCTTTTTCGTGGTCGACGCTTGCGTCTGGTGTTCTCGCAACGTCTATTGAAGGCTCGTTGTGTTTTTGTTTTGATCTTTCTGCCTTGTCACTTGGCCAAACCATTTTATCTGTTGTTTCTTTATATATTCTATGACGGGGGGGGGGGGGGAAAAGGGGGGGGGGGGGCTATTCCTAGCTTTTTTTCTCAATTCTTCATTTCTGATCGTGTCTCTCATGCTGTTTCCTGCCATTTGTCTAACACATTTCATCTCAGTAGAGGTTATTTTGCTTATTGTTCTTGCATCTAGGGTCCAGGTCTGGCATTCGTAGCACAGCGTTGGGATGAAGATTGTATTGTAGAGTGCCCGTTTTACCTCCAGAGTTATTTCCTTGTTGGACAATACTGGTGATAGCTGTCCAATGATTTGACAAGCTTTGTTGTATCTTGAGAAATCATTGGGCAGCTATGACCTCTATTGTCCAACAAGGAAATAACATTCCATCACCAATACAAAATTACAGACTGGCAAAGTTTCAAATAAATACAAATGATTATACGCAGTATGTTCGACAAGTCACGCAACACAAAGGGAAAAAATTGTCAGAGTTTATCCGTAGGATTGTGTCCTATGGGATTCTCTATAGGATTGTGTACATGCGATTCTCCATAAGATTGTGTCCCATACGATTCTCCACAAGATTGTGTCCCATGCGATTCTCCATAAGATTGTGTCCCATGCGATTCTCTATAGGATTGTGTCCCATGCGATTCTCCATAAGATTGTGTCCCATACAATTCTCCATAGGATTGTTTCCCATGCGATTCTCCATAAGATTGTGTCCCATACAATTCTCTATAGGATTGTGTCCCATACAATTCTCTATAAGTTTGTGTCCCATACGATTCTCTATAAGATTGTGTCCCATACGATTCTCCATAAGATTGTGTCCCATACGATTCTCCATAAGATTGTGTCCCATACGATTCTCTATAGGAATGTGTCCCATACGATTCTCTATAGGATTGTGTCCCATGCAATTCTCCATAAGATTGTGTCCCATGCGATCCTCCATAGAGATTGTGTCCCATGCGATTCTCCATAAGATTGTGTCCCATACGATCCTCCATAGAGATTGTGTCCCATGCGATTCTCCATAAGATTGTGTCCCATGCGATTCTCCATAAGATTGTGTCCCATACGATTCTCCATAAGATTGTGTCTCATGCGATTCTCCATAAGATTGTGTCCCATGCGATTCTCCATAAGATTGTGTCCCATGCGATTCTCCATAAGGTTACGTCCCATGTGATTCTCCATAAGATTGTGTCCCATGCGATTCTCCATAAGATTGTGTCCCATGCGATCCTCCATAAATTGTGTCCCATGCGATTTTCCATAAGATTGCGTCCCATGCGATCCTCCATAGAGTTGTGTCCCATGCGATTCTCTATAAGATTGTGTCCCATGCGATTCTCCATAAGATTGTGTCCCTTACGATTCTCCATAAGATTGTGTCCCATACAATTCTCTATAAGATTGTGTCCCATACGATTCTCTATAAGATTGTGTCCCATGCGATTCTCCATAAAATTATTTCCCATGCGATTCTCCATAAAAATGTGACCCATGCGATTCTCCATAGGATTGTGTCCCATGCGATTCTCCATAAGATTGTGTCCCATGCGTTTCTCCATAAGATTGTGTCCCATACAATTCTCTATAGGATTGTGTCCCATACAATTCTCAATAAGATTGTATCCCATACGATTCTCTATAAGATTGTGTCCCATACAATTTTCTATAGGATTGTGTCCCATACAATTCTCTATAGGATTGTGTCGCATACGATTCTCTATAAGATTGTGTCCCATACAATTTTCTATAGGATTGTGTCCCATACAATTCTCTATAGGATTGTGTCCCATATAATTCTCTATAAGATTGTGTCCCATACAATTCTCTATAAGATTGTGTCCCATACAATTCTCTATAGGATTGTGTCCCATATAATTCTCTATAAGATTGTGTCCCATATAATTCTCTATAAGATTGTGTCCCATATAATTCTCTACAAGATTGTGTCCCATATAATTCTCTATAAGATTGTGTCCCATATAATTCTCTATAAGATTGTGTCCCATACAATTCTCTATAGGATTGTGTCCCATGCGATTCTCCATAAGATTGTGTCCCATACGATTCTCCATAGGATTACATTAACTACCAATTCCCCCCCCCTCCCTTCCCCATAGGAGTCTCATCTCTGTTGAACAACCTCGAAACAAAAAACTCATTACTACAGACTCACACAAATAAAATATCACCTTTTTTCCCCACTCGACAACATACGATCATAAACTACCATATTCCAGCTCATCAATAAAATATCTCTCGACCCAAAATAAAACCCAAACCCCCCAAAAAAAAGAAAAATAAAAGAAACAACTGTACTTTAAAATTAGCGACAGGCCAGCCCCCAGAACTAAATAACTGAATTATGCAACACGCAGGCACAGTTTTCTGCTTTATACAAGAACGCCATTTGCAGACCTTGAATTCGGTTATTAGATTAAGATTTGGGTTAAAGTGACTCCAGAACTTTCTCCTCAATTAGACGGCCAATTACTATTCATCTGTTCAATCCTGAATCCAAACGGTAGCATTAGAAAACAATCCTTAATCGATTGGAGGACAAGATTGGGGGAAAACAAACAACGAAGCTCTAGAACTTCGGATCACTCGACAAGGACGCCTAGACGAGGATGACACGAGCCAATTAAGTTTTCCGAGGGCCATAGAAAATAGCGTTATGGAGAGAGTTATGATGGGAACGTATTTAATTTATTTGTGTTTGTTGTTGATGGCGGACTAGTGAGAGGGAAATAATTGAAACAATATTAAAGTACATTGTTTGATCATCATTATATAAAGGTAGGAACATCGTATCATTATCAAGTGTTTTGAAACAGGGATAGACAATTATATACCTCCAGGATTTCCTGTCCATTGTGTTCAAAACAGGAAGACAGTCGATTCATTATAGACAAAATGCTACAGAAAAACCCTTAACATTACCTTGGATAATAAAAAGATGAATGAAGACATATTAAAAGATTAAAATATTAAAAAAGAACTGGCTCATAAACGTCATTCTACAGGGGAAATAAAAAGAACTATGAACATGTTAATGAAATACACAAAATGTGCAAAAAGGCAAAAGAAGACTGGCTCAGCCAAAAATGTATAGAAATAGAAACTATGGAAAGCAAACAAGACTTAAGAGGAATGCACACAGAAATAAAGAGAATGACTAATAAAAATAAAAAAAGTCACAGAAGGTGGAAGCATTGAAGACAAAAAAGGAAAAAAGGCTAACAGACAATAAGGATATTATAGATAGATGGCAGGAATATATAACAGAACTATTTCAGGATCAAAGGGACAAGAAACCAGTTATAAAATGTACATCAGGCTATAAAATCTTAAAATCTGAGGTGGAAAAAGCTATAAAAACAATGAAAAGGGGAAAAGCAGCAGGACCTGACAGCATATAGATAGAGATGATACAGGCACTAGAAGATTTTGGCATTGATGTGATTACAGACATATGCAACGACATATACCATACAGGATACATACAAAATGAACTAAAAACATTAACTTCCATTGCATTGCCTAAAAGGAATGGTGCAGTTGAATGCAGTGACTTTAGAACAATAAGCCTAATGATCCATGTTACAAAAATCTCGCTAAAAGTTATACAAGGAAGGATTCAGAATAAAATCAATACTGAATTAGATGAGCAGCAATTTGGATTTAGGAAAAATAGCGGGACAAAAGAAGCCATATTCTGCATGAGAACATTAATCGAAAAGTACACAGAAGTAAACAAACCAATATATGCCTGCTTCATAGACTACACCAAAGCTTTTGATAATAGAGTGCACCACAAACAACTTATAGAATGCCTAAAAGAGATACATCTAGATGACATGGACATACTACTAATATGTAATCTATACTGGGAGCAAACAGCAATAATAAAATATAACAAAGAGAACTCTACGCCCATTGATATAAAAAGAGGAGTAAGACAGGGATGCATCCTATCACCAAGCTTGTTCAATCTATACACTGAGCAAATCTTTAAAAACATCTCAGAGATACCAGGTCTAAACATTAATGGAAAGATAATCAATAACCTAAGACATGCTGACGATACTGTACTACTAGCAGAAAATCCTAAAGATCTACAACAATTACTTAATGAAATAAACATGATAAGCAAAAAATATTTATCATATATTTATCTCAATGTTCTGTCATATTTATCTTCATGTTCTGTCATATTTATCTTCATGTTCTGTCATATTTATCTTCATGGTCTGTCATATTTATCTTCATGTTCTGTCATATTTATCTTCATGGTCTGTCATATTTATCTTCATGTTCTGTCATATTTATCTTCATGTTCTGTCATATTTATCTTCATGTTCTGTCATATTTATCTTCATGTTCTGTCATATTTATCTTCATGTTCTGTCATATTTATCTTCATGTTCTGTCATATTTATCTTCATGGTCTGTCATGTTTATCTTCATGTTCTGTCATATTTATCTTCATGTTCTGTCATATTTATCTTCATGGTCTGTCATATTTATCTTCATGGTCTGTCATGTTTATCTTCATGTTCTGTCATATTTATCTTCATGTTCTGTCATATTTATCTTCATGTTCTGTCATATTTATCTTCATGTTCTGTCATATTTATCTTCATGGTCTGTCATATTTATCTTCATGGTCTGTCATATTTATCTTCATGGTCTGTCATATTTATCTTCATGGTCTGTCATGTTTATCTTCATGTTCTGTCATATTTATCTTCATGTTCTGTCATATTTATCTTCATGTTCTGTCATATTTATCTTCATGGTCTGTCATATTTATCTTCATGTTCTGTCATATTTATCTTCATGTTCTGTCATATTTATCTTCATGGTCTGTCATATTTATCTTCATGGTCTATCATGTTTATCTTTATTTTGCCGGTCCTTGATTAACAAAGTCAGGACCACGTGGAAGACTCTAGTCATTGCGTGGGTTGTAACCTGTCAGACACTCATATCTGACCACATGTGTCAGGCTCAGTGAATCGATATTACTAAAATCCTGCTACAAAATCTCCCTCTTTGACACGAATGCTGAACTTTAATTTGTATATGAGATTTGTCGTCTTAGCAGACGGTTGATAGCAACCAGTCATAGGTCAGTAGTTATGGTTATGGAAGGCCCAGGTATCACTACAAACGAATTAAAATATATAATTGCTCAACCGCCCGTGCCAGTGGAATCATTCGAATAACTAACTCATCTTCCAAACAAAGAAAGGTAACTGTAGTCCCCATCATAGCAGTCTCAGCACACGCCAAAAAACGTAAGGCGAAACTGCACAGAAAGTGAACTATAGGTCAGTAGTTTGGTAATATACCAGTGTCTTGTACTGGATACTGTACTTGCTGAACAGCTTCTCTCGTGGCTGGATTTCTCAATTTTGGATAGGCAGATTCCATCGCAGAATGAACAAGATGGCGCTTGATCCCATTTCCTTTCTCCTGCGCCTTTTGTCTTCTGACTTTGATATCAGCGCTGTCTCTAGCGTTGCTGTGTCGTTTTTTTTTTTCAGTTTTGTTCTCCATGTACTGCGATCTGCAGCCAGATTGTCCCAATTTCTTTCATTGATAGATAATTCACTTAAGGAAGCCCTGCAAATATCCTTATATCTCAGGACCGGTCAAGCATTTTTTAATCTAAATTTATTAAACTCTGAAGCAATAATTCTTATCATTGTGTACCTCTGTTTCTCTTTATTTCTATTTTTTCATGTTGCTCACTATTATTTTCCGGTATTTCTCACCCATGGCAGAGCACTATCTTTATTTATTTTTATTGTCTGTTATGTTTATCTTTATATTTATTACTAGCTTTTTGTTTCCAAAATAAAGTCCAACAGCACTCATCATTATCATCATGTGCCATACCGATGGCGTAGGCAATCATGTCCTTCCAGAATCTTCTATCTACAGAGCATCGTATCAGTTCTGTTGTTGACTGTTTTCCATGCCACGACAACAAGCTATCCCAGTATTTTCTCTCTTTGTCGTCCGCGATCTCTCTTTCCTTTTATTTTGCCAGTTGTAACCAAGTATTCCAACTTTCCTCTTCTTATGATGTGACCGAAAAATGTTGATTATTAACAGCACTGAACCAGGAAATAATAAACCAAAATAATTTGCTTTAACCTCTAGAGTTATTTCGTTTGTAGACAACAGTGGTGATCGATGTCCGATCACTTGACACACTTTATTGTATCTTGAGTCTACGAATAACTAACCAACACGCGCGAATAAATGCGTCATTTGCCACAATGCATCCGACTTCATGCGAGACATTTGTGACTTCCGGGTTGCCTTTCCTTATCGATTACCACGCGCTTGCCCAGTACCGAGTAACGATCAGCTTTTTGTCAAACACATGGAGAGCTGTAGCAGGATATTGAGCTATATCGGTTCGCTGGGCTTAATACATGTGGTCAGTTATGAGTGTCTGACAGATTACAGACCCCTACCTTGTCCAAAGTCTTTCAACCCCTAGACCTTGTCATTCAATAGTAAGCAAAAAAAAATATAGTAAAGAGCCCCGTCACGCCAAATGGCGTATAGGCAATATGTCCATCTTTTCATGTTACTCATCCATGTTAGTCTAGGTCTGCTACTTTCACCCTGTATTTGCTTCAATGTAGATAGTAATCTATTAGTTACGTTTAATGTAAAACTTCAATATAGGTGGTAACTTGTTAATCATCATCATCATCATCAAGTACCGGGCCTACTGGCGTAGGTGATCATGTCTCTCCACCACTTTCCATCTCGGCAGCTATTTATCATTTCTGTTGTTGACCTTCTGCCAAGCCATTCTCTTAAGCTGTCTGTTATTTTTTCTATTTGCTTCCCTCTATCTCTTCGTCCCTCAATTTTCCCAGTTGTTACAATATATTCCAGTTTTTCTCTTCTCATTACATGGCAAAAAAATGATGATTGTTTCTTCCTAATATTGGAAATTAGCTCTCTTTTGCGTTAAAATCAAATACAGTATTTGATAAATACGCCACTGACCGGGCAATAATTATAAGCAGAAACCTCCACACATGATCACAGGCCGTTCTGAGAAGTTCACACACACGCACGCACGCACGCACGCACGCACACACACACACACACACACACATACGTAAGGGTTGACATTACGTTTGATTTGAATATTCTAAGTTTTGTGTTTGAGCTGATGAGTTTTGATTTCCCCAACTTTTCAAGGATTCACCAGTTCCATAATTCGGATTTTTCTCCTGGCAAGTTGGAGGGGGGGGGGGAGACGAAACTAGATCACCTATGGTTTCGTTCAGTTTGCAGAAATGATGATGTTCCTAAGAACAAAAAAAGGAAACAAAAGAAGTAATATCAGTAAAAGAAATATATGGCTGGAAGAAGACAATGGCGCTGGATAAGACAAACACTGTGGAAGCCAACTGAGAGTATTACATAACAGGCGCTTTTTTTTGGAATCCCCAGGGGAAAAAATCAGAGAGGAAGACCAAGGAACTCTTGGAGAAGACAGATGGAAGCAAAGATAAAGATGATGGGGAAGACATAGAATGATCTTAAAAGAATGGCAGGAAATAGAACCGCTTGGAAAGTGTTTGTTGAAGAACTATGTTCCACAGGGAGCTGAAAGTGTTTGTTAAAGAACTATGTTCCACAGGGAGCTGAAAATGTTAGTTGAAGACCTATGTTCCACAGGGAGCTGAAAGTGTTTGTTGAAGACCTATGTTCAACAGGGAGCTGAAAGTGTTTGTTGAAGACCTATGTTCCACAGGAGGCTGAAAGTGTTTGTTGAAGACCTATGTTCCACGGGGAGCTGAAAGTGTTTGTTGAAGAACTATGTTCCACAGGGAGCTGAAAGTGTTATTTGAAGACCTATGTTCCACAGGGAGCTGTAAGTGTTTGTTGAAGACCTATGCTCCACAAGAAGCTAAAAGGTAGAAGAAGAAGGAGTATATGGCTTTGTCTATATTGTACTCAAACTAGTCCCGCAGCTGTATCATCAAATAATGAATAACACACCCCTTGAATCTGTGAGAAAGTTCACCTATCTCTGTTCTATGGTCACCTCCAATGTCTCCCTTGAAGAAGAAATAAATTCCCGAATCGGAAAGGCAGCTTCCACATTTGGTAAACTTAAAGATAGAGCATGGGCCAACACCAATTTAACACTCAGGACTAAGATTCAAAATTACCATAGTTGTGGGTTTAGTGCACATAGTAAGGATCAGAAATTTTATAATAATAAAATAATTACCGAAGGACGGACCTACAGAGAGAGAGAGAGAGAGAGAGAGAGAGAGAGAGAAAGAAGAGAGAGGGAAGAGATAGAGAGATAGGCTGGTGGATGGATATATAGATTAGATTAGATTAGATTAGACTAGACTAGATTAGATTAGATTAAACTAGACTAGACTAGACTAGACTAGAGACTAGACTAGACTAGACTAGACTAGACTAGATTAGATTAGATTAGATTAGATTAGATTAGATTAGATTAGATTAGATTAGATTAGATTAGATTAGATTAGATTAGATTAGATTTGTTTAGATGACATTGTATTAAAATAGATTTCTTTAGATGAGATGAGGTGAGATTAGATTAGATTAGATTAGATTAGATTAGATTAGATTAGATTAGATTAGATTAGATTAGATTAGATTAGATTAGATTAGATTAGATTAGATTAGATTAGATTAGATTAGATTAGATTAGCAATGTAGGCTAGGTATGTAGTTGGTGGATGGATAGATATTTCAGGAAGAGTTGAACAAGTCATTGTACTAATGATCGGGTTTTGAGTTGGGGTTGCCTCTTCCCTTCCTCGCCGAATTTCATTCCCTGGGAACATTTCTGCTAAAAATTTAAAGAGGCTGGGTGGACCACAGCAGCATTTTAGGCCGTCAAAAGTAGCCTCCACTATTGTTTGAGCCTCGAATATTCATGCTACCACACGAGCACACTAACCACAACGCTACCGAGCTCTCACATTTTAAACGTTAAAGATATAACACGACACTGGAAGTCATTTCATAGGGAAACGTTCATGGGTAAAAGAAATCAACAAAGACAATTATTCAAATATCAAAATGGGGTCTTGGAAGCCGGTCACAGAATGCGTCAGACACAAAGGAAATTGACAAGAGTAGAATGTCGCTCTGTTGTGGTTAACTTCGATACGGGGGCGGCACATAATGATGATGATTATTTAAAGAAGAGGAAAAAAAAAGTGGCGGAGAGTTCACTAAACGCCTGAAGACGTGAAACGTGAAAAGTGAGAAAAAAAAAAAAACAGAATTCAGAGCTCACGAAACACAGACAAACAATTTGCTAAGTGGGTGCAAAAAGTACTCTGTGGCTAAAAAAAAAAAAAAAAATTGCAAAAAAAAAATAAATAATAAAATAAAATAAATTAATAGCAAAGTTTGTGTACGTCAAAAACGGGGCGCAATAAATCAAAAATGAAGTCAGAATGAAATTGATGCATTTTGTAAATTTGATTTTATATTTTTGAGGGGGACAAGATGAAACATTTATATGGCGTAACCAAAGCGACTGTACATTTTGAATAATGGATTGGAATATAATTTAATAAAATAATATTACACTATTGGCTGCCTCATAGGCGATACAATTGTCTATCAACGACAGAATGTAGTGTCAAATCTTACAAAATGGAGAAAATAAAAAAAAGTGGGGCTTCGGTAGTCCTCGTAGGGAAAACCACCCGACTCGGCTAACTACGTTCTGACAATGTACAAAGAGCCTCAATGGTTCCTGCCGCCTATCGGCCATATTGACCGGAAGTGCGGTTGATGATGATTGATAATCATGATTGCTACCAAACAGGTCTGTTGGAATCTCGAAAGTCCATACAGTAGTGAATGTGCTTCCAGATAGGAAAACCAATTCGTTGTGTTTCTCGATTTAAAACAAAAAAAAATTGTTTATTTATTAGTAATCTAATTAGTTTATTTTTATGCCCCCAAAATTAAACATTTATTAGTAAACAAACCAATATATAAAATTTTCAACTCAAATGTTAAGTCGGTCCTATTATATGGCTGTGAAACATGGAGAATAACAAAATTGACAATCACGAAGGTACAGACTTTCATTAATGGATGCTTGCGCAGAATAAAGGGATGGAAATGGCAGGACAAAGTCACTAACGTGGAATTATGGAAATGTACCGGTCAAATACCAGTGGATAAAGAGATACAGCGAAGACGATGGCGATGGATAGGACACACACTACGGAAGCCAACTGAGAGTATTACACAAGAGGCCCTTTTTTGGAATCCCCAGGGGAAAAGACAAAGAGGAAGACCAAGGAATTCTTGGAGAAGACAGATCGAAGCAGAGATGAAGATGATGGGGAAGACATGGAATGATCTTAAAAGAATTGCAAAAAACAGAACGACTTGGAAAGTGTTTGTTGAAGACCTATGCTCCACTGGGAGCTAAAAGGTAGAAGAAACCAATATGTGTCTGCTTCATAGTCATTAGTCATTAGTCGAAAGATCATCCTCCTTGCACAAGGGGCATACCCATAAGTGCTCCGATTTCCTTTCGAGTAAATTCACAAGTGTGTGACGGCTGATCGTGCCGGTTCGCAGTTGGTTAACCATACACCTCTGGCGTCCTGAAAAATGTTCGCTCTTAGCTGTGCCAAGCCTTACGCGACTATGCGTTAGTCTCGCCATTGCGTTTGAATCCTTGTCGTCTCGAAAGTCTGCTACTCTTCCCGCCTCGCGGATTGCGTGTAAAATGTCCGCGTTGTCCATGGCGTTGCCATCTGAAATTTTAGCCTTTTCAGCAAGCTTGTCAGCTCGTTCGTTCCCTTGCACTCCAGAGTGGCCAGGTACATAGATGAAGACGATTTCTTTTAAAGTTGACAGCTGCAGGGACTTCAACCACTCTCTTCGCCTCCACCCAGCCTCAACCTTCTTAAGCATACTCATGGAGTCACTGAGAAAACATACTCATGCGAAAGACTGTGTTTCGAGCCATGTCATTGCCTTAGTGACTGCTAAAACCTCCACTGTCATGCTGCTCGTTGTTTGCGAAAAAGCACCACTATCCTCATGCACCATTTGCCCTTTCACCTGCGCTGTATATGCCCATGAACATCGTTTATTTCGTACAACCGAACCATCTGTGTAGATAATAATATTGCCGGACGTTACGTTTTCTTTGATTAAGGCCTGAATCTTATCCTCTACGACCTTGGGATTCATCGTTCTACATTCTTTATTCAGTGTTATGCAGACTTTGATAGTAATTGTAGAAATGTCATTAGGCCATTGCCGCCATTCTTCTCCACGCTGCAAGTCATTTAGCATGCACACCTTTTGAATGGATTTCTCTGCCCTGCCCATCCACGACTGGCCTCGCTCGAGTCTATCACCTTTTGGTGCTAGCGCTACAGACTTTAAAGGATGTCTTTCATCAGCAAGAATGTTCAGAAAAGCGCGTGCTCTACACAACTCGATTCTACTTTCTATGGTTGGAATGTCAAGTAGGTATCTTAACGCTCTGCATGACGTGTCTCTAGTGCAGCCAAGAATAATGCGCATAGCCTCGTTCTGAATTTTTTCGAGTCTCTTTAACTGAAGTTTGCTGAGAGTTTGAATCGCCAAAGCGTATTCTAGAACAGAAACAACCAGTCCCTGGTATAATGTATGCAGGTGCCGCTGTTCACTGCCTGCAGCGGCCATTACTTTCATAGCAGCAAGACCCTTTTTTGCTTTCTCTATCACGTTATCAATGTGCTTTACGAAAGCAAGGCTTCGATCTAAATGAATACCTAAATATTTCATTGTCATAGATCTTGGCAAAGTGTCTGAAAACATTTCTACAGATGGAGTATCAATATTAACGATGTTGTTATATAGTGAGAACCAAGTTACTTCAGCTTTTGATGGGTTCACGTTGGCACCTGCCTCGTCACACCACTTTTGTATGCGCCTGAGTTCTGATTGTCCGCAGTTATTTTGTTTCGATCTTTTCCCTGTCGATAAACCAAAATGTCATCGGCATAAGAAAGAATGCGACCTGGCCCTTCCAACCGATCTCTTGTGATTTTCACAGTGTATGCATTGAAAAGTACGGGAGATAAAGGTCTGCTTCATAGACCACACCAAAGCTTTTGTTAGAATACACTATAATCAACTTATAGACTGCCTACGACTAATATGTAATTTGTATTGGGAGCAAACAGGAATAATAAAATTTAAAAAAAAAAAAAAAAAAAAAAAAAAAAAAAAAAAAATATATATATATATATATAATATATATATATATGTTACATCTTCTCAATATTCCCTTATGGTGCTGAAACATGGACATTAGACAAGTAACAAGAACATAAAATTGAAGCCTTTGAAATGGGGATTTATAGAAGAATAGGTAGAATTGGATGGAAAGAGAAGATGAAGTTTGTTGTTGTTGTTGTTACGTTCGCCAGCTTTCAACTCTGACGAAGTCCCTAGAGACTAGGAACTGAATTTTGCGTGTTAATCCATTTTTCCCTGGCAGCCGTGTGCACAGGGGTCCCTCGCCGCACAGGCAGATAACTCCGACTTCGGAGGTACTCATGTTTTCACGTCGATGAGTGACTGACGTTTCAAGCCGGGTCTCGCTGCTGAGACCAGCGGTGGTTGTCGCTGAGAGAAATCATAAATAAAAATCCCAACTTGTGTAACCGGGATTTGAACCCACAACTTCTCTGTCTCGAGGCCGGCGTCTTGCCTCGAGACCAACCAGTCCCCCATGGACTTGGAATATGAGGAAACTGCAACAAGGAACACTTTTGATGCATAGTCTTCAATGGTTCCTGTCGCCTATCCACCATGTACCAGAAGTTCACGTCCTCCCGAAAGTGATGATTATCATATTTCTATAAAAAAAAGTAGAGCGCTTGATGATGTCAGGCCATCGTTGTTGACTCCAATTTGGAACATATAAACACACAGTTAGTCGTCAGATTATCAGCGTCGCACATCAAACAACAGATCGTAAGATTAGCGTGCGGCCGGTCTAGGGATTTACGATGACGTAGCACACATAATCTTGGCGCGCCCTTTAGATTCTTGATTACTCTAGTGAATGTAGCCTACGACGAACAGAACACGGTGCAAATTCCCTAAAGAGATAAAACTGCGGCTGACGAAGCAGTTCACATTAATAAGTAACATGGAAATAACTTGCGTCCAACAAATCCAACAACGGTCATGAACAGCACCAATGTGACATAAAGCGCAGAACAAGCCTAGACGATGGAAGGTCGCATTCACAACACTTGATTTGTTGAAAATGGAATATCACCGGCGTACGACGTTGTTTTATCAGCGCAGATGTAATAAGTAGATCATTATCTTGACTTTAACACGCATAGGAGTGTGATGGAGAACTGAAATTAATCAGACATCGAATGCAATTTTTGCAGCGATCGAGAGAACGTGGACTAGATCCGCCATCTTAGAAACGGAAGTCCTCATATATCATGATGATAGATGAAGTTTTAAAACAACTAAGAAATGAAAAGAGAACTACTAAACACAATTCGAACAAGATAAATGAAATTTAGGGGGCATGTTAAAAGACACATAAGATTTAAAAAAGTAATATTGGAAGAGAAAATACAAGGTAAAAGAGGCAGAGGCAAACATGGACGAATAACATCAAATGATGGACAAGTTAACCTATGACAATCTGCACCATCAAAGCAAGATTGACCTGACGGCACTGACCACAACAGAATAAGAAACGAGATGTTCAACAAACTCAAAATAGGAACTACCAACCAATGCCACTGTACACTGGACAACATGACAAAAAAACATGTTCTACAGGATTTCCCCAGTACACAGACCTGAGAAGGACAATGTGGTCCACACCCACCTCCCTGGAAGAGAAACTGTACGCGGCAACTGAATCACTTAAACAGACAACTGCATTCATAGGAGAGTCCGGAATCTTACTCTGAATGAGCCATGATCGTAGAAGAAGAAGAACAATTTCCCACCAACTCACACACACACAAACATAAAATCCCAACCAACCCCCACACACACAAACATAAAATCCCAACCAACCCAATCCTTGGTACGCCCCTGCACCCGTAAAAAAACACTTTTTAAAAAACAATTCTTTGCTAATTGAATGTCAAAATAGATAGAACGAAGTAGACGGGGGCGGGTGTAGAGATAGACAGAAAGAAAGAAAGGAGTTCTGCGCTCAAAGCCTTCATAAATATCGATTTCCTTAGTCTTTATCAGGTTTTCCAATCAGGGTTTGAATTATTTATTCCAATACAGATAAGCTTCATCGATGTAAAAAAAATCAAGAAGATCGATTTTTATGACTTCATTTTGCTGTCTTTGTGCCCAGTGACGAGATTCCGATCTTTTTACTGGTTTTTTTTAAATTTGTCTCCACGCTTGTGTGTGTGGTGTTGTTTTAGTGTGTACGGAGCTGATGCGTTTGTGTGGAAATGTGAATCTGTGAGAGTTGTAGTGTATATGTGTGTGAGTGTTTATATTTGAATCCACGTGTGGTTTTGGGGAGAGGGGTGGGGTTTGGTTTTTTTTGTTTAACTGACGTTTTGTGTGTGTCTGTGTTTGTGGTAAGTTTAAGTGTGTTTTTGGAGTCTGTATGAGTGTTTGTTAGACATTCTATACGTGTGAGAGAGAAAGAAAAAGAAACGGGAAAGGGGAAAGGGGAGTGAGACAGGTTGGTCCAGATAGAAGGTACAGGCATGTGGACACGATAGTATCGGGGTAAGTCTCAATACACAGGTAAA
This sequence comes from Megaustenia siamemsis, assembly GCA_032433765.1. Classification (NCBI taxonomy): domain Eukaryota; kingdom Metazoa; phylum Mollusca; class Gastropoda; order Stylommatophora; family Ariophantidae; genus Megaustenia; species Megaustenia siamemsis. The sequence continues at coordinate 20,895,507 of JAVIAB010000049.1, forward strand.
ACACATTTTTATCTTCAAATTCACAGTTTATTTGTAGCGTGACTCTTCACAGTCGCGTGCCGCAAAATAAAAACAAGTGGTGATTATAGAGGAATTAGTTACTTGAGGTAGCTAATTCTACCAAATGCTCAATTTGTCCTGTGGAGTAATCATCGGCAAGTCGGAGGTGTCATAACCTTCTCCCCCGGTAGATGTATCCTGCTGGCTTAAAAATAGCAACCTATCTTGGAGAAGGTCAACACCGACTGCAAACCCCCCGCGCTGTCTAGCGGGACTACCCGTTAAAGGAATAGACTTCGGGGGTAAACCCGGAGGGAAATCCAAAGATGGAGTCCCTAAGGCAGTCTAATGTTGATTTCAACATTGCTCTGGCAACTCCTGCGGCGCAGTTGCCACCAAACTGTTCTTGTCCTGCTAGACCTTTGGACTGCTCGGCTGCGTGGAGAGAAGAAACATGTATGGGCTCGGCTGCGTGGAGAGAAGAAACATGTTGTATGGGCTCGGCTGTGTGGAGAGAAGAAAAATGTTGTATGGGCTCGGATGTGTGGAGAGAAGAAACAGGTATGGGCTCGGCTGTGTGGAGAGAAGAAACATGTTGTATGGGCTCGGCTGTGTGGAAAGAAGAAACATGTTGTATGGGCTCGGCTGCGTGGAGAGAAGAAACATGTTGTATGTTCTCGGCTGCGTGGAGAGAAGAAACATGTTGTATGTGCTCGACTGTGTGGAAAGAAGAAACATGTTGTATGGGCTCGGCTGCGTGGAGAGAAGAAACATGCTGTATGAGCTCGGCTGCGTGGAGAGAAGAAACATGTTGTATGGGCTCGGCTGTGTGGAGAGAAGAAACATGTTGTATGAGTTCGGCTGCGAGGAGAGAAGAAACATGTTGTATGTTCTCGGCTGCGTGGAGAGAAGAAACATGTTGTATGTGCTCGACTGTGTGGAGAGAAGAAACATGTTGTATGAGCTCGGCTGTGTGGAAAGAAGAAACATGTTGTATGGGCTCGGCTGCGTGGAGAGAAGAAACATGTTGTATGAGCTCGGCTGTGTGGAGAGAAGAAAAATGTTGTATGGGCTCGGATGTGTGGAGAGAAGAAACAGGTATGGGCTCGGCTGTGTGGAGAGAAGAAACATGTTGTATGGGCTCGGCTGTGTGGAGAGAAGAAACATGTTGTATGGGCTCGGCTGCGTGGAGAGAAGAAACATGTTGTATGGGCTCGGCTGTGTGGAGAGAAGAAACATGTATGGGCTCGACTGTGTGGAGAGAAGAGACATGTTGTATGTGCTCGACTGCGTGGAGAGAAGAAACATGTATGTGCTCTACTGTGTGGAGAGAATAAACATGTATGGGCTCGACTGCGTGGAGAGAAGAAACATGTATGGGCTCGACTGTGTGGAGAGAAGAAACATGTATGTGCTCTACTGCGTGGAGAGAAGAAACATGTATGTGCTCGACTGTGTGGAGAGAAGAAACATGTATGGACTCGACTGTGTGGAGAGAAGAAACATGTATGGACTCGACTGTGTGGAGAGAAGAAACATGTATGGGCTCGACTGTGTGGAGAGAAGAGACATGTTTCATAGCAACAATTTGTCTCTTATTTGTTTTTGCCATGCTCACAACATAGAGAGTCTTAGGGCCGCTGCAAAATCCATATGGCCTTTGAAATGTGGATTGTAGAAGAGAAGTAAGAAATGAATGGTAAGAAAATAAAATAACGATAAAGTATGAAATAACTTGAAACGAAAAGAGAAGTACTAAAGGCAATTCAAAAAACACAAATGAGATTGTTGGGGCATGTTAAAAGATACAGCAGCGTACTAAAAGTAATCTTGGAATGGAAAATACAAGGTAAAAGAGGCAGAGGCAGACCAAGACTAACACAGACGAGTAACATTAAAAGATGGACAAGTCAGCCAATGACAACCTGCATCATAAAAGCTAGAGACAGAGTGGAATAGCGTTCCATGGTAGCCAACCTTCGATCCGGAGACGGCAGTCAACGATGACTGATGTCTGTAATATTTCAGCCAGAAACACATGTAGGAATGTAGTTTACTCTTTGAGAATGTTACGAATAATAGGAAATTAATTATATAGAGCTTCACAGCAGGAAGGGAGCCGCGATAGCTCAGTGGTTAGTGAACTGGACTACCACGGACAAGGGGTAGGGTTCGATCCCAACGCTTCCGGGCCCACCCAGCCTTAAATGGGTACAGGATTTTTTTTTTTTTTTTTTTTTTTCCTGGGAAAGTAAAGCAGCACGGAAAAGAGGCTATAGAGAAACACTTGAGAGATGAACAAGCAGGTTTTAGGAAGAACAGATCATGTGCTGATCAAATAACTACTCTACGTATAATAGTAGCACAAAGTTTAGAACTAAAATCCCCACTCTATATTGGATTCATAGATTACGAAAAGGCATTTGATAGTTTAGACAGAAGAATGCTTTGGAAGTTGCTGAGTCATTACGGAATCCCCATAAAGTTTATTAACCTGATAAAAACAACGTATGAAGGAACAAAATGTAGTGTGGTGCATGAAGGACAGCTTACAGAAGCATTTGAAATAAGAACAGGAGTAAGGCAAGGATGCCTCCTGTCTCCATTTCTCTTTCTACTGGCCATAGATTGGATTATGAAAATAACTCAGAACAACAGAAATGGGATCCAGTGGTCACTGACCAAACAACTTGATGATTTAGACTTTGCTGATGACATAGCTCTCCTATCACACAGCCACCAACTGATGCAAGATAAAATGAGTATATTAGATGAGAGATCACAACAGCTAGGACTAAAGATTAATAGAGATAAGACCAACATTATGAGAATTAATGCAGTTGGCAATAACCATATAAAACTAGGAGAAATACCTCTACTAGACGTACAATCTTATATATATCTGGGCAGTAATATAGATAAAGAGGGAGGAACAGAAAATGATACCAAAATAAGGATATCAAAAGCAAGAGGAGCTTTCATTGCACTGGGAAACATATGGAAATCCAAAGAAATTAGGCTAAATACAAAAATAAAAATTTTCAACTCAAATGTTAAGTCGGTCCTATTATATGGCTGTGAAACATGGAGAATGACAAAATTGGCAATCACGAAAGTACAGACTTTCATTAATGGATGCTTGCGCAGAATAAAGGGATGGAAATGGCAGGACAAAGTCACTAACGTGGAATTATGGAAATGTACCGGTCAAATACCAGTGGATAAAGAGATACAGCGAAGACGATGGCGATGGATAGGGCACACACTACGGAAGCCAACTGAGAGTATTACACAGCAGGCCCTTTTTTGGAATCCCCAGGGGAAAAGACAAAGAGGAAGACCAAGGAATTCTTGGAGAAGACAGACAGAAGCAGAGATGAAGATGATGGGGAAGACATGACATGATCTTAAAAGAATGGCAAAAAACAGAACGACTTGGAAAGTGTTTGTTGAAGACCTATGCTCCACCGGGAGCTAAAAGGTAAAAGAAGAAGAAAGCAGCACGGGCGTAATACTGACCACATTACCCCAAAAATCATGTGCTGAAGGTCTGTAAAATATAGGGTCACTAACACCATATTTCCCTATACGCCACGTGGCGTGACGGGGTACTTTACTTTTTCATAGCAGGAGTTAATCTGATCATCAAAAGCGGGGGTCAATATAAAAGTGAATATGCTTTGACTGGAAGATGTTTTTTTCCCTCTGACGATCAGATTCCATCTGCTGTTACACTCCATTTAAAACGCGTTTCATGTCATCGACGAAATGCTCAACAAGAACAAAATATCATCACTCCTGAAGAAAAAGTATTCATTCTATTTTTCAATATTTCATTATGAAAGTTTTTTTTATAAATTTAGCGGTAGACATTTCAGAGATAACATTTTTCGTGTTTTTTTTAAATATTAATCTACATGTTTATATGTATCTAACACTTAACATATTAGATATGAATTATATATATATATATATGGCCCTTTTCGTCTTGTCAGACGGTCTAGTGGAGGCTATTGCGTATTTTTTTGAGGTTTTGTTTTTGCCGAACAGCTTCTCTCGTGGCTAATTCTACCAATGTTTGACAAACACACGCGGTCACATAATGAACAGGTCAGTCTCGCTGGTCCACAGATATATGCATTATTGGATAATTAAACACGGAATTGTATTTCACCAATACCAAGATGATACAAGACATATAAACATCATATGGTTTGATGACAGTTTACACTAATCAAATTGAGAGTGACGCACTGTGCGGCTAAACGTATGTGATGGAAATCTGCATGGCACATGATGCGTCGAAACGTCGGGAAAGAGTTAAGAACAGGAGTGATGTGAATATCTCTACATGGGAGATAACCTTTACGAATTTTCAATAGCAAGGGAAACTATCTATCTATCTATTGACCTTTCGAGCCGTAGCCGGCCCATAGGGCGTAGACCAAGATACACCTTCTCCTATCTGAATTTTTGTTCTAGCAGTTTTCAATTCTTTTAAAGATATTTTATCAAATCTCGCCATCTGTCTCTGTTCTGTGCAAGCAGTTCTATCTCATTGAGGGAGCCGAATCCTGCTGCTCTTGCCTCTCTCATCAATGTTCTTCTCAGTGTCTCCCTGGGTATTCCTCTTTTTCTCTTGTCTGTTGTTTCCCATATGAGGGCTTGCTTTGCTATTCGGTTATTATCTCTTCTCATCACATGTCCAACGTATGACCATCATCTTTTCTTTATTACTGAAGATATTAGTGGTTGATTGGCGATTTCTCTAATTTCCTCGTTTGTTTTGAATTCGTTCCATGCTAAGGGAAACTACTTGAAAATTATAAAAGAATCAAACAATGTCCGTGAATATTAAGTAGCATATTGCAGATATTGTTTCAAAAAGATAAGAAGTGTAGATAATTTAGAAAAATCGAGATTTTAAATAATTTTTTTTTTTCAAGAGAAACAAGAGGAAATAATTTACTCTTTTAGCTAATGATTATCGGTTCACCAATTGGGTTTGATATCCATGTGTAGAGTTTGTGTTTTACCTTTGACTAAAGCTGTGATCATAAACAAAGATAATAATCTAAACACACAGGTGGGTATTAATGTTAGAGAATACACCTGGAGACAGTTCAGAGCTACAACTACCTGGGACATACTATAACTAGTGAAGGAATAGACCTGGAGACAGTTCAGAGCTACAACTACCTGGGACATACTATAACTAGTGATGGAATAGACCTGGAGACAGTTCAGAGCTACAACTACCTGGGACATACTATAACTAGTGATAGAATAGACCTGGAGACAGTTCAGAGCTACAACTACCTGGAACATACTATAACTAGTGATGGAATAGACCTGGAGACAGTTCAGAGCTACAACTACCTGGGACATACTATAACTAGTGATGGAATAGACCTGGAGACAGTTCAGAGCTACAACTACCTGGAACATACTATAACCAGTGATGGAAAATGTACAACTGTAATAAACAAAAGAATAGGAATGGCAAAAAGTAATTTTAATGCCATGAAAAAATATGCTAACATCAAAACAAATAACACCAGTTATTTATCTGTATCTCTTGTTTGCCTTCTGCCAAGCCATTCTCTTAAACTGTCTGCTCCAGCTGTTCTCTTCTCATTACATGGCCAAAAAATGATGATTGTTTCTTCCTAATATTGGATATTAGCTTTCTTTTTTTGCTTTGGCCTCATTCAGAACGTTTTCGTTATTCTTTTTATCTGTCTATGGTATTCTCAACATTCTTCTGTAAAACGACATTTCTACAGCCTCCAGTGATTTTCTTTTCTTTTGTCCTATTTGATTCACATCCATATGTCATGACTTGCTTTACATGACATTTTATAACTCTTATCCTAAAATGTACTGTCTAGAATTTCTTGTTTCTATTGTTTAAAATAAAGACGATTAGAGGCCACAGAGATGGGATTTCTCAGAAAAGTGTTGAAAGATCCCTTGACAGCTAAAAAGACCAATGAGGCCAGCACAAAAAAGTCAGCTCCTAAAAAACATCAGAAAGAAACAATCAACATTTTTTCGGGCACATCATGAGAAGAGGAAAGTTGGAATACTTGGTTACAACTGGCAAAATAAAGGGAAAGAGAGATCGCGGACAACAAAGAGAGAAAATACTGGATAGCTTGGTGTCATGGCATGGAAAACAGTCAACAACAGAACTGATACGATGCACTGTGGATAGAAGATTCTGGAAGGACATGATCGCCTACGCCAAGCGGTATGGCACATGATGATAATGATTGTTAAAAATGGATTGCGTAGTATCTTCCTCATTTTTTGGAAAGCTGCTTTTTGTCTGAGCCATTCTGCATTTCTATATATATATATATAGGATATATATATATATATATCCTATATATATATATATATATCCTATATATATATATATATAGGATATATATATATATATATATAGGATATATATCTTTCACATATGGGAAACAACAGGTAAAAGAAAAAGAGGAAGACCCAGGGAGACACTGAGAAGAACATTGATGAGAGAGGCAAGAGCAGCAGGAATCGGCTCCCTCAATGAGATAGAACTGCTTGCACAGAACAGAGACAGATGGCGAGATTTGATAAAATATCTTTAAAAGAAAACTGCTAGAACAAAAATTCATATAGGAGAAGGTGTATCTTGGTCTACGCCCTATGGGCCGGTTACGGCTCGAAAGGTCAATAGATAGATAGATTCTGCATTTCACCTGTTGTACATCTACCATCTGAAGTTAACAATGTTACAAAATATTTAAATTCATTTACCTGTTTTAATATTGTTCAACTTGTCTTTATTATGCATTGTGATGATGTCCTTTTATTTGTTGCTACCATTACTTCTGTTCTTGTTTTTTACCATTAGCCGAATCTTAGCAATCACTCATCATCATCAAGTACCGGGCCTGCTGGCGTAGGTGCCATGTGTCTCCACAATTTTCGATCTCGACAGCTATTTATCATTTCTGTTGTTGGCCTTCTGCCAAGCCATTCTCTTAAGCTGTCTGGTATTTTTTCTCGTTGCTTTCCTCAATCTCTTCGTCCCTCAATTTTCCCAGTTGTTACAATATTTTCCGGTTGTTCTCTTCTCATTACATGGCCAAAAAATGATGATGATTTCTTCCTAATATTGGAAATTAGCTCTCTTTTTGGGCCTCTTTCAGAACGTTTTCATTACTCTTCTTAGCTGTCTATGTTATTCTCAACATTCTTCTGTCATTTCTACAGACTCCAGTGATTTTTTTTTATTTGTTGTCCTAATGTCCATGATTCACATCGATATCTTAAGACAGGCTCTACATAACATTTAAGAACTCTTCAATCACTAGGGGACGCAAAAATACAAGGGTCCCAGCCTTTTTTAACAAACCAACAACAACAAAAATAGATATATAGATTGTTTAATCTTTTGAATTAAAATAAAAATTTGCAAAGGATAACTAAACCACTAGGGGCCTGTTTAAAGTAGTTGAGAAAACCATCCGACTGGGCTACCGACTTTCGGTGAACCCGTGTTCGATTCCCGCTGGAAACAGAGAGAGTTGTACTCGTGGTCAGTCAAAAATAAAACACCTCCTCGGTCGAACCAGCCGTTGTCAGAAATGAGTACCAGGGTAGTGCTATAAGAAGGTGAGAAATGCCACCTCACATCGTGCGATTCGATGCTTGAAGCGACACTATCAAGAAGTCTCCGAACACGTCTGGATAGGCGACCGAGCATATATGGGGGGGGGGGGGAAATTCGCGTGCTGAGACGCTGATTCAAGTTTCGTACTTTACCTTGACCTTGACATTTACCACTAAACCACTTATTTAAGATCACTATACACTTTTATCACTATACACTTTTATACCGAGAGGAAGAATGAGTTAAAATCTGGGCGCATTTCTAGTAAAAGAAAAATATTGGAATGATGTAAAAGCAGCATATTGAGTATCTTAAACTAATACACGTATGCTCAGAAATAAAAGTAAAAAAAAACTACAGGTAAATAGATACGAGACTTGAATCGGTGTCTTAGCACTCGTGTTTTTACATATATGTGCTCGGCCGCCTATCCGGAAGTGTTCGGAGACTCCTGTCTAGTGTCGCCTCAAGCATCGTAACTCACGAGCGAGGTGCTGTTTCTCACCTTCCCTGAGTGGTAGCCTGGTATCCATTTCTGCCAGCGACTGGATCAACAGCGGTGGTCCTTTTTTCGACCATGCGTACAAGTCAGACTGCTTTCAGCGGGAATCGAACACAGGTAGTCAGAGCACAGGTAGTTCAGAACACAGGTAGTCAGAACACAGGTAGTCATAACACAGGTAGTCAGAACACAGGTAGTCTACACACATGTAGTCAGAACACAAGTAGTCAGAACACAGGTAGTCAGAACATAGGTTGTCAGCACACAGGTAGTCAGAACACAGGTAGTCAGCACACAGGTAGTCAGAACACAGGTAGTAAAAACACAGGTATTCAGCACACAGGTAGTCAGAACAGAGGTAGTCAGAACACAGGTAGTCAGAACACAGGTAATCAGCACACAGGTAGTCAGAACACAGGTAGTCAGAACACAGGTAGTCAGCACACAGGCAGTCAGAGCACAGGTAGTCAACACACAGGTAGTCAGAATACAGATAGTAAGAACACAGGTATTCAGCACACAGGTAGTCAGAACACACGTAGATAGAACACACGTAGTCAGAACACAGGTAGTCAGCACACAGATAGTCAGAACACAGGTAGTCAGAACACAGGTAGTCAAAACACAGGTAGTCAGCACACAGGTAGTCAACACACTGGTAGTCAGCACACAGGTAGTCAGTACACAGGTAGTTAGTACACAGGTAGTCAACACACTGGTAGTCAGCACACAGGTATTCAAAACACAGGTAGCTAGTAGAGTGGTTTTCCCACCTAGTCTAACGATGCCTTAGGTATACTTATTAACCCTTTCCGTACGGAAGCTCTTTTTATCGGTGCAACGAAATAGATTTCAGAGACACAGTTTTTCATGGTTTTAAAAATTAATTTACATATTTATTTATATTAATGTAACATTATTAGATAATTAAACAAGGTATTAGATTTCACCAATACCAAGATGATACAAGACATGTATAAAGAATATGGTTTGATTAACGGTTTACACTAATCAAAATGAGAGTGACGCACTGTTCGGCGAAACTTACGGAAAAAGTAAAAAATTAAAATGAACTAAAATGTGAAAATCTTACGAAATTAAAGATTCATGTTATGAAGAAGAAAACCCTACCGAATGAATAGCAAATGGGTTGTACAATTTTGTGAGTAATTTCATTTTTTGATGAAATTTTCATGTTCATGTTGTTAATTAAAATAAATAATTAATGTTAAATTAATGAATTAAAAAAAAATTGTAATACATCATCATGTGCCATACCAGTTCTGCAAATGACATGCGACCTGATGATGATGATGATGATGATGATGATGATGATGATAAATATTGCAAGTACTGTTTAAACAGGATAAATTCCATAACTGACTTTTTCTACAGTGGTCCTTCAAAACAAGAAAAAGAGTTCTTAAAAAGTATGTCCTAAATGTTATGCAGAGCCAGTCTTAACATATGGATGTGAATCATGGACAACAGAACAACAGACTAGAAAATCACTGGAGTCCGTAGAAATGTGGTTTTACAGAAGAATGTTGAGAATACCATTGAAAAGTAAGAAGAGTAATGAAGATGTTCTGAGAGAGGTCAAAGCAAAAAGAGAGCTAATTTCCAATATTAGGAAAAAACAATCATCATTTTTTGGCCATGTAATGAGAAGAGAACAACCGGAATTTATTGTAACAACTGGGAAAATTGAGGGATGAAGAGATAGAGGGAAGCAAAGAGAAAAGATACCAGACAGCTTAAGAGAATGGCTTGGCAGAAGGTCAACAACAGAAATGATAAATAACTGTCGTGATCAAAAGTTGTGGAGAGACATGACCACCTACGCCAGAAGGCCCGGTACTTGATGATGATGACGATAATGCTGTGATACGATATAAGTAAAAGATGCCCAAAACGTTATGATAACTTTTAACCTCTTTAGCTTGTATTTTCTTCTGTCTCTCTCCTGTAAGGGTCCTTGATTCACAAGGAGTATAGATACACTGCTATAACAAGATAGCTCTCATCAATCTAATTTGATTCATTTTGATTCATGAAATTTGAAACCAAAAGTTATAAACCAAAAATTGTACTTTTGTTAATTACTTTTATTAATTACTTTTATAAATTACTTTTATTAATTACTTTTATTAATTCATTTTCTTCTTCTTCTTTCCTTCCTCATCTGCCTTTCAGCGTCGAGGGGAGATATAATTTGCAGTCTTTTGCTCTTCTGTTCGCCTCTGCTGCTGTTATGTTTCCTAGTGCTTCTAATATTCCATCGATCCATCTTTTTCGTGGTCGATTCTTGGGTCTGGTGTTCTCAAAACATTTCCTGATGGCTCGTTGTGTTGTGTTTTGATCTTTCTGTCTTGTCACGTGGCCAAACCATTTTATCTGTTGTGTCTTTATATATTCTAAGGCGGGGGCTATTCCTACCACTTTTCTCAGTTCTTCATTTCTGATCTTCATTGTGAGTGAGACATTCCTCCGTCTAGACTAGATCTGTGCTTTACGTCACATTAGTGCTGTTCAAGACCGTTATTGGGATTCTTTGACGCAAGTTATTTCCACGTTACACATTAATGTAAACTACTTCGTCAGTCGCAGTTTTGTCTCTTTGGGGAAGTTGCTTCGTGTTTTGTTCGTCGTAGACTACTTACACTTGAGTAATCAGACATAAGTCTAAAGGTATCGAGATTACGAGTTTGGCGACATTGTGGGCTACGTCATCGTATTGGTTCCCTAAACCGGCCGTGCGCAAATCTTACGGTCTGCTGTTTGATGTGCAACAAGAATAATTTGACGACTGATTGTGTGTCTATACGTTCGGAATTGGAGTCATCAACGATGGCCTAACATCATCAAGTGCTACGATGATCATAATTTTCAAGAGGACGTGACTTACCGGTATAAAGGGATAGGCGGCGGGAACAAATGAAGGCTATGCATGAAATGTGTTCCTTGTTGCAGTTTCCTCATATTACAAGTCGCATGTCTGTGTTAGTCACCGCTAGTGACTCGGGCAGATGGTGCTCGTAAACCTGGGAAGGCCGACCATCTAAGGGCAGAATCCCCCGACAGAAAAGATCAACTGCTGCCTTGCAGGAAGATTGGGGACAATCAAAGGCTAAGGAAAGCAAACCTGAAAAAATGCTGGCTGAAATCGGATGCACTGGGCCACTGGCGCAGAACACAGTGCAACGTATTAACGGGTGTTCAGTCAGAGTGGATCTGACAGACTCTAATTGTGATGTTCTGTCTGTGGGGGCGATCAACACACTTAGCCTGACAGCTGACTTCATATGAGAGTCTGGAATCCTTACTCTGATTGAGTCCTGAACGCAGAGAGAGAGAGAGAGAGAGAGATTTCTGATCTTATCTCTCAGACTGTTTCCTGTCATTCGTCTAACACATTTCACCTCGGCAGAGGTTATTTTTCTTATTGTTCTTGCATCTAGAGTCCAGGTCTGGCATTGGTAGCACAACGTTATTTATTACTTTTATTTAATACTTTTATTAATAATCATTTTCAAATTAAACATCATTTCTTCCCCTTTTATTTAAAAGCCGCGCGGCAAAGTGAATATAGAAGGCCACAAAATTGGTTTACCGTATGCCATAACATATTACTGTAAAAATTCACTTACATGTTAACTTAAAAAATGTAATTCAATTAAGTCGGAGCTCAATATGAACCAACCAGGGAAATTATATTTTTTTCTGTTTTGTGACATTTCTTCTTATTTTGGATTTCTATAATATTTTCTGCCTGATAACTGTGCAGGTTAACAAGGTAACATCAGAAATAAAAAGATTTGAGCACAAAGGGTAGAAATAGTTCCCGTCATAGAGGACATAAAGAAAAAACAAATAAAATGGTTTGGCCATGTGATAAGGGAAAAATTAAATCACAACGAGACTTTAATAAATGTTGCGAGAACATGAGACCCAGGGGCAGGTCAGGAAAATGGATTGATGGAATATTATAAACAATAGGGAACGTAACATTTATCATCATCATTGAGTGCCGTCTCCGCATCGAAGGTTGGCTACCATGGAGCGCCATTCCACTCTGTCTCTTGCTTTGATGGTGCAGGTTGTCATAGGTTGACTTGTCCATCTTTTGATGTTACTCGTCCATGTTAGTCTTAGTCTGCCTCTGCCTCTTTTACCTTGTATTTTCCCTTCCAATATTACTTGGTCTGCCTCTTTTACCTTCTATTTTCCCTTCCAATATTACTTTTATTAGGCTGTTGTGTCTTTTAACATGCTACAAAAATTTCGTTTGTCTTGTTCTAATTGTGTTTAGTAGTTCTCTTTTCATGTTTATTTGTTTTAAAACTTCATCGTTTGTTTTTCTTTTCCTTCCATCCGATTCTACCTATTCTTCTATAAATCCACATTTCAAAGGCTTCAATTTACATAACACTAGCTGAGGTCAACAGAAGAGCAAACGACCGTGAATTATTTCTCCCCTTCAAGCTGCAATCAAACGTGGAAGGAGACAAAAAGAAGATTGTTTGGAGGGCAGCATGTACAGCGAAACGTCAGTAATTTCTTGTGTTACTTTTCTTGTAACACAGCCACCATAACTTGTGGGAGTATCGCTACACCGCACTACTTGCTCCTTGCTACCAGCTTTACCACAGCACTGCAATAGTTTCCCTGTTCCGCAGGAAAAAAAGGTGCTTATCTTTCTTGAACAGATTTTGACTTAGCACCCTAGACTCAAAGAATTCTTGGAGAAGACAGATAGAAGCAGAGATGAAGATGATGGGGAAGGCATGCAATGATCTTAAAAGAATGGCAAAAAACAGAACGACTTGGAAAGTGTTTGTTGAAGACCTATGCTCCACTGGGAGCTAAAAGGTAGAAGATGAAGACCTTAGACTCAGGGCAGACTTCAAGAACATTTAGAGGGAGCTAGGGCGATGTTTTGTCGTTAATTAACTGGACTATAAAAGACAAGGGGTAGGGTTCGATCTCAACAGACGGCTTCCGAGTTCACCCAGCCATAAACGGGTACCGGATTTTTTTTGTGGGAAAGTAAAGCGGCACGGGCGTAATACCGATCACATTACCCCAAAAATCATGTGCTGAAGGTCTATAAAATTGATGGTCACTAACACAATATTCCCTATACGCCACTTGGCGTGACGCGTCACTAACACCGTATTCCCTATACGCCACTTGGCGTGACGGGGGTACATTACTTTACTCAGGGTGATGTTTTAGCGTGAAGACTTTCACCACCATCTCCTTCATCTCTGCTGTTGCCTGTCATCTCCTAATATATTTTAGCCTCCCACTATGTCTTGTTTCATGCTGGTTCCATAAAATGATCTGTCGTATAATACTCTCAGTTAGCTTTTGTAGTGAGTGTTTTCTCCTGTGACATTGTCTTTGTTGCATCCCTGAGTTTGCTGTACTATAGATTTTATTTTATCGATTCTACTGTATTGATTTTACTGTATTGGTTTTACTGTATTGGTTTTACTATATTGGATTTACTGTATTGATTTTACTATATTGGATTTACTGTATTGATTTTACTGTATTGATTTTACTATATTGGATTTACTGTATTGATTTTACTGTATTGATTTTACTATATTGGATTTACTGTATTGATTGTACTATATTGGATTTACTGTATAGATTTTACTATATTGGATTTACTGTATTGGTTTTACTATATTAGATTTACTGTATTGATTTTACTATATTGGATTTACTGTATTGATTTTACTGTATTGATTTTACTATATTGGATTTACTGTATTGATTTTACTGTATCATCATCATCTTCATCATGTGTCATACCGGTTGGCGTAGGCTATCATGTCCTTCCACAATCTTCTATCTACAGTGCATCGTATCAGTTCTGTTGTTTACTGTTTTCCATGCCATGACACCAAGCTATCCAGTATTTTCTCTCTTTGTCGTCCGCGATCTCTCTTTCCTTTTATATTGCCAGTTGTAACCAAGTATTCCAACTTTCCTCTTCTCATGATGTGCCCGAAAAATGTTGATTGTTTCTACTGTATCAGTTCTTCTTTAACGATTCTACTAGATCTGTTCTATTGCGTCAATTCTATTGCATCATATCTACATTATGGATTCTACTGTTCCGTTTCTATTGCATTGATTCTACTGTTCCGTTTCTATTGCATTGATTCTACTGTTCCGTTTCTATTGCATTGATTCTACTGTTCCGTTTCTATTGCATTGATTCTACTGTTCCGTTTCTATTGCATTGATTCTACTGTTCCGTTTCTATTGCATTGATTCTACTGTTCCGTTTCTATTGCATTGATTCTACTGTTCCGTTTCTATTGCATTGATTCTACTGTTCCGTTTCTATTGCATTGATTCTACTGTTCCGTTTCTATTGCATTGATTCTACTGTTCCGTTTCTATTGCATTGATTCTACTGTTCCGTTTCTATTGCATTGATTCTACTGTATCGATTCTACTGTATCGATTCTACTGTATCGATTCTACTGTATCGATTCTACTGTATCGATTCTACTGTATTGATTCTATTGTATCGATTCTACTGTATCGATTCTACTGTATCGATTCTACTGTATCGATTCTATTGTATCGATTCTACAGCATGATTAATTGTCTCCCCTCAAAAACAAGATGGCAATATAATCATCTTCACGTTTTGAAGACCGAACGTGGTGTTGAAGTTGTCTGCTCTTTATCTCCTCTCTGTTCCCTGCTCTCGGGAGCTTTCTTAAGAATAACATGCCAACAGACGTGCAACAACCCATCAACAAATCGCGGATTTAAATAACGTTTGTGTTTTATTAAACGCACGCGTTGGCTTGTCGAAATCCAAAGTAATTTCTTTACGTTTACAATTTGGCTCTCAAGATTTAAACTTTTGGCCTGTTTCACGGCTGAATATGCCTTTTTCAATGGAAACTTAATCTATGTAAGCAAATGAATTTAGTCAAATATATGTACGATATTAGGGAGTCGCGATAGCTCAGTGGTTAGTGAACTGGACTACAAAGGACAAGAGGTAGGGTTCGATCCCAACCGACGGCTTCTGGGTTCACCCAGAATTAAATGGGGACAGGATTTTTTTTTTCTGGGAAAGTAAAGTGGCATGGGCGTAATCATCATCATCAAGTACAGGGCATGCTGGTGGAGGTGATCATGGTTCTCCACAACTGTCGATCTCGACAGTTATTTATCATTTTGTTGTTGAACTTCTGCCAAGCCATTCTCTTAAGCTGTCTGGTATTTTTTCTCTTTGCTTCCCTCTATCTCTTCGTCCCTCAATTTTTCCAGCTGTTACAATATATTCCAGTTGTTCTCTTCTCATTACATGGTCAAAAAATGATGATTGTTTCTTCCTAATATTGGAAATTAGCTCTCTAATACCGACCCTATTACCCCAAAAATCATGTGCTGAAGGTCTGTAAAATTTATGGTCACTAGGACCATATTCCCTATACGCCACTTGGTGTGACGAGGCACTTTACTTTTATATACGATATTTAACTAATTTTGAATATATAATATTAACTCAATAACTCATTATGTATATATAACCATTTTGTATTTACTTGCCTCCTGGGAGACGTAAACACTTCTTTATTTGCAACTATCATTTACTTTATATTTTGTCCTAAACCGTATACACCGGGTCTCAGTTTGTTATGTCTATATAGACTTCATTTATTTTTATTTTTCTCTCGGGAACATAGCGCGGAAGTCATAGTTCTCCACGACTGGTGATCTGTTTCTAGTTCTTGTTGTTTGTTTCTTAGATCCTCTTGTTAGTCTTCCACCAGAAAAACAGACAGATTCTATCAGCTAAGCCTATTTTTATATATAATCATTTTATCCTTATACTCTTATATCTCTACATTTTACATATACTCCAACATGTAGCACATCTCTCTCTCTCTCTCTCTCTCTCTCTCTCTCTCTCTCTCTCTCTCTCTCTCTCTCTCTCTTGTATCAACATCTCATCTCTTATCCCTCTGTCAACTTCTCCTTCACTTAGCAGTCCCAATCATCCTAGATGTAGCAGCATTTATCTGTACCTCATCGTTTATTATCGTTGTCCTCGTTCTCTGAAGAAGGTCGGGCGTAGACCGAAACGTTAGTATTGTGTTGTGTCCACTTTTTGTAAAGCTGTCCCATTACTGGATCCCTTGGTTGAGCCTTCCCTAGTAATTGTTCTGCTTTGTGATAATCTTGGTCTGCCTTGATTTCTTTTACTAGATAGTTTCCACGTGAATGCCTGACGGTGAAGTCTTTCTTCATTTATTCTCAGCACATGACCGATGTATTTCCAACGCCTTCTTCTTATAAAGCTCGACTCGTATTCTTGTTTTGAGTCGTCTCTTATCTGTTCGTTTGAAATGTAATCTTCCTAGCTTTTGTTTGAGAAGATTTTGCGTAGATATGTGTTTTCAAAGACATTTAATTTCAGATCTAAAGGCAGGGTATAGTTATTTCTTTGTTACTATTTTAAGGTCCTTATTTTCGTTCTCAATATTGTATCCTTATCATTCGCAGTGATACCTTTTGATCATCATCATCATTGAGTGCCTTCTCCGCAACGAAGGTTGGCTACCATGGATCGCCATTCTACTCTGTCTCTTGCTTTGATGGTTTAGGCTGTCATAGATTGACTTGTCCATCTTTTGATGTTACCCGTCCATGTTAGTCTTGGTCTGCCTCTGCCTCTTTTACCTTGTACTTTTCCTTCCAATATTACTTTTAGTAGGCTGTTGTGTCTTTTGACATGCCCCCAAAATGTCATTTGTCTTGTCTTAATTGTATTTAGTAGTTCGCTTTTTATTTTAAGTTGTTTTAAAACTTCATCGTTTGTTATCTTTTCTTTCCATCCAATTCTACCTATTCTTCTATAAATCCACATTTCAAAGGCTTCAATTTTATGTTCACCTTTTGATAAACAATTTAATTATTTCATAATTTTTAGTGCGGGAAATTCAAAGAGCGGATAGGCTGGCCAGTTGTGCTATAATTTAAGACAGTGAACCAATGGACCAGGTAGACGTTATTAATGCTCTCCGAGAAGTGGGAAGGGCACATGACTTCGATAACCATGAGTCCACATCTTTCATTCAGATGAAGGAAACTGGAGTAAAGATGGCTACATCCAGAAACGATAAAATAGACGCCCAAGAAGACTTATCAACCAACATAGAACCAGAGTCGTCAGTCGTTGGACGCTGCGGGACGCGATGAGGAGGGGATATAAGTACCTACGGACATGTTCGGAGTGCAACGATAATAATGCACAATTAACTCAATAACTCAGCTCATTCATTTATGTAGAAGCTAGGAATATCCCCCCTCAGAGAATATATAAAGAGACAACAGATAAAATAGTTTGGCTACGTGACAAGGCAACGTGATCAAAACACAACACAACGAGCCGACATTAAACGTTGTGAGAATACCAGACCCAAGGATCACGACAAAAAATAGATCGATTGAATATTAGAAACAATAGGAAACAAAACAACAGGAGAGGCAAACAGAAGAGTAAAAGATGGATCAAATGGAATATTAGAAACAATAGGAAACAAAACAACAGGAGAGGCAAACAGAAGAGTAAAAGATGGATCAAATGGAATATTAGAAACAATAGGAAACAAAACAGCAGGAGAAGCAAACAGAAGAGTAAAAGATGGATCAAATGGAATATTAGAAACAATAGGAAACAAAACAGCAGGAGAGGCAAACAGAAGAGTAAAAGATGGATCAAATGGAATATTAGAAACAATAGGAAACAAAACAGCAGGAGAGGCAAACAGAAGAGTAAAAGATGGATCAAATGGAATATTAGAAACAATAGGAAACAAAACAGCAGGAGAGGCAAACAGAAGAGTAAAAGATGGATCAAATGGAATATTACAAACAATAGGAAACAAAACAGCAGGAGAGGCAAACAGAAGAGTAAAAGATGGATCAAATGGAATATTAGAAACAATAGGAACAAAACAGCAGGAGAGGCAAACAGAAGAGTAAAAGATGGATCAAATGGAATATTAGAAACAATATGAAACAAAACAGCAGGAGAGGCAAACAGAAGAGTAAAAGATGGATCAAATGGAATATTACAAACAATAGGAAACAAAACAGCAGGAGAGGCAAACAGAAGAGTAAAAGATGGATCAAATGGAATATTAGAAACAATAGGAAACAAAACAGCAGGAGAGGCAAACAGAAGAGTAAAAGATGGATCAAATGGAATATTAGAAACAATATGAAACAAAACAGCAGGAGAGGCAAACAGAAGAGTAAAAGATGGATCAAATGGAATATTAGAAACAATAGGAAACAAAACAGCAGGAGAAGCAAACAGAAGAGTAAAAGATGGATCAAATGGAATATTAGAAACAATAGGAAACAAAACAGCAGGAGAGGCAAACAGAAGAGTAAAAGATGGATCAAATGGAATATTAGAAACAATGGGAAACAAAACAGCAGGAGAGGCAAACAGAAGAGTAAAAGATGGATCAAATGGAATATTAGAAACAATAGGAAACAAAACAGCAGGAGAGGCAAACAGAAGAGTAAAAGATGGATCAAATGGAATATTAGAAACAATAGGAAACAAA
This sequence comes from Megaustenia siamemsis, assembly GCA_032433765.1. Lineage (NCBI taxonomy): Eukaryota > Metazoa > Mollusca > Gastropoda > Stylommatophora > Ariophantidae > Megaustenia > Megaustenia siamemsis. Next base: position 20,914,291 of record JAVIAB010000049.1, read on the forward strand.
ACAGCAGGAGAGGCAAACAGAAGAGTAAAAGATGGATCAAATGGAATATTAGAAACAATAGGAAACAAAACAGCAGGAGAGGCAAACAGAAGAGTAAAAGATGGATCAAATGGAATATTAGAAACAATATGAAACAAAACAGCAGGAGAGGCAAACAGAAGAGTAAAAGATGGATCAAATGGAATATTAGAAACAATAGGAAACAAAACAGCAGGAGAGGCAAACAGAAGAGTAAAAGATGGATCAAATGGAATATTAGAAACAATAGGAAACAAAACAGCAGGAGAGGCAAACAGAAGAGTAAAAGATGGATCAAATGGAATATTAGAAACAATAGGAAACAAAACAGCAGGAGAGGCAAACAGAAGAGTAAAAGATGGATCAAATGGAATATTAGAAACAATAGGAAACAAAACAGCAGGAGAGGCAAACAGAAGAGTAAAAGATGGATCAAATGGAATATTAGAAACAATAGGAAACAAAACAGCAGGAGAGGCAAACAGAAGAGTAAAAGATGGATCAAATGGAATATTAGAAACAATAGGAAACAAAACAACAGGAGAGGCAAACAGAAGAGTAAAAGATGGATCAAATGGAATATTAGAAACAATAGGAAACAAAACAGCAGGAGAGGCAAACAGAAGAGTAAAAGATGGATCAAATGGAATATTAGAAACAATAGGAAACAAAACAGCAGGAGAGGCAAACAGAAGAGTAAAAGATGGATCAAATGGAATATTAGAAACAATAGGAAACAAAACAGCAGGAGAGGCAAACAGAAGAGTAAAAGATGGATCAAATGGAATATTAGAAACAATAGGAAACAAAACAGCAGGAGAGGCAAACAGAAGAGTAAAAGACCGAAGATTATATCTCTCCTCGAGGTTGATAGGCAAAAAGGAAGGAAAGAAGAAGAATAAGAAAAAGATTCATTTCTGCCATCGTCATCACTATCATCAAGTGGCGTATATGCTGACGTAGGTGGTCATGTTTCTTCAAGAACATTCTATCATCACGCAGCTGTTCACCATTTCTCTTGTTCACTCTATAATGAAACATTCATTGGCTTGTATCTGTGTTTCCCTCTCTCTTTCTTTTCATCAAATTCTCCTGCTATCACAAAATATTTAAGATGGTTCTGTCTCAATGGCATGACCAAACAATAACGATAGTTTCCTCCAGATTAAAATTAAAAAAAAAAAAGTAAAGTACCCCCGTCACGCCAAGTGGCGTATATGGAATATGGTGTTAGTGACCCTATATTTTACAGACCTTCAGCACATGATTTTTGGGGTAATGTGGTTGGTATTACGCCCGTGCCGCTTTACTTTCCCAGAAAAAAATCCGGTACCCATTAAGGTTGGGTGAACAGGAAGCCGTCGGTTGGGGCTGAACCCTACCTCTTGTCCTTTGTAATCAAGTTCACTAACCACTGAGCTATCGCGGCTACCGTTTCCTCCTGATGATGATGATTCATTTCCGTTTTGCTTTTGTCTCTTTTTCAACATCCTCATTACTCAGAAATACAAAGTCGTAAACTGTCGTTTTACCATCCTCATTACTCAGAAATACTGAATCGTAAACCTCCCTTTCTTTGCATCCACCATCACGTCTTTATTTTTATTCTAAAATTATAATTTTGAGCAAATTTATCGCTTTCATTTTTTAATTGCAATATCACGTTTTAATACACGATACAATGAATCTACCCTTCCCTTCATCGCGTTGATATTATTTACTTTCAGACATCAAGTTAGATAATCACATTCAAATCAACAGAATTAATTCCTGAATTAACGATTTAATGATGTTACCCGCAACTGCATGTTTTGTCTATCTTCTAATTCCATATTAAGTGCGCGGTAATGTACGATTGAGGAGAAACTAAAACGGCCCCGACTAATGTAGCTTTATTTAAGTGGACTCATGTTTGCTCTAGCATTAGGAAATGTAAAATGTATGCTTTCGTTGTACCATTAATTACTTTCAAATTGAAGAGGAGCTTCATGCAAGGTAACACGTTTTATTTGAGTTCCTTATATTTGAAAATAACGACAGTAAACAGAAATAAATATGTTTAATAAGATCATCAATTTTAGATTACATTTGTTGTTGTTGTTGATGTTGTTGCGTTCGCCAGCTTTTAACTCTGATGAAGTCCCTAGAGACTAGGAACTGAACGTTGCGTGGGATGGCAGATGTACAACAGAGGTGAGATGGCAGATGTACAACAGAGGTGAGATGGCAGATGTACAACGGAGGTGAGATGGTATTTGTACAACAGAGGTGAGATGGTAGATGTACAACAGAGGTGAGATGGGAGATGTACAACAGAGGTGAGATGGTAGATGTACAACAGAGGTGAGATGGGAGATGTACAACAGATGTGAGATGGTAGATGTACAACAGAGGTTTGATGCAGAAAAAAATTGGCTCAGGCAAAATCAGTTTAAAAAAAAAAAAAAAAGGAAGATATTACGCAATCCATTTTTGGCAATAAAAACAAGAAAAAGAGTTCTGAAATGTTATAAAGAACCAGTCTTACTGTATGGATGTCAATCTTTGACAATAGGACAACAGACAAGAAAATCACTGGAGTCTGTAGAAATGTGGTTTTACAGAAGAATGTTGAGAATACCATGGACAGCTAAGAAGAGTACTGAAAACGTTCTGAAAGAGGCTAAAGCAAAAAGAGAGCTAATTTCCAATATTAGGAAGAAACAATCATCATTTTTTTACCTTATAAAGAGAGGGGAAAGGCTGGAATATATAGTAACAACTGGTAAAGATGAGGGATGAAGAGTTTGATGGAAGCAAAGAGAAAAGATATCAGACAGCTTACGAGAATGGCTTGGGAAAGGGTCAACAACAGAAATGATAAATAACTGACGAGATCGAAAGTTGTGGAAAGACATCATCACCTACGCCAGCGGGCATGATACTTGATGATTATGATTATGGTGGTCATTAATTGTACCTGAAATAATTCACTGAATTATCGCCTCGGAAGTTTCCCTCTATAATAATATACATTTACTAGTATCTGTCTTCAGTCTGGACCACTGGAAACTACTATTCGTGCTGTCTCGTCCCATGACTGTTTGTCTGCAACACAAGTAATCAGCCCTACGGGAGATACTCGTCTTAATAAGGAAACACAAATAAACAATTTATTCCCGAGCTAAGTTCGCAACCCTACTGTCATGAGTACACATGCGTGAAAGGCATCGACAAAGATCATCATCATGTGCCATACCGGTTGGCGTAGGCGATCATGTCCCTCCACAATCTTCTATCTACAGTGCATCGTATCAGTTCTGTTGTTGACTGTTTTCCATGCCATGACACCAAGCGATCCGGTATTTTCTCTCTTTGTCGTCCGCGATTTCTCTGTTCTTTTATTTTGCCAGTTGTAACCACGTATTCCAACTTTCCTCTTCTCATGATATGCCCGAAAAATATTGATTGCTTCTTTCTGATGTTTTTTAAGAGCTCCATTTTTGTGTTGGCCTCTTTGAGAACTTCCTCATTGGTCTTTTTAGCTGTCCAGGGAACTTTCAACATTCTTCTGAGAAATCCCATCTCTGTGGCCTCTAATCGTCTTTGCATTTGTTTGTTTACTGTCCATGATTCGCTTTCATATGTCAGAATTGGTTGTAGATATAGCACTGATGAACTCTCGTTCTCATTTTTATTGACATAGATTTGTTGCATAAGATATTTTTAACCTTCTGAAATGCTATTTCGGCCTGAGCTATTCTGCTTTTCATTTATGTGGTGCTTCTCCCATCTGATATTATTGTGCCCAAGTATTTGAAACGTTGCACTTGTTTCAAATTGAAAAAAAAACTTGTTTCAGGCCATGTGCTCTAGAGTTTGTTTAACGTAGCAATGCGCTGTGTCAAGTCCACGGGTTCGATCCTGCTTAAGGCTGTCTTTTGTTCTCTGTTTTTTTTTTTTTCTGTTGTTGATTATTTGTGAATTTTTTTCCCAAGTGCTGTAAAAATACCACTTCCCGTGAAATGATTCGCTGAATTATCGCCTCGTACGTTTCCCTCTATAATAATGCTCATTTACTATTTTTTGTATTCAGTAATTGTTAATGTATATTATACAAAATATAGGAGTATTGGAGCTGCGATAGCTCAGTGGTCAGTGAACTGGACTACAAAGGATAACAGGTAGGTTTCGATCCCAACCGACGGCTTCCGGGTTCACCCAGCCTTAAATGGGCACCGGATTTTTTTTTCTGGGAAAGTAAAGCGGCACGGGCGTAATATCGACCACATTACCCCAAAAAATCATGTGCTGAAGGTCTGTAAAATTTATGGCCACTAACACCATATTCCCTATACGCCACTTAGCGTGACGGGGGCTCTTTACGTTACTTTTTTTAATAGGAGCATTATTTACAAGAATAAAAAATGTGGGTATATATTCCACAATTATAAGAGCATAATTAGTATACATTTGTTATTTCTGATTGACATACATTAATGTTTTAGAAAGGGGGGGACTGGTTGGTCTTAAGGCAATACCCCGGCCTCGAGACAAGAGAGGTTGTGGGTTCAAATCCCGGCTGCGCCAGTTGGGATTTTTATTTGTGATTTCTCTCTGCGGCAACCACTCCTGGTCTCAGCAGCGAGGCCCGGCTTGAAACGTCAATTACTCATCGACGCGGAAAAAAATATGAGTACCTCCGAACTAGGAGTTATCTGCGTGGGCGGTGAGGGACCCCTGTGCACACGGCTGCCAGGGAAAAAAGACTAACACGCAAAATTTAGTTCCTAGTCTCTAGGGGACTTCGTGAGAGGTAAAAGCTGGCGAACGAAAAAAAGAGCCATATTTTAGAAAAATTACACATTGTAAACTAATAAATGAAATAGCATTTAGACAAAAGTAGAGCCTGCTCAAGGCACCGGAAATTTGGGCAATTACCCAGGGCTTCTAGGTTCACCCAACCTTAAAGGGGTACTGGAAGTTCTGGGTGTAAGGGGCAGAATGGCGTGATACCGAACACACTACCCTTAACATATAAAATTTCGAGCCGAAGACAGGGCAGAACCAAAATCTCAAAAAACAGAAACCTTGTGTTCCAAAATGGCACATATTGCAGAGATCACTGCTTCTAAAACTTTCTGTTTCCATAACAATACTTTTTACAATGACACCTTGTCAAGCCATCGATCAATCTCCTTAGTCGTCTCTTACGACATGCCTGGAAGGTCACAGTGACACTATTCTTTACTTCCCTCGTAATGAGGCCCCGGTAACACACTGGAGCCTTAAAATATGCCGCTGGTTAATCAAAAAATATGTGCATTAGCATCATGTTCCCATTCGTCGTAAAGTGTTTGACTGCATCGCCCGAACAACAGTTACAAGATACGGGAGATGACGCTTCATATGTTTAAGCTCGTAGATAGATAGAAGGACGGAAATTTACATCAAGAAAGAAAGAATGAAGTAAAGAAAGAAAGAATTAAAAGAAAGGAAATGAGATTACATAGTCAGGATATAATATGTAATAGACGTTTAGGGAAGTGAAAAGAAAAATAGAAATAGACGGAATATATAGTGAGAAATAAATAGAGAAGAAAGTGAGAAATAAATGGAAAAGATAATCAGAAATAGATAGAAAAGATAGAGAGAAATAGATGGAAAATATAATGTAAAAGAATTAGAAAAGGCAGTGAAAAATAAAGAGAAAGCATAGTCAGAAATAAAAAAAGATTGAAAGAAATAGATAGAATAGAGAGAAATAGAAAAGATAGATAGAGAGAAATAAAGAGAAAAGATAGTAAGAAATAGATAGAAAGGATAGAGAGAAAGAGAGAAAGAGATAAAGAGATAAAGAGAGAGATAAATTGATAGATTATATAGAGACAAATAGACAGAAAAAATAGAATGAGATATAAAGAAAAAAGATAGTCAGAAATAGATTTTTAAAAAAAGAGAAATAGATATGCAAGACAGAGAGAAATTGATAAAAAAAATAGAGAGAAATAGATAAAAAAGATAGTCTTCTATCTTCTTCTTCTACATTTTTAGCTCCCAGTGTAGCATAGGTCTTCAACAAACACTGTCCAAGTCGTTCTGTTTTTTGCAATTCTTTTAAGATATTCCATGTCTTCCCCATCATCTTCATCTCTGCTTCTATCTGTCTTTTCCAAGAATTCCTTGGTCTTCCTCTTTGTCTTTTCCCCTGGGGATTCCAAAAAAGGGCCTGTTGTCTAATACTCTCAGTTGGCTTCCGTAGTGTGTGTCCTATCCAGCGACATCGTCTTCGCTGTATCTCTTTATCCACTGGTGTTTGATCGGTACATTTCCATAATTCCACGTTAGTGACTTTGTCCTGCCATTTCCATCCTTTTATTCTGCGCAAGCATCCATTAATGAAAGTCTGTATCTTCGTGATTGTCAATTTTGTTATTCTCCATGTTTCACAGCCATATAATAGGACCGACTTAACATTTGAGTTGAAAATTTTAATTTTTGTATTTAACCTAATTTCTTTGGATTTCCATATGTTTCCCAGTGCAATGAGAAAAGATAGTGATATACAGAAATGAAAAAAAAAATAGAAAGAAATTGAATAGAAAAAAAATAACATCTTTAGAGAAAGGTTAGAGATTAAATCAGGAACGTAACTCGTAAACAAAATGCTAAATCAGAAAGTTATGAAGAGACACGTGATTACACTCGTCAGCTGGCACGGTACATAATGATAATGGCTACAAATAGCAATAATTTTGATTACACGGAAATCATGTTTTCCAAATCATATATTCTTATTAACTTAGACACCGAAATATCCCTGCGCAGTCGTTTTGTCCGGAATGTTATTTGTGTTTACAAATACACTTCGAGTTAATGCATGCATGCTTGTTGCAAAGAAACACATAAAAATGTAGGGACTTCCGGTTTCAATATGGCGCGGTCATGCATGTGTCAACATTCACTGTTACGTGTGTTTTCTTTTTGCTAGAAAGATGGTTAATTCTATTTTTCAAATACAGATAAGTGTACAGATAGGAAGTTCACATGTTGGGACCTTCGCCGGTGAAACGGAGTACATGCATGTGATCTGAAATCATCTACAGTGTGCGCAATAGTGTGTTCTGTGTTGATTGCAACATACGTCATCATTGGAATACCCGTCAATATGGCGGATAGGCGGCATGAAAAATTGAGGCTCAGTCTGAAAAGTGTTCCTTGTTGCAGTTTCCTCATATTTCAAGTCTGGCTCTCTACAGGAGCTACCGAGTTTAGTGCTCTGTGCTCATCGTGAACTGTGTTTTTCATCCGGATTGTGTTTCGATATTCCGATTGCTTACGATGAATGATCATATCGTATGATGAAGGACAGTTCAGCTGCGTTCACTTTCGGTGCCGCTTGCCCTATGTTTTTTGGCGAGTGCTGTAGCTGCTATGATGGGGACTGAAGCTACCTTTCTTTGTTTTAATCCTTCAATGAAATTATTTTCAATTTTGGTTGATTCCACTGACAATGGTGGTTGAGCAATTATGGATTTTAATTCGTTTGTTGTGATACCAGGGGCCTTCGAATAACCATAACCAAAACAATAACCATAACAATAACCATAACAATAGCCATAACAATAACCATAACAATAACCATAACAATAACCATAACAATAACCATACATAAAAAAATGAGCTCCGTCATTACCCAGTGAGAAATAATAATGTCTTTCTTGGACTGACATTAAGACTGAAGACTTGGCAATTACTGAGCGGAAATCACAGTGGTTGTAAGGCAATCGCGGATTAATACGGTAAAGTAGTGACTTCAAGGGTGACCTCTCTGTAACTCTTATCGCAAATGATCTATTTGGTGTTATAGAAATTGTGATAAGGTCTGTATAATTGATGAGGAAAATAACATTTATGAAGATGATTTGCAAAATCAGTTTGATTGGAGGAAAATACAAGATATTGTGATGAAATGTTATCATAAGGTTTTGGGCATCTCTTACTTACCTCATATTACAAATGTTATCTTAAAATTTTGGAAATCTCTTATTTAGATTGTATCACAAATGTTACCGTAAGGACTTAAATATCTCTTACTTAGATCGTATTACAAATGGCATCTTGAGGTTTTGGACATCTCTTACTTAGATCGTATCACAAATGTTATCTTAAGGACTTAAATATCTCTTACTTAGATCGTATCACAAATGGTATCTTGAGGTTTTGGACATCTCTTACATAGATCGTATCACAAATGGTATCTTGAGGTTTTGGACATCTCTTACATAGATAGTATCACGAATGTTAAGGTAGGGTTTTGGATATCTCTTACATAGATCGTATCACAAATGTTAAGGTAAGGTTTCATATATCTCTTACATAGATAGTATCACAAATGTTAAGGTAAGTTTTGGATATCTCTTACATAGATCGTATCACAAATGTTAAGGTAAGGTTTCGGATATCTCTTACATAGATAGTATCACAAATGTTAAGGTAAGGTTTTGGATATCTCTTACATAGATCGTATCACAAATGTTAAGGTAAAGTTTTGGATATCTCTTACATAGATAGTATCACAAATGTTAAGGTAAGGTTTTGGATATCTCTTACATAGATCGTATCCCAAATGTTAAGGTAAGGTTTTGGATATCTCTTACTTAGATCGTATCACAAATGTTAAGGTAAGGTTTTGGATATCTCTTACTTAGATAGTATCGCAAATGTTAAGGTAAGGTTTTGGATATCTCTTACATAGATAGTATCACAAATGTTAAGGTAAGGTTTTGGATATCTCTTACTTAGATCGTATCACAAATGTTAAGGTAAAGTTTTGGATATCTCTTACATAGATAGTATCACAAATGTTAAGGTAAGGTTTTGGATATCTCTTACATAGATCGTATCCCAAATGTTAAGGTAAGGTTTTGGATATCTCTTACATAGATCGTATCACAAATGTTAAGGTAAGGTTTTGGATATCTCTTACTTAGATCGTATCACAAATGTTAAGGTAAAGTTTTGGATATCTCTTACTCAGATCATCTCACAAATGTTAAGGTAAGGTTTTGGATATCTCTTACTTAGATCGTATCACAAATGTTAAGGTAAAGTTTTGGATATCTCTTACTTAGATCGTATCACTAATGTTAAGGTAAGGTTTTGGATATCTCTTACTTAGATCGTATCACAAATGTTAAGGTAAAGTTTTGGATATCTCTTACTTAGATCGTATCACAAATGTTAAGGTAAGGTTTTGGATATCTCTTACTCAGATCATCTCACAAATGTTAAGGTAAGGTTTTGGATAGCTCTTACTTAGATCGTATCTCAAATGAAAATGTTCGTAAAAGAATACAAGCAATCGGCGTACATTATCTCTTCTGACTATTGTGAAGAAATGCAAAATTAAATAGCTCGGTCACGTGTCGCGATCGCGTGACCTGACAAAGGCGTTTCAGGCAAATAATGTTAAGAAGGAGAAGGAGAGGTAGGATAAGAAAGAGATGGGAGGATATCATCAAAGAATTGAACAGCCACGACTTTGTAGATTCCCCCAGAAAGACTGAAGTTAGAGAGAAATAGAGACGGTCGACAAATAATGTTTTAGGGGCGCCGCAACGACCACAGAGATATTGGAGGAAGAAGCAGATAACAATGTATGATATTTGCAGCAGAATAACGGTTGCTATAGAAACAAATATTTAATTGCTACGCTGTTGTAGTAATAACGCCGTGACGCGATTTACGGTCAGGGACTATCAAGTTTGAACTGTCACGCTTGACTGCTTCACACTTTCCACTATCGTGGTTTCTCGTCTGACCTCCGATCCAATACCGCCCAACAATCTCTTTCACTTACATCTGACAGTACTCTCCCTGTTAGCGGTCGGGTTTCGCCAATAAGTTAAGTGTCGCATTTCTGTTGTTGATTTTCTCCAATCCATTCTCTTAAGCTGTGTGGTTTCTTCTCTCTTTGCTTCCCTCTATCTCTTCGTCCCTCAATTTTCCAAGTTGTTACAATATATTCCAGCTGTTCCGTTCCCATTACATGGTCAAAAATGATGATTGTTTCTTCTTAATGTTGGATATTAGCTCTATTTTACCTTGGCCTCATTCAGAACGCTTCCATTATACTTCTTTGCAATCCATAGTATTCTCAACATTCTTCTATAAAACCGCATGTCTACAGTCTCCAGTGATTTTCTTGTCTGTTTTCCTATTTAATTCTTGGAGAAGACAGATAGAGGCAGAGATGAAGATGATGGGGAAGACATGGAATTATCTGAAAAGAATGGCAAGAAACAGAACGACTTGGAAGGTGTTTGTTGAAAACCTATGCTCCACAGGGAGCTGAAAGGGAGAAGAAAAGAATAGATGCATGTGCTTGTTATTCTTATGAAAAGATACACAAATTTGCAAAACAACTAAAATACCACTAAGAAGCAGATGTGAACAATAGAAAGAATAGAGATAGATAGGAAGATGTGCAGATACATGATCACCTACTGCAGCAGACAATTACTTTATGATGATGACGTTTAACGTTGGAGAGAGTCCAAGAGAAATGAGGTCGATGCAGCTAACTCTTCCTCTAATCTTTATTCCGTGTTGACATTAACTTTCTTACCAGCTCCCTCATATTTTGAGTTCTGGGAATCCCCTCGCACTTTTTATCGTGAAGTACCGTCTCACACCCGCTTAGTTTGCGTGTGTATTACTCCGCGAGGGAATAAACAGATCTGTTGTTACCTTCCATGTTAGATTCACAGGTAGCTCAGATCTATCAGACCGATTAACAGACCAGGCACCAGGTGAAATGCTGGAGAGAAAATTACAACTACCACACACAAGTAGGGAGCAGCGATAGCTCAGTGGTTAGTGAACTGGACTACAAAGGACAAGAGGTAGGGTTCGATCCCAATCGATGGTGTCCGGGTTCACCCAGCCGTTAATGGATTTTTTTCTGGGAATCAATATTCTTGTATAGTGCAGAAACATGGACATTAGACAAGAAAACAGAACAGAAAATTTAAGCCTTTGAAATGTGGATTTATAGAAGAATAGGTATGAATTGGATGGAAAGAAAAGATAACAAACTATGACGTTTTAAAACAACTGAAAATAAAAAGAGAACTACTAAATACAATTAAGACAAGACAAATGACATTTTTGGGGCATGTTAAAAGACACAACCGCCTACTAAAAGTAATATTGGAAGGGAAAGTACAAGGTAAAAGAGGCAGAGGCAAACCAAGACTAACATGGACGGGTAACATCAAAGGATGGACAAGTCAATCTATGACAGCCTGCACCATCAAAGCAAGAAACAGTAGAATGGAGATCCATGGTAGCCAACCTTCGTTGCGGAGAAGGCGCTCGGTGATGATGATTTATGGGAAATTAAAGTGGCACGGGCGTAATGCCGACCACATTACGCCAAAAATCATGTGCCGAAGGTCTGGAAAATATATGGTCACTAACACCATATTCCCTATACGCCACTTGGCGTGACGGGGGTACTTTACTTTTTGTTACTACACGCAAGTGCTGTTGATAAAAATACTTTTTTTCCCTTCCGCATTTTCCTTTCAACGTTCATCATCGTGTACATCATCATCATCATCATCATCATCACCATCGAGTGCCGTCTCCGCAACGAAGGTTGGCTACCATGGATCGCCATTCTACTCTGTTTCTTGCTTTGATGATGCAGGCTGTCATAGATTCACTTGACCATCTTTTGATGTTACTCGTCCATGTTAGTCTTGGTCTGCCTCTGCTTCTCTTACCTTGTATTTTTCCTTCCAATATTACTATTGGTAGGCTGTTGTGTCTTTTAACATGCCCCAAAAATTTCATTTGTCTTGTCTTAATTGTATTTAGTAGTTCTCTTTTCATTTTTAGTTGTTTTAAAACTTCATCGTTTGTTATCTTTTGTTTCCATCCAATTCTACCTATTCTTCTATAAATCCACATTTCAAAGGCTTCAATTTTCTGTTCTGTTTTCTTGTCTAATGTCCATGTTTCTGCACCGTACAGGAATATTGAGAAGATGTAACATTTTGCCATTCTTAGTTTCAGCCCTGCTGATATTTATTTTGTTCAACGTTAAGGGAAAAAAAAAAGTAAAGAACCTGGTCACGCCAAGTGGCGTATAGGGAATGTGGTGTTAGTGACCATACATTTTACAGACCTTCAGTACATGTTTTTTGGGGTAATGTGGTCGGTATTACGCCCGTGCCGCTTTACTTTCCCAGACAAAATCAGGTACCCTTAAGGCTTGGTGAAACATTCTTCATTTGTAATTTTTACTATCCATGGAATTCATAGAATATCTCTGATAAACCCCATCTCAGCTGTCTCTAATGTTCTCTGTTTTGCTTATCGTCCATGACTCACTTCCATATAGTAGTATAGGTTCGATGCAGCACGTTAGGACACGTTTTATAAGATTAATTTGACAATGAGTTATGTTCTTCATTTGATGGATTTCTGTCCTTGCTTCTATTATTCTGGTTCCTTTTTCTGCAGTACATAAGAGAATGTGCTTGTTTGCTTACGTTCACCCGATGACTAAAGTATTCTAGAGTATTCGTAGACTGTAGAATTCCTCTTCGTCATCCGCCCTTAAAATGACGTTAAGTTGACGTGTCTGCGTTGTGTTGTGGTTTGCAGTATAACTGTTATATTTGCGCCTTTCGGCCCAACACATCCGACTTCAGTACAGCATTTTTGAGTACCGGGTTGTCTTCCCTCTTCTATCTCTGCTCGCTTGGCCAGACTAGACCGGTTAGTCTGTAACTAGAGGCACCGCGGAGAGGTGGAGCAGGATCTGGATGGTTTTGGTTCACCGATCCTGGCGCAAGCCATCAGCTGTGGGTCGCTGACAACTTCCAGCTCTGGTGCTGGGAGACGCCATAAGAGAATGTGGAGACATTAAAACCGCACTAGCCAACGCCACTTGCTGTATGACTCTCTTTACCTTTTACGTTATATGGGACATCTGTAACATTATGTGGAGACATCTTACATTATGTAGTGGTAATATATGCACATGCTATGTTATTCACATCTCTCCTCTACTAGACCACACTGGAATATTTCGTCTGTCCACTATATCTCTTACCCCACTCTGCGACATCTCAATCTTTCCTCCTCTCGGGTACCCTGTATTCTTCTGGTCTGTTCTTTGCACTTTGTGTATACACACAGATATGCGTGTGGGAACTTCTGGTTATAAGTGATATATGAGCACATTTTCATATGGTTGCACGCACACGTACCCCGTGCGCACTAACGTTCGTTTCCTTTCTGGCCACAGTGCAGTATACAGGGGTGCTCTTTTATTCTTATTTTTATTTTTCATTCTAGTTCGAAATTATTTTCAAAAATTATTTATTATTTTTTTAAAATTTAAAATACATATCTCTATCTGTGTGTGTGTGTGTGTGTGTTGTATGTTTGTTCCTGCTAAAGGCTGATTGAGCCTGTTCTAATTTGTGTTGTGTACTTATTACGTAAAACTTTAATAATACCGTTTTATCTATTTTTTTTTTCATCTCTGGTAACACTCTGACTTGATGACAGCGAACCACGGATCAAACCCAGCAAGATACTCTCCAGTTAACTAAGATGAAAAGGGAATAGCTTGGGGAGAGTAAAGACACTGATCTACCTGTCTGCCTGTCTTTCTGTCTGCCTGCTTGCCTGCCTGTCTGTCTGTCTGTCTGTCTGTCTGCCTGTCTGTTTGACTGTCTGCCTGCTTGCCTGCCTGTCTGTCTGTCTGTCTGTTTGACTGTCTGCCTGCCTGTCTGTCTGTCTTTCTGTCTGTCTGTCTGTTTGACTGTCTGTCTGCATGCCTGCCTGTCTGTCTGTCTGTCTGCCTGTCTGTCTGTCTGTTTGACTGTCTGTCTGCATGCCTGCCTGTCTGTCTATATATCTATCTTTCGTTCGCCTGAAGTACCGTCTGTATCTGTAATGTCGTTTCCACTGAGCTGTCGCGGCTCCCATTTATTGAAATAATCTGCCTAAATTTGTTTTCATATATGTAGTTTTTTTGACGTCTTGACAGGCGGTTGGCAGCAAAGTAAGCATGATTTCTCAATAGTTTGGTCATATGTGTGTGTACTACTGGTTGCATCTTATGCAACAACTCTATGTCAATAAAAATTAGAAAGAGAGTTCATCGGTGCTATATAGAACCATTTCTGACCTATGGAAGCGAATCATGGACAGTAGACAAACAAATGAAAAGACGATTTGAGGCCACAGTGATGGGATTTCTCAGAAGAATGTTGAAAGGTCTTTGGACAGCTAAAAAGACCAATGAGGAAGTTCTCAAAGAGGCCAACACAAAAAGGGAGCTCTTAAAAAACGTCAGAAAGAAACAATCAACATTTTTCGGGCACATCATGAGAAGAGGAAAGTTGGAATACTTGGTTACAACTGGCAAAATGAAAGGAAAGAGAGATAGCGGGCGACAAAACGAGAAAATACTGGATAGCTTGGTGTCATGGCATGGAAAACAGTCAACAACAGAACTGATACGATGCACTGTAGATAGAAGATTGTGGAGGGACATGATCACCTACGCCAACCGGTATGGCACATGATGATGATGACTGGATGCTGTTTTAATGAACAACTTCTCTCGTGGCTGAATCTGCCAATATTGGATAGACAAATCCGACCGCAAAATGAGAAAAATACATTAGTTTTTCCTGACTTTATTTCCTTTCTCCTGTCCCACTTGCATTCTGATTAAAACATCATCTGTTCCTCAAATGTTTTGTGTCGTTTGTTTTCTTTATTTTTGTTCTCGATGTGCTACGATCTGACGCCATATTTGTTTAGTTTTCATCACTGACACATAATTTTCTTTAGGAAGCCCTGTGAACATCCTTATATCTCATCAGTGGTCTGCCCTTTGTTCTCTTTCTGCCCCTAAGTTCTCCACAAAATATTTATTTGAGATTACGAATGTTGTCCAAACATGATCCATCCACATTAATCTTCGACTCCTAAATCTTGCCATGCATTACGTATTTATAGAAGAATAGGTAGAATTGGATGGAAACAAAAGATAACAAACGATAAAGTTTTAGAACAACTGAAAATGAAAAGAGAACTACTAAATACAATTAAGACAAGACAAATGAAATTTTTGGGGCATGTTAAAAGACACAACAGCCTACAAAAAGTAATATTGGAAGGAAAAATATAAGGTAAAAGAGGCAGAGACAGACCAAGACTAACATGGACGAGTAACATCAAAAGATGGTCAAGTCAATTTATGACAGCCTGCACCATCAAAGCAAGAAACAGAGTAGAATGGCGATCCATGGTAGCCAACCTTCGTTGCGGAGAAGGCACACGATGATGATGATGATTTCGTATTCATATTCGGTAATATGAACGGAGGTCATGATATAAATAATCCAAGGTATGTTGTTTATACAGTCTTAATAGCTAAGAGTGAAAATGAGTTTTTAAAATGTTTAGACATTATAGTGAAAGAAAGCAAAATTAAATGACTCGGCTTTATTAACAAAAAGATAGAACTAATGGTAACAACAAAGAAAAAGACATCAAAGCAATGTACAATAAAGACTAGTGGAACAAGATTAAAACAGGTAAATGAATTAAAATATCTGGGAACAATGTTAACCTCAGATGGAAGATGTACAAAAGAGGTGAGATGTAGAATGGCTCAAACAAAAGCAGCTTTCCCAAATATGAGGAAGATACTGTGTAATCCATTTTTGACAATAGAAACTAGAAAGGAGTTCTTAAATGTTATGTAGAACCAGTCTTAACATATGGATGTGAATCATAGACAATAGGTCAAACATACAAGAAAATCACTGGAGGCTGTAGAAATGTGGTTTTACAGAAGAATGTTGAGATTACCATGGATAGCTAAGAAGAGTAATGAAAACGTTCTGAAAGAGGCCAAAGCAAAAAGAGAGCTAATTTCCAATATTAAGAAGAAACAATAATCATTTTTTGGCCATGTAATGAGAAGAAAGCAGGTGGAATATATTGTGACAACTGGGAAAACTGAGGGACGAAGAGATAGAGTAAAGCAGAAAGAAAAGATACAAGACAGGGTAAGAGAATGACTTGGCAGAAGGTCAACAACAGAAATGATAAATAACTGTCGAGATCGAAAGTTGTAAAGTGCCATGACAACTTACACCAGCAGTCCATGTATTTGATGATGATGATGATGATGATCATTCGGTAATATATAAATAACGAGATAAAAGCAGAGAGATTGGACAAGCATAAGTCATCATCATCATCATGTGCCGTACCGGTTGGCGTAGGCGATCATGTCCCTCCACAATCTTCTATCTACAGTGCATCGTATCAGTTCTGTTGTTGACTGTTTTCCATGCCATGACACCAAGCTATCCAGTATTTTCTCTCTTTGTCGTCCGCGATCTCTCTTTCCTTTTCAAGCATAACTATCTATCTATCTATTGACCTTTCGAGCCGTAGCCGGCCCATAGGGCGTAGACCAAGATACACCTTCTCCTATCTGAATTTTTGTTCTAGCAGTTTTCTTTTAAAGATATTTTATCAAATCTCACCATCTGTCTCTGTTCTGTGCAAGCAGCTCTATCTCATTGATGGAGTCGAATCCTGCTGCTCTTGCCTCTCTCATCAATATTCTTTTCAGCGTCTCCCTGGGTCTTCCTCTTTTTCTCTTACCTGTTGTTTCCCATATGAGGGCTTGCTTTGCTATTCGGTTATTATCTCTTCTCATCACATGTCCAACCAACTAACCATGCATAACAAACAAAAATAAATAATGAATTTCATCCTCATCATCATCATCATCATCATCATCATCATCACGTTCGAGTGCCGTCTCCGCAATAAAGGTTGGCTACCATAAATCGCCATTCCACTCTGTCTCTTGCTTTGATGGTGCAGGTTGTCATAGATTGACTTGTGCATCTTTTGATGTTACTCGTCAAGGTTAGTCTTGGTCTGTCTCTGCCTCATTTACCTTGTAAATTCAAATAATGAATTTGCACTTCGGTAATTAAAAAAAAAAAAAAAAACAAGCACAAAACAGAGAGACGGAACATAGTAACTCAATTGGTAATCGAATTCATAAATAAGAAATGTACACGTTGCTTCAAATTAAAACCCCAGCTATGTCGGGATCAAAGAGATTGGACATCGAGATTGCAATCACAAATTTCACACCCGAACGAAAACATTTTTATGACAGTTGTTAACTTAACATGGAAATGGTCATTCTTTGGGAACATAACAAGCGATGTGCACTTTAGCGAGTACCTGCATCACATTATCTTGATCATTCCCACGCCGCTGGACGTTAGATAGGGCTCCTAGTGTTTGTTTTTTTTTCTCCCACCAATCTATTCTTGGCAATATGTTCGATCTTATTTAATGAGTATATGCCTACCATTTTTGCTTCTCTTATAAGTGTTACTTTCAGTGTCTCTCCCTCTCTCTAGGTCTACCTCTTTTATCTGTATCTTGATGTTTCCAATAGAAGAACCTGTTTTGTAATAATCGTATTGTCTCTTCCGCAGCACATGTCCGACATATGTCCATCTTCTCTTCCTAATTGTAGATGAGATCATTGGTTGCATGACCATTTCTCTTATTTCTATATTAGTCTTGAATTCATTAAATTGTAGATGAGATCATTGGTTGCATGACCATTTCTCTTATTTCTATATTAGTCTTGAATTCATTAAATTGTAGATGAGATCATTGGTTGCATGACCATTTCTCTTATTTCTATATTAGTCTTGAATTCATTAAATTGTAGATGAGATCATTGGTTGCATGACCATTTCTCTTATTTCTATATTAGTCTTGAATTCATTAAATTGTAGATGAGATCATTGGTTGCATGACCATTTCTCTTATTTCTATATTAGTCTTGAATTCATTAAATTGTAGATGAGATCATTGGTTGCATGACCATTTCTCTTATTTCTATATTAGTCTTGAATTCATTAAATTGTAGATGAGATCATTGTTTGCATGACCATTTCTCTTATTTCTATATTAGTCTTGAATTCATTAAATTGTAGATGAGATCATTGTTTGCATGACCATTTCTCTTATTTCTATATTAGTCTTGAATTCATTAAATTGTAGATGAGATCATTGTTTGCATGACCATTTCTCTTATTTCTATATTAGTCTTGAATTCATTAAATTGTAGATGAGATCATTGGTTGCATGACCATTTCTCTTATTTCTATATTAGTCTTGAATTCATTAAATTGTAGATGAGATCATTGGTTGCATGACCATTTCTCTTATTTCTATATTAGTCTTGAATTCATTAAATTGTAGATGAGATCATTGGTTGCATGACCATTTCTCTTATTTCTATATTAGTCTTGAATTCATTAAATTGTAGATGAGATCATTGGTTGCATGACCATTTCTCTTATTTCTATATTAGTCTTGAATTCATTAAATTGTAGATGAGATCATTGGTTGCATGACCATTTCTCTTATTTCTATATTAGTCTTGAATTCATTAAATTGTAGAGGAGATCATTGGTTGCATGACCATTTCTCTTATTTCTATATTAGTCTTGAATTCATTAAATTGTAGATGAGATCATTGGTTGCATGACCATTTCTCTTATTTCTATATTAGTCTTGAATTCATTAAATTGTAGATGAGATCATTGGTTGCATGACCATTTCTCTTATTTCTATATTAGTCTTGAATTCATTCCATTGTAGATGAGATCGTTTGTTGCATGGCTATTTCTCTTATCTCTATATTAGTCTTGAATTCATTAAATTGTAGATGAGATCATTGGTTGCATGACCATTTCTCTTATTTCTATATTAGTCTTGAATTCATTAAATTGTAGATGAGATCATTGGTTGCATGACCATTTCTCTTATTTCTATATTAGTCTTGAATTCATTAAATTGTAGATGAGATCATTGGTTGCATGACCATTTCTCTTATTTCTATATTAGTCTTGAATTCATTCCATTGTAGATGAGATCGTTTGTTGCATGGCTATTTCTCCTATCTCTATATTAGTCTTGAATTCATTAAATTGTAGATGAGATCATTGTTTGCATGACCATTTCTCTTATTTCTATATTAGTCTTGAATTCATTAAATTGTAGATGAGATCATTGGTTGCATGACCATTTCTCTTATTTCTATATTAGTCTTGAATTCATTAAATTGTAGATGAGATCATTGTTTGCATGACCATTTCTCTTATTTCTATATTAGTCTTGAATTCATTAAATTGTAGATGAGATCATTGGTTGCATGCCATTTCTCTTATTTCTATATTAGTCTTGAATTCATTCCATTGTAGATGAGATCGTTGGTTGCATGGCCATTTCTCTTATTTCTATAGTATAACTTCAATTCATTAAATTGTACATAGAGTATTCTTCTTGGGCATTTGTCTTCAAAAACGTTTAGTTTTCTGCATAATTTATTGACGTCATTAAAATGTGTCGTCATTTAGAATTTCAAAATTAAAAGTGCAACAGTAATATTTAGATTAACATTCTGGCATAATAGCCTTCATTATGGAGTTGGGTTATCGGACAGTTATCACCACTATTGTCCAACACGGAAATAACTCTGGAGGCAAAACGGGCACTCTACAATACAATCTTCATCCTAACATTGTGCTACCAATGCCAGACCTGGGTCATATATGCAAGAACAGTAAGAAAACTAACCTCTACTGAGATGAAATGTGTTAGACGAATGACAGGAAACAGTCTGAGAGATAAGATCAGAAATGAAAAATTGATAAAAAAGCTAGGAATAGTCCCCGCCATAGAATATATAAGGAAACAACAGATAAAATTGTTTGGCCACGTGACAAAGCAGAAAGATCAAAACACAACGAGCCTTCAATAAACGTTACGAGAACACCAGGACCAAGGGCCGACAATTAAAAAAGATGGATTGACAGAATAAAAAAAACACTAGGAAACATAACAGCAGCAGAGGCGAACAGAAGAGCAAAAGACCGCAAATAATAATCTCTCCGCGGCGCTGAAAGACAAATAAGAAAAGAAAGAAGCGGAATAGTTATCTGGTTGCCTTCTCATTTTTTTTTTTTTTTTTTTTTTTTTGCAGAACAAAAACATCATATCAGCCAATCGGCAAGAATTTCTGTTTCTAGTCGGATCTCCTTTAGTCATCTACCGCTTAGAGGTAGTCAACTTGGTCTCACACCCGTCAGGTCCGGGAAACGGGTCTCCCTAGGAGCAGTTTTTAAAGAAATCACGACACGTGGGACTTCCGTGCTTGCACCGCGGCTGCCTGTCATAAGGAAATGGCAAGCCCTGACGGTTAATGCCTGGAGATGGTTATGGTTTATGGAAGGCCCCGGTATCACTGCAAACCAATTAAAATCCATAATTACTCAACCGCCTGTGCCAGTGGAATCATCCTAATTACTATCTCATCTTCCAAACAAAGAAAGGTACCTGTAGTCCCCATCATAGCAGTCTCAGCACACGCCAAAAGAGATAAGGCGAAACCGCACAGAAAGTGAACACAGCCATCTGTACTCCATAATACGATATCATCTCTCATCGTAAGCAATCCGAATATCGAAACACGATCAAAACAGATGAAACGCACAGCTCACCGGTGTGCACAGAGCACTTAACTTATACGAGTAGATTCTGCAACAAGCCGGACTTGGAATATGAGGAAACTGCAACAAGGAACACTTTTCACACATAGCTTCTAATAGTTCCTGCCGCCTATCCACCATATTGACCGTTAATGAAACATCCATAATTTACTTTCCACGTTCTAGTAGTAACTTGACAGTTATTACTGGAGAATTACACGACAATGATGGGGTAATAGCTATGAACTGTCAAGGATAAGCTATACACTTTATAAAGTCAGAAATCTCGCACGTATGTCTAACATCATCATCATCAAGTAACATGCCTGCTGGCGTAGCTGATCATGCCTCTCCATAGCTCGACAGTTATTTATCATTTTTGTTGTTGACCTTCTGCCAAGCCATTCTCTTAAGCTGTAAGAAAAAAGAATAGCGGAACAAAGAGAGAGTGAGAGAGAGAAAGAGAGAGTCTGTCTGGTATTTTTTCTCTTTGCTTCCCTCTGTCGCTTCGTCCCTCAATTTTCCCAGTTGTTACAATATATTCTAGTTGTTCTCTTCTCATTACATGGCTAAAAAATGATGATTGTTTTTTCCTAATTTTGGAATGTAGCTCTTTTTCTACTTTGACCTCTCTCAGAACGTTTTCATTACTCTTCTTTTCCGTTCATGGTATTCTCAACATTCTTCTGTAAAACAACAATTCTACACTCTCCAGTTATTTTCTCTTCTATTGTCCTACTGCCAATGATTCACATCCATATGTTAAGCTTGCTCTACATAACATTTAAGAACTCTTTTTTTTTTGTTTCTATTGTCAAAAATGGATTGCACAGTATCTTCCTTATTTTTTTGGAAAGCTGCTTTCGCCTGAGCTATTCTGCATCTCATCTCTGTTGTACATCTACCACCTGAGGTTAACATTATTCCCATATATTTAAATTCATTTACCTGTTTTAATATTATTCCACTTGTCTTTTTTGTGCATTGCACTGTCTAACCTACTGAAGTTAGAAGCTGTGTACAGAGAAAGATCGTTCTGTTGTCCTCTCTAGTCGTAGATAGAATATAGGGCACAAATTTCTAGATTCTCCATGTTCATCTAACCTTGCTATCTAGTGTCAGACCTTGCACAGGACCCGCATTGTATCTTGTCACACGCCCCTGTTCTGGGCGAAACTCTTAACCCCAACAATATAAGCTGATGCCAGCTATTCATCATCATCATCATGTACCATGCCGGTTGGCGTAGGCGATCATGTCCCTCCACAATCTTCTATCTACAGTGCATCGTATCAGTTCTGTTGTTGACTGTTTTCCATGCCATGACACCAAGCTATCCAGTATTTTCTCTCTTTGTCGTCCGCGATCTTTCTTTCCTTTTATTTTGCCAGTTGTAATCAAGTATTCCAACTTTCCTCTTCTCATGATGTGCCCAAAAATGTTGATTGCTTCTTTCTGATGTTTTTTAAGAGCTCCCTTTTTGTGTTGGCCTCTTTGAGAACTTCCTCATTGGTGTTTTTATCTGTCCAGGGAACTTTCAACATTCTTCTGAGAAATCCCATCTCTGTGGCCTCTAACCGTCTTTTCATTTGTTTGTCTACTGTCCATGATTCGCTTCCATAGGTCAGAAGTGGTTCTATATAGCACTGATGAACTCTCTTTCTCATTTTTATTGACATAGATTTGTTGCATAAGATATTTTTCATTTTCTTAAATGCTATTTTGGCCTGAACTATTCTGCTTTTTATTTCTGTGGTGCATCTCCCATCTGATGTAATTATTGTGCCCAAGTATTTGAAACGTTGCACTTGTTTTAGATTTGTCTCGTTTATTTTTATGCTGCATGATGGTGATGATTGTTTCTTCGATATGACCATTACTTCTGTTTTCTTACTATTCAGACTGAGACCTTTCTTGTTGCTTTCTTCTATTATTATGTCTATCATATGCCAGCTATTATTGAAACCAAAATATCGACTCTGGGTTAAAGAGAAGAAAAGAACGGTCAAATAAATGAAGTGCTGCGGTAAAGCTGGTAGCAAGGAGTCAGTAGTGGGGTGTGACATACACTCCTACAAGGTATGGTGACAGCTTTACAAAAAAAAGGAACACAACAGAATACTGGCGTTTCGGCTTACATGCGGCTTTCTTCAGAGAACGAGGACAACGATAACAAACGATGAGGTACAAATAAATACTATTACATCTAGGATGACAAGTTCATCATCAAGTTAATTTTTCATTAATGGATGCTTGCGCAGAATAAAAGGATGGAAATGGCAGGACAAAATCACTAACATACTATTTGGAAATGTACCAGTGAAATGCCTGTGGATAAAGAGATACTACGAAGACGATGGCGCTGGATAGGACACACAATGCGGAGGCCAACTGAGAATATTACACAACAGGCCCTTTTTGGAATCCCCAGAGTAAAAGACAAAGAGGAAGACCATAGAGATCTTGTTGGAGACAGATAGAAGCAGAGATTAAGATGATGGGGAAGACATGGAATGATCTTAAAAGAATGGCAAGAACGACTTGGAAAGTGTTTGTTGAAGACCTATGCTCCACAGGGAGCTGAAAGTGTTTTTTGAAGACTTATGCTCCACAGGGAGGTGAAAGTGTTTGTTGAAGACCTATGCTCCACAGGGAGCTGAAAGTGTTTGTTGAAGACCTATGCTCCACATGGAGCTGAAAGTGTTTGTTAAAGACCCATGCTCCACAGGGAGCTGAAAGTGTTTGTTGAAGACCTATACTCCACAGGGAGCTGAAAGTGTTTGTTGAAGACCTATGCTCCACAGGGAGCTGAAAGTGTTTGTTGAAGACCTATGCTCCACAGGGAGCTGAAAGTGTTTGTTGAAGACCTATACTCCACAGGGAGCTGAAAGTGTTTGTTGAAGACCCATGCTCCACAGGGAGCTGAAAGTGTTTGTTGAAGACCTATGCTCCACAGGGAGCTGAAAGTGTTTGTTGAAGACCTATGCTCCACAGGGAGCTGAAAGTGTTTGTTGAAGACCTATGCTCCACAGGGAGCTGAAAGTGTTTGTTGAAGACCTATGCTCCACAGGGAGCTGAAAGTGTTTGTTGAAGACCTATGCTCCACAGGGAGCTGAAAGTGTTTGTTGAAGACCTATGCTCCATAGGGAGCTGAAAGTGTTTGTTGAAGACCTATGCTCCACAGGGAGCTGAAAGTGTTTGTTGAAGACCTATACTCCACAGGGAGCTGAAAGTGTTTGTTGAAGACTCATGCTCCACAGGGAGCTGAAAGTGTTTGTTGAAGACCTATGCTCCACAGGGAGCTGAAAGTGTTTGTTGAAGACCTATGCTCCACAGGGAGCTGAAAGTGTTTGTTGAAGACCTATGCTCCACAGGGAGCTGAAAGTGTTTGTTGAAGACCTATACTCCACAGGGAGCTGAAAGTGTTTGTTGAAGACCCATGCTCCACAGGGAGCTGAAAGTGTTTGTTGAAGACCCATGCTCCACAGGGAGCTGAAAGTGTTTGTTGAAGACCTATGCTCCACAGGGAGCTGAAAGTGTTTGTTGAAGACCTATGCTCCACAGGGAGCTGAAAGTGTTTGTTGAAGACCTATGCTCCACAGGGAGCTGAAAGTGTTTGTTGAAGACCTATGCTCCACAGGGAGGTGAAAGTGTTTGTTGAAGACCTATGCTCCACAGGGAGCTGAAAGTGTTTGTTGAAGACCTATGCTCCACATGGAGCTGAAAGTGTTTGTTAAAGACCCATGCTCCACAGGGAGCTGAAAGTGTTTGTTGAAGACCTATACTCCACAGGGAGCTGAAAGTGTTTGTTGAAGACCTATGCTCCACAGGGAGCTGAAAGTGTTTGTTGAAGACCTATGCTCCACAGGGAGCTGAAAGTGTTTGTTGAAGACCTATACTCCACAGGGAGCTGAAAGTGTTTGTTGAAGACCTATGCTCCACAGGGAGCTGAAAGTGTTTGTTGAAGACCTATGCTCCACAGGGAGCTGAAAGTGTTTGTTGAAGACCTATGCTCCACAGGGAGCTGAAAGTGTTTGTTGAAGACCTATGCTCCACAGGGAGCTGAAAGTGTTTGTTGAAGACCTATGCTCCACAGGGAGCTGAAAGTGTTTGTTGAAGACCTATGCTCCACAGGGAGCTGAAAGTGTTTGTTGAAGACCTATGCTCCATAGGGAGCTGAAAGTGTTTGTTGAAGACCTATGCTCCACAGGGAGCTGAAAGTGTTTGTTGAAGACCTATACTCCACAGGGAGCTGAAAGTGTTTGTTGAAGACTCATGCTCCACAGGGAGCTGAAAGTGTTTGTTGAAGACCTATGCTCCACAGGGAGCTGAAAGTGTTTGTTGAAGACCTATGCTCCACAGGGAGCTGAAAGTGTTTGTTGAAGAACTATGCTCCACAGGGAGCTGAAAGTGTTTGTTGAAGACCCATACTCCACAGGGAGCTGAAAGTGTTTGTTGAAGACCCATGCTCCACAGGGAGCTGAAAGTGTTTGTTGAAGACCCATGCTCCACAGGGAGCTGAAAGTGTTTGTTGAAGACCTATGCTCCACAGGGAGCTGAAAGTGTTTGTTGAAGACCTATGCTCCACAGGGAGCTGAAAGTGTTTGTTGAAGACCTATGCTCCACAGGGAG
Source organism: Megaustenia siamemsis (assembly GCA_032433765.1). Classification (NCBI taxonomy): domain Eukaryota; kingdom Metazoa; phylum Mollusca; class Gastropoda; order Stylommatophora; family Ariophantidae; genus Megaustenia; species Megaustenia siamemsis. Next base: position 20,939,565 of record JAVIAB010000049.1, read on the forward strand.
CTGAAAGTGTTTGTTGAAGACCTATGCTCCACAGGGAGCTGAAAGGTACAAGAAGAAGATAAAGATACATCTAGGATGAGTAGGACTATTAAGTGAAGGAGAAGTGGACAGAGGATAAGAGATGAGATGGTGATACGAGAGAGAGAAATAGAGAGAGAGAGAGAGAGAGAGAGAGAGAGAGAGAGAGATGGACTACATTTTGGAGTATAGGTGAAATGTGGAAATATAAAAGTATAAGTAAAAAATGATTTGATATATATTGCCGCTGAAATAATGTACGCTGCCGCTTGTCGGCCTGTAAGAAAATCGTCCAACAGGACGTGTCAGCGACACACATCTGCTTTTTTAAGATTATTAAACAATAAATTATTCTCTCTCTCTCTCTCTCCTCTCTCTCTCTCTCTCTCTGCGATCAGGACTCAATCAGAGTAGGATGCCAGGCTCTCACATGAAGTCAGCTGTCAGGTTAAGTGTGTTGATCGCCCCCACAGACAGAACATCACAATTAGAGTCTGCCAGATCCACTCTGATTGAACACCCGTTTAAAACGTTGCACTGTGTTTTGCGCCAGTGGCCCAGTGCATCCGATTTCAGCCAGCACTTTATTCAGGTTTGCATTCCTTAGCCTTTAATTGTCTCCAATCTTCCTGCAAGGCAGCAGATGATCTTTTCTGTAGTGGGATTCTGCCCTTAGATGGTCGGCCCTCCCAGGTTTACGAGCACCATCTGTCCCGAGTCACTAGAGGTGACTAACACAGACATGCACACACAAAGATATGAGATGTGACTAACACAGACATGCACACACAAAGATATGAGATGTGACTAACACAGACATGCACACACAAAGATATGAGATGTGACTAACACAGATATGCACACACAAAGATATGAGATGTGACTAACACAGATATACACACACAAAGATATGAGATGTGACTAACACAGATATGCACACACAAAGATATGAGATGTGACTAACACAGACATGCACACACAAAGATATGAGATGTGACTAACACAGATATGCACACAGCGATACGAGGCATGACTAACACTGACACACATCAAGCTATGATATATAACTAACACAGACATACACGCAAAGATATGACACATGACTAACATAGACATGCACACAAAGATATGAGATATGACCAACATAGACATGCACACGCAAAGATATGAGATGTGTGACTAACATAGCCATGCACACACAGGGATATGAGATGTGACATACACAGACATGCACACACAAAGATATGAGATATGACTGACATAAACATGCACACAAAGATATGAGATATCACTAACCCAAACATGCACACACAAAGATATGACACATGACTAACACAGATACACACTAAGATATGAGATATGACTAAACACATACACACATAAAGATATGAGACATGATTAACACGGACACACAAGATATGAGACATGATTAACACTTATCTTGCTGTTCAATAAATGATTAAGATCCCTCTCCCTGGTGAGTCTCGGAATAAGACTACATAGCCTGATTAGGTCTTTCAGTACGGAAATTATTTTTACCAGTTTAGCGGTAGAGATTTCAGAGACAACATTTGTCATGTTTTTAAATATTAAACTACATGTTTATATTTATCTAACCCTAAACATATTATATTTCCATTTTTAGATAATTAAAATAGTAATTATATTTCGCCAATACCCAGGTGATACAAGACATAAAAAAGAAGAATATGATTTTATGACAGTTTACACTAATCAAATTGAGAGTGACGCACTGTGCGGCTAAACGTACGTGACCGAAATCGGCATGGCGCATGGTGCGTCGAGACGTGCGGGGAGGGTTAAGTTAGTGAGGACAGAAGAGGCAAGGCAGTTCTGAGCCAGAAATCTTACCGCCACAGTTGCTTGGTTCATATCAAAGTGACATTTTCGTTCTAACCTTACAATTGTACACATTTTATGGGTGGAAAATGTCCGAAGCCTATTACATTCCGGGGATCCGCGATAGCACAGTGGTTAGTGAAATGGACTACAAAGGACAAGGGGTAGGGTTCGATCCCAACCGACGGCTTCCGGGTTCACCCAGCCTTAAATGGGTACCGGATTTTTTTCTGGGAAAGTAAAGCAGCACGGGCGTAATACCGACCGCATTACCCCAAAAATCATGTTCTGAAGGTCTGTAAAATATAGGATCACTAACACATATTTCCCTATACGCCACTTGGCATGACGGGGGTACTTTACTTACTATTACATTCCCCTCATTCATAAAATTAATATTTTATGGCAGTGGTTCCTATTTGTGACACCACATATACAACGTAAACTATTTTAGTTAAAGTCAGTATTTATGTGTCACATTTTCGTGGAATAGTGTTCCTAACTAAATATCAAAGAATGACAAATCTGAGAGTTTTGGGTGATGCAAATTTCAATTCTTTAACCACAAAAGTGTTGAAATTTAGTCACTGCTTCTTTTTGTCACTTTTATTGTGTAATAGAAGAATCAAAGATGAATATGGCAGACCACCCTGAAAGAGATTGGAGCCTCATCACGTAATAGTCCAAAGAAAGCCAAGGAGCGAAATTCTAACTACAAAATGTTACATCTTCTCAATATTCCTGTATGTTGCAGAAACATGGACATTAGACAAGAAAATAGAACAGAAATTGAGGCCTTTAAAATGTGGATTTATAGAAGAATAGGTAGAATTGGGTGGAAAGAAAAGAAAACAAACGAGGAAGTTTTAAAACAACTAAAAATGAAGAAAGAACTACTAAACACAATTAGAGCAAGACAAATGAAATTTTTTGGTCATGTTAAAAGACACAACAGTCTAATAAAAGTAATATTAGAAGGGAAAATACAAGGTAAAAGAGGCAGAGGCAGACCAAGACTAACATGGACGAGTAACATCAAAAGATGGACAAGTCAGCCTATGGCAATCTGCACCATCAAAGCAAAAGACAGAGTGGAATGGCGCTCCATGGTAGCCAACCTTCGATGTGGAGACGGCACTCAGTGATGAATGATGAGAAGAATCAGGTGTATTTTATATCCTGGAAAGACATCAACTAGCAAATTACTGATGTATCAGTATAAACGTGATGGCTTAGTTGGCGGTGTGTTTTAGCGTTTAGTTTCTCGTGGCACGGCGCTGTGCCAAGGGGTACGGGTTCGATCCTTATATTGTTCCTTGATTTTTTTTGTTGTTGATTATTTGTGATTTTTTTTTCCCGAGTCCTTTAAACATACCATCTCTCCCTTTGAAATGATTCGTGGATCTAGTCTTGGGAGATTCCTTCTATAATAATGTTTATTTATTGTTATATGCACCACAGAAACAAAAAGCAGAATAGCTCAGGCCAAAATAGCATTTCAGAAAATGAAAAATATCTTATGCAACAAATCTATGTCAATAAAAATGAGAAAGAGAGTTCATCGGTGCTATATAGAACTAATTCTGACCTAGGAAGCGAATCATGGACAGTAGACAAACAAATGAAAAGACGATTAGAGGCCACAGAGATAGGATTTCTCAGAAGAATGTTGAAAGTTCCATGGACAGCTAAAAAGACCAATGAGGAAGTTCTCAAAGAGGCCAACACAAAAAGGGAGCTCTTAAAAAACATCAGAAAGAAGCAATCAACATTTTTCGGGCACATCATAAGAAGAGGAAAGTTGGAATACTTGGTTATAACTGGCAAAATAAAAGGAAAGAGAGATCGCGGACGACAAAGAGAGAAAATACTGGTTAGCTTGGTGTTATGGCATGGAAAACAGTCAACAACAGAACTGATACGATGCACTGTAGATAGAAGATTGTGGAGGGACATGATCACCTACGCCAACCGGCATGGTACATGATGATGATGATGATTGTTATTTGTCTCCGTGTCGCATGTGCCGGGACGAAAATGGTAGATACTGCAGCTTTGTGTTATAGCCACACACACGCACGCACGCGCGCGCGCGCACATACACACACATTTACATCAGGATAGTGCTTATTTAAGGCTGCCAACGAAGATGAACAATCGAGGAGAGAGTAAACGAAGAAGTTAAAGAAGAGAGAAGAGATAACAGAAGAACACGAAGTATCATCATCATCATCAGGTGCCATGCTTGCTGGTGTAGGTGATCGTGTCTCCCCACAACTTTCGATCACGACAGTTATTTTTATCATTTCTGTTGTTGACCTTCTGCCAAGCCATTCTCTTAAGCTGTCATGTATTTTTTCTCTTTGCTTCCCTCTATCTCTTCGTCCCTCAATTTTCCCAGTTGTTACAATATATTCCAGTTGTTCTCTTCTCAATACATGACCAAAAAATGATGATTGTTTCTTCCTAATACAGGAAATTACCTCTCTTTTTGCTGTGACCTCTTTCAGAACGTTTTGCTTACGTTCGCCCGATGACTAAAGTATTCTAGAGTATTCGTAGACTGTAGAATTCCTCTTCATCATCCGCCCTTACAAGGACGTTAAGTGGACGTGTCTGCGCTGTGTTGTGGTTTGCAGTATAACTGTTACATTTGCGCCTTTCGACCCAACACATCCAACTTCAGCACGACATTTTTGAGTACCGGGTTGTCTTCCCTCTTCGATCCCTGCTCGCTTGGCAAGAATAGACAGGTTAGTCTGTTACTGGAGGCACCACGGAGAGGTGGAGCAGGGTCTGGCTGGTTTTGGTTCACCGATCCTGGCGCAAGCCATCAGCTGTGGGTCGCTGACAACTTCCAGCTCTGGCGCTGGGGGCGCGCCTTCGCCTCCAGAACGTTTTCATTACTCTTCTTAGCTGTCCATGGTTAGTCTCAACATTCTTCTGTAAAACCACATTTCTACAGCTTCCTGTATAACGACTCAGACGAACGTTAACAACTCAATAAAATGAAGCGATGACTAAGAATAATGCACAACAGATCAAGGCTAAAAGTTCTCTCAAACTAAAAATTGCGATTTACGAACCGAGTCGAAACTTTCAATTAATTGAAACATAAGTTATCTTCCGAATAACATTTAAAAAATCTGATCGATAAATTGAAATCTAAACACGGAGCTGGAAATAGTTTTCTCACAGGTTTTCCAGTTTTCCCCTGACGAATCAGACAAGTCTTCAACAGTCTAGTCCGTGACAGGCGGGTAGATCAAACACGGTCGACTTGTAAGTGCTTCTAAGTGTTTGCTTAAAAGTATAGACTTTACTTAAGTCAACTTTGAAAATGCGAAAACGTTTTTCCTGGCTTCGCAACAGTAACCTAGTTTAAGTAGATAGAATGTAGCAACGGTTCTGAAGATTTCCTTCATTCTAGACCATCATTAAACACGTTTTGTAGTCGCGGACCCCAATTAAAGACGTTTGTAGTCGCGGACCCTCATTAAAGACGTTTCGTAGTCGCGGACCCCAATTAAAGACGTTTTGTAGTCGCGGACCCCAATTAAAGACGTTTTGTAGTCGCGGACCGTCATTAATACGTTTTGTAGTCGCGGATCCCAATTTAAGACGTTTTGTAGTCCCGCACCCCCATTAAATACGTTTTGTAGTCGCGGACCCCAATTAAAGAAGTTTTGTAGTCGCGGACCCTCATTAAATACGTTTTGCAGTCGCGGACCCCGATTAAAGACGTTTTGTAGTCGCGGACACTCATTAAAGACGTTTTGTAGTCGCGGACCCCAATTAAAGACGTTTTGTTGTCGCGGACCCCAATTAAAGACGTTTTGTAGTCGCGGACCGTCATTAAATACGTTTTGTAGTCGCGGATCCCAATTAAAGACGTTTTGTAGTCCCGCACCCCCATTAATACGTTTTGTAGTCGCGGACCCCAATTAAAGAAGTTTTGTAGTCGCGGACCCTCATTAAATACGTTTTGCAGTCGCGGACCCCGATTAAAGACGTTTTGTAGTCGCGGACCCTCATTAAATACGTTTTGTAGTCGCGGACCCCATTAAATAGGTTTTGTAGTCGCGGACACCCATTAAATACGTTTTGTAGTCGCGGACCCTCATTAAATACGTTCTGTAGTCACGGACTTCCAAATGTTCCATTTAGGTACAAAATAGTATACTATTCTTGAAACCTTCACAGACCCGAAATGACGGCACCGAGGAACCGGAGAATCGTGGACCATAGTTGAGAAACGTTGGAATATACACTTACTTCCCTTCACATCTGTGTTGTTCCAACCAAACCGTTATTCCAACTAACCACTTCACATCAACAAGACCCTATTTCAACTAAGCTCTTCACATCAACAAGACCCCTATTCCAACTAACCACTTCACATCAACAAGACCCTTACTCCAACTAAACACTTCACATCAACAAGACCCCTATTCCAACTAACCACTTTCACATCAACAAGACCCCTTTGTCAATTAACCACTTCACATCAACAAGACCCCTATTTCAACTAAGCTCTTTACATCAACAAAACCCCTATTCCAACTAACCACTTGGCATCAACAAGACCCCTATTCCAACTAAGCACTTGACATCAACAAGAGCCCTATTCCAACTAACCACCTGACATCAACAAGACCCTTACTCCAACTAAGCACTTGACATCAACAAGACCCTTACTCCAACTAAGCACTTCACATCAACAAGACCCTTACTGCAACTAAGCAGTTGTCATCATCAAGACCACTATTCCAACTAAGCACTTGTCATCAACAAGACCACTATTCCAACCTAAGCACTTCACATCAACAAGACCACTATTCCAAATTATCACTTCACATCAACAAGACCACTATTCCAAATTATCACTTCACATCAACAAGACCACTATTCCAACTAAGCACTTCACATCAACAAGACCACTATTCCAACTAAGCACTTCACATCAACAAGACCACTATTCCAACTATGCACTTCACAACAACAAGACCACTATTCCAACTAAGCACTTCACAACAACAAGACCACTTTTCCAACTAAGAACTTCACATCAACAAGACCACTATTCCAACTAAGCACTTCACATCAACAAGACCACTATTCCAACTAAGCTCTTCACATCAACAGACCCCTATTCCAACTAACCACTTCACATCAACCAGACCCCTATTCCAACTAACCACTTCACATCAACAAGACCCTTTTTCGACTCCTCAGTCTCGCAATGTATACATCCTGCTTTCACACATCCTCCACCTCGTCTAACGAATAAAGAACAAAACTTGGTAACGTCTTCTTTGTCCAGAGTCATGGCTCACTCAGTGTCAGAGCTGCTGACGAGATTATCGACTGAGTATTTAAATATGTGCTTTACGTATGCTAGTGAGTGTCTTACATTTAATTGCTTTGTAAACAAATATCTAGGATCTCAAACATCATCATCATCATCATTGAGTGCCGTCTCCACATCGAAGGTTGGCTACCATGGAGCGCCATACCGCTCTGTCTCTTGCTTTGATGGTGCAGATTGTCAAAGCACTTGTCCATCTTTTGATGTTATTCGTGCATGTTAGTCTTGGTCTGCCTCTGCCTCTTTTACATTGTATTTTCCCTTCCAATATTACTTTTATTAGGCTGTTGTGTCTTTTAACGTGCCCCACAAATTTCATTTGTTTTGTTCTAATTGTGTTTAGTAGTTCTCTTTTAATTTTAGTTGTTTTAAGACTTCATCGTTTGTTTTCTTTTCTTTCCATCCAATTCTTCCTACTCTTCTATAAATATCCACATTTCAATAGCATCAATTTTCTGTTCTGTTTACTTGTCTAATGTCCATGTTTCTGCACCATACAGGAATATTGAGAAGATGTAACATTTTGCTGTTCTTAGTTTTAGCCCTGGTGTTATTTGTTTTGATGTTAGTATATTTTTTCATGGCATTCTTCTTCTACTTCTATCCTTCCTCTGCTGCCGTTGGCGTCGAGGGGAGAAACAATCTGCGATTCTTTGCTCTTCTGTTGGCCTCTTCTGGTGTTATTCCTCCCAGTGACTCTAGTATTCCCTTTATCCATCTCTTTCTCGGTCTTCCTCTTAATCTGGCGTTTTCGTAGCGTTTGTTTATGGCTCTTTGATTCATTGTTAGTTCTTTTTGTCTTGTTATGTGGCCGAACCAATTTATCTGTTTTTTCTTTATGTATTCGATGGTTCAATTTCGAGTTTCTTCCTCAGGTCAGTGTTTCTTACTCTGTCCCTTAAGCTGTTTCCTCTCATTCTTCTGACACATTTCATTTCTGTGGTCGTTATCTTTCTTATTGTTCTAGATGACATTTCATGGCATTAAAATTACTTTTTACTGTACCTATTCTTGTGTTTATTTCAGTTGTACATTTTCCACTCAATCAGCAGCTGCAAAGAAAACATTTCAAACGAGCGGATAAGAGACGAATCAGAACAGGAATACGTTAGGAGCTTTATAAGAAGATGGCGTCGGAAATACATCGATCATGTGCTGAAAATGAATGAAGATAGACTTCCAGATCAGGAAATTTTGTGGAAAGCATTTGGTTAAAGAAAGAAGGTGAGGTAGAGAATCGACAAGAAGGACAAATTACTAGGGAAGACTCAAACATGGGAGGAAGAAACTAGCAATGACTGGCAAGAAATGATCAATCGTGGAGAATTTTGACTTCCACTCCATGTTTGGTTTTCGGGTCGAGGCGTGAGTGAGTGAGTGAGTTAATGTGTGAGTGAGTGAGTGAGTGAGTGAGTGAGTGTGTGAGTGAGTGAGTGAGTGAGTAAGTGAGTTAATGTGTGAGTGAGTGTGTGAGTGAGTGAGTGTGTGAGTGAGTGAGTGTGTGAGTGTGTGAGTGAGTGAGTGTGTGAGTGAGTGTGTGAATGAGTGAGTGTGTGAGTGTGTGAGTGAGTGAGTGAGTGAGTGTGTGAGTGAGTAAGTGAGTTAATGTGTGAGTGTGTGAGTGTGTGAGTATGTGAGTGAGCGAGTGAGTGAGTAAGTGAGCCAGTGAGTGAGTAAATGTGAGTGAGTGAGAGTAAGTAAGTGAGTGATTGAGTGAGTAAATGTGAGTGAGTGAGAGTGATTAAGTAAGTGAGTGAGTAAATGTGAGTGAGTGAGTAAATGTGAGTGAGTGAGTAAATGTGAGTGAGTGAGAGTGAATAAGTGAGTAAGTGAGTGAGTGAGTGAGTAAATGTGAGTGAGTGAGTGAGTGAGTGAGTGAGTGAGAGTAAGTAAGTAAGTGAATGAGTTAGTGATTTAATGAGTGAGAGTGATAAGTATGTGATCGAGTGAGTGAGTAAATGTGAGTGAGTGAGAGTGAGTAAGTAAGTGAATGAGTAAGTGTGAATGATTGAGAGAGTGAGTGAATGAGCAAATGAGTGAGTAGGTGAGTGAGTAAGTGTGAATGAGTGGGTAAGGTGAGTGAGTAAACAAGTGAGTGAGTGAGTGAGAAAATGTGATTGAGTGAGAGAGTAAGCAAATGAGTAAGTGTGAGTGAGTGAGTGAGTGAGCGAGTGATGAAGTGAATATGGGTGAGTGAGTGAGTGAGTGAGTGAGTGAGTGAGTGAGTGAGTGAGTGAGTGAGTGAGTGATCGAGTGAGTCAGTGTGAGGGAGTGAGTGGGTGTGTGAGTAAGTGAGTGAGTGAGTGAGTGAGTGAGTGAGTGAGTGAGTGAGTAAGAGTGAGTGATTGAGTGACTGAGTGAATGAGTGAGTGAGTGAGTGAGTGAGTGAGTGAGTGAGTGAGTGAGTGAGTGAGTGAGTGAGTTAGTGAGCGTGTGTGTGAGTGAGTGAGTGAGTGAGTGAGTGAGTGAGTGAGCGAGTGAGTGAGCGAGTGAGTGAGCGAGTGAGTGAGCGAGTGAGTGAGTGAATGAGTGAATGAGTGAATGAGTGAATGAGTGAGTGAGTGAGCGAGTGAGTGAGTTAGTGAGTGAACCCGTTAACCTGGATGTACTATTAAGCTCACGTAGAATGGCATTCATTATGTTCGTGTTCTCTGTTTTTGCTCATCATCACTGAGTGCCGTCTTCGCATCGAAGTTTGGCTACCATGGATCGTCATTCCAATCTGTCCCTTGCTTTGATGGTGCAGGTTGCCATAGGCTGACTTGTCCATCTTTTGATGTTATTTGTTCAAGTATCTTGGTCTGCCACTGTCACTTTTTCCTTGTGTTTTCCGTCCCAAGATTACTTTTAGTAGACTGTTGTGTCTTTTAAAATGTTCTTAAACGTCGTCTTATGTCTTTTTTGAATTGTGTTTAGTAGTTCTCTGTTCATGTTTATTTGTTTTAAAGACCTCAACGTTTGTGTTTTTCTTTCCATCCAATTCTACCTATTCTTCTATATATCCACATTTCAAAGGTTTTAATTTTATAGCATGTTTTCTATTCAATGTCCATGTTTCTCCACCATACACGAATGTTGAGAAGATAGAGCATTTTGCTGTTCTTAGTTTCAGCAGACAAACAAATGAAAAGACGATTAGAGGCCACAGAGATGGGATTTCTCAGAAGAATGTTGAAAGTTCCCTGGACAGCTAAAAAGACCAATGAGAAAGTTCTCAAAGAGGCCAACACAAAAAGGGAGCTCTTAAAAAACATCAGAAAGAAGCAATCAACATTTTTTGGGCACATCATGAGAAGAGGAAAGTTGGAATACTTGGTTGCAACTGGCAAAATAAAAGGAAAGAGAGATCGCGGACAACAAAGAGAGAAAATACTGGATAGCTTGGTGTCATGGCATGGAAAACAGCCAACAACAGAACTGATACGATGCACTGTAGATAGAAGATTGTGGAGGGACATGATCGCCTACGCCAACCGGTATGGCACATGATGATGACTTGTAGCCCCAGTGTTATTTATTTTGATGTTCGTATATTTTTCATGACATTAAAATTACTTTTTTTCCCCATACCTATTGTTTTGTTTATTTCACTTGTACATTTTCCATCACTAGTTATAGTATGTCCAAGGTACAGGGAGGTCAAAAAGTAATGCACACCAATTTTTTTTCTCGGCTAATAATAAAGATAGGAATATGAAATTTTGCACACTTGGAATATGACATGTTCCAATTATGTGTACCAAATTGCACAGCATTCTGCAAAATATTACGCAATCTATGAACCGTTAAAATGGAGCTTGTCAACAATGTCCGTTACAAACAGCGAATTGTCATAGAATTTCTGGTTGCGGAAAAGAAACTGTGGCAAACATTCATAAACGACTGTGTGCAGTGTACAAATGTTCTGCAGTCGATAGGAGCACAGTTAGTCGCTGCGTTCAGAGAATTAAAGCTGCAGAAAGTGTACGAGTGGAGCTGCATGATTTACCGCGTTCTGGACGTGTTGCCTCGGCTACCAGCACAGACATGTTAAACCGGGCTGATGCCATTATTCGTAAGGATAGGCGTATCACTAGTCAGCAATTGGCATTGCAGCTTACAGTCAGCAAGGGAAGTGCAATCGCAATTTTTAAAACTCTCGGATATTCAAAGATTTGCGCTCGATGGGTTCCTCGGTGCCTAACAAATGATCACAGAGTTCAAAGGAAAACATTCTGTTCTGAGTTGTTGGAGCGTTTCGGTGTTGAAGGAGAACTGTTTTTGTCAAAAATTGTTACCGGTGACGAAACGTGGGCACATTATTATGAGCCTGAAACAAAAATGCAGTCAATGGAATGGCATCATCCGCAGTCACCAAAAGAAAAAAATTCAAAACATCTCCATCAGCCGGAAAGGTGATGATCACTGTCTTCTGGGACATTGATGTGTGATTCTTGTTGAAGTAATGACAAGAGGTGAGACAATCAACTCGACAGCTCACATCAATACACTGACAAAACTCAAAAATCGGTTCCACAGAGTTCGGCCTAATAAGCCATCTGCAGATTTGTTGCTTCAACATGACAATGCACGCCCTCACACAAGTCTGGTAACACGGGAAGCAATCAACAAATTTGGTTGGACTGTACTGCCCCATCCTCCTTACAGCCTGATCTGGCTCCCTCAGATTTCCATCTGTTTGACCACTCAAAAAATTCCTGCGTGGGACACACTTTGACAATGATGAGGATGTGATCCGTGCAGTTAAAAATGGCTACGCGAGCAGGACAAAACTTGGTACAAACGAGGCATTCATGACCTAGTTTCGCGTTGGCGTAAGGCAATACGCTTGGACGGAGATTATGTTGACAAATAGGTAGTGTCAAGGGATGTTCAGCTACAATCTGTGAAAATTTCACACATTTTGCCCGAATAGTTTCCGAGAAAAAAATTGGTGTGCATTACTTTTTGACCTCCATTCAGTAGTTGTATCTCTGAACTGTCTCCAGGTCTATTCCATCACTAGTTATAGTATGTCCAAGGTAGTTGTATCTCTGAACTGTCTCCAGGTCTATTCCATCACTAGTTATAGTATGTCCAAGGTAGTTGTATCTCTGAACTGTCTCCAGGTCTATTCCATCACTAGTTATAGTATGTCCAAGGTAGTTGTAGCTCTGAACTGTCTCCAGGTCTATTCCATCACTAGTTATAGTTTGTCCAAGGTAGTTGTAGCTCTGAACTGTCTCCATGTCTATTCCATCACTAGTTATAGTATGTCCAAGATAGTTGTAGCTCTGAACTGTCTCCATGTCTATTCCATCACTAGTTATAGTATGTCCAAGATAGTTGTAGCTCTGAACTGTCTCTTGGAGAAAAGTATCTTGTTGGGTCGAAATATTTGGTAGGAGGTTCTGTGAAGCAAAATGAAGAAGACGGTCAACGTCTGACAGTCATGACCACTGCGGGTTGGCAGCTCTGGTATCGAGAAGCTATGAGAAGAACACATGCTCGCTGTATGAAGAGATAAGGTGGGACGGATTTTACCTCTGACGATCAGGTCATTTCCTGCTGTGAAGCTCTATATAATGTTTCCTAATATTCTAGTCCTGACAGTAGTTATTGAGCTAAAACGCATCACCAAGCAAATACTATATGATGAGCTAATACACGTGAAAATGGGAGACTGGTTGGTTTCAAGGCAAGATGCCGGCCTCGAGACAGAGAGGTTGATGGTTCAAATCCCGGCTACACCGGTTGGGATTTTTAAGGCGATATTACTCTCTACGGCAACCACCCCTGGCCTCGCAGAGTGGTCCGGCATGAAATGTCAATTACTCATTGATGGAAAAAATATGAGTACCTCCGAAGTCGGAGTTATCTGCCTGTGCGGCGAGGGACCCCAGTGCACACGGAGGCCAGTGAAAAAAATGGATTAACACGCAAAATTCAGTTCCTAGTCTCTAGGGACTTCGTCTGAGATCAAAGCTGGCGAACGAAAAAAAAATACACGGAAAAAGACAAATCGACAGACCTAAACTACAATATATAGATATCTGTAAATAATCTATGAATGGCTTCTTATAAATTGAGTCTATTATAGAGTGCCCACATAGAATCACCGCTCAACGTTTTTATATTTAAAACAATTTTGAAAAAAAAAAACTGTAAGTAATCTAAAGTAGCAGCAAAACCGCTCTTCTTCTCCTCACAGCTTACAATGCTAATAACTAACATACTGTGAGCTTCGTCTTCTTCCTCTTTCCTTACTCATTTGTCTTTCAGCGTCGAGGGGAGATATAATTTGCGGTCTTTTGCTCTTCTGTTCGCCTCTGCTGCTGTTATGTTTCCTAGTGCTTCTAATATTCCATCGACCCATCTTTTTCGTGGTCGAGCCTTGGGTTTGGTGTTCTCACAAGGTTTGTTGAAGGCTCGTTGTGTTGTGTTTTGATCTTTCTGCCTTGTCACGTGGCCAAACCATTTTATCTGTTGTTTCCTTATATATTCTATGGCGGGGGATATTCCTAGCTTTTTTCTCAGTTCTTCATTTCTGATCTTATCTCTCAGACTGTTTCCTGTCATTCGTCTAACACATTTCATCTCTGTAGAGGTTATTTTTCTTATTGTTCTTGCATCTAGGGTCCAGGCCTGGCATTGGTAGCACAACGTTGGGATGAAGATTGTATTGTATAGTGCTCGTTCTGCCTCCAGAGTTATTTCCTTGTTGGACAATAGTGGCGATAACTGTCCGATGATTTGACAAACTTTGTTGCATCTTGATTCTATCTCTGCTGTTTGGGAATTATCGTTTGTCATTAGACTTCCTAGGTATTTGAATTCCTCTACTTGTTTTAGTTGTCTGCCTTCTATAGTTATGTAGATGTTCTGTTTATTTTTGGCGACATTCATGACTTCTGTTTTGTTGATGTTGATTTTCATGTTGTATTTTGTGCCAGAGATGTTGAGTTCGTTTAAGTGTTCTTGTAGGTCTTCTATTGTTTCATGTATTAGTGCCTGATCGTCTGCAAATAAAAGCTCGTTGATCTCCTCTGTCTCTGATGGGTTGGCTAGCTTGCATATATAGTCCATGTATGTAATAAACAGTAGGGGGGGGATAGTACGCACCCCTGTCTTACACCTGGTCTAACTTCAAAGTGGTCTGTGTAGCCCGCTGCTGTTCTGACCATGCAGCAGCTGTTGGCGTAGAGACTTTTAATAAGGTTGGTTAGATGTTGGCTTACTTCGTATGTTGTATGTATCTCCCACAGTTGTTCTCTGTTTAATTTGTCGAATGCTTTTTCTTGGTCAATGAAGGCTACATAACATACTGTGATGCAATTATAATTATGTTAATTTAGGGCAATAATTGAGGTGCCTTTTTTACTACGATATAGAGATATCTGTAAATCATCTCTGAATGACATCTCCATCTGTGAAAATGACTGGGAACATCTAACAAGTGGTTGTACATTATGGAGAGCATGTATAAGGAATGGTATAACATCATTTGAGACTGTGCTAAGACAACACTAAGAAAGCTCATGAAAAAGGATGGAAAACCCTGTGGATCAGCGGGCCTGACTTGTTCATTCTGTGGCCGTGTGTGTTTTATCAAACATTGGTAGAATTAGCCACGAGAGAAGCTGTTCGACAAAAACAATTCCTAAAACAAATACACAATAGCCTCCACTAGACCGTCTGACAAGACAAAATGGCCATATACACAATAGCCTCCACTAGACCGTCTGACAAGACAAAAAGGGCCATATACACAATAGCCTCTACTAGACCGTCTGACAAGACAAAAAGGGCCATATACACAATAGCCTCCACTAGACCGTCTGACAAGACAAAAAGGGCCATATACACAATAGCCTCCACTAGACCGTCTGACAAGACAAAAAGGCCCATATACACAATAGCCTCAACTAGATCGTCTGACATGACAAAAAGGGCCATATACACAATAGCCTCCACTAGACCGTCTGACATGACAAAAAGGGCCATATACACAATAGCCTCAACTAGATCGTCTGACAAGACAAAAAGGGCCATATACACAATAGCCTCCACTAGACAGTCTGACAAGACGAAAAGGGCCCTATATTATTGAATACCCGTTGCTACCAGGGACTGACCGTGTACTGGAAAGAAAAGAACAGAGCCACTGTGATCTGCAACGCCAATGTGATCACAGGTGCCCTGTCACGCCAAGTGGCGTGTAGGGAATATGGTGTTAGTGACCATAATTTTTACAGACCTTCGGCACATGATTTATTGGGGTAATGTGGTCGGTATTACGCCCGTACCGCTTTACTTTCCCAGATAAAATCCGGTATCCATTTAAGGCTGAGTAAACCCGAAAGCCGTCGGTCAGAATCGAACTTGGCCTCTTGTCCTTTGTAGTCCAGTTCACTAACCACTGAGCTATCGCGGTTCCCAGATCCAGGACGACAGCCAGGGGAAACATAAGTAAGGAACAGGCAAATAATTGTAGTGCTGCGGTAAAGCTGGAGAAGGTGTCAGTAGCCGGGTGTAACGTACACTCATATAAAGTGGGGCGTCAGTAGCCGGGTGTAACGTACACTCATATAAAGTGTGGTGTCAGTAGCCGGGTGTAACGTACACTCATATAAAGTGGGGCGTCAGTAGCCGGGTGTAACGTACACTCATATAAAGTGGGGCGTCAGTAGCCGGGTGTAACGTACACTCATATAAAGTGGGGTGTCAGTAGCCGGGTGTAACGTACACTCATATAAAGTGGGGCGTCAGTAGCCGGGTGTAACGTACACTCATATAAAGTGGGGCGTCAGTAGCCGGGTGTAACGTACACTCATGTAAAGTGGGGTGTCAGTAGCGGGGTGTAACGTACACTCATATAAAGTGGGGTGTCAGTAGCCGGGTGTAACGTACACTCATATAAAGTGGGGTGTCAGTAGCCGGGTGTAACATACACTCATATAAAGTGGGTGTCAGTAGCCGGGTGTAACGTACACTCATATAAAGTGGGGTGTCAGTAGCCGGGTGTAACGTACACTCATATAAAGTGGGGTGTCAGTTTTATATAAAAAAAAAGGAACGAAGCAAAATACTGACGTTTTACATACGACCTTCCTCAGAAAACGAGAACAACAACAAACGATGAATTAAAGTAAACTCTACAACATCTAGGATAAGTGGAGTTCAGGTAAAGGAATGAAAAATAAACAGAGTGATAAAAGATGAAATGATGATGCGAAAGAGAGATGTGCTACATATTGGTGGTTAAATATAATCAACATGTGAAAATGCTATATATCTATCTATTGACCCTGTCCAGCCGTCGCTGGCCTCAGATACTCTTTCTCTTATCTAAATTTTCTTTCTAGCAGTCTCAATCCTTGCATAGTTCTTGTATCAAATCTCACCATTTGTCTCTGTTCTGTGCAATCATCTCGATCTCGTTGAGGTTTCCGATTCCTGCTGTCTTTGCTTCTCTCATCAATGTTCTTTGTTGGTTTCTCTGCATCGGCCTCTTGTCCTTCTACCCGATATTTCCCACATGAGAGCTTGCTTTGCTATTCGGTTATTATCTCTTCCCATCACTTGTCCAACATATGACCATTGTCTTTTCTTGATTACTGAAGATATTAGTGGTTGATCGAGCGATTTCTCTAATTTCCTCGTCTGCTTAAGTTAAAATTAGTATGCTAAAAAATATATATAAATTAAAAACAGAAACAAGTAAGGGAGCCGCGATAGCTCAGTGGTTAGTGAACTGGACTACCACGGACAAGGGTAAGGTTCGATTTCAACCGACGGCTTCCGGTTTCACCCAGCCTTAAATGGGTACCGGATTTTTTTTCTGGGAAAGTAAAGCAGCACGGACGTAATACTGACCACATGACCCCAAAAATCATGTGCTGAAGGTCTGTAAAATATAGGGTCACTAACACCATATTTTCCTATACGCCACTTGGCGTGACGGGGGTACTTTACTTTACTTTTTTACAGAAACAAGTACAACCGTTGTCATCTGTCAAGCATCTCGTAATAAGCGATGAAGGATGTTGGTGTCAAGGTTCTCGCCGGTGATACTGAGTCCGTGCAACTGAGTTGAACCCATCTTGGATGTTTTCTCTAGTGCGTCGCGGGGTTCATACCGGGGAACGTGTTGAGAAGGGGAATCTGAGCACTGTGGAGCTATTGGCTGTGCAATGAAAACGAACTGTCGACTAAACTGAACTAAATTAGTTCTGGCATTTTTAGCACAGGCAGTGAAGGAAAACAAAAACTGAAATTGAATTAAAATCCGCCGGCTGCTATGGAAGAAAAAGATAAAAATAAAAAAACATGGGACATTTTTTTTCGCCATTCATATTTTGGTTAAGGTTGTTGGGTTCAATCTCCCTTACTGTCGTCATATCTTAGCGTTCGATATGTTTTTCTTTTTCACTATAAAATCAATCATGGAGGCAAAAATGTAAATGCACAGTCTTAAAGGATTGAACAATCAAGATTAATATTAGCTTCTGCAGTGGTTCCCCAACTGTGGCTGTTAGTGGTAAAAAGTAAAGTACCCCTCTCACGCCAAGTGGCGTATAGGGAATATAGTGTTAGTGGCCATACATTTTCCACACTTTCGGCACATGATTTTTTCGGGTAATGTGGTCGGTATTACGCCCGTGCCGCTTTACTTTCCCACACAAAAAAATCCGGTTCCCATTTAAGGTTGGGTGAACCGGAAGCCGTCGGTCTGTTGGGATCGAACCGTAACTCTTGTCCTTTGTAGTCTAGTTGACTAACCACTGAACCATCGCAGCTCCCTAAAAATGTAAATGTACAGTCTTAGAGGATTGAACAATCAAGATTAATATTAGCTGCTGCAGTGGTTCCGAAATTGTGGCTGTTAGTGGGGGGGGGGCGGATATCAAAGTTTGGCAAGAGCGCCTCAAGGAGGATATTGTTGTGTATATATCCATTCTGTTCTGTCCTATAAATAGAAAGAGATTTACTGCAGTCAGGAATTACCCATATCCGCTCCATCACTTATCATAGCATGTTCCCCCAAAAAATCGGTAAATTCCGTTGGGAATGTCGCTCTGTGTACGCCCTACCCGACTGCACAGGTGACGATTAAAAACCGATTAGTCACCTCTTATGAGATCTCCATTCTTTTCTGCCCTCACCGTGGTGAGAAAACAGCTCCGGCAGACACATAGGGGAGCATCCACAAAGACTTAATATTCTTTAGTAATACACACAAAATAGGGTAACTAACACCATATTTCCCTAAACGTCACTTGGCGTGACGGGGGTATTTAAACTTAAAATACAGACAAAACAGCTTCCCAAAAAATGAAGAAGATATTGTGCAATACAATTTTGACAATAAAACAAGAAAAAGAGTTCTTAAATGTTATGTAGAGCCAGTATTAACATATGAATGTGAATCATGGACAATAGGACAACAGATAAGAAAATCACTGGAGTCTGTAGAAATGTGGTTTTACAGAAGAATGTTGAGAATACCGTGGACAGCTAAGAAGGGTAATGAAAACGTTCTGAAAGAGGTCAAAGCAAAAAGAGAGCTAATTTCCAATATTAGGAAGAAACAATCATCATTTTTTGTTGAATCAATCAACAGTTGGAATATATTGTGACAACTGGGAAAATTGAGGGACGAAGAGATAGAGGGAAGCAAAGAGAAAAGATACCAGACAGCTTAAGAGAATGGCTTGACAGAAGGTCAAAAACAGAAATGAAAAAAATAACTGACATGATCGAAAGTTGTTGAGCGACGTGATCACCTACGCTAGCAGGCCTGGTACTTGATGATGATGATTTTGTTTATCCTCAGCAGAGAATAGAGAGAGGATAGTCTTGGGGTGCAACGTCGGGTCGAGGACAGGAAGCACCCGGTTTCAAAAACCGAGCAGAAGCGGAAGTGAATTTTTCTTAAAAAAACAGGAATCATTAATGCGTGGTTTCTTTATGACGTTACCTTCCCCTGATCTCTTCTGTAGTGAGATTTGATGTCTAGCCTTCTCGGATAACGGCATTAAACAGGAGGTGCCGTCTGTACTCTCCGTCTGGGAAACATGGAGAACAATAAAACTGACAATCATGAAGATACAGACATTCATTGATGGATGCTTATGCAGAATAAAAGGATGGAAGTTGCAGGACAAAATCACTAACATAGAATTATGGAAATGTACCAGTCAAATACCAGTGGATAAAGAGATACAGTGAAGACGCAGGCGCTGGATAGGACACACACTGCGGAAGCCAACTGAGAGTATTACACAACAGTCTCTTTTTTGGAATCCCCAGGAAAAAAGACAAAGAGGAAAACCAAGAAATTCTTGGAGAAAATAGACAGAAGCAGAGATGAAGATGATGGGGAAGACATGGAATGATCTTAAAAGAAGGGAAAGAAACAGAACGACTCGAGAAGTGTTTGTTGTAGACCTATACATCACAAGGAGCAGGAAGTGTTTGTTGAAGACCTATATATCACAAGGAACAGGAAGTGTTTGTTGAAGACCTATACATCACAAGGAGCAGGAAGTGTTTGTTGTAGACCTATACATCACAAGGAGCAGGAAGTGTTTGTTGTAGACCTATACATCACAAGGAGCAGGAAGTGCTTGTTGTAGACCTATACATCACAAGGAGCAGGAAGTGCTTGTTGTAGACCTATACATCACAAGGAGCAGGAAGTGTTTGTTGTAGACCTATACATCACAAGGAGCAGGAAGTGCTTGTTGTAGACCTATACATCACAAGGAGCAGGAAGTGCTTGTTGTAGACCTATACATCACAAGGAGCAGGAAGTGTTTGTTGTAGACCTATACATCACAAGAAGCAGGAAGTGTTTGTTGTAGACCTATACATCACAAGGAGCAGGAAGTGCTTGTTGAAGACCTATGCTCCACAGGGAGCTGAAAAGTAGAAGAAGACCGTCTGTACTCGCGCACGATCAAGACCCCCGTTGCAGTTAAAATCGAATAGAACAGGCAAAAAATATGGCCGCTATCAGGGCAAAATTGATAGGAAAAACCTACACACTTGAAGGATCCCAGGCCGTGTTACGGAGTTCGTCACACTGAGTCTGGATTCTCCTCAGGATATTTTCGAGATTCTAGACGGAGATATCTGGTCATATGAAAGAAACAATCATCACCATCATGCAGCACAAAAATAAACAAGACAAATCTGAAACAAGTGCAATGCGTCAAATACTTGGGCACAATAATAACATCAGATGGGAGATGCACCACAGAAATAAAAAGGTAGAATAGCTCTGGTCAAAACAGCATTTCAAAAAATGAAAATATCTTATGCAACAAGTCTACGTCAATAGAAGTGAGAAAGAGAGTTATCCGGTGCTATATAGAACCAATTCTGTCCTATGGAAGCGAATCATGGTCAGTAGACAAACAAATAAAAAGACGATTAGAGGCCACAGAGATGGGATTTCTCAGAAGAATGTTGAAAGTTCCCTGGACAGCTAAAAAGACCAATGAGGAAGTTCTCAAAGAGGTCAACATAAAAAGAGAGCTCTTAAAAAAATATCAGAAAGAAGCAATCAACATTTTTCGGGCACATCATGAGAAGAGGAAAGTTGGAATACTTGGTTACAACTGGCAAAATAAAAGGAAAGAGACATCGTGGACGACAAAAGGGAAAATACTAGATAGCTTGGTGTCATGGCATGGAAAACAGTCAACAACTGAACCGATACGATGCGCTGTAGATAGAAGATTGTGAAAAGACATGATCGCCTACGCCAACGTGTATGGCACATGATGATGATGATGAGATTGAGATATCGGAGCACCTATGGATTAATTCAGTATGCAGTGATGATGATAATCCCAGCAATATAAAAAAAAATGACATGAAAATTGGGTACTTAGGGGTCAAAAGTCTGGGAACCACTGAGCTACAGTGATCAAACATTAAAATCATGCCTTTGAGTTGAAGGTCACAGAAGAGCGCCCAGAATAGCACGACAGAATGGCAGTGAATTCTTGGCAAAGAGATAGCTGGCAGGTTCAGCGAGGTCTCCTTTTCGCATGAAACTTCCAAATTGGACACATACGACAATACAAGGGCTTTAAAGGAACACCGCCCACAAGATGGCGACCAAGCAGCTGAGGATAATCCACACGTCAAAAAAAAATTATGGAGCATGACGTCACGAGGAGCGACATCAGGGAAAACATCGTCAGTGGCGTAGAACATGACACGTTCAATCAATGCAGGACTGGAACAACCAGTAGACGAACACTTCAATGGTTGCTGGAATGGCAGCAGGATATTGGAATTCGAACTAAAGTCTAAAGACTCAAAATAATATGGACGTAGAAAGTAATACATTTTTTCAATTTAGTCATCATCATCATCATCAAGTACCGGGCCTACTGGCGCAGATGATCATGTCTCTCCACAACTTTCAATCTCGGCAGCTATTTATCATTTCTGTTGTTGACCTTCTGCCAAAACATTCTCTTAAGCTGTCTGGTATTTTTTCTCTTTGCTTCCCTCTATCTCTTCGTCCCTCAATTTTCCTACTTGTTACAACATATTCCAGTTGTTCTCTTCTCATTACATGGCCAAAAAAAGATGATTGTTTCTTCCTAATATTGGACATTAGCTCTCTTTTTGTTTGGACATCTCTCAGAACATCTTCATTACTCTTCTTAGCTGTCCATGGTACTCTCAACATTCTTCTGTAAAACCACATTTCTACAGACTCCAGTGATTTTCTTATCTCTTGTCCTATTATCCATGATTTGCATCCATATGTTAAGACTGGCTCTACATAACATTTAAGAACTCTTTTATTGTTTCTATTGCCAAAAATTGATTGCATTGTATCTTCCTCATTTTTTGGAAAGCTGCTTTTGCCTGAGCCATTCTGCATCTCACCTCTTGTGTACATCTTCCGTCTGAGGTTAACAAAGTTCCCAAATATTTAAACTCAATTTAGTAAAAAAGAAACATAAATAAAATATCAGAAAACAGATTGATGATGAAGAAAAGACCAAGAAATGTCAAATATTTAGGTCATGTAAAACGACTTATTGGTCCGGAGAAGATAATTATTGAGGGCACAGTAAACGAATAAGAGGACGATTCTAAAGAAGGTGGATTGAAGAAATAAGAGACGAGTTTGGGTAGACTGCTGCAGAAGCTGGACGTGTCGTGCAAGACAGGGTAGGAGTCATATTCTAACAGGGACAAGATAGATGATATACGACGAAGATGAAAATAATGAAGATAATGATGGCAATTATTTTGATGACGACGATGGTAAAGACGACGACGATAACGCTGATGATGATGAAGATAATTATGATGATGATAAAGATGATGGCAATGAAGATAATTATGATGCTGATAAAGATGATGGCAATGAAGATAATTATGATGATGATAAAGATGATGGCAATGAAGATAATTATGATGATGATAAAGATGATGGCAATGAAGATAATTATGATGATGATAAAGATGATGGCAATGAAGATAATTATGACAACGATGTTGATTGCGACGATGATTATTAAAAGTTATTGAGTTATTTGCGGGTCATCATTATTGGACTCCAATAGGTGCTCAGATCCCCTCCTCAGCAAGTCCCGCTGTCTCCAGCGACCGACGACTCCAGTTCTGTGTTGGTTGATAAGTCTTCTTACACGGCCACTAAGTTTCTCATTTCTGGCTGTGCCCATCTTAACTCCCATTTCCATCATCCGAAGAAGTGACGTGGATCTGTGTTTGTCGAAGTCCTGTGCTCTTCCCACATCTCGGAGGGCATTGATGATGTCCGCCCGATCCATTGGTTGACCGTCCTCAACGACAGCGCAGATAGCCAACCTGTCCACTCTTTCATTTCCCCGTACTCCCGCATGTCCAGGGGACATAGACAACGGTGACCTTACGTATTTTGGACTTCTGCAATGACTCTACCCATTGCATGCGTACAGAGCCTGCCTCCACTTTTCTTATCATGCTCATCGAATCACTCAGTATACATGCGTGGGTGTAGTCTTGTGACTCAAGCCATTTGAATGCCTTGGTCACTGTCATCACCTCCATCGTCATGCTACTCGTGGTCATAACGTATGTACCACTGTCTTCTTTGACTATTCTGCCTGCCGAGCGTGCTGTAAATGCCCATGCACTTCTTTGTTGTCGTATTACAGATCCCTCTGTATAGGTGACTGTATCTTTCTCATCGGTATTATCGCAGATGAGACCGTTGACCTCCGCACTGACCACGACTGAGTTCTGTTCTCTACATTTTCTGTCGAGTGTGACAATGCACGAGAATGTCCCCCCACCCCCGAATGACGTAAGCGCAGGTATCCACTCCACGCCAGCGTTGATGTTGGTAAGCCCAATACGATGATGGTGATGATGATGATGATGATGATGACGTTGACGATGATGATGATGTTGATAACACTCACTCTCATTTGACAGAACAGTTGTGCCAAAACTGGACTCTGCTGACACTCCAACAAGCACAAGAAAGCTACAACTAAAAGATATAGAAGTTCTAGTCACCAAGAATTGTGACTCACGACCATTAGCAGGTAAATACAGAACAAGATCTAGTCACCAAGAATTGTGACTCACGACCATTAGCAGGTAAATACAGAACAAGATCTAGTCACCAAGAATTGTGACTCACGACCATTAGCAGGTAAATACAGAACAAAATCTAGTCACCAAGAATTGTGACTCACGACCATTAGCAGGTAAACACAGAACAAGATCTTGCTAAATGAAAAAAAAACAAATAAAATAACCCAGGCAAGAAACCTAAAACCAAAATGAAACAAAACTCACATACTGGTATTACAAAACAATACGACGAACGATCTATTTATCTCTCAAATAGTTCAAACGTTTCATTAAGATTAAACAGAAATAAATATTGCGTTATAGTTTTGTGAACCACTTTTATTGGCTGGACAATATGTTGTTGGATACATCATTGATTACGTCAATCCAAGTGTAATGTTACGAAACAGCAGACTTTTGTTAAAGGGCGAAAATTACTGAGCTGTGTAAGAGTCCATTAACTCTCCCAATCTCTTTCCTGGTCCCACCGAAAGATCAAACATGATTTTTACAAGAGAAACTGCTACAATATTTTAATAAAATAAATTACACGTGAACAGATGAAAGCGTGAAAATTAACATGAAAACGTGAAGTGGAGATTAACACAGATGGAAAACAAATGAAGCTCTTAATATTAGCAGAATGTAAACGAACAGAAAAGACCCCAATGGAGATGAGAAAGAATGAAATTAAGTGACAGATTAAAAATAATTGCGAGGTGTATTGTCTTTAAAAACACTTCTTGATTTAAAATGTCAATAAAATCACAACTGATTGGGATATTACTAGACGTACACTGCAGCAACTCGTGACATTTCATGTAGTATTCTCTCTCTCTCCCTCTCTCTCTCTCTCTCTCTGCGATCAGGACTCAATCAGAGTAGGATTCCAGACTCTCACATGAAGTCAGCTGTCAGGTTAAGTGTGTTGATCGTCCCCACAGACAGAACATCACATTTAGAGTCTGCCAGATCCACTCTGATTGAACACCCGTTAAAAACGATGCACTGTGTTCTGCGCCAGTGGCCCAGTGCATCCGATTTCAGCCTGTATTTTATTCAGGTTTGCTTTCTTTAGCCTTTGATTGTCCCCAATCTTCCTGCTGGGCAGCAGATTATCTTTTCTGTAGGGGGATTCTGCCCTTAGATGGTCGGCCATTCCAGTAGTATTCAGTCTTAAAATAAGTAAAAATGGAAACAGAACTACGAAATACAATTCAAACTAACAACATAGATTTTTAGGGGGGATGTTAAAAGATACAGCAGCCTACAAAAATAAATCTTGGAAGGTGAAGAAAAACAGGGTAAAAGAGGCAGATGGAGCTTAAGATTAACATGGACGAGTAACATCAAGAGATGGGCAAGTCAACCTTTGATAACCTCCACCATCAAAGTAAGAGACAGAGCGCAATATTGCTCCATGGTGGCTAACCTTCGATGCGGAGATGGCACTTGACGATGATGAGTATCAGTTGATGATTCACACACTCGGTGTGCGCCCCAGCCGTTACTCGGCAAACATCGATGCTATAATCTACCTGAGGTCATACTCTCAACAGCATATCCGGCGTGATCGAATCTTCAGCTTCAGTGAACCGTTCCTGCAGAACATCCAATGATGCGGGTAGTGGAGTCACATACCCTCTATCCTTCACATACCCTCTATCCTTCACATACACTCTATCCTTCACATACCCTCTATCCTTCACATACCCTCTATCCTTCACATACACCCAATGGAGAAAAAAAAGTCACAAACAGTTAGATCATGTGATCTCGGTTTGGGGTCCCTTGCAGTTAACCTAGTCACTTAGTCCAGTACAGTCAATTCATATATTTGGCGGGTGCTGGATGAGTAATTTGTGAACATTTTATGAAACAGTAAAAGACATTGTTGAATTTATCTGCAGTCCCTATATTTATAAAGATATTCTAATAAGTTTTGTTGATATTATTTATCATCATCATGTGCCATACTGGTTGGTGTAGGTGATTATGTCCCTCCACAATCTTCTATCTACAGTGCATCGTATCAGTTCTGTTCTTGACTGTTTTCCATGCCATGACATAAAGTTATCCAGTATTTTCTCTCTGTGTCGTCCACGATCTCTCTTTCCTTTTATTTTGCCAGTTGTAACCAAGTATTCCAACTTTCCTCTTCTCATGATGTGCCCGAAAAATGCTGATTGTTTCTTTCTGATGTTTTTTTATGAGTTCCCTTTTTTTCGTTGTTATAGCCACCTGAAATCAAGGAGTATTGTTTTGTGGACACCTTGAATTTGATTATAATATAAGTAGCGAGAAGATGAGGCAGACAGTAGCAGATTGGGAGATAGCATTAAAGCTGTGCTCTTCAATCTGTGCGCTACCACCCACCAATAGCGTATTTTGAATTTTTGGAGAGCGAGGGTTTGAATCCTGGTAGAGTGAAATGTGTTTTTTATATCGGGGAGGCGCGTGGGGGGAGGGGGTGAAATACAAACTCATACCCGAACACCTCGCATCGACTGCATTAGACACGCGGCCTTTATTCTCCTTTCTTACAATTCCACCTCCCCGATCTCCTCCTCCTCCCCCACTCCCCGGCAGATCCCAGCAAAGGGAAAATGCCATAAAGATCATTTTCATCTGGTCAGTCGATTGTCCATGTTTCACAGCCATATAATGCTATGGGGACAATATGAAATATAAAAAAAAAATAATATCTTCGACATATCATGCCTCAGATCACTACTAGTGATGTGTCTTGTTGCATGGGGAAACCTTCCACTATAATCTCCTTTATTTTTATCATTCCAATACTTCATACGTCATTTCCGTTTCCAAAAGTTTTTTTTCAAATTTCCTTTCAATCTTCATTGACCTCTATCGCCATCCATCTTGAAAGCTGTCACCAGATTTTTAGGCGTTCTCTCTTGTATCCAATCAATTTTATCTGCTCTTTTATCATTTAAAATGTAATTGATTAGCAATATTTTCAAGTCCTTCTTAATTTGTTTTAAAATTGATTTTTATAAATCATCATGTTGCATGACATTTGTGGAACGTTGCATTCACCACAGCCTGTCTGAACGAATATCTGTCTGTAGCGAGATATCCCACAGAACGTTGCATTCACCACAGCCTGTCTGAACGAATCTCTGTCTGTAGCAAGATATCCCACAGAACGTTGCATTCACCACAGCATGTCTGAACGAATCTCTGTCTGTAGCAAGATATCCCACAGAACGTTGCATTCACCACAGCCTGTCTGAAAGAATATCTGTCTCCTGTCAAATCTTCCACAGAACAATATATTCACCGCAGCCTGTCTGAAAGAATCTTTGTCTCTAGCCAGATCTCCCACAGTCCGTCTCAAAGAATCAACTTCTCTAGCCAGATCTCCCACAGTCCGTCTCAAAGAATCAACTTCTCTAGCCAGATCTCCCACAGCCCGTCTCAAAGAATCAACTTCTCTAGCCAGATCTCCCACAGTCCGTCTCAAAGAATCAACTTCTCTAGCCAGATCTCCCACTGTCCGTCTCAAAGAATCAACTTCTCTAGTCAGATCTCCCACTGTCCGTCTCAAAGAATCAACTTCTCTAGCCAGATCTCCCACAGCCCGTCTCAAAGAATCAACTTCTCTAGCCAGATCTCCCACAGTCCGTCTCAAAGAATCAACTTCTCTAGCCAGATCTCCCACTGTCCGTCTCAAAGAATCAACTTCTCTAGTCAGATCTCCCACTGTCCGTCTCAAAGAATCAACTTCTCTAGTCAGATCTCCCACAGACCGTTACATTCACCACAGCCTGTCTCAAAGAATCCTCTTCTCTAGCCAGACCTCCCACTTCCTTTGGCATGTTCAACGGTCCTTGGATGTCTTGAACAATCATTTTCGTGGTCTGCTCCTGTCTCGTCTCCCAGAAACCATACCTTTCACTATTGTTCTTTCCAACCCGCTGTGCCTTTTGACGTGGCCATAGTATTTTATTTCCTTTGTAAGATCTTGTTTATAAGCCAGTTCTCTTGTACATTTAAGTCTTTCAATCGTTCTTCATTGTTCTTCTTTTCCCTATTCAGGTTATTATATAGATCCATTTGGCGCATTTGCTCCAGATGAATCGACTATCCTTATTGTTTTTAGTTAGGTTGTCCATAATTTACAACCATATCTTGCTCTAGGGAAGATACACATATCTACACTAAAATCAATGACGAAGAACTGCTTTAAAAAAAACTGCAATAGGAGGAAGGATAAGGAGTTGGATAGGCCATGTGGTGAGAATTTATCGAGAAACAAATAAAAGAATTGAGCTGCGATAGCTCAGTGGTTAGTGAATTGGACTACAAAAGACATCATCACGAAGGTACAGACTTTCATTAATGGATGCTTGCGCAGAATAAAGGGATGGAAATGTCAGGACAAAGTCACTAACGTGGAATTATGGAAATGTAACGGTCAAATGCCAGTGGATAAAGAGATACAGCGAAGACGATGGCGACGGATAGGACACACACTACGGAAGCCAGCTGAGAGTATTACACAACAGGCCCTTTTATGGAATCCCCAGGGGAAAAGACAAAGAGGAAGACCAAGGAATTCTTGGAGAAGACAGATCGAAGCAGAGATGAAGATGATGGGGAAGACATGGAATGATCTTAAAAGAATTGCAAAAAACAGAACGACTTGGAAAGTGTTTGTTGAAGACCTATGCTCCACTGGGAGCTAAAAGGTAGAAGAAGACAAAAGACATCTCACTCTATTCTTTGTTTCCACCAACTTTTTCTCCCCTCTGACATTTCAAAAACATATCCAAGAATTGAGGAAGATACTGTGCAATCCACTTTTGAGAATAGAAACAAGAAAAAAGATTTCTTAAATGCTGTGTAAAGCCAGTCTTAACATATGGATGTGAATCATGAACAATAGGACAACAGACAAGAAAATCACTGGAGGCTGTAGAAATGTAGTTTTACAGAAGAATGTTGAGAATACCATGGACAGCTAAGAAGAGTAATGAAAATGTTCTGAAAAAGGTCAAAGCAAAAAGAGAGCTAATTTCCAATATAAGGAAAAAGCAATCATGATTTTATGGCCATGTAATTGGAAGGGAACAGCCGGAATATATTGTAATAACTGGGAAAAATGAGGGACGAAGAGATAGAGGGAAGCATAGAGAAAAGATACAGTCAGCTAAAGAAAAAGGCTCGGCAGAAGGTCAACAATAGAAATGATAAATAACTGTCGAGATTGAAAGTTGTGGAGAGACATGATCACCTACGCTAGCAGGCATGGTACTTGCTGATAATGAAAACCCTCTCCTGGTCTCTGTGTAGTATGATTCTCTGTTTAGTCCTCTCGCACAACGCAAAAAGATAGAGAGAGAAAGAGAGAGAGAGAGAGAGAGAGAGAGGTCTGGTTTACATTCTGCGGAAATTAAAGAATCTCCGGCTGTTGGAAATAAAAAAAAAAGAGTTGACCAAAGATGGTGGCTGGTTGTTCTGATAAGAAAAACAAGCCACCAAAAAAAAAAGCATCACAAACTGTATACTATAGAAAACATGAGAGTAGCCTTTGAAATCGTGGAATATTGGATTTCATGTAGAGAGATACCTGAGCTACAGTTGCCGCATTGTGAACAATTGTAACAATCTATCTTTACGCAAAATTCAGTGGGGATTTCCCTTGGAATTTAAAGCTGCCTTACATAAACAAAGGTAAAGGCGTGTAACAACAAAGTCACTAATTCAGGCAGTTCGAGCAGCTCAAGAACGACAAATGATATAAACCACGACACCTTTAGGTATCAGTGAGAAAGAGAAAAGAAGAAGATGGATAGATGCAGTGATAGAGACATGTAACAACAAAGGAAAATCACTAATTCAGACAGTTCGAGCAGCTCAAGAACGACAAATGATATAAACCACGACACCTTTTAGGTATCAGTGAGAAAGAGAAAAGAAGGAGATGGATAGATGCAGTGACAGAGACATGTAACAACAAAGGAAAATCACTAATTCAGACAGTTCGAGCAGCTCAAGAACGATAAATGATATAAACCACGACACCTTTTCGATATCAGTGAGAAAGAGAAAAGAAGGAGATGGATAGATGCAGTGACAGAGACATGTAACAACAAAGGAAAATCACTAATTCAGACAGTTCGAGCAGCTCAAGAACGATAAATGATATAAACCACGACACCTTTTAGGTATCAGTGAGAAAGAGAAAAGAAGAAGATGGATAGATGCAGTGACAGAGACATGTAACAACAAATGAAAATCACTAATTCAGACAGTTCGAGCAGCTCAAGAACGATAAATTATATAAACCACGACACCTTTTAGGTATCAGTGAGAAAGAGAAAAGAAGAAGATGGATAGATGCAGTGACAGAGACATGTAACAACAAATGAAAATCACTAATTCAGACAGTTCGAGCAGCTCAAGAACGATAAATGATATAAACCACGACACCTTTTAGGTATCAGTGAGAAAGAGAAAAGAAGAAGATGGATAGATGCAGTGACAGAGACATGTAACAACAAATGAAAATCTCTAATTCAGACAGTTCGAGCAGCTCAAGAACGACAAATGATATAAACCACGACACCTTTTAGGTATCAGTGAGAAAGAGAAAAGAAGAAGATGGATAGATGCAGTGACAGAGACATGTAACAACAAAGGAAAATCACTAATTCAGACAGTTCGAGCAGCTCAAGAACGACAAATGATATAAACCACGACACCTTTTAGGTTTCAGTGAGAAAGAGAAAAGAAGAAGATGGATAGATGCAGTGACAGAGACATGTAACAACAAAGGAAAGTCACTAATTCAGACAATTCGAGTAGCTCAAGAACGATAAATGATATAAACCACGACACCTTTTAGGTTTCAGTGAGAAAGAGAAAAGAAGAAGATGGATAGATGCAGTGACAGAGACATGTAACAACAAAGGAAAATCACTAATTCAGACAATTCGAGCAGCTCAAGAACGATTAAATGATATAAACCACGACACCTTTTAGGTTTCAGTGAGAAAGAGAAAAGAAGAAGATGGATAGATGCAGTGATAGAGACATGTAACAACAAAGGAAAATCACTAATTCAGACAGTTCGAGCAGCTCAAGAACAACAAATGATATAACCACGACACCTTTTAGGTATCAGTGAGAAAGAGAAAAGAAGAAGATGGATAGATGCAGTGATAGAGACATGTAACAACAAAGGAAAATCACTAATTCAGACAGTTCGAGCAGCTCAAGAACGACAAATGATATAACCACGACACCTTTTAGGTATCAGTGAAAAGAGAAAAGAAGGAGATGGATAGATGCAGTGACAGAGACATGTAACAACAAAGGAAAATCACTAATTCAGACAGTTCGAGCAGCTCAAGAACGACAAATGATATAAACCACGACATCATTTCGGTATCAGTGAGAAAGAGAAAAGAAAAAGATGGATAGATGCAGTGACAGAGACATGTAACGACAAAGGAAAATCACTAATTCAGGCAGTTCGAGCAGCTCAAGAACGACAAATGATATAAACCACGACACCTTTTAGGTATCAGTGAAAAGAGAAAAGAGGAAGATGGATAGATGCAGTGACAGAGACATGTAACAACAAAGGAAAATCACTAATTCAGACAGTTCGAGCAGCACAAGAACGACAAATGATATAAACCACGACACCTTTTAGGTATCAGTGAGAAAGAAAAAAGAAGAAATAAAGAAAGCCATAAAGATGCATAGAGACGAAATGCTACCTTAAAGCTGGTGATAATAATGACAATTTTAAAAAAAAGGAAAAAGTGGTATGGTAACAGCTTTACGTATGTAAGAAACAAAAGAAAATTATAATGACGTTTCGGTCAAGAAGGCCTTCAGCCGGAACAACGAATAACATCACAAAAAATATATAAGGATAAAGACATAGATAAAACTACATGGTGATGATATGCTTAAATATGCTGTATGCAAACAGAGAGAACACCAGACCAGAACACTTCGTGGTCATAGCTCAGAACAAGCGGCATTTATTCTAGGCTCCTATATGTCCTCCTGGTAGACTCCAGTTATTGGAAAATGCAGTAAGCATAATAATAAACAACAACCAATAAATTAATCGCCTTGCACATGTTTGTTTTCGGTCAATATGGTCAGTATTACGCCCGTGCCGCTTTACTTTCCCAGAGAAAAAAATCCGGAATCTATTAAAGGCTGGGTGAACCGGACCCCGTCGGTTGAGTTCGAACCCTACCTATTGTCATTTGTAGTCCAGTTCACTAACCACTGAGCTATCGCGGCTCTCATATTCACATGTAGAAGTTAACAAATAAGTAAGTAAAAGTAAAGATTCCCTTACGCCTTGCTAGGCGTATGCGGCAAATATGGTGTTAGTGACCATATTTTTCGTTAACCACGGCACATTTTTGGGTGATGTGGTCGGCATCATGCCAGGCCGCCTTTACTTCCCCCAAAAATTCTCTGGTATCCATTTGTAGAGCCTGGGTGAACTCCCAAGCATTTTCAGTCCGAAAAAAAAATCCGCCATTGCTGGGAATCGAACTAGTACTCTTCAGTTCAGGAAACGAGCACACTAACCACTCATCATCATCATGCGCCATACCGGTTGGCGTAGGTGATCATGTCCCTTCACAATCTTCTATCTACAGTGCATCGTATCAGTTCTGTTGTTGACTGTTTTCCATGCCATGACACCAAGATATCCAGTATTTTCTCTCTTTGTCGCCCACGATCTCTCTTTCCTTTTATTTTGCCAGTTGTAACCAAGTATTCCAACTTTCCTCTTCTCATGATGTGCCCGAAAAATGTTGATTGCTTCTTTCTGATGTTTTTTTTTTAAGAGCTCCCTTTTTGTGTTGGCCTCTTTGAGAACTTCCTCATTGGTCTTTTTATCTGTCCAGGGAACTTTCAACATTCTTCTGAGAAATCCCATCTCTGTGGCCTCCAATCGTCTTTTCATTTGTTTGTCCACTGTCCATGATTCGCTTCCATAGGTCAGAATTGGTTCTATATAGCACCAATGAACTCTCTTTCTCATTTTTATTGACATAGATTTGTTGCATAAGATATTTTTAACCTTCTGAAATGCTATTTTGGCCTGAGCTATTCTGCGTTTTATTTCTGTGGTGCATCTTCCATTCGATGTTATTATTGTGTCCAAGTATTTGAAACGTTGCACTTGTTTCAGATTTGTCTCGTTTATTTCTATGCTGCATGATGGTGGTGATACCTCTAACCACTTAGCCACCGATAATCCTTAACTTAGCAAATAAATAAAATGTTTATTCAAGAACAGGTATATCTTTGGAGATATAAGGAACTGAATGGCAGGTTTCATTTAGATAAAATGGTTGCACAAAAGGATTTTAATAAAATACAGGAACCGGATGTGCAAAATAGACAGCGAGGCGTCTAGTTATGGGGATAAATCTGGATGTGAATAGAAATATTGATTGCCGGAGAGGGGTAGCTGGACAACGCTCATTGTGTGTGAGAGATATATGGTGTGAGGGAGAGTGGGTGTGAGAGAGATGGAGTGAAAGAATATGTCTGTGTGTGAGATAACGTAAGATAGGATGTGTGTGAGTGAGAGAGATTGTGAGCGAGAGAGATTGTGTGTGCGTGAGAGAGAGTGTGGTGATTGGGAGAGAGAGACTGTGTGTGAGTGAGAGAGATTGTGTGTGAGTGAGAGAGACTGTGTGTGGGTGAGAGAGACGGTGTGTGAGTGAAAGAGATGTGAGTGAGCGAGAGAGATTGTGTGTGAGTGAGAGAGAGAGAGACTGTGTGAGTGAGAGAGACTGTGTGTGAGTGAGAGAGACTCTGTTTGAGTGAGAGAGACTGTGTGAGTGATAGAGAGACTGTATGTGAGTGAGAGACTGCGTGTGAGTGAGAGAGACTGCGTGTGAGAGAGAGAGAGAGGGTGAGGTATTGTGTGTGTGTATGATAGATGAAGTGAGAGAGACTGTGTGTGAGGTAGGTCGATAGAGTGAGAGAATGTGTGTGTGTTTGAGAGATAAAGTGAGAGAATGTGTGTGTGTGATTAAGAGTGAAGGAGACATGTGTGTATGAGCGAGATAGAGTGAGAAAGAGACAATAGGTGTGTGAGTAAGAGAGACAGTGTGTGAGTGAGAGAGACTGTGTGTGAGTAAGAGAGAGGTTATGTGTGAGTGAGAACGACAGAGAGATAAGCAGAAAATGTGCTTGTGTATGAGAAAGAGAAAGAGAGAGAGAGAGGGAAACAGATAATGTATACGTGTGTATGAATGACAGATAAAGAAAGACATATAAAGGATGTGCATGTGTCTGTGTTTGATAGATAGAACGTGAGAGGTAGAAAGGGTATGTGTGTGAAAACGATATATAATGAAATACAGAGAAAGTATGTGTGGGAGAACGGTAGACAGGTAATGTATGTGTGTGTGTCAGAACGATAAAGATAATGAGACAGTCATATAAAGAATATGTGTGTGGGACAACGACATAGAGAGACAGGGAATATGTATGTGAGGTCGATAGAGAGACAACGAGAGAGAGAAAAAGACAGCGAGAGAGATAGACAGCGAGAGAGAGAGACAGCGAGAGAGAGAAAAAGACAGCGAGAGAGATAGGCAGCGAGAGAGAGAGACAGCGAGAGAGAGTGACAGCGTGAGAGAGAGGCAGCGAGAGAGAGAGAGACAGGCGAGAGAGAGTGACAGCGAGAGAGAGAGGCAGCGAGGAGAGTGACAGCGAGAGAGAGTGACAGCGAAAGAGAGAGAGGCAGCGAGAGAGAGACAGCGAGGGAGAGTGACAGCGAGAGAGAGAGAGGCAGCGGGAGAGAGATAGCGAGAGAGAGAGACAGCAAGAGAGAGACAGCGAGAGAAATAGCGAGAGGGAGACAGCGAGAGAGAGAGAGAGACAGCGAGAGAAAGAAACAGCGAGAGAGATAGCGAGAGGGAGACAGCGAGAGAGAGAGAGACAGCGAGAGAAAGAAACACCGAGAGAGATAGCGAGAGAGAGACAGCGAGAGAGAAATAACGAGAGGGAGACAGCGAGAGAGAAATAGCGAGAGAGAGACAGCGAGAGAGAGAGAGTGACAGCGAGAGAGAGAGGCAGCGAGAAAGAGTGACAGCGAGAGAGAGAGAGAGGCAGCGAGAGAGAGATAGCGAGAGAGAGAGACAGACAGCGAGAGAGATAGCGAGAGGGAGACAGCGAGAGAGAGAGAGAGAGACAGCGAGAGAAAGAAACAGCGAGAGGGATAGCGAGAGGGAGACAGCGAGAGAGAGACAGCGAGAGAGAGATAGCGAGAGAGAGAGAGAGACAGCGAGAGAAAGAAACACCAAGAGAGATAGCGAGAGAGAGAGACAGCGAGAGAGAGATAACGAGAGGGAGACAGCGAGAGAGAAATAGCGAGAGAGAGACAGCGAGAGAGAGATAGCGAGAGACAGCAAGAGAGAGAGACAGCGAGAGAGAGATAGCGAGAGAGAGACAGCGAGAGAGAGACAGCGAAAGGGACATCGAGAGAGAGAGAGAGAGAGAGAGATAGAGAAACAGAGGATGTGTGTGAGAAACGATAGAGAGAGGAAAAAAAGTGTGTGTGTGGGTGAACTTGAAAATTAAAAAAATAACAAAAACAGACAAATATGATCTCATCAAGTGCCGGGCCTGCTGGCGTAGGTGATCATTTCTCACCACAACTTTCGATCTCGACAGCTATTTATCATTTCTGTTGTTGACCTTCTGCCAAGCCATTCTCTTAATTCCGATAAATACAATTAAGATAAAACAATTAAGATAAAACAATTAAGATAAAACAATTTAATATACAAAGTAAGAAGTTAACAGAAGGAATAATAGGCGAAGGAAGGAAGAAAGGAGAGGAAAGAAAAGTAAAGGAAAGGAAGGAAGGAAGGTTTCGAAAAAAAGGAAGGAAGAGTGGAAGCAAAAGACATTAAAAGAAACAACAGGAAATAAAAAATACAAATACAACAGAGAAAGAAATAAGTGCAAGAAGCAAATAAAGACAGGCAGATAAGATCCAAACACAAAATATAAACGGTGGGGAGATGTTTAAATAAACAGGTTTAGAAATGACGAATTAAAGAACAACAAACATTCACAAGATGAAAGGCCACTAGCCTAACTATCCCCTTATTACGCACATCATAAGGAAATACAAACATAAAAACAACCAATGAGAAAACGCTAAAAGTGTAGGAATGATAACTCCCAGATGAAAACATGTCAATAGTTAATACCAAATTGCAAAAGTTATCGCACGTGAGATTCCGGTTTCTTTCTTCAGGTTTGTTGTCATCAGGTGTTGGAGACTTAACACTTTGAATCTATATCTGTATCGTCTTCTTCTTCTTCTTCCTCTTCTACTTCCTTTTCTTTCTCTTCTTTCTGTTCCTCCATTTCATCTTTCTTTTCTTCCCCTTCTTCTACTTCTCTTCTTCTTCCTGTTCCTCCACTTCCTCTTTCTTTTCTTCCCCTTCTTCTACTTCTCTTCTTCCTCCTGTTCCTCCATTTCCTCTTTCTTTTCTTCCCCTTCTTCTACTTCTCTTCTTCCTCTTGTTCCTCCATTTCCTCTTTCTTTTCTTCCCCTTCTTCTACTTCTCTTCTTCTTCCTGTTCCTCCACTTCCTCTTTCTTTTCTTCCCCTTCTTCTACTTCTCTTCTTCTTCCTGTTCCTCCACTTCCTCTTTCTTTTCTTCCCCTTCTTCTACTTCTCTTCCTCTTCTTGTTCCTCCACTTCCTCTTTCTTTTCTTCTTCTTCCTCTTCTTCTACTTCCTCAACTTCCTCTTTCTCTGCTTCTTGCTCCTCTTCTTATACTTCCTCTTCCATCTTCTTCACTCTGTTTTCTGTTCCTCTTCTTCCTCTTCTTCTACTTCCTATTCTTCTTCTTTCTCTCCTTCTACTTCCTCTTCCCCTACTTGTCCATCCTCCTCTTTTTCTTCCTTTTTCTTTCTCTTCTACTTTCCCTTCCTCCTTCACTCCTCTTTCACTTCTTCTTCATTCTCCTCCTCCACGTCATCTACTTCTTCTTTCCACAAGCCTGAGCGTGTTTGAGGCATCACAGACACCATTTCTTTCTTTCTTCAGTCAATCTTCAGAATGCTGCAGAAATAGAATTATGTTCATTCTCTGATGTTATCTTCCCACCTCTTTCACTGACTACTCCCCCCTTCTAACTCCTTTGACCGTTCAATGCAGAATGGTCTTTGATAGGTCGTATGATCGAGACACATAACATCAAACCATCACATTTTGACGAAGAGATAGAGGGAAGCAAAAAGAAAAGATACCAGACAACTTAAGAGAATGGCTTGGCAGAAGGTCAACAACAGAAATGGTAAATAACTATCGAGATCGAAAGTTGTGGAGAGACATGATCACCTACGCCAGCAGGCACGGTACTAGATGATGATGATAGACATACTAGTAAAAGAAAGAAACAAGAAAGGTATCTGTCTCAATAGTAAAAAAAAAAAAAAGAAGTCATTGTCATATTGAAGAAACAATCACCACCATGAAACATAAAAACAAACGGGACAAATCTAAAGTAAGTGCAACGCGTCAAATACTTGGCCACAATAATAATATTAGACAGAAGATGCACCACAGAAATAAAACAGCAGAATAGCTCAGCCCAATATCATATTTAAGAAAATTAAAAATGTCTCGTGCAAGAAATCTATGCCAATAGATGTAAGAGAGGCCCTTCACTTCTTTTCTATTCTCACTGATACCGAAAAGGTGTCGTGGTTTATATCATTTGTCGTTCTTGAGCTGCTCGAACTGTCTGAATTAGTGATTTTCATTTGTTGTTACATGTCTCTATCACTGCATCTATCCATCTTCTTCTTTTCTTTTTCCCACTGATACCTAAAAGGTGTCGTGGTTTATATCATTTGTCGTTCTTGAGCTGCTCGAACTGCCTGAATTAGTGATTTTCCTTTGTTGTTACATGTCTCTGTCACTGCATCTATCCATCTTCTTCTTTTCTTTTTCCCACTGATACCTAAAAGGTGTCGTGGTTATATCATTTGTCGTTCTTGTGCTGCTCGAACTGCCTGAATTAGTGATTTTCCTTTGTAGTTACATGTCTCTGTCACTGCATCTATCCATCTTCTACTTTTCTCTTTCTCACTGATACCTAAAAGGTGTCGTGGTTTATATCATTTGTTGTTCTTGAGCTGCTCGAACTGTCTGAATTAGTGATTTTCCTTTGTTGTTACATGTCTCTGTCACTGCATCTATCCATCTTCTACTTTTCTCTTTCTCACTGATACCTAAAAGGTGTCGTGGTTTATATCATTTGTTGTTCTTGAGCTGTTCGAACTGTCTGAATTAGGGATTTTCCTTTGTTGTTACATGTCTCTGTCACTGCATCTATCCATCTTCTTCTGGGTCTTCCTCTTGGTCTTTTCCCAAACATTCTTGAGAAGAACGCCCTTGATGGTGATTGGTGAGGATTCATTCTGACCAGGTGGCCCAACCATTTAAGTTGTTGATGATCTATATATGAAAGAGAATTCATCGGTCCTAAAAGAGCCCATATTCAAGTTATAGCACATGGAAGTGAGTCGTGGACAGAATACAAACAAATGAAAAGACGATTAGAGGTAGGATTTATCGAAAGAATACTGAAATTTTCCTGGACAGCTACAAAATATAAATGAGGAAATTCTCAAAGTGGCCAACACAAAAGGCAGCTCCTAAAAAACACCAGAAAGAAACAATCGACACATTTGGGATATATCATGACAAGAAAAAAGTTGGAATACTTGATTACAACTGGCAAAATACATCGAAGAAGAGATCGCGGACGACAAAGAGAGAATTTACTGGATAGCTTGATGTCGTGGCGAAAAGAAAAAAACAGCCAACAACAGAATTGATACTATGTGCTGTGGATATAGAATTGTGCAAGGACATGATCGTCTGCACTAACCAACACGGCACATGATGATGATGATCAACGGTAGGAATATGTTTGTAATAGTTTCTTTTGTATGAACCATTTTTCTTCTTTGTTGTTTCCGAGTTTATCGGCGGTGCCTCGTCACTAAAGTAAAAAGAAAAAAGAAAGTAAAGTACTCCCCCCCCCCCCCCCCCCACCGTCACGCCAAGTATAGGGAATATGGTGTTAGTGACCATACATTTTACAGACACGATTTTTGGGGTAATGTGGTCGGTATTACGCCCTTGCCGCCTTACTTTCCCAGAACAAAATCCGGTACCCCTTAAGGGCTGGGTGAATCCGGAAGCCGTCGGTTGGAATCGAACCCTACCTCTTGTCCTTTGTAGTCCAGTTCACTAACCACTGATCCCGCCTCGTCACTAAGTGCATTTATGATAACGCGAGTACCACGCAGAACACATCTTCCTTAAACAACAGCTAATACAATTCTAACTGTAGAACTAAATTAGCCACATTTGTAATAAAATAAGTAACTGTGCGCACGTTTTTATAAACAACATAAAATGCCGAGGTATAATAATTAAAGAATAACACTTTTGTGGAAACAGTATTGAAATTACAAGAACGAAATATACAATCAAATAGACATGTTTGACAAAAAGACAAAAAACAGAACGTCCTTAGGGAAATTATACTGCATTCGGTTCGTAGCAAATACACTCGGGCCGACTTTTACAAACGCCCTCGACAATTAGCTCAGTTTTTTGTAATAAAATAATTTAGCTACGATGAAAGAACAGTTTCTAAAAAGAGATATGAGTACACAAAGATTAGTTGTGTATATTTTTAGAATCCTTCTGTAACCGATGAAAAGCGAGACCACTCTCAAAAACAGTATCATCAGCATCATGCGCCATGCCCGTCAGAGTGAACAAGTATGGTCAGTATCATATTCATTCAACTGAATATCGCAAAAATGAAATAGAACAGCAGTACAACTATAGGCGGGAGCCGCGATAGCTCAGTAGTTAATGAACTGGACTACCACGGACAAGGGGTAGGGTTCGATCCCAACCGACGGCTTCCGGGTTCACCCAGCCTTAAATGGGTACCGGATTTTTTTCTGGGAAAGTAAAGCAGCACGGGCGTAATACTGACCACATTACCCCAAAAATCATGTGCTGAAGGTCTGTAAAATATAGGGTCACTAACACCATATTTCCCTATACGCCACTTGGCGTGACGGGGGTACTTTACTTTTTTACAATTATAGGCGGCAGACAACTAAACCAAGTGCAGGAGTTTAAATACCTAGGAAGTCTGGTGACAATCGACAACTCACAAATAGCAGAAAAAGAATCAAGATGCAACAAAGCTTGTCAAATCATTGGTCAGTTATCACCACTATTATCCAACAGGAAAATAATTCTGGAGCCAAAACGGGCGCTCTACAATACAATCTTCATTCCAACGTTGTGCTACTAATGCCAGTCCTGGACCCTAGATGCAAGAACAATAAGAAAAATAACCTCTACTGAGATGAAATGTGTTAGGCGAATGACAGGAAACAGTCTGAGAGATAAGATCAGAAATGAAGAACTGAAAAAAGCTAGGAATAGCCCCCGCCATAGAATATATAAGGAAACAACAGATAAAATGGTTTGACCACGTGACAAGGGAGAACGATGAAAACACAAGACAACGAGCCTTCAATAAACGTTCCGAGAACACCAGACTCAAGGGCCGACCACTTTAAAAGGTGGAATGACGGAATATTAGAAACACTAAGAAATCTAACCTTTGAGGCCAACGGAAGAGCAAACGATAGCAAACTATGTCTCCCTCTCGACGCTGAAAGACAAATAAGAAAGAAAAGAAGAAGATAGTCTATTTGAGTCTTTTTATAAATACAATTACTCATAGAAGTAATTTTAATGCCACGAAAAATATACTAACAACAAAACAAATATCAGCAGGGCTGAAACTATGAATGGCAAAATGTTACGCTTCTCAATATTCCTGTATGGTGCAGAAACATGGACATAGGCAAGAAAACAGAACAGAAAATAGAAGATTTTGAAATGTGGATTTATAGAAGAGTAGGTAAACTGGATGGAAACAAAATATAACAAACGATGAAGTTTTAAAAAACTGAAAATAAAAAGAGAACTACTAAATACGATCAAGACAAGACAAATGAAATTTTTGGGGCATATTAAAAGACACAACAGCCTTCTAAAAGTAATATTGAAGGAAAAATACAAAGTAAAAGAGGCAGACCAAGACTAACATGGACGAGTAACATCAAAAGATGGACAAGTCAATCTATGTCAGCATGCACCATCAAAGCAAGAAACAGAGTAGAATGGCGATCCATGATAGCCAACCTTCGTTGCGGAGAAGGCACACGATGAAGAAGACTCATAGAAGAATGTTACATTGTCAAGTATTTCCGATGTTGACTTCTTTCCTTATATGTTTATTGTTGTTCCACCGATTTATATTTTACCTCAGTGTTTCTTCCTCTTGTTTTATGTTCAAAGAACTGCTTTCTTGAACGCGCTTCAGAACTTCTCATTCGTGTAACCGCTTCTTCAAATAAATTAGGGACATTCGAAAATAAATGCGTGAGGAAAATACTTCGTACACATCATCATCATCATCATCGAGTGCCGTCTCCGCATCGAAGGTTGGCTACCATGGAGCGCCATTCCACTCTGTCTCTTGCTTTGATGGTGCAGATTGTCATAGGCTGACTTGTCCATATTTTGATGTTATTCGTCCATGTTAGTCTTGGTCTATCTATGTCTCTTTTACCTTGTATTTTCCTTTCTAGTAATACTTTTAATAGATTGTTGTGTCTTTTAACGTGCCCCACAAATTTCATTTGTCTTGTTCTAATTGTGTTTAGTAGTTCTCTTTTCATTTTTAGTTGTTTTAAAACTTCATCGTTTGTTTTCTTTTCTTTCCATCCAATTCTACCTATTCTTCTATAAATCCACATTTCAAAGGCTTTCAATTTTCTGTTCTATTTTCTTGTCTAATGTCCATGTTTCTGCACCATATAGGAATATTGAGAAGATGTAGCATTTTGCTACTCTTAGTTCTAGCAAAATGTTACATCTTCTGTGTACTTCGCACACAGCGGAATGAATTGTAGACTAATGCAGAAACAAGAGTAGTGAGAAAACATAAACAAATATGATCTATAACAGATAGTACACGGGGTGAATTTTTGTATGGCAACGCACTGAAGTTGAGAGAAAGCCATTTGAAGTATTACGTTAAACATGACTAATGATTGATTACCTATTTTAAAATATTACGTTAAACATGACTAATGAATTACCACCCATTTTAAAATATTACGTTAAACATGACTAATGAATTACCACCCATTTTAAAATATTACGTTAAACATGACTAATGAATTACCACCCATTTTAAAATATTACGTTAAACATGACTAATGAATTACCACCCATTTTAAAATATTACGTTAAACATGACTAATGAATTACCACCCATTTTAAAATATTACGTTAAACATGACTAATGAATTACCACCCATTTTAAAATATTACGTTAAACATGACTAATGAATTACCACCCATTTTAAAATATTACGTTAAACATGACTAATGAATTACCACCCATTTTAAAATATTACGTTAAACATGACTAATGAATTACCACCCATTTTAAAATATTACGTTAAACATGACTAATGAATTACCACCCATTTTAAAATATTACGTTAAACATGACTAATGAATTACCACCCATTTTAAAATATTACGTTAAACATGACTAATAAGTGGCAGCCGCGATAGCTCAGTGGTTAGTGAACTGGACTACAAAGGACAAGGGCTCGGGTTCAATCCTGATCGACGGCTATCGGGTTGACCCAGCCCTAAATGGGGATCGAAATTTTTATGGGAAAGTAAAGCGGCATGGCGTAATACCGACCACATTTCCCCAACAAATAATGTGATGAAGGTCTGTAAAAAATTATGGTCACTAACACCATATTCCCTATACGTCACGTAGCGTGACAGAGCTCTTTACCTTTTGTTATGACTAATAAGTTACCATCTATATTGAAGTTTGACATTAAACGTAACTAATAGATTACTATTTACATTGAAGCAAATACAAGGTAAAAGAGGCAGAAGCAGACCAAGAGTAACATGGACGAGTAACATCAAAAGATGGACAAGTCAGTCAATGACAACCTGCACCATCATAGAAAGAGACGGAAAGGAATGACTCTCCATGGTATCAAACCTTCGATGCGGAGACGGCACTCAATGTTGATGATAATATTGAAGTATCACGTTAAATGTGACTAATAAATTAGCACCTATTTTGAAATTTTAAATTAAACATGACTAATAAATTACCACCTATTTTGGCATTTTAAATTAAACATGACTAATAAATCACTACCATTTTTGAAGCATTACGTTAAACATTTAAAAAAATGGGAGCCGCGATAGCTCAGTGGTTAGTGAACTGGACTACCACGGACAAGGGGTAGGGTTCGATCCCAACCGACGGCTTCCGGGTTCACCCAGCCTTAAATGGGTACCGGATTTTTCTGGGAAAGTAAAGCAGCACGGGCGTAATACTGACCACATTACCCCAAAAATCATGTGCTGAAGGTCTGTAAAATATTTGGTCACTAACACCATATTTCCCTATACGCCACTTGGCGTGACGGGGGTACTTTACTTTTTTTTTTACTACGTTAAACATGCCGCGGAAAGGGGGGGGGGGGGAAAATGGGTGCCTCAGTGGCCTAGGTGGGAAATCCACCCGACTGGACTACCGACGTTCGGACAACCCGTGTTCGATTCCCGATGGGAGCTGTGTGAATTGTACTCGTGGTTGGAAAAAAAAAATACCCCCACGGTCGACCCAGCCGCTGACAGAAATGGGTACCAGGGTATTACCCTGGGAAGGTGAGGAAAGTCGCCTCGCATCTGAGTTTCGATGCTTGAGACGACACTACCTAGAAATCTCCGAATATTCCTGGATAGGCGGCCGAGCACATATGGGTGTAAACTCGCGTGCTAAGACGCCGGTTCAAGTCTCGTACTTTACCTTACCTATTTTGAAGCATTACATTAAACATGACTAATAAATTACCACCTATTTTGAAGCATTCCGTTAAACATGACTAATAAATTACCACCTATTTTGAAGCATTCCGTTAAACATGACTAATAAATTACCACCTATTTTGAAGCATTCCGTTAAACATGACTAATAAATTACCACCTATTTTGAAGCATTACATTAAACATGACTAATAAATTACCACCTATTTTGAAGCATTCCGTTAAACATGACTAATAAATTATTACCTATTTTGAAGCATTATGTTAAACATGACTAATAAATTACCACCTATTTTGAAGCATTACGTTAAACATGACTAATAAATTACCACCTATTTTGAAGCATTACATTAAACATGACTAATAAATTACCACCTATTTTGAAGCATT
Organism: Megaustenia siamemsis; assembly: GCA_032433765.1. Taxonomy (NCBI): domain Eukaryota; kingdom Metazoa; phylum Mollusca; class Gastropoda; order Stylommatophora; family Ariophantidae; genus Megaustenia; species Megaustenia siamemsis. The sequence goes on from JAVIAB010000049.1 coordinate 20,983,837, forward strand.
ACGTTAAACATGACTAATAAATTACCACCTATTTTGAAGCATTCCGTTAAACATGACTAATAAATTACCACCTATTTTGAAGCATTCCGTTAAACATGACTAATAAATTACCACCTATTTTGAAGCATTACATTAAACATGACTAATAAATTACCACCTATTTTGAAGCATTCCGTTAAACATGACTAATAAATTATTACCTATTTGAAGCATTACGTTAAACATGACTAATAAATTACCACCTATTTTGAAGCATTACGTTAAACATGACTAATAAATTACCACCTATTTTGAAGCATTACATTAAACATGACTAATAAATTACCACCTATTTTGAAGCATTACGTTAAACATGACTAATAAATTACCACCTATTTTGAAGCATTCCGTTAAACATGACTAATAAATTATTACCTATTTTGAAGCATTACGTTAAACATGACTAATAAATTACCACCTATTTTGAAGCATTATGTTAAACATGACTAATAAATTACCACCTATTTTGAAGTATTACGGTAAACATGACTAATAAATTACCACCTATTTTCGAACAAATGTTATGTTTTTTCAACACGTGGACGAAGCCTGCAGATACACTGTTGAGTTGCGGGGTATTTTCCAAGGTAGTTGGGTGCATCCACAAAAACGTCTCCTCGCCTTCCAGAACAACCTGAAACTGGCAGTTCATTTATAATAAAAATGTAAAGGTCAAGGTAAAGTACGAGACTTGACCCGGCGTCTTAGCACGCGAGTTTCCACCCATATGTGCTCGGCCGCCTATCCAGAAACGTTCGGATATTTCTGTATGGTGTCGCCTCAAGTATCGAAACTCAGATGCGAAGCGACATTCCTCACCTTCCCAGGGTAATACCCTGGTACCCATTTCTGCCAACGGCTGGGTCGACCGTGGGGTATTTTTTTTCTCCCAACCACGAGTACAACTCACACTGCTCCCAGTGGGAATCGAACACGGGTTGTCCGAACGTCGGTAGTCCAGTCGGGTGGTTGAATCGAACACGGGTTGTCCGAACGTCGGTAGTCCAGTCGGGTGGTTTTCCCAACTAGGCTACCGAGGGTGGGAATAAGCAAATAATTGCGATGCTGCTACTGAGGCCACCCCCGAGGATTGTTTAACGCAATGCATCAAAATACCGGAAGCCGTCGGTTGGGATCGAACCCTACCCCTTGTCCGTGGTAGTCCAGTTCACTAACCACTGAGCTATCGCGGCTCCCATTTTTTTAAATGTTTAACGTAATGCTTCAAAAATGGTAGTGATTTATTAGTCATGTTTAATTTAAAATGTCAAAATAGGTGGTAATTTATTAGTCATGTTTAATTTAAAATTTCAAAATAGGTGGTAATTTATTAGTCATGTTTAATTTAAAATTTCAAAATAGGTGGTAATTTATTAGTCACATTTAACGTAATGCTTCAATATTATCATCAACATTGAGTGCCGTCTCCGCATCGAGGGTTTGATACCATGGAGAGCCATTTCTTTCCGTCTTTCTTTGATGGTGGATGTTGTCACTGGCTGACTTGTCCATCTTTTGATGTTTTTCGTCCATGTTAATCTTGGTCTGCCTCTGCCTAAATAAAAATGTAAAGGTGAAGAGCGAGACATGAATCGGCGTCTTAGGACCCTTTTCATGAACGAAGGCGCTGTGCCAAGGAGTACGGGTTCGATCCTACTTCAGGCCATATATTGTTCTTTGTTATTTTTCTGTTTTTGATTATTTATGATTTTTTTTTTTCGAGTGCTGTTAGCATACCTCTTCCTCTGAGATGATTCGTTCAACCATATATGCACGGCAGCCTATCCAGAAATGTTCGGAGACTTCTGGGTAGTGCCGCTTCAAGCATCGAAACTCACGATGCGTGGCGGCATTCATCACCTTCTTAAAATATTATCACCTGGTACCCATTTCTGCCAGCGGCTGGGTCGACCGAGGAAGTAATTTTTTTTTCTAACCATGAATACAACTCAAACTGTTTTCAGCGCAAATCGAACACGGGTTGTCCGAACGTCAGTAGCCCAGTAGAGTGGTTGTCCTAACTAGGCTACCGAGGCGACCTTCCGTATGACAACAAGCAGACTGTAGAACAAACCTCCTTAATATTTCCTTAGACTTGTTTTTTTTTCTTTACAGTACCAAACAAATGATGAAGTTTTAAAACAACTAAAAATGAAAAGAGAATCATCATCATCAAGTACCGGGCCTGTTGGCGTAGGTGATCATGTCTCTCAACAATTTTTGATCTCGACAGTTATTTATCATTTCTATTGTTGACCTTCTGCCAAGCCATTCTCTTAAGCAGTCTGGTATTTTTTCTCTTTGCTTCCCTCTATCTCTTCGTCCCTCAATTTTCCCAGTTGTTACAATATATTCAAGTTGTTCTCTTCTCATTTCATGGCCAAAAAATTATGATTGTTTCTTCCTGATATTGGAAATGAGCTCCCTTTTTGCTTTGGCCTCTTTCGGAACGTTTTCATTACTCTTCTTAGCTGTCCGTGGTATTCTCAACATTCGTCTGTAAAACCACATTTCTATAGATTCCACTGCTTTTCTTGTTTGTTGTCCTATTGTCCATGATTCACCTCCAAATGTTAAGACTAACTCGACATAACATTTAAGAACTGTTTTTCTTGTTTCTATTGTCAAAAATCGATTGTATGGTATCTTCCTCATTGTTTGGAAAACTGCTTTTAACTGAGCCATTCTGCATCTCACTTCTGTTGTACACCTTCCGTCTAAAGTTAACAAAGTTCCCAAATATTTAAATTCATTTACCTGCTGAAAAGAGAACTACTAAACACAATTAGAACAAGACAAATGCAATTTGTTTGGCATGTTAAAAGACACAACAGCCTATTAAAAGTAATATTGGAAGGGAAAATACAAAGGTAAAAGAGGCAGAGGCAGACCAAGACTAACATGGACCAGTAAAATCAAAAGATGGACAAGTCTACCTATGAAGGCTTGCACCATGAAAAGCGAGGACAGAGCGGAATGGCGCTCCATGGTAGCCAACCTTCGATGCGGAGACGGCACTCAATGATAATGATGATGAGAGTACCATCTGTTTGGGACACTGACCACGGATTGGCTGATTAAACCGGAAGTCTGTTCAACAAGACCCATCTGATTTTAATTGTGGAAAACTAAGAATATGTGTCTGTGACTTTTATGGATGTGTCAGTAATTGTTCAATAGGACATAACGAAGTTGAAATGATAACAAACTACGAATATATGGGATCTGTAGTAATTAACAATGGAGACTGTCGAAAAGAGATAACAAGATTAGCAATCATCATCATGTGCCATACCGGTTGGCGTTGGCGATCATGTCCCTCCACAATCTTCTATCTGCAGTGCATCGTATCAGTTCTGTTGTTGACTGTTTTCCATGTCATGACACCAAGCTATCCAGTATTTTCTCTCTTTGTCGTCCGCGATCTCTCTTTCCTTTTATTTTGCCAGTTGTAACCAAGTATTCCAACTTTCCTCTTCTCATGATGTGCCCGAAAAGTGTTGATTGCTAAGATTAGCAATAGCAACGCAAAAATCAAATGTCATGAAAAACATGTGGCACAATACTAGGAAGGAACTAACATTAAAAATACTACGGGCAAGCATCTTCCCGATAGCAATATATGATTGTGAATAATGGACAATCTCGTCTTGCAGCAAAGAAAGAAAATTGATTCATTCTAAATAAAAATGTTCCAGAAAAATCCTCAAGATACCTTGGATAATGAAAAAGAGCAATGAAGACATACTGAAAGATTTAAACATTGGAAAAAGCTGGTTATAAACACCATTCTACAGAGGGAATTAAATTGGCACTGGCCACAATAGAATGAGAAACCACATGTTCACCAAATTCAAAATAGCTACAACCAGCCTATGCCACTGTACACTGGACAATATGACTACAAAACATGTTCTACAGGATTGCCCCCAGTACACAGACCTGAGAAGAGCAATGTGGTCCACACCCACCTCCCTGGAAGAGAAACTATATGGGGCAATCGATTCGCTTAAACAGACAGCTGACTTCATTTGAGAGTCTGGAATCCTACTCTGATTGAGTCTTGATCGCAGAGAGAGAGAGAGAGAGAGAGAGAGAGAGAGAGAGAGATGTATCAAGTCTGGACCCGCTGACAAGCTATGAACCCAACCCGTATTCAAGACTTAAACATGTGTGCATGCAGCCATGACAAAGTTGAGGACAGATATCTTCTGCCCATCATCTTGTCTGGAATTCGCACATGCGCCAGCGTATACATCAATTGTCCACGAGTCACTTCTATATGACAGCACAGCATGTATAAAACACTGAATACATTTATTCTATTACGAGACTCCTATTTGAGCGAGACATGTTGCTTATATTTGCTTTAATTGTTTAGAATGTTTTTTTTTCTCCACCGAATGGTTTCATTCAACTCACTTTTTTATCCATCGGTTTTTTACTTTCCATTGGCACGTTTTCTTCTCCGATTTCTCTCTATCCGGTTTTTTTCTCCATATCCACTCACGCTTTATCTACACTCGAATTTTTCTCTCCATTCATTCTTTCTCTCAGCCCACCATTCCCTTTTACTATATCATTCTCTCTAGCCACTCTTTCTCTCAACTCTCTCCAGCCACTCTTTCTCTCCACTCTCTCCAGTCACTCTTTCTCTCCACTCTCTTAAGCCACTCTTTCTCTCCACTCTCTCCAGTCACTCTTTCTCTCTACTCTCTCCAGCCGCACTTTCTCTCCACTCTCTTAAGCCACTCTTTCTCTCAACTCTCTCCAGCCACTCTTTCTCTCCACTCTCTCCAGCCACTCTTTCTCTCCACTCTCTCCAGTCACTCTTTCTCTCCACTCTCTTAAGCCACTCTTTCTCTCCACTCTCTCCAGCCACTCTTTCTCTCTACTCTCTTAAGCCACTCTTTCTCTCCACTCTCTCCAGCCTCTCTTTCTCTCCACTCTCTTAAGCCACTCTTTCTCTCCACTCTCTCCAGCCGCACTTTCTCTCCACTCTCTTAAGCCACTCTTTCTCTCCACTCTCTCCAGCCGCACTTTCTCTCCACTCTCTTAAGCCACTCTTTCTCTCAACTCTCTCCAGCCACTCTTTCTCTCCACTCTCTTAAGCCACTCTTTCTCTCAACTCTCTCCAGCCACTCTTTCTCTCCACTCTCTCCAGCCACTCTTTCTCTCCACTCTCTTAAGCCACTCTTTCTCTCAACTCTCTCCAGCCACTCTTTCTCTCCACTCTCTTAAGCCACTCTTTCTCTCAACTCTCTCCAGCCACTCTTTCTCTCCACTCTCTTAAGCCACTCTTTCTCTCAACTCTCTCCAGCCACTCTTTCTCTCCACTCTCTCCAGCCACTCTTTCTCTCAACTCTCTCCAGCCACTCTTTCTCTCCACTCTCTTAAGCCACTCTTTCTCTCCACTCTCTCCAGCCACTTTTGCTTCCTAATCTTTCCATCCACTTTCTCATCACTCTCTCCATCAACCCTTTCTCTCTACTCTCTCCACTCTTTCCACCAACCCTTTCTCTCTACTCTCTCCATTAACTCTATCTCTCTATTCTCTCTATTCTCTCCATCAACTCTTTCTATCTACTCTCTCCATCAACTCTTTCTCTCTACTCTCTCCATCAACCCTTTCTCTCTACGCTCTCCACTCTTTCCACCAACCCTTTCTCTCTATTCTCTCCATTAACTCTATCTCTCTATTCTCTCCATCAACTCTTTCTCTCTACTCTCTCCATCAACTCTTTCTCTACTCTCTCCATCAACTCTTTCTCTCCACTCTCTCCATCAACTCCTTCTCTCCACTCTCTCCATCAACTCTTTCTCTCCACTCACTTTTTCCCAACCATCTCAATCCTCACTTTCTCTCCACTACTCTCTCTCTCTCAAATCTTGTCCCTCATTCTTTCACTCCACTTTTTCCATCTACTTTCTCTCTCCATCTACTCTTTATCTCCATCTATTCTTTCTCTCCATCTACTCTTTCTCTCCCCTCTCTTAACCCCCTCTTTCTCTCCACCCACTCTCTCCAATCTTTTCACTCATTCTTTCTCTCCACACTCTCTCTATAAACCCTTTCTCCAACCTCTCTCTAAATCTTTCATTTCTCCCATTCTCTCCACCGTGTCTTTCTCTCCACCAACACTTTCATCTTTCTCTATCTTCCTTATCTTTCCATCCACACTCTCTCTCTATCAATCATCATCTTCTTTATACTCACTCCATTCCTCTACTCACTCCTTACCCACTCTTCCTCCTCTCTTTATCAACACTAATCTTGCTCCTTTCCTCACCTCTCGATGAACAGACAAAACAAATCTTTCAATTCAACTATTGAAACTCCCTCGCTAAAATTACTTCTCCCTTTCATCAAACGAAATAAAAATAAAAACAAATAAAAACATATAAAAACAAATAAATATAAAAAGATACAGCCATCTCAAGAATTAAGCATAATTTACACATTTATCGGCTTCCTTTATATTTCCGAAACTTCGAGTCTTTTCACCTCACATCAGCGGTGCGGCGGAGCAAGACTTCTTCGAAACTGTTCCTGATGGATCTACAAGTAATGATATGCCAGAAAGACTAGTCAGACAGGAATGGACTAGCGCCTGTAAATGAGAATACTTGTTGCCATGTAAGAAAAATAGATTTAAACTTAGAGATGCTTGGCTTCCCTGGCAGCTTTAACGTAAAATGGGTGAAGACTGTAAAGAACGATTTCAAAAGGAATACCAAACAAGGTTTTAAAATAAAGATGATTGAATAAGACTTGTTAATGTTATATTTGTCAAATATTTTAACTTGATATAGAAAGTGAGAAAGGTTGATGGAAAGTAACCGTTGAGGATGCAACGAGGGCAAATAATAGTGTAGAAAAGTTGAGAGTGATGCGGGGAGATTACTCTCAACCAAAGTAAGAAAATAATCCACAGAGGGATGATCGGGGAAGTACAGAAAATGTAGAAACAAAGAGAGTTATTAACTTTAGATACAATGTTGTATTTTCTTAATTATTTGATCTTCCTCTTATGTATATCTGGGAGCCGCGATAGCTCAGTGGTTATTGAACTGGACTACAAAGGACAAAGAGGCAGGGTTCGATCCCAACCGACGGCTTCCGGGTTCACCTACCCTTAAATGGGTACCGGATTATTTTTCTGGGAAAGTAAAGCGGCACGGGCGTAATACCGAACACATTACCCCAAAAACCATGTGCCGAAGGTCTGTAAAATTTATGGTCACTAACACCATATTCCCTATACGCCACTTGGCGTGACGGGGGCACTTTACTTTTTACTTTATGTATATATGCTATTTGAATGAATACAGATCAGGGGCAGCTGGGGTATAAGCTGTCAGCGACCCATAGCTGACTGAATGTACCAGGATCGGCGACAAGAACTGCTGATCTAGACAGCATTCCACCTCCAAATGGTTTATCCATCTTGGATAGCATAAAAAAGGGAGATACTGTGTGCCTTCGGCGCATATTAAACAATCATGTGCAGCTGGAAAGTAAAAACAGTGGGCCAAAACAGGAGACACCAACAAATAAATGAATATTATTATAGAGGGAAGCTTCCGAGGCGATAATCAGCGAATCAATTCAGAGGAAGAGGTATGTTTACAGCAGGGAATAATAGAACAAAGAAGTATGTGTTAGCACTCGGAAAAATTGACAGACAAACAACAACCGAAAAAAACGAAGAACAATATATGGTCCGAAGTGGGATCGAACCCGTACTCAGTGGCACCGCGCCTTGCCACGAGAAGCCGAACGCTTGGCACACTGCCACGCAGCCAACTAAAAAATTGGCTATTGCAGCAGTGTCTTACACGAAAGGCGTTCTCAATGACTATAGCATAGGGTAACGATCACAGACCGGAAATAAATTGTATATTTGTACTTTCCTATTAATGCAAGTATCTCCCAGTAGGGCTGAATACTTGTGTTGTAGACAAACATTTATTGGACGAGACAGCACTAATAGTAGTTCCCAGTTCTAACACATACTTCTTTGTTCTATTATTCCCTATTATCGCCTCGGAAGTTCCCCATATAATAATATTTATGTATTATTATTTGTACCCACTATGTTTACAGCACTCGAAAAAAAATTAAAATAATAAACAACGGAAAAAAAAGAGCAATATATGGACCAACGCAAGATCGAACCCGTACTCATTCGCACAGCGCTTTGCCACGAGAAGCCAAACACTAGGCCAAAATAACAGCTCTCCTGGAAAAATTGATCGATAAAAGGTGCCCAAAACATCAAAACTCTCGACGGTAAAATAAAAAAAATTGACAGTGTCTTTGAATTCAGAGAATATCTGCCTATATGGCGAGGGATGTCTGAGCACATGTTGCCGTATGAATTTGGGGAAAAGTTATATCCTCGTAAAAAATTAACTCCATTAGGACTTCAGTTGAAACATTAAGCTGCCATAGGAAAGTAAACAAAACGACATTGATGCATTGCTGACCCAGACATTCAATATATATTTTAAATGGCATTTATTCAAATAACATCCTAGATGTAGTAGAGTTTATATTTATTTCTTTGTTCGTTTGTGTTATTCCCGTTTTTTGGCTAAGGCCGCATGTAGGCCAAGAGGTCAGTATTTTGTTGTTTCTGTTTTTGCAGAAAGGATTTTTTTTTCTATCGGGGGTGAAATAAAATCCGGAGTCTCACACGTCGTGGCGACTGCTTTGACCAAGCGGCCTTTATCCCTCTGGTTGTATCGTTGCCCCTCGACATACACCAGCAATGGTACTATGTGTCGTAAAGAATATATAATTTTCTGTTTTTGTAAAGCTGTCACTATACCTTGTAGGAGTGTACGTTTCACCCCGCTACTTGCTGCTGCTGCCAGCTTTACCGCAGCTCTGAAACTATTTGTCTATTCCATACATATTTTAACCAATAAACTCATAAAACAAATTAAATTATCAATAGACAAAAACAGTCATAAGAAGATATCAAGATTTTGTCAAATCATTGGACAGATATCACCACCACTGTCCAACAGGGGAATAAGTCTAGAGGCAAAACGAGCACTTTACAATACAATCTTCATCCCAACGTTGTGATACCAATGCCAGACCTGGACCCTAGATGCAAGAACAATAAGAAAAATAACCTCTACTGAGATGAAATGTGTTAGACGAATGACAGGAAACAGTCTGAGAGATAAGATCTGAAATGAAAAAAAAAGAGAAAAAAGCTAGGAATAACTCCCGCCATAGACGATATAAAGAAACAACAGATAAAATAGTATGGTCACGCGACAAAGACTGAGTAATCAAAACACAACACAACGAGCCTTCAATAAACGTTGCGAGAACACCAAAACCAAAGGCCGACCACGAAAAAAGAGGAATCGACTGAATATTAGAAACATTCGAAAACAACAAAGGAAGAACAAAAGATCACAAATTATATCTGCTCTCGACGCTTAAAGACAAATGAGGAAGAAAAGAAGAAGACGATAAAGATAAGATACAGGTAATCCAAGAAGAATGTGGTTTCACAAGACATTCAGGTGTCCTTGAACTTATCAAATAGGGAAATAATAGTATATAACCACTGGGAACTACTATTCGTGCTGTTTCGTCCAATAAATGTTTGTCTACAACACAAGTATTCAGCCCTACTGGGAGATACTTGCATTAATAAGAATGGTACAAATATACAATTTATTTCCGGTCTGTGATCGTTACCCTATGCTATAGTCATTGAGAGCGCCTTTCGTGCAAGACACTGCTGCAATAGCCAATTTTTTAGTTGGCTGCGTGGCAGTGTGCCAAGCGTTCGGCTTCTCGTGGCAAGGTGCGGTGCCACTGAGTACGGGTTCGATCCCACTTCGGACCATATATTGTTCTTCGTTTTTTTCTATTGTTGTTTGTCTGTCAATTTTTCCGAGTGCTAACACATACTTCTTTGTTCTATTATTCCCTGAAATAGGGAAATCTGGCTGGAGACATAGATCCTCTCAGACGGGCTGTGATGAGAGAACAGAAGTAAAGGCATCAAAATGCGTAGAGATGAGAAGCTGTCGTAAAGCTGATGATAAAAGCAATTCTAAAAAACAAAAAGAATAAAAAAGTGGTATGGTGACAGCTTTACGTGATAATGGACAAAACAGAAGTCGACGTTTCGGCCAAGTAGGCCTTCAGCTGGAACAACAAACAACGACACAAAAAATATATATAAGGATATGCAAACAAATATAACTACATGACGATAATATGCTAGATAGATGTGATGAGAGAAAACCTCTGCAAAGGACACGCATCTGGATGATGATAAAGATTAATCTACGTCAGAGTAGAAGTTGGCTCATTAATCTCTATTGATTTTTTACCCTGAGAAGGCTTCGTATCTGGCACCAGAAAGGGAAAATTACAAAACTTTTAATGTCTCCACACACAAGAACTTGTTTACAAAACATCTTCATCTTTTCTAATCAACGCCCCCTGTGGAGCACAGGTCTGCTATAAATATTTTTGAGCCGTCTTGTATTGTGCCATTTTCTTAAGATAATTATTATTATTTTTTTTTTCATATTTTTAATTTTTTTTCTTTCCACCTCTATTCTCCGTGTGGGTATTTTTTTTTTTTTAAACCATTCTCTTCGCCTTCTCCCCTGAGGTTTCCAACTAAAGAACCTGTCGAGAAATACCCTCTTCTTACGCCCTCAGCGTGTGCTCTGGGTCCCCCTGGTGAACATCTCAAAGACACACACGCACGCACATACGCACACGCGCACACACAGACACACACACTCACACGCACAAATATTAAAAACTCAAACTGATTGAATTCATCTACACATCAAAAAAATGTCGCTAATGTTTACAGTACATTAACTAAACTATCGTACTAAGAATAAACAAAAAGCTGCCTCCAAACATATAACAATACAGCACATTATGAACCGGCCATAGCTGAAAACATATAGCGGTTTTAGGGAAGAAGGAAATATGTGGGGATGAGCCGATCAGGTGGAAACCAAAATGAATTAGAATCCGTGTGGCTGTGAAACGACACGGCAGAATAGACATTATTGGAGAACGCTTGATGTGGCTTTATATTCAGTTGCAAAACAACAACAACACAAATTAGAAAAAAGAAAATGTAATAGATTTTTATTTTCAATGTATCATCATCGTGTGCCAAACCGTTTGATGTAGCGATCGTTTCCGGTAAGGTCTGAAGGTTTTTTTTTGTTTTATCTAAAGTGGGGGGGGGGGGGGGGATGAACAAACTCAGACCTAAGCACCTCGCGGCGACTGGACTGGGCGAGCGCCCTTTATTGTCGGGTCCTACAAGCCCCCCCCCCCCCTCCCTTTGCTCCCAACACTACCACCGACAGACCGCAGAAGCAGGAAAATGTCGTAAATATATTTTTTTTTATTGAATGAAAAACCGTAGATGGAAATGGTTTTGGTTTGGTTTGGTTTGGTTTGGTTTGGTTTGGTTTGGTTTGGTTTGGTTTGGTTTGGTTTGGTTCGGTTCGGTTTTGTTTGGTTTGGTTTGGTTCGGTTCGGTTATGTTAGGTTCGGTTCGGTTAGGTTAGGTACAGTTCACTCCAGTTTAGTTTAGTCGGCAGGTCATCCTCATTGCACATCAGTCAAGCCCATAGGTGCTCAGATCTCCTCGAAATATATCCCACAACGTGTCGCGACAAACGTCACCTGTGTTGGGTTGCGTCACAAGTCCACCTAACAGCAGCAGAGGCGAACAGAAGATCATAAGACCGCAAAATATATCTCCCCTCGACGATGAAAGGCAAATGAGGAAGGAAAAAAGTAGAAGAAGATAGAAGACAGCTGGACACCACAGAGTTGAGATGTCTAAGAAAAGCGCTTGGAGTAACCAGAAAAGACAAAATCAAAATTGACACTATAAGTGAAAGAGTAGGCATTGAACGAATCCTAAGCTACAACAAAACAATAAATAAACTGTTTTGCCCATCTAGAAAGAATGATGTGTGATTCATTACCTAAAAAGCTTATATTAAAAGAGGAGAAGGAAGAACAAGAGGTAGACCCAGAGTAAGATGGACAGACAACATCAAAGAAACGCTGCAACATCAATTGACAATGAGTGAGGCTGCCAAAATAGCAATAACGAGAACTTTGTATCTCCCTCGACACTCGAACGGGTACAGGAGGACATGGAGAAAGAATATAGAAAGAGAGAAAGAGAAAGAAAGAGACTTATCGGAATTAATATTAAAATAAAAATGTTACTTTAAAAAGAGTGTTCTTAAAATAGATACATTAAATCGAATAAAGTAACAACAAATCAGAAACCAGCAATAAAGGTCTCCTATTAATAAACTGGATTGCCCTACGAGTAGGCTGGAAAAGAAGGGCACTACGATACAGATTCCAACGATGTTCGTGAATCTGCAGCCATGATGCGACACTTATATCTTCATGTTAGTTAAAAGGGATGTTGCCTACATTCAGGAGAGCTACAGGGAAAACTGTGCTAAACCTGTGAACCAATTCATCACTTTACATATCAGAATTTTCTGTAGAGAAGATCTGAGGAAAGTTATTTATGTTTGATAAGGGTAACCCAAGAACTAACAAGTGACTAACCGAATGATCATGTTGAAACGGATTGTAACCAATGACAACATCCCATTTCTAGTTGCTTCATTTTATTTTATTTTTAAAAATTATGGTTATGGTTAGTCGAAGGTCCCGGTATCACCGCAAAGGAATTAAAATCCATAATTGCCCAACCGCCCTTGCCAGTGGAATCATCAGAAATAAAACTCATCACATTGAAGGATCCAAACAAAGAAAGGCATCTGCTACACCCATCATAGCATTTACAGTACACGTCAAAAGGCATAAGGTCCAACGGCATCGGAAGTGAACGCAGCTGAACTGTCCTTGGCATACGATATCATCATTCATTTTTCTTATTTTAGCTTATAAACTCATCATCATCATCATGTGCCATACCGGTTGGCGTAGGCGATCATGTCCTTCCACAATCTTCTATCCACAGTGCATCGTATCACTTGTTGACTGTTTTCCATACCACGACACCAAACTATCCAGTATTTTATCTCCTCCGCGATCTCTCTTTCCTTGTATTTTGCCAGTTGTAACCAAGTATTCCAACTTTCTTCTTCTCATGACGTGCTCGAAAAATGTTGATTGTTTCTTTCTGATGTTTTTTTAGGAGCTGCCTTTTATGTGTTGGCTTCGTTGAGAATTTCCTCGTTGGTCTGGCTTATAAACTCCACTGTACACTGGACAATATGACTACAAAACATGTTCTACAGGATTGCCCCCAGTACACAGACCTGAGAAGAGCAATGTGGTCCACACCAACCTCCCTGGAAGGGAAATTATACGGGGCAACCGAATCACTTAAACAGACAGCTGACTTCATGAGAGAGTCTGGAATCCTATTCTGAGTCTTGATCGCAGACAGAGAGAAAGAGAGATAAACTACACTAGGTTAACCCAGCTCCTCATGATGATTACATATTTTCAGGCACATTATCAACACACTTCATGACATCCAAACTCAACAAGTACATCCGAATTCAGAAATGATCACCTCTATCACTAGCTAATAATTCACGTAAATGCAAAGGCCACAGCGAGAAATTCCAGAGTCGATGCAGATTAGCTTGCCGGGGATAACTCTGGACGGCTTGGATATTCGTCTTGGCCACTAATTGTAAAAACTTGTTCATAGCAAACTTGAAGACAAAACGGAGACAAAATGGTAAAGAAATCAACACTGAATGTAGCCATATATTCGCTGAAGCGTCTAAATACTCAACGTTTCTCAAATTGAGGTCCGCGGTTCCCCAAGGGTGCACGGTGTAGTCACAAGAGGTATGCGAAGGTTTGAAGATTTGAATGCTATTTTGTAGTTAAAGAATGAATGGATGAAAGCCTGGTGGTCCGCGATAACAAAACGTATTTATGGGAGTCCGTGATAACAAATCATATCTAATGGGTGTCCGTGATAACAAGGGGCCCGTGTGGGGGGGGGGGGAGGAGTGTAGAACACTCCAAGGTATGAAGACCATCGAGGAAATATGGTGTTTTTGTCTTTTTCTTCATCTTCCTCTTCATCTTCCTTTTCATTTTCCTCTGCTTCTTCATCTTCCTCTTCATCTTCCTTTTCATCTTTCTTTTAATCTTCCTCTGCTTCTTCATCTTTATCTTCCTCTTCCACTGTATCTTTTTCTTCCTCTACATCTTCATCTTCCTCTTCACCTTCCTCTTCATCTTTCCCTTCCTCATCTTATTCTACTCTGCGTTCACCCAGTGACTAAATAAATACTTCTATCCCTTCGTTACCCGTCTTTAAAAGAAACGATCATTCTCCTCATCATCATCCTCATCATCAGTATCATCATCAAGTTCCATGCCTGCTGGCGTAGGTGATCATGTCTCTCCACAATTTTCGATTTTTAACCCACAAGCTAGCTTCACCGCAGCATCGCAATTATTTGCCTGTTCCCTGATAACAAATCATATCTAATGGGGGTCCCTGTTAACAAAACGTATCTATTGGGGGTACGTAACAACAAAACGTATTTATAGGAGCCCATTCTCAACATTCTTCTGTAAAACCACAATTTATACAGAATCCAGTGATTATCCTGTCTGTAAAAGAAAATTCGAGAATCCCTGCCTTAACCTGTACCTCTACCTGAGTCGTTAACACTGTTTTTTTTTTTTTTCTTACTTTTTCTTTCTTTCAGTTTTGGCAAAGGAAACCTGCCACAGGTGCTGCAGGGAGAAATGGCACAATCCCTAACTTTAGACATTCGCTGTTTACAGGCTCCAACACAAACGTTGCCAAGACAAAAACAATTGTTGGTTTTTCCCGACGTACATTCTTTTCCCTGGGAGCCGCGATTGCTCAGTGGTTAGTGAACTGGACTACAAGGGACAAGAGGTAGGGTTCGATCCCAACCGACGGCTTCCGGGTTCACCCAGCCTTTAATGGGTACCGGATTTTTTTTTTCTGGGAAAGTAGAGCGGCACGGGCGTAATACCGACCACATTGCCCCAAAAATCATGTGCTGAAGGTCTGTAAAATGTATGGTCACTAACACCATATTTCCCTATACGCCACTTGGCGTGACGGGGGTACTTTATTTTTTTTAAATATATTTTTGTGTCCAATTAGGTCGAAAACAGTTAACAACTCAAGATTGATTATTCTAGAAGAGTGTATATATGTTCACAATTGGTTCTACATAACATTTAAGAACTATTTTTCTTGTTTCTATTGTAAAAAAAAAAAATGGTTTGCACAGTATCATCCTCATTTTTTGGAAGCTGCTTTGAACTTCTAAAATTTGGTCAATCCACAAACATACATCGAAAGTTGGCGACGGTGGTTTTCTGTTGCCTTCCGTCGGTTTGTTTACTTTTGACTCCACTAGCCTTTGACTAAAATATATTAACCGGAAGCGAAGGCGCGCCTCCCAGCACCGGAGCTGTAAGTTGTCAGCGACCCACAGCTGATGGCTTGCGCCAGGATCGGTGAACCAAAACCATCCAGACCCTGCTCCACCTCTCCGGGGTGCCTCCAGTAACAGACTAACCTGTCTAGTCTGGCCAAGCGTGCAGGGATCGAAGATGGAAGACAACCCGATGCTAAAAAATGTCGTGCTGAAGTCGGATGTGTTGGGCCGAAAGGCGAAAATATAACAGTTATACTGCAAACCACAACACAACGCAGACACGTCCACTACGTCCTTGTAAGGGCGGATGATAAAGAGGAATATTCTAGTCTACTACGATACTCTAGAATACTTTAGAATACTTTATCGGGCAAACGCAACCAACCACCAACCAAATATTTTAACCCACAAGCTAGCGGGGTTTATTCATTTTACGGTACACTCCCTTAGCTTTCTACTCTCCCGAACATTCCTGCAAGACAGCAGGGCATCCACAGGTTGTAGTGTTTACTGCATACTGCAGCAGGTAAAATTACCTGACTTGACATCATAAGGTCGTTACATGGGCGTTGATGCGCTGTATCGCTATTTACGGTAACATTAAGCCTCGGAAGCCTAGTTGGGAAAACCTTTCCCTCTATCTACTTCCCTCTATCTAGTGTGTGTGTTCTGTTCCTGCTGGACGCAGTTCGTGAATTGTACTCGAGGTTGGAAAAAAAAAAAGAATTCTACGCGATTGACCCAGCCACTGGCAGAAATGGGTACCAGGTGTTCATTCTATGAGAAGGTGATGATATGCGCCTCTTTCGTGAGTTATTATGGGAGGGGGGGGGGACTTTTTTTAGGAGCCTCCAAACAATTCTCTCCCGTGTGTTACCGGGGCCTCATTATGAGGGAAGTAAAGAATAGTGACACTGTGACCTTCCAAGCATGTTGTAAGAGGCGACTAAGGAGGTTGATCGATGGCTTGACAAGCTGCCATTGTAAAAAGTATTGTTATGGAAACAGAGCCATAGATTATAGAAGTAGTGATCTCTGCAATATGTGCCATTTTGGCACGCAAGGTTTCTGTTTTTGAGATTGTGGTTCTGCCCTATGTGCCGTCTTCAGCTCGAAAGGAAAATATATGGATGGATGGATGAATGGATGGATGGATGATAGGATGGATGGATGGATGGATGGATGGATGGATGATAGGATGGATGGATGGATGGATGGATGGATGGATGGATGGATGGATGGATGAATGGATGGATGGATGATAGGATGGATGGATGGATGGATGGATGGATGGATGGATGAAAGGATGGATGGATGGATGGATGGATGAATGGATGGATGGATGATAGGATGGATGGATGGATGGATGGATGGATGGATGGATGGATGGATGGATGGATGAAAGGATGGATGGATGGATGGATGGAAGGATGGATGGATGGATGGATGGATGGATGGATGGATGGACGGATTATAGGATGGATGGATGAAAGGATGGATGGATGGATAGATGGATGATAGGATGGATGGATGGACGGATTATAGGATGGATGGATGGATGGATGGACGGATAGATGGATGGATGGATGGATGGATGGATGGATGGATGGATGGATGGACGAATGGATGGACGGATAGATGGATGGATGGATAGATGGATGATAGGATGGATGGATGGATGGATGAATAGATAGAAACATTTCTGAATAGTGGCCGAGCACATACGGGTAAATAACCCCGCGTGTTAAGACGTCGATTCAAGTCTCGTACCTTAACCTTACTTAGCTAAACTGTAATATTTGCTCTTTTTCAGGTCCAACATATATGTCTTCGGGAAAAGTTTTTGGAGTACGGGGTTGCCTTCCCTCTCGACCACTACTGATTTGGCCAGTCTAGACTAGACAGTCTGTTACTAGGGTGAAGATGTGTACTGTGGTCTAGATAGTTCTGGTTCATCGCTCCTGGCTCAAGTGATGATCAGCTATGAATCACTAGCAGCTATGAATCACTAGCAGCTATGAATCACTAGCAGCTATGAATCACTAGCAGCTATGAATCACTAGCAGCTATGAATCACTAGCAGTCTTCAGCTTTGTTAATATCCGGCGTCTTTTCTTCTCTGTTTCTTTTCCTTCCTCTTCTTCTGCTTATTTTGCTGCTCCTCTTCTTCTTGTTCTTCTTCCCATCTTTTTTTTTCTTTTAATTCCTCTATTTCGTATTTTTTTTTTTCGAATTTTTTTCCCTGCTTTCTTCAATTGAAGCCACAGCGAGGAACTTTTTGTGTTTGTTTGTTTGTTTGTTTGAATGCGTTGCTCTTCATGACTTCACCCTCTCTAGGACTGTGGGTAGTGAGATCCGACATCCAGCCCTCTCAGATAAGGGTTAACAAAAGGGGGCCCTGTGGGCACTCTTGCACGTTAAAGTATCCATGACAGCTGAAAGTCGGTATAAGGAGGGCAAGATAGCTTCTATCATGCATAAAGCAGCAATGGAAATTTACTTATGCTAATGCCGGATGCACTGGGCCTTAATGTTGACGTAAATTAGTGCCGTAACGCATTCACACAAACACATAACTCGTGAAGATTGAAGAGGAAGAAGAAGAAGAAGAAGAAGAACAAGAGGAAGAAGAAGAACAAGAAGAAGTAGAAGAAGTTGAGGAAGAAAAAAGAAGAGAAAGAGGAAAAACAAAATAAAGAAGAAGAATAAGAAGGAGAAGAAGAGGAAGATTAAGAAGTAGAAGAAAAGGAAGGTATAAGAAGAAGAAGAGGTTGCTGAAGAAGCAGAAGAAGAGAAGGAAGTAGTAGATGAAGAAGAAGAAGAAGAAGAAGTAGTATAGAGAAATAAGAAAAACTAGAGTAATAGAAGAGTAACAATAGTCGTGACCTACATCGGAAGGCAACAAATGAAATCATTTGGATAAGTAATGTGGTTATCTGCAAACACCAGCCCACAGACTGCGTTAACAACAAGACACAACAAAGAAAATGTAGCTGAACACCTCCCCAGAGATGACAAGCAAAATATCTGACGCCACTCCCAAAGCACTTTATATGGGGCGGACAAAGATTACATTCATGGGAACTCTATGTTTCCCTCAACACTGAAAGGCATCGGAGGATATACAAACAAGACAATAAAGGAGAATGGAAAAGACAAAATAAAAGTTTGTCCTAAACATGAATCAACAGCCGAATCTACAACAACGGCGACGTAGATTCTAGAGTTATTTGCTCAAAGCCATATTTCTAAAGTTATGGCGAGATGTAATCTGCCCAATTATATCATCTACAATATTTTCCTTTCTTTGGAGGTTGCTTGTAAAAGCACAGCTATTTGTTCTTTGCCCTAAACTGAAATCTTAGTTATTAGCTTGAAAATTATTTCATTGAAAAATTCATTTCGGGAAAAATATTCACATTTTAAAATAGAGATTCATGTAATCACTTGGAATGTGTAATAGGAGAAACGTGTGAAAGTTATCTTCATGGAGAAATATAAATGAACAACAAGTATGGCAAGAAAGTCATTTTAATGCCATGAAAAAAATGTACTAACATCAAAACAAATAACACCAGGGCTAAAACTAAGAATAGCAAATTGTTACATATTCTCAATATTCCTGTATGGGACAGAAACATGGACATTAGATTAGAAAACAGAATAGAAAATTGAAGCCTTTGAAATGTGGATATATAGAAGAATAGGTAGAATTGGATGGAAAGAAAAGAAAACAAACGATGAAGTTTTAAAACAACTAAAAATGAAAAGAGAACTACTAAACACAACTAGAACAAGACAAATGAAATTGTTGGAGCATGTTGAAAGACACAACAGCCTACTAAAAGTAATCTTGGAGGGGAAAATACAAGGTAAAAGAGGCAGAGGCAGACCAAGACTAACATGGACGAGTAACATCAAAAGATGGACAAGTCAATCTATGACAACCTGCACCATCAAAGCAAGAAGCAGAGTGGAATGGCGCTCCATGGTAGCCAATCTCCGATGCAGAGACAGTACTCAATGATGATCTTGCAAACATGACAGCATTTGTTGACGAAGATGTCCAGAGATTAGTACAATTCTCCTAATTCTTAAAACTGATATTTTATTCTAGTAAAGTAAAGTACCCCCGTCACGCCAAGTGGCGTACAGGGAATATGGTGTTAGTGGCCATAGATTTTACAGACCTTCGGCACATGATTTTTGGGGCAATGTGGTCGGTATTACGCCCCTGCAGCTTTACTTTCCGGGGAAAAAATTCTCGGTACCCATTAAAGGCTGGGTGAAGCGGGAGCCGTCGA
Organism: Megaustenia siamemsis; assembly: GCA_032433765.1. Lineage (NCBI taxonomy): Eukaryota > Metazoa > Mollusca > Gastropoda > Stylommatophora > Ariophantidae > Megaustenia > Megaustenia siamemsis. The sequence continues at coordinate 21,003,651 of JAVIAB010000049.1, forward strand.
TTGCGATCGAACCCTACCTCTTGTCCTTTGTAGTCCAGTTGTTCTTCTTCCCATCTTTATTTCTTTTAATTTCTCTATTTCGTATTTTTTTTTAGCATTTATTTTCTTGCTTTCTTCAATTGAAACCACAGCGAGGAACTTTTTTTGTTTGTTTGTTTGTTTGTTTGTTTGAATGCGTGGTTCTTCATGACTTTACCCTCTAGGACTGTGAGAACCATTGTGACAACCAATGTACTGATATTTTATTGAAGTGGTGTCAATTTATGACATAAGACATAACATGTAACATATTTAGCACAAGTTAACATATATTAAACTATTTTTGTATGTTTCCACGAACAGTGCGTCACGCCGATTTCAGTCGCGTACGTTTCGCCCCAATGTGCGTCACTCTCAATTTGATTAGTGTGAACCGTCATCAAACCATATTATTTTTATATCTCTTGCAGCATCTTGGAACTGTTGAAATGTAGTACCTTGTTCAATTATCTAAAAATTGAAATATAATATGTTATATGTTAGATAAACATAAATATGTAGATTGATTCTTAAAACTATGAATAACTTTGAACCTGAAATCTTTTCCGTTGCCTTGTTAAAAAAGCTACCGTACGAAATTCTATCTATCTATTGACCTTTCGAGCCGTAACCGGCCCATAGGGCGTAGACCAAGATACACCTTCTCCTATATGAATTTTTGTTCTAGCAGTTTTCTTTTAAAGATATTTTATCAAATCTCGCCATCTGTCTCTGTTCTGTGCAAGCAGTTCTATCTCATTGAGGGAGCCGATTCCTGCTGCTCTTGCCTCTCTCATCAATGTTCTTCTCAGTGTCTCCCTGGGTCTTCCTCTTTTTCTTTTACCTGTTGTTTCCCATATGAGGGCTTGCTTTGCTATTCGATTATTATCTCTTCTCATCACATGTCCAACGTATGACCATCGTCTTTTCTTTATTACTGAAGATATTAGTGGTTGATTGGCGATTTCTCTAATTTCCTCGTTTGTTTTGAATTCGTTCCATTCTGTACCAAGTATTTTCCTTAGACATTTATTTTCGAATGCGTTCAACTTTGTTTCTATATCTCTTGTTGTTTTCCAGCTTTCACACGCATACGTAAGGGTTGATAGTACATTTGATTTGAATAGCCTAAGTTTTGTGTTTGTGCTAATGAGTTTTGATTTCCACAACTTTTCAAGTCTTCTGAAAGACATTGCTGCTTTAGCCAGTCTGATTCTAATTTCTTTGCTCGTATCCCCTTCTCGATCAATGTGACTTCCAAGATAGATAAAGTGATCGATCTCTTCTACTGGTTTGTTTTCCATGTATATTTTGTCACTTGTTGGAATTAAACTTTTCATGACTTTAGTCTTTTCATGATTGACCTCAAGCCCAATTTTGCTGGCTATTGATGATAGTTCATTTGTGTTTTCCTGCATCGTTTTTATCTGACTGCTGATGAGAACTATGTCATCAGCAAAGTCGAGGTCCTCCAAATGGTCTCCTTGTATCCATTCGATGCCTTTATTACCAGTGCAGCATTTCTTCATTATGAAGTCCATAACAATTCCAAATAACAAGGGCGATAAAATACATCCTTGTTTAACCCCAGTTTCTATTGGGAAACATTCGCTCAGTCCTTCCTCTGTTCGAACTGCACATGTGTAACCATCATACATGTCTTTGATAATATTTATGATTTTTGATGGTAAGCCATATTGCTTCAGAATTTTCCACAAAGAATCTCTATGAATACTATCAAATGCTTTTTTGAAGTCGATGAAGTTAAGTACAAAAGGTTTTTGCTTTTCAATGTGTTCCTCCAATATAAGTCGTAGAGTGAAAATGTGGTCAAGACAGCTTCTCCCTTTTCTAAACCCAGCCTGTTCTTCACGCATTACTGTATCTATTGAATCCTTTATTCTATTTAGGATGATTTTACAGAATAACTTTGAGGCAACTGACAAAAGTGTCACGCCTCTCCAGTTGTTACAATCTCTAAGATTGCCCTTTTTTGGGATCTTAACAATGATTCCTTTTTTCCATTTATGAGGCGTCTTCTCTGTTTTCCAAATGATGTTGAACATTTTTTGGAGATGTATTAAATTATGGCTATCAATTGCCTTGAGGATCTCAGCTGTTAACTTATCCTCTCCAGCAGCCTTGTTATTGGTCATTAGCTTTAAGGTGGTTTCTATTTCACTCACTCGAAATTAGTTGATAAATAATATTGCAACATTTAACGCAACAAACTAACAAGCAAAAAATGTGGACTAGAAATGAATTTCAAAAAGACTAAAACTATGATCATAAACAAAGAAAATACACAAGACCTACAATTAAATATCACAGTTGAGGGAATACATCTGGAGACAGTCCAGAGCTACAACTACCTGGGACATACTATAACCAATGATGGAAAATGCAAAACTGAAATAAACAAAAGAATAGGTATGGCAAAAAATAATTTTAATGCCATGAAAAATACACTAACAACAAAAGAAATATCAGCAGGGCTGAAACTAAGAATGGCAAAATGTTACGTCTTCTCAATATTCCTGTATGGTGCAGAAACATGGACATTAGACAAGAAAACAGAACAGAAAATTGAAGCCTTTGAAATGTGGATTTATAGTAGCATAGGTAGAATTGGATGGAAACAAAAGATAACAAACGATGAAGTTTTAAAACAACTTAAAATAAAAAGAGAACTACTAAATACAATTAAGACAAGACAAATGACATTTTTGGGGCATGTTAAAAGACACAACAGCCTACTGAAAGTAATATAGGAGGGAAAAATACAAGGTAAAAGAGGCAGAGGCAGACCAAGACTAACATGGACGAGTAACATCAAAAGATGGACAAGTCAATCTATGACAGCCTGCACCATCAAAGCAAGAAACAGAGTAGAATGGCGATCCATGGTAGCCAACCTTCGTTGCGGAGAAAGCACGCGATGACGATGATGAATAGTTAACGCATATAAAAAAAAAGATCAAAGATTGGCTAATCTAAGAGTTTCGGGAGATGCAATATCCAATTTTTACCTGAAAAGTTTTAACTTTTGAAGATACAGCTTCTAATCTCTTGGAATATGTAACAGAAAAAAAACGTGTGAATTTTATCTTCATGGAGAAATATAAATGAACAATCAACTAAAATATTAGAGAAAAACTGCTGTGCAACAGACACATCTTCATCATCATCACTGAGTGCCGTCTCCGCATCAAACGTTGGCTACCATGGCGCGACATTCCGCTCTGTCTCTTGCTTTGATGGTGCAGATTATCATAGGCTGACTTGTCCATCTTTTGATGTTACTCGTCCATGTTAGTCTTGGTCTGCCTCTGCCTCTTTTACCGTGTATTTTCCCTTCCAATATTACCTTTATTAGGCTGTTGTGTCTTTTAACATGACCCAAAAATGTCATCTGTCTTGCTCTAATTGTGTTTAGTAGTTCTTTTTTTCATTTTTAGTTGTTTTAAAACTTCCTCGTTTGTTTTCTTTTCCTTCCATCCAATTCTACCTATTCTTCTATAAATCCACATTTCAAAGGCTTCAATTTTCTGTTCTGTTTTCTGGTCTAATGTCCATGTTACTGCACCATACAGGAATATTGAGAAGATGTAACATTTTGCTATTCTTAGTTTTAGCCCTGGTGTTATTTGTTTTGATGTTAGTATATTTTCATGGCATTGAAATTACTTTTTGCCATACCTAATTTCCTGACTTCATCATTTGTTTTCTTTTCCAATTCTTCTATAAATCCACATTTCAAAGGTTTCAATTTACTGTTTTATTTTCTTGGCTAATGTCCATGTTTCTGCGCCATACAATAATGTTGAGAAGATATAACATTTTGCCAAATGTAGATCTTTCTTTTAACATCAGTTAGAATGTCGCTCCATGGCTTTCTTTGGAATAGTACGTTTGATGTTTCAATCTCTTTCACGGTGGCCAGCCATATTTGTCTTTCGTGCCCTGCATAAGCCTCGTGTGTACCACAGACTTTGCTGTTTTTGCTTTCTGAGCCGTTGATCATTTCTGATTTTTTCGCCCCATCTACAGTCACTGAGAGTATTACACAACAGGGCCTTTTTGGAATCCTCAGGAGAAACGACAAAGAGGAAGACCAACGAATTCTTGGAGAAGACAAATAGAAGTAGAGAAGAAGATTATGGGGAAGACTTGAGATGACCTTAAAAGAATGGCAAGAAACAGAACGACCTGAAAGTGTTTGTTGAAGACCTATACTCCACAGGGAGCTGAAAGGTAGAAGAAGAAGAAGAAGCAGAAGAAGAAACATAACGGCTTAGAAAGTGTTTGTTGAAGACCTATACTCCACAGGGAGCTGAAAGGTAGAAGAAGAAGAAGCAGAAGAAGAAACATAACGGCTTAGAAAGTGTTTGTTGAAGACCTATACTCCACAGGGAACTGAAAGGTAGAAGAAGCAGACCGTCACATACTTTGAACAGTCAGGATGAACATTCCCGCTAGTCGACATTGTTGTCTAAATAATTTAACAATTAAATTAAATAATTGTCTAAATAGATGTTTGCCTTTTGAAGAACCACGAATACACTCTGGTCTATCGATGATAGGTCAACGTGTTGATATAAGAAGAATAAACAATATTCCACTGAAATATCGATAAAGTTCACAGTCCATCCGCTTGTCAGAATTAAACATAACTACAACAGAGAATATCAGCACATTATTTTATAAATAGATTGTCGCTAACATCATTTAAACACGTCAGCAAATGACGGGTCAGAAAAGAAAAAAAAATTATCTACGCGCAGCCGCCATGACACTATCATAATCTTAACAAAATCTTAATATTGTTAATTTTATAAACCTGATGTAGCAAGGGGCTTAACTCCCGCAAAATATAACTAGTTTCTTTTTACGACTAAAGATAACATAGAGGTTCACCCTAGGGTTTTACCGAACATCTTTTTAAAAGTATAGCAAAGGAACTCTAAGTGTAAAATAAGGCAGCCTGGAGTCATATAAACCGACCATATTACCAGTAATGATTTTAATTATCATGGAAAAAATATTTACAGTAGTGCCGTAATGCACATGCCCACCAGTGGATGAGTCAACCAATGCGGAGATTATCAAGAAATCTTCGTCAATCAGAAATGTAGTCATCAGAAAGGATTCTCTTCACGTTGGGAAGGTCACTACCAATGTCAATTAAGGATATAAAACACGGCCAGGAATTACAAACCATCAAAAATGGACTAATTATATCCTCAGAATATTGGCACTAATGCCACATTACCGGTGCACAACAAGAGATGAAATGTCTGTTCTTGTCATCAGTTTTATATAAAGAATGATAAAATGTTTGATATAAATAGCAAGTACATCAAACATATTGGAGCCGCGATAGCTCAGTGGTTAGTTAACTGGGTTACAGAGGACAAGAGGAAGGGTTCGATCCCAACCGATGGCTTCCGGTTCACCCATCCTTTAACGGGTACCAGATTTTTTTTCTGGGAAAGTAAAGCGGCATGGGCGTAATACCGACCACATTACCTCAGAAATCATGTGCCGAAGGTCTGTAAATTTTATGGTCACAAACACCATATTCCCTAAACGCCACTTGGTGTGACGGGGCCTCTTTACTTTTTTTTATTTTTTAGTGACGGAAAGTTGTAGACAGAAAAGAGAGCGGAATGATTGGGAGAAGGGTGAAACATAAAGAGGGGTGGATAATTTAACAATAAATTTTAATAGAAAGCTTACCGGCTGGGGTTTTAGCATGTTTGTTTTACTTTTTATTTATGTATTTTTTAGCTCAGGAAATGGAGTGTATAGTCATTTTCGAATTTAGAACAAGGGCGGGTCAAAAGTGCTTGGCGGGCCACTCAAAAGAGCTTGGCGGGCCTCTTTTGGCCTGCGGGCTATAGGTTGCTCACCTCTGCTCTAAAGTGCCCGCATTAGCCTGGGTGTATTGTCCAGGGCACACTGATGTACATGCAAATGAGGCAGCCGATGCGCTTGTTAGCAGCTTTGGCACGTTTTGTTTGATTCTAGACAAAAATAACATCACACAAAGTCTGTTCTTTATTCCTTAAGAGAAGAGGATGGGAATGTGTGGGACTAGGATGTATATCTTGAGAAACTGATGTGTCTAAATGTAAGAGTGTGGGTCCGGAGTGCTTAGTGGCAAAAGCAAATGTATCTCTAATCAACACCTCCCATGAACTGTTTGTATATTCTTCGAGACATTCTGGGACGGACAGTGAAGCAGCTACGGAGATGTCCCGAGTGCTATTAGACTTATTTCATGAATAGAATAGAATAGAATAGAATAGAAAAGAAAAGAAAAGAAAAGAAAAGAAAAGAAAAGAAAAGAAAAGAAAAGAAAAGAAAAGAATAGAATGGACTGGAATGGAATGGAATGGAATGGAATGGAATAAAATAGAATAGAATAGAATAGAATAGAATAGAATAGAATAGAATAGAATAGAATAGAATAGAACAGAATCTAAAATACAAGGTAAATAGTACACTATTAAATCAGGTGAATTATTTTTTTTTTAAAAACTAGGCACGATATCAACTTTCGATATAGTTGTACAACAGAGATAACGCAAAGAATAGTTCTGGCATTGTGACCTGTCACGCGTAGCTCCGGCATTGCGACCTGTCACGCGTAGCTCCGGCATTGCGACCTGTCACGCGTAGCTCCAGCATTGCGACCTGTCACGCGTAGTTCTGGCATTGTCACCTGTCACGCATAGCTCCGGCATTGTGACCTGTCACGTGTAGCTCCAGCATTGCGACCTGTCATGCGTAGTTCTGGCATTGTGACCTGTCACGCGTAGCTCCGGCATTGTGACCTGTCACGTGTAGCTCCAGCATTGCGACCTGTCATGCGTAGTTCTGGCATTGCGACCTGTCACGCGTAGCTCCGGCATTGTGACCTGTCACGCGTAGCTCCGGCATTGTGACCTGTCACGCGAAGCTCCAACATTGCAACCTGTCACGCGTAGTTCTGGCATTGTCACCTGTCACGCGTAGCTCCAGTATTGTGACCTGTCACGCGTAGTTGTGGCTTTGTCAACTGTCACGCGTAGTTCTGGCTTTGTCACCTGTCACGCGTAGTTGTGGCTTTGTCAACTGTCACGCGTAGTTCTGGCATTGTCACCTGTCACGCGTAGCTCCAGCATTGCGACCTGTCATGCGTAGTTCTGGCTTTGTCACCTGTCACGCGTAGCTCCAGTATTGTGACCTGTCACGCGTAGTTCTGGCTTTGTCACCTGTCACGCGTAGTTCTGGCTTTGTCATCTGTCACGCGTAGCTCCAGTATTGTGACCTGTCACGCGTAGTTCTGGCTTTGTCACCTGTCACGCGTATTTCTGGCATTGCGACCTGTCACGCGTAGCTCCGGCATTGTGACCTGCCACTCGTATGGAAAAAAACGGATGCAGAGGTTTTGGAAACAAGACCATCACCAGTGCTACCGAGCTCGTACATCCGAGCTAAAGTCACCTTCAAAGCTTTTGATATCCTGTGGTGTGCATGCGCCATACTGGGTAACGTGTTAAGGATGGGATCCTAGCTGCATGGAGTTGTCCCCTGCGCAATGAAAGTGATCTTTTGACTAAACCAAAACTAAAACGACTTCTTGCAAAGGCTGTATTAACCCTTTACGTGCGGTAGTTTTTTTTATCGATGGAACGGACGAGATTTCGGAGACAAAGTTGTTCATGGCTTTAACTATTTCCGTACGGAAGCTTTTCATCGATGCAACGGAAGATATTTCAGAGACAATATTGTTCATGGTTGTAAGAATCAATCTACTTATTTATATTTATCTAACGTATAACATATTATTTATGAATGTTTAGATAAGTGAACAAGGTATTTGCTTTCACCAATATCAAGATGACACAAGACGTGTAAAAAGAATATGGTTTGATGACGGTTTACACTAATCAAATTGAGAGTGACGCACTGTGCGGCGAATCGTACGGTAAGAGTTAAGACTCACTCCACATATGTATATGTTTCTAACATATAACATATATTAAATTATTTATTAGATAACTGAAACAATTATTAAATTTCACCAATATCAGGATGATACAAGACAGCTATAAGAATAAGCAAATTAAGACACCCATTAAACATCAAGATCAAAGATAAAGAAATAAAACAAGTAGAGGAATTCAAGTATTTAGGCACAATGTTCAAAGAAAATGGAAAACTAGACAGAAAAATTGACATGAGAATACAAAAAGCAAATGCTGCCACATACCAGCTTTCACCATTGCTAAGACATCCAAACATTTCTATGCCAGCTAAACAACAAATTATAAATAGCATCTTCATACCAACTTTGTGCTATGAAAGTCAAACATGGACCCTTTCAAAATCACATTTAAGAAAGTTCAATAATGTGAGATGCGTTGTTTGAGAAAAGTAACAAACAACACAAGAAGAAATAGAATACCAAATGAAACCATAAGAAAAATGGTAGGAACAAAACCCTGTCAATAATATATAGAACAACAACAACTTAAATGGTTTGGCCACCTGGTCAGAATGAATCCTCATCTATCACGTTCTTCTCGAGAATGCATGGAAAAGACCAAGAGGAAGACCCAGAAGAAGATGGATAGATGCAATGACAGAGACATGTAACAACAAAGGAAAATCACTAATTCAGACAGTTCGAGCAGCACAAAAACGACAAATGATATAACCACGACACCTTTTAGGTATCAGTGAAAGAGAAAAGAAGAAGAAGTAGAAGAAGACAAGACATGTAAAAAGAAGAATGGTGTGATGACATTCACACTAATCTATAATCTATAATTGAGAGTGACGCACTCTGCGGCGAAACGTACAGATAAAGTTACTAACGTACATGGCGATAAGAAAAACGTTAGAATTGAAGCGAGCTATTTATATGACTACCTTTACCCCAACAACGCTACCTGTCGACAGATATGGACCTTAGACTCATGAACTATAAGAAAAATAACCAGCTCAGAATTTCAGTGTGTCATGCGCATGACAGGAAACAGCCTGAAAGAAACAATCAGAATGAAGAGTTACAAAAAGGACTAAGAATGGAAACCAGCTATTGAAAACAGAAAAGCAACAAAAGATCAAGTGGTTATGGCATGTGATAAGACAAAAAGAACTAAATTTAATACAACGAGTCACCAACAAACATTAGAACAGCAGACCAAGAGGTCCACAAAGAAAAAGGTGGGTAAAAAGAAATCTAGAAACACTCGGAGGTATAACAGCAGAAGAGATCAATAGATGAACACGAAGTAGCAAGACATATATCCCATCGACGCTGAGAAGCAAAACAGAAAAAAAGGAAAGAAAGAAAGAAAAAAAATAAGAGAAATAATTCTTAATTGTTATATTGATCCAGTCTAGACAACTGGAAGTGGATCATTGACAACTGGACAATCATCATCACCAAGTACTGGGCCTGCTGGCGTAGGTGATCATGTCTCTCCACAACTATCGATCTCAACAGTTAATTATCATTTCTGTTGTTGACCTTCTGCCAAGCCATTCTCTTAAGCTGCCTGATATTTTTTTCTCTTTGCGTCCCTCTATCTCTTCGTCCCTCAATTTTCCCAGTTGTTACAATATATTCCAGCTGTTCCCTTCTCATTACATGGCCACAAAATGATGATTGTTTCTTCTTAATATTTGAAATTAGCTTTATTTTTGCTTTGACCTCTTTCAAAACAATGTTATTACTCTTCTTAGCTGTCCATGGTATTCTCAACATTCTTCTGTAAAACCACATTTCTACAAACTCCATCGATTTAACTGGACAATAGACAGGGAAAATTGATGGAAGCTACAGAAATATGGCGTCACAGAAGAATCTCGAGAATGCCACGGACAGCTAAAATTAGTATCGAGAATGTTGTAAAAGAACCCAAAGTAAAAAAGAGAACTTGCCAAAATCTCTTTAAAAAAAAAAATATATATATTGTTTTTGGCTTGCCACGAGAAGAGGCTGGAGTATGTTCGAACAGCTGGTGAAGTTGAGGTAAGAAGAGATAAGAAGAGATAAGAAGAGGTAAGAAGAGGTAAGAAGAGGTAAGAAAAGATAAGAAGAGGTAAGAAGAGGTAAGAAGAGGTAAGAAGAGGTAATAAGAGATAAGAAGAGGTAAGAAGAGGTAAGAAGAGGTAAGAAGAGGTAAGAAAAGATAAGAAGAGGTAAGAAGAGGTAAGAAGAGGTAAGAAGAGATAAGAATAGATAAGAAGAGATAAGAAGAGGTAAGAAGAGATAAGAAGAGGTAAGAAGAGGTAAGAAGAGATAAGAAGAGGTAAGAAGAGATAAGAAGAGGTAAGAAGAGATAAGAAGAGATAAGAAGAGATAAGAAGAGGTAAGAAGAGATAAGAAGAGATAAGAAGAGATAAGAAGAGGTAAGAAGAGGTAAGAAGAGATAAGAAGAGGTAAGAAGAGGTAAGAAGAGATAAGAAGAGGTAAGAAGAGGTAAGAAGAGGTAAGAAGAGAAAAGAAGAGGTAAGAAGAGGTAAGAAGAGGTAAGACTAGAGGGAATCATCATCATCATCATTGAGTGCCGTCTCCGCATCGAAGGTTGGCTACCATGGAGCGCCATTCTGCTCTGTCTCTTGCTTTGATGGTGCAGGTTGATATAGGCTGGTTTGTCCATCTTTTGATGTTACTCGTCCATGTTAGTTTTGGTCTGCCTCTGCCTCTTTTACCTTGTATTTTTCCTTCATGCTGTCTTGTTTTAATTGTGTTTAGTAGTTCTCTTTTCATTTTTAGTTGTTTTAAAACTTCACCGTTTGTTTTTTTTTCTTTCCATCCAATTCTACCTATTCTTCTATAAATCCACATTTCAAAGGTTTCAATTTTCTGTTCTGCTTTCTTTCCTAATGTCCATGTTTCGGCACCATACAGGAATATTGGGAAGATGTAACATTTTGCTATTCTTAGTTTCAGCCCTGGTGTTATTTATTTTGATGGTAGTATATTTTTAATGGCATTGAAGTTGCTTTTTGCCATTCATATTCTTTTGTTTATTTCAGTTGTACATTTTCACTTGAGCTGACAAACCACTCTTTAAAAATCTCGCTCTGTTCTGGCAGTACAGATCGCCTTGTTCACGTCCAGTGCCCACAGTCTGGATAGCCCTGTATTTGTAGTTCTGTCAAATAGCAATTCTAAAAAAAAAAAAAAGAAGAGGAAAAATGGGGGATGGTGACAGCTTTACGTGGTAATAGACAAAACAAAAGTCGACGTTTCGGCCAAGTAGGCCTTCAGCTGGAGCAACAATCAACAACACAAACAAATATATATATAAGGATATGTAAACAAATCTAACTATATGTCGACCGTCCATTCAGAAGCTGACAACGCTCTGGACAGAGGGAAGTGACCTTTTTTTAATTCCCTTTCTTGAGTATCTAGCATATTATCGCCATGTAGTTAGATTTGTTTACATATCCTTATATATATTTTTGTGTTGTTGTTGTTTGTTCCATCTGAAGGCCTACTTGGCCGAAACGTCGACTTTTGTTTTATCCATTACCATGTAAAGCTGTCACCATACCACTTTTTTTCTTCTTTTTTATTAGAATTGCTATTATCATCAGCTTTACATCAGTTTCCCATCTTGGTACATATTGATGCTTCTTGGTGCATCTCTGCGCATCTTGATGCCTTTACTTCTGTTCTAATTCTGTCAAACTCTTTTGTTCGGTCTACCTCTCGTAGATTGTTAGTATCTACCCGATACACTAGCTACCCAGCAGCTATACATAGCACGACGGACCAGTCTCTCTGCTCTATTGGTGCCCTCATCCTCAGCAAGGCCAAGGACATAGATGAAGGCGATACTACAAACCCCAGGTGTGCGCATAGTAAGGATAACTCACACGCACAAGAGCTCGTGTTAAAGACACTTAATAATTACCGGTTGGAAAAAAGCAGCTTTCCAAAAAAATGAAGATGATACAGTGCAATAATTTTTTGAAAATAAAGAAAAAAGAGTTCTTAAATGTAATGTAGAGCCAGTCTTAACAAATGGATGTGAATCATGGACAATAGGATAACAGACAAGAAAATAACCGGAGGTTATAGAAATGTGGTTTTTTTTTTTTTTTACAGAAAAATGCTGAGAATATCATGGACAACTAAGAGTAATGAAAACGTTCTGAAAAAGGCCAAAGCAAAAAGAGAGCTAATTTCTAAAATGAAGAAGAAACCATCATAATTTTTTTTGTACATGTAATGAGAAAGTAGCAGCTTGAATATATTGTAACGACTGGGAAAATTAAGGAACGAAGAAATAAAGAAAGGCAAAAAGAAGAGATACTAGACAGCTTAAGAGAATGGCTTGACAGAAGGTCAACAACAGAAATGATAAATAACTGTCGAGATCGAAATTTGGGGAGAGACATGATCACCTACGCCAGCAGACATGGTATTTTATGATGATGTTGAACATCAAACACGGATTTCAGTGAGAGCTATACAGTTTGAAAAAAGAACTCCCATCACTGGGAACAACAACGAGAATCTACAAGAGTTCCCACAACCAGAAAGCTACTGGAACACGCACTTCGTCATTAGCTGAAAACTGGTGTGCACCTATGGGTTTATCGTTAGTGCCGAAACGTCACTTTCCGTTCTAAACAGATGTCAATTCAGGTTTTATGCGAAATTATCTTTCCGTTTGCTCTTGGTGTCGCGTCGTACCGTGAGGCCTGATCGTTAAAAGCTATTAGTTATTTAATTACCAGTGGTTCATTCCCATGCCCACACAAGGTATAGGGAGCCGCGGTAGCTCAGTGGTTAGTGAACTGGACTACAAAGGACAAGTGGTAGGGTTCGATCCCAACCGACCGCTTCCGGTTAACCCAGCCTTTAATGGGTACCGGATTTTTTTCGGGGAAAGTAAAGCGGCACGGGCGTAATACCGACCACATTACACCAAAAATTATGTGTTGAAGGTCTGTAAAATGTATGGTCACTAACTCCATATTCCTTATATGTCACTTGGCGTGACGGGGGTACTTTACTTTATACACAAGTTATAGAAACGATTTGTTTAATCATTTCCACTATTGTCGTGGGCATAATAATTTATAATCATTTCTCTCGGGTTTTCTTTTGCTTTTCATTTTTAATTTAGAAGCACTTCTTTTGGTTTTTATTTTTTTAATTTATAAGTATTTATAATGTATGTTTTTTTCTTTTAATTCTCATTTTTAATTAATATAATTTAGAAGTATTTCTCCGATGTTTTCTGTTTTAGTTTTTATTTTAAATTTAGAATAATTTCTCTTGTGTTTCATCTTTCAGATTTAATTTTTAATTTAGAAGTATTTCTCTTATATTTTTCTTTTAGTTTTAATTTTTAATTTAGAGCCATTTCTCTTGGTCTTTCCCTGTGTTGTTCATGATACTAAGTAAAAAAGTATGTTCTAAAAGAGGCCAAAGCAAACAGAAAACGTATTATATTGATCAAATGTGTACGCCGAAACACTCTTTTTCCTTCTCTTTGTGTTACAAGTTCATGAGAATAAACACCCCTTTGGCTTTTCCCTGCGTTTACAACATCAATAAAATGAATGACCATTCGCATAAAGATACAAATAAAATAAACAGAGCATCACTAGAATGGATCAATATCTTTTAAAAAAAGTCTGGCACATAAAGAATGTCAAAACGAAAATGCGTCTCTGGAATAAATCGCAGAATAGTTCAAAGTCAACATTTAATAAAAAGAAAATAATATCTTTTATTTTTGAGAAAACAAAATGTAGGACAACAAAATAAATACGAAATTGAGTTCTTCACAGTTGTATTGATCCTGCCCTGTCATAGAAGCGTGAATGAGCGACAGTTAATGAAAATGCATAAGTATCCCCGGAGTCATATCAGATAAACAAACAATGGTATTGCTCAGATGGACGAACAAAAAGATAAGACAAACTACACATGTTCGGCCTTCATCACTGAGTGCCGTCTCCGCATCGAAAGTTGGCTACCATAGCGCCATTCCACTCTGTCTCTTGTTTTGATGGTGCAGATTGTCTTAGGTTGACTTGCCCATCTTTTGATGTTACTCGTCCATGTTAGTCTTGGTCTGCCTCTGCCTCTTTTACCTTGTATTTTCCTAAAACATTAGTTAGAATTTCTCTCCATGGCTTTCTTTGGAATGTTACGTGATGAGACTTCAATCTCTTTCACGGTGGTCTGCCATATTCGTCTTTCGTGTCCTAAATATGCCTCATGTGTACCACACACTTCGATGTGTTCGCTTTCTGGGCCGTTGATCATTTCTGATTCTTCCGCCTCATCCACCGTCACAGACTTTTCACATTCGGGTTGAACATACCCGGCCGGTGGCATTGTTGTCGAACTATGTGTTTGCCTGTCGAACCGCGAACACACGACATAAAGAAGAATAAATCATATTCCACTTAAATATCGGTAACGATTACAGTCCATCCACTCGTCAGAAGTAAAACATACACCAAACGGGGAATAGCAACACATTATTTCACAACTAGTCTATCGCGTAAATTATTTAAATATACCAGCAAGAGCCGAATTATAAAAACGACCAACACGTAGCCGCCATGACAACGGAAGGTAACAAACAAACCATATACATTAAACATAAAAATCCAAGTCAGAATACACGACAACACAACTCTAAAAAAAATGACGGAAAGAGTGGCTGAAAAGACGGTGGCCAGGATTTACGTAGAGCCAGGTTAAACGATTAATAGACAATAGGGCATGTAGGAGTTAATTAGTCACTGAAGACAATAGGAGCGTTGTACTTGTTGTTGCTGTTATGGAAGTAGCGGACTGTGAGTTGACGACCTTCGGTCTAAAGCAATGTAATTATACCTACAGGTATTTCTGAGTTCCCATGTAGTTCCGTACAAGGTGTTCCATTTATCAGGTCTTTGAGGAAGTAGAGTTGTTCTGATGTCAGTGAGCTTTGGACAGTCAACATGGTGATGTTCTACTGCTTCATGTGGGTGTTCACAGAATGGACAAGATGGAGTTTGATTTCGTTGTATTCTATTGATGTGGTTGTTCAGTGGTACATGACCGTCGTTGTATTCTATTGATGTGGTTGTCCAGTGGTACATGACCGTCGTTGTATTCTATTGATGTGGTTGTTCAGTGGTACATGACCGTCGTTGTATTCTATTGGTGTGGTTGTTCAGTGGTACATGACCGTCATTGTATTCTATTGATGTGGTTGTCCAGTGGTACATGACCGTCGTTGTATTCTATTGGTGTGGTTGTTCAGTGGTACATGACCGTCGTTGTATTCTATTGGTGTGGTTGTTCAGTGGTACATGACCGTCATTGTATTCTATTGGTGTGGTTGTTCAGTGGTACATGACCGTCATTGTATTCTATTGATGTGGTTGTTCAGTGGTACATGACCGTCGTTGTATTCTATTGATGTGGTTGTTCAGTGGTACATGACCGTCATTGTATTCTATTGATGTGGTTGTTCAGTGGTACATGACCGTCATTGTATTCTATTGATGTGGTTGTTCAGTGGTACATGACCGTCATTGTATTCTATTGATGTGGTTGTTCAGTGGTACATGACCGTCATTGTATTCTATTGATGTGGTTGTTCAGTGGTACATGACCGTCATTGTATTCTATTGATGTGGTTGTTCAGTGGTACATGACCGTCATTGTATTTTATTGGTGTGGTTGTTCAGTGGTACATGACCGTCGTTGTATTCTATTGATGTGGTTGTCCAGTGGTACATGCCCGTCGTTGTATTCTATTGGTGTGGTTGTTCAGTGGTACATGACCGTCGTTGTATTCTATTGATGTGGTTGTTCAGTGGTACATGACCGTCATTGTATTCTATTGATGTGGTTGTTCAGTGGTACATGACCGTCATTGTATTCTATTGATGTGGTTGTTCAGTGGTACATGACCGTCATTGTATTCTATTGATGTGGTTGTTCAGTGGTACATGACCGTCATTGTATTCTATTGATGTGGTTGTTCAGTGGTACATGACCGTCGTTGTATTCTATTGATGTGGTTGTTCAGTGGTACATGACCGTCATTGTATTCTATTGATGTGGTTGTTCAGTGGTACATGACCGTCATTGTATTCTATTGATGTGGTTGTTCAGTGGTACATGACCGTCATTGTATTCTATTGATGTGGTTGTTCAGTGGTACATGACCGTCATTGTATTCTATTGATGTGGTTGTTCAGTGGTACATGACCGTCATTGTATTCTATTGATGTGGTTGTTCAGTGGTACATGACCGTCATTGTATTCTATTGATGTGGTTGTTCAGTGGTACATGACCGTCGTTGTATTCTATTGATGTGATTGTTCAGTGGTACATGACCGTCGTTGTATTCTATTGATGTGGTTGTTCAGTGGTACATGACCGTCATTGTATTCTATTGATGTGGTTGTTATGGGTACCTGAACAGTTCTCAGTCTGAAGATGGTGGTTTGGTCTCCTCCTTTTAGGGTCTTAATGTTGTCATGGGAGGTTTGACCTTGACATATATTTAAACAGTTCTCTCCATGTTTTTCCCATGTCCCATCCATTCAGGCAATCTTCTCTACTGTTGGAGTTTATAATTTGTTTGTCTGTGTTTAATGAGATGTCGGTGTGGAACTCTGTTTGTCTGGATACTCTATTATCTAATTGTGTACAACATGCTGAGGAAACCAAGGACAACTAGCAGGACAGGATAGAGATCAATATCAGAGTTGGTAATAAATATATGGAGTGTTGTTGATGAGGAAACCAAGGACAACTAGCAGGATAGAGATCAATATCAGAGTTGGTAAGAAATATATGGAGTGTTGTTGATGAGGAAACCAAGGACAACTAGCAGGATAGAGATCAATATCAGAGTTGGTAAGAAATATATGGAGTGTTGTTGATGAGGAAGCCATTCTGTGAATTACGGTCTGAGTAGGTCAAGGTGGTGATGATGGGGATCTTGATGCTGATTGTAGTGGTGCTGGTGGTGACAGTAATGCTGGTAAT
The DNA here is from genome assembly GCA_032433765.1 of Megaustenia siamemsis. Lineage (NCBI taxonomy): Eukaryota > Metazoa > Mollusca > Gastropoda > Stylommatophora > Ariophantidae > Megaustenia > Megaustenia siamemsis. The sequence goes on from JAVIAB010000049.1 coordinate 21,020,702, forward strand.
GATGTTGATGATGATGGTGAAGATGGTGATGAAGGTGATGATGATTATGATGATGATGGTGATATTGATAGTGGTCATGATGGTGGTGATGGTGGTGATGATGACAACGACCACAATGATGATGATGATAGTGGCGATGAAGATGATAATAGTGGTGATGGTGGTGACGAAGATAATAATGATGGTAATGATGATAAATATGATAATAATGATACTGATGATGACGATGGGGGTGATATTGAAGATGGTGATAATGATGACGGTGTGATGATAATGATGATGGTGATGATTACCATGATGATAATGATGATGGTGATGATGACGAGTCCCACGGTTTGTTGTTAAGTGCATACGGTTTTACTACCCAAGATGATATGTTGGGGTTTGCACTGACATTCTTGTATTCTCCAGCTTCATTGCCTAAAGGTACTGCAACACTAGGTCTTCTATATCAGTAAAAGCCACCATTACGGAGAGCATGGCGATACCTGACTAAGCCAGGAGACAGGTAATAATAAATGAATATTATTATAGAGGGAAACTTCCGAGGCGATAATCAGTGAATCAATTCAGAGGAAGAGGTATGTTCACAGCACTCGGAAAAATTGACAAATAATCAACAGAAAAAAAAAAACAAAGAACAAAATATGGACCAAAGCAGGATCGAACCAGTACTCAGTGGCACAGCGCCTTGCCACGAGAAGCTGGACACTATGGAACACTGCCACTCAGATAACCATCCACACCCTGCTCCACCTCTCCGCGGTGCCTCTAGTTACAGACTAACCGGTGTAGTCTGGCCAAGCGAGCAGGGATCGAAGAGGGAAGACAACCCAGTACTAAAAAATGTCGTGCTGAAGTCGGATGTGTTGGGCCGAAAGGCGCAAATATAACAGTTAAACGGCAAACCACAACACAACGCAGACACGTCCACTTAACGTCCTTTAAAGGACGGATGACTAAGAGGAATTCTACCGCCGATGAATACTCTAGAATACTTTGTCATCGGGCGAACGTAAGCAGCTAACTAAAAAAATTAGCCATCATTGGCGATGTCTTTCACGCAGGTGTTCTCATGACTAGGGTTACGATCACAACTAAGGAAATACATTGTGTATCTTTATTTAGTAATAACACCAGGACTAAAACTAAGAATAGCAAAATGTTGTGTCTTCTAAATATTCCTGTATGCTGCAGAAACATGGACATTAGACCAGAAAACAGAACAGAGAATTGAAGCCTTTGAAATGTGGATATATAGAAGAATAGGTAGAATTGGATGGAAAGAAAATAAAATAAACGATGAAGTTTTAAAACAATTTAAAATGAAAAAAAGAACTACCAAACACAATTCAAACAAGACAAATGAAATTGTTGAGGCATCTTAAAAGACACAACGGCCTACTAAAAGTTATATTGGAAAGGAAAATACAAGGTAAAATAGGCAGAGGCAGACCAAGAAAACATGGACGAGTAACATCAAATAGATGGACAAGTCAACCTATGACAATCTGCACCATGAAAGCAAGAGACAGAGTGGAATGGCGGTCCATGGTAGCCAACCTTCGATGCGGAGACGGCACTCGATGATGATGATGGTGATTTTCCTATTAAGACAAGCATCTCCCGGATAGCGTAGGGCTGAATACTTGCGTTGCAGACAAACAGTTATAGGACGAAACATTACGAATTGTAGTTTCCTGTGTTTTTATAGACAGTGGGTTTGACTCAGCCAACCCGTTCTGACGTCAGCTGTCCAGGCAAGGGATGTCTTCGTCTAAATTAGTTCCCCTTGGACAAGACGAAACATGGAACGAGTCAAACTTGTATGTAACAAGGGCTCGTCCCACAGCCAAATCTACTGAGAGGGGTCAGCGAACTAGAGATGTATATGTTCTTCAGCACCGATGTACACTATCTATCTATTAACCTTTCGAGCCGTAGCCGGCCCATAGGGCATAGACCTAAATACCCTCTCTCTCTTATCTAATTTTTTGTTCCAGCAGTTTTCAATCCCTGTAAATATCCTTTATCAAATCTCACCATTTGTCTCTGTTCTGTGCAAGCAACTCTATCCCATTGAGGGAGCCGATTCCTGCTGCTTTTGCCTCTGCTGATCAATGTTCATCTCAGTGTCTCTCTGGGTCTGCCTCATTTAAACTTACCTGTTGTTTCCCACATGAGGGCTTGCTTTGCTATTCGGTTATTATCTCTCCTCATCACATGTCCAACATATGACCATCGTCTTTTCTTTATTACTGAAGATATTAGTGGTTGATTGGCGATTTCTCTAATTTCTTCGTTTGTTTTGAATTCGTTGAATTTATGTACACTAGTTCTAATCAAAGGGAGCCGCGATAGCTCAGTGGTTAGTGAACTGGACTACAAAGAACAAGATGTAGGGTTCGATCCCAACCGATGGCTTCCGGGTTCACCCATCCTTTAATGGGTACCTGATTTTTTTCTGGGAAAGTAAAGCGGCACGGGCGTAATACCGACCACATTACCCCAAAAATCATGTGCCGAAGATGTGCAAAATTTATGGTCACTATCACTATATTCCCTATACGCCACTTGGCGTGACGGTGATACTTAACTTTTTTTTTTTTTTTTTTAGATCTAATCAAAACGCGACGATCTCAACTCTCAGTAATGACCCTAGAAGCTAGTATAAGCAGGTAGTGGGGTGTAGTGTACACTCATACAAGGTATGATGATAGCTTTACAAGATAGATACAAAGCAAAATACTGATGTACATGCGACCTTAGTCAGAAAGGGAGAACAACACAAGCGGACAAAACGAAATAAAGATAAACACTACTACATCTAGGATGCGCCGGACAGGTAAATCAAGGATAAGATAAAAAAAGGGATGAAAAAATAACACAAAAGGGAAATAAAAAAATAAATACACAGTCATCTGTTCTCCGTCATACCATCATTCATCGTGACCAAACGGAATATCGAAACATGATCAAAACGGATGAAACGCACAGCCCACGGTGTGCACAAAGCACTTAACTCAGTAGCTCCTGCATCAAGCCGGACTTGGAATATGCGGAAACTGCAACAAGGAACACGTTTCAGAGACAGTCTTTAATGGTTCCTGCCGCCTATCCACCATATTGACCGGTAGTTCACATCCTCCATCTTTCTTTTAATATGAGCTTGGATTCTCAAGTTTCTTCAATTTGTAATGATAACGATTTCATTTTTTTGTTGTAAACGAATAAATAAAATTAGTTTCCAAAGAGTATACACATGTCTACATAGATTGATCTGCATGAAGCAGCAATAAAAACTGGAGACGAGGCATATTCATCTTACGATATGACGGGAAATCGAATTCTAAAATCTTTTCAACTGGAAAATTGTCATTCACTCCAGGACAGAGTAAGTTGAAGTTGAAGTTGAGATCTTCACCAAATAAGAGATTTAATCTTCGGAAAACACGGTCTTCATATACGTTCAGATCACATTTAACGTGAATGGAGAACATCTATTATCTACCTTAATTCATACAAGACAAAAGAAATGTAGATTTATAGAAGAATAAGTAGAATTGGAAGGAAGGAAAAGAAAACAAACGATGAAGTCTTAAAACAACTAAAAATGATAAGAGAACTACTAAATACAATTAAAACAAGACAAATGCGATTTGGGCCATGTTAAAAGACATAACAGCCTACTAAAAGTAATCCTGCAGGGGAAAATACAAGGTAAAAGAGGCAGAGGCAGACCAAGACTAACATGGACTAGTAACATCAAAAGATGGACAAATCAGCCTTTGACAACCTGCACCATGAAAGCAAGAGACAGAGCAGAATGGCGCTCAATGGTAGCCAACCTTCGTTGCGGAGAAGGCACCGATGATGATTACCTACTTTGTCATGTGTATTAAGCCATAAGTAGCCAACAAAATGATCTCTCAGAAGCGACTAATGCCAAGCAATTGTTATCTTAACGGCGTGTTGTTATTTAAGGGAAATGAAAAGATAAATGTCAGTCACATCAAAGTGAGATGATTATGTGTCCTAGTGACCTCAATACGTGTAGATTAGAAGGAAAGAAACGGCAACGACCACGAAAGTTTACTATTAGTATTTTATTTATTAACACAAAAAAGAAGTAAAAGCCCAGTCACGCCAAGTGGCGTATAGGGAATATGGTGTTAGTGACCATATATTTTACAGACCTTCGGCACATGATTTTTGGAGTAATGTGGTCGGTATTACCCCATGCCGCTTTACTTTCCCAGAAAAATATCCGGTACCCAATTAAGGCTGAGTGAACCCGGAAGCCGTCGGTTGGGATCGAACCCTACCTCTTGTCCTTTGTTGTCCAGTCCACTAACCAGTGAGCCATCGTGGTTCTATTTTATTTATAATTTATTCAATAGTTTTCGTTTCGGACCAAAGACGGTACATAGTACGAAAGTCATATTATTGATGATTTGCTGCTGGTTCTTGTAGTTCTTAATTGTAACATAGCACCATGGTTCAGTCTTCCCTAATTATTGTTCTGCATAGCAATACTTTTTATCTGCGCTGTTTTTTTGTTTTTTTTTACCAGTAGGTTATGGTTATGGAAGGCCCCGGTATCACTGCAGACGAATTAAAATCCATAATTGCTAAACCGTCCGTGCCAGTGGAATCATCCGAATTTACTAACTCATCTCCCAAACAAAGAAAGGTAGCTCTAGTCACCATCATAGCAGCCTCAACACACGCCAAAAGACATAAGGTGAAACCGCACAGAAAGTGAACACAGCCAACTGTTCCTTGTCATACGATATCATCGTTCATTGTAAACAATTGGAATATCCGAACACGATTAAAACGGATGAAATACACAGCTCATGGTGTGCGCAGAGCACTTAACTCAGTAGCTCCTGCAACAAGCCGGACTTGGAATATGAGGAAACTGCAACAAGGAACACTTTTCAGACATAGACTTCAACACCAGAAGGTTTCTACGTGAATGCCTGTGGCTTAACAGCGTGGTACTATTTAACTTAAATGAAAAAAAAAGATAATTCTCTGGAACATCAAAGTGTGCTGATTTTGTGACCCAGTAACCTCAATATCTGTAAATTAGAATGAAAAAAAAAACCGGCGATGATCACTGCAGTATACGAACGGTATTTTTGTTATCACAGTTAAAAAGTAAAGTGCCTCGTCACGCCAAGTGGCGATTAGGGAATATGGTGTTAGTGGCCATACATTTTATAGACCTTCAACACATAATTTTTGGGGTAATAGGGTCGGTAGTACGCCCGTGCCGGTTTACTTTCCCAGATAAAATCCAGTACCCATTAGAGGCTGGGTGAACCTGGAAGCCGTCGATCAGGATCGAACCCGAGTAGTAGTCCAGTTCACTGAGCATTGAATTGTTGTTATCATTCTCGTACGATAACCTCGTATTTGATAACTTCAGGCGTTAATATATCACTAACACAAACATGAATTTTGTTAGATATATCGTATTTCTGTATCGAAACACTCCCATAATATACTCATTTTAAAAATGAGAGGAATGTAGCAGATATAAAGAAATGAAAATGAACATATGTCAGGCATGTATCGAGATGAAACGACCAGAGAACTACTAAGGAGCTCTGAAACGGGAGACATCAGGTTGGAGGAAAAAAGAACGACCTCGAGAAACACTGAAAAGAACTCTAACAAAAGAGGCAAGGTTGGCAGCATAGACTCACTCTCTATAAGCGAACAGCTGGTCCAGAAGAGAGACAACTGACAGGATACTCATCTAACCCTAAGAGCGGTCTTTTTTTAAATTTCCCTGGCAGCCGTGAGCACAGAGGTCCCTCACCGTACATGCAGATAACTCCGACTTCGGAGGTACTCATATTTTTTCCGTCGATGAGTAATTGACGTTTCAAGCCGGGCCTCGCTGCAGAGACCAGGGGTGGTTGCCGCAGAGAGAATTCATAAATAAAAATCCGGTGCAGCCGGGATTTGAACCCACAACCTCTCTGTCTCGAGGCCGGCGTCTTGCCTCGAGACCAACCAGTCCCTGAACGGACTAAGAGTGCTGATCAAGATTCAAGACGGAGACATAAAAACAAAGCTGTGTATATTTTAATCTAATGTATTATGCACCCTTACTTACGCATGCAAATAAATGTTTCATCTTCTCATTCCCTCCTCATCTGCGTTTCAGAGTCGCGGAGAGTTATCATTTGCGGTCTTTTGCTCTTCTGTTAGCCTCTGCTGCTGTTATGTTTCATAGTGTTTCTAATAATCCATTGATCAAACTTTTTCGTGGTCGACCCTCGCGTCTGGTGTTCTCACAACGTTTATTGAAGGTTTTGTTGTGTAGTGTTTTGATCTTTCTGCCTTGTCAAGTGGTCAAACAATTGCATCTGCTGTTTCGTTATATATTCTATGGCGGGGTTTATTCCTACATTTTTTTCTCAGTTCTTCATTTCTGATCTTATCTCTCATCTCTCGTTTCCTGTCATTCGTCTAACACATTTAATCTCAGTAGATGTTCGTTCGTTCGTTCGCTTTCGTCAGCTCTGACCTCTGACGAAGTCCCACCCACTCAATTTTGTAGGACTGAATTTTGCGTGTAAAGTCTGTTTTATCCCATTACAGGATGCCCCTCGCCATGCAGGCAGATTTACTCCGACTTCAGAGGTACTAATTTTTAGGGAATTAGTAAAACCCAGGTGTCCTCGCCAGGGTACGAACCCCGGCTGTTGCCGTGGTAAGCCAACCGCCTATCGATTGCGCTAACCGGACACCCTTCAGTAGATGTTTTTTTTTCTTATTGTTCTTGCATCTAGGGTCCAAGACTGTCATTGGTAACACAACGTCGGGATGAAGATTGTATTGTAGTGTGCCCGTTTTTACCTCTATCTCTTTGTCCCTCAACTTTCCCAGTTGTTACAATATATTCCAGCTGTTCTCTTCTCATTACATGGTCAAAAAATGATGATTGCGATTCATGATTGTACAAATAAATTACGACGATGGTTTTCTGTTGCCTTCCATCGGTTTGTTTACAGTTGGCTCTGCTAGCCTTTGACTAAAAAGTCTCGCCCACAAGGAAGTGGGGTTGTTTTAATTAGGGGTACCCTCCCTTAGCCTTTTACTCTCCCGACCTTACCTGCAAGGCATCAGGGCAGCACAGGTTGTACTGTTTACTGCTTACAGTAGCATGTAAAATTACCCGACCGGACATAGATAGTCTTGAACGTTTGCCCCATGTGCCCTCTTCGGCTTGCAGGGACAAAATTAGATGCATGGATGGATTAGGTTGGTAGGTAGGTGGATGGGTAGTTAGGTCGGACGTAGGTAGGTAGATAGATGACAGAGAGGACAGGACAGACAGACAGACATCATACCGACAGACAAACAGACAGACAGACAGACTGAAGGCTCAAGACACTTTGACCCAATACTTTCAAATGTAACGCTTTAAAACGAAAATGCCACAATAAAGATTTAAAAAAAAAAACAACAACTGTGCAGTGACCATGTACATCAAATGAAGAAGTAGATAACACTTCTCGGCAACGTGCACACAACAAAAACGAAGAAACTGTTATCTATATCATTCTATGAAGCATTTTGAAACAGTCGTTGAAGATGTTACAATCTCACATTTCCCCGACTCACTCTGACCGTTGTGTTAAGGAAACAGAATACTAGAATCACCCTGAGCATCAAATGTAACCGCAGAAATATCAAATTAAATATCGCTTCTAATTTAATCACATCACAATGTGAGCATTACCTTCCACGAAAGAAAATATCCGTAATTACGTTTTAGACTCGAGTAAACAATACGTGTTTAAATTATTTCAAAATGTGAGTCGTTCTTAAAGATAATTATTGTTTGTGTTTTCCTTGAGTCCAGGTCGGCCAATTAGCCTGGGTGTTTGCGTTTGGGAGAAGAAGAGGGCGCTGGTGTTTTACGTAGATGTTTTTTCTTGGAAATCTGTTCACAATTTCTGAGAATCGAAAGCAGGAGCGCTACGATGGAAGCCGTGATCATTGTCAGGTCCTTTAGCTCAATGATTAGTGTTTAACTCATCTTCAGGTCGTATGTCCTATACAGAACGTTGCATTCATTCTTATCTCTGTCTCTAGCCAGGTCACCCACTTCTTTTATTGTCACTTTAAAGTCTCCTCGATATATTTAAACCACCTTCTTCTTGCTCTGTCCAGATGACTCGTCCATGAACCAGGCCCTCTAATATTGTTCTTTCCAGCCTGCTGTGTCATTTGCCGTGGCTATGGTATTTTAATGTCCATTGTTTTTGGTGTTTTATCTTCTTCTTCTAAATTTCAGCTCCCTGTGGAGCATAGGTCTTCAACAAACACTTTCAGCTTCCCGTGGAGCATAGGTCTTCAATGAACACTTTCAGCTTCATGTGGAGCATAGGTCTTCAACAAATATTTTCAGCTCCCTGTGGAGCATAGGTCTTCAACAAACACTTTCAGCTCCCTGTGGAGCACAGGTCTTCAACAAACACTTTTAGCTTCCTGTGGAGCATAGGTCTTCAATAAACACTTTCAGCTTCATGTGGAGCATAGGTCTTTAACAAACACTTTCAGCTCCCTGTGGAGCATAGGTCTTCAACAAACACTTTCAGCTTCCTGTGGAGCATAGGTCTTCAATAAACACTTTCAGCTTTATGTGGAGCATAGGTCTTGAACAAACACTTTCTTAGCCGTTCTGTTTCTTGCCATTCGTTTAAGATCATTCTATGTCTTCCCCATCATCTACATCTCTACTTCTATCTGTCTTCTCCAAGAATGTCTTAGTCTTCCTCTTTGTCTTTTTCCCTGGGAATTCCAAAAAGGGCATGTTGTGTAATACTCTCAGTTGGCTTCCTTAGTGTGTGTCCTATCCAGCGCCATCGTCTTCGCTTTATCTCTTTATCCACTGGTATTTGACTGGTAAACGAGACAAATCTGAAACAAGTACAACGCTTCAAATACTTGGGCACAATAATAACATCAGATGGGAGATGCACCACAGAAATAAAAAGCAGAATAGCTCAGGCCAAAATAGCATTTCAGAAAATGAAAAATATCTTATGCAACTAATCTATGTCAATAAAAATGAGAAAGAGAGTTCATCGGTGCTATATAGAACCAATTCTGACCTATGGAAGTGAATCATGGACAGTAGACAAACAAATGAAAAGACGATTAGAGGCCACAGAGATGGGATTTCTCAGAAGAATGTTGAAAGTTCCCTGGACAGCTAAAGAGACCAATGAGGAAGTTCTCAAAGAGGCCAACACAAAAAGGGAGCTCTTAAAAAACATCAGAAAGAAACAAACAACATTTTTCGAGCACATCATGAGAAGAGGAAAGTTGGAATACTTGGTTACAACTGGCAAAATAAAAGGAAAGAGAGATTGCTGACGACAAAGAGAGAAAATACTGGATAGCTTGGTGTCATGGCATGGGAAACAGTCAACAACAGAACTGATACGATGCACTGTAGATAGAAGATTGTGGAAGGACATGATCGCCTACGCCAACCGGTATGGCACATGATGATGATGATGATTTGACTGGTACATTTCCATAATTCTGTGTTTGTGATTTTGTTCTGCCATAAGCATCCATTAATGAAAGTCTGTATTTTCATGATTGTCATTTATTTTTTCTCCATGTTTCACAGCCATATAATAGAACCGACTTAACATTTGAGTTGAAAATTTTTATTTTTTGTATTTAACCTAATTTCTTTAGATTTCCATATGTTTCCCAGTGCAGTAAATGCTCCTCGTGCTTTTTATATCCTTAATTTGGTATCATTTTCTGTTCCTCCCTCTTTATCTATATTACTGCCCAGATATATGTAAGATGTACGTCTAGTAGATGTATTTCTCCTCTCTTTATTTGGTTATCGCTAACTGCATTAATTCTCATATTTGTTGTCTTATCTCTATTAATCTTTAGTCCTAGCTGTTGTGATCTCTCATCAAGTATGCTCATTTTATCTTGCATCTATTGATGGTTGTGTGATAGGAGAGCTATGTCATCAGCAAAGTCTAAATCATCAAGTTGTTTGGTCAGTGACCACTGGATTCCATTTCTGTTGTTTTGAGTTATTTTCATAATCCAATCTATGGCCAGTAGAAAGAGAAATGGAGACAGAAGGCATCCTTGCCTTACTCCTGTTCTTATTTCAAATGCTCATGTAAGCTGTCCTTCATGCACCACACTACACTTCATTCCTGCATACATTGTTTTTTATCAGGTTAATAAACTTTATGGGGATTCCGTAATGACTCAGCAACTTCCAAAGCATTCTTCTGTCTAAACTATCAAATGCCTTTTCGTAATCTATGAATCCAATATAAAGTGGGGATTTTAGTTCTAAACTTTGTTCAAATATTATACGTAGAGTAGTTATTTGATCAGCACATGCTCTGTTCTTCATAAAAACTGCTTGTTCATCTCTCAAATGTTTCTCTATGGCCTCTATTAGTATCTCCAGAATGATTCTGCTTAATATTTTTCCTAGCACTGATAGTAGCATAATTCCCCAATAATTTGTGCACTCCTGTAAACTTCCTTTCTTTGGTAGTTTGATCATATAACCTTTTTTCCAGTCTTTGGGTATTTCTCCCTCTCCTAAATTTTATCTAATAGATTATGTAGCATCTTGGTAGAGGTGTTAATATCTGCTTTGATGGCTTCCGAAGGAATTTCATCTGGTCCTGTGGCTTTACCATTTTTTAATGGTTTGATGGCTTTCATTATTTCTTCTATGATTGGTTTTCCACAGTTAACGTGTAACTCTTCTACTGCTGGTAATATATCTGGAGGGTTATTTGAGCCGGGTCTGTTCAAACGTTATTCAAAGTGCTCTTTTCATCTCTCCATTTGTTCCCTTATATTACTAAGCAGATTTCCTTTCTTATCTTTGATAAAGGCGTTGATCTGTTTGTATTTACCACTTAATTTCTTTGTGCTGTTGTACAGTTCTTTCATATTCCCTTTATCTGCAGCTTCTTCTGCCTCTTTAGCTAGTTTATCTATATATTTCCTCTTATCCCTTTTAATGCATCTTCTCTCTTCTTTGTTCACCTCTGTGTAAGCTTCCTGTGTCTTGGCTTTATTGCTTCTCGTTTTGCTTTTATTTATGTCTGCTTTCTTGTTCTTTCTTTCTTTAATTTTATCCAGGGTGTCAGCTGTCATCCATGCCTTATTCTGGTGTTCTCTATCCTCTATATACTTTTACATCCTGTAAGGATGACTTAAACCTATTATTAATACATATGTGGTCAATTAGATTCTCCTTCTATGATCTGGTGACACCCATGTAGCTTTTATGTTGGAATATTGTTCCTCCTAGACTTATTTGATTAAGAGCACAGAAATTCACGAATATCTCCCCATTCTCGTTTATATCTCCAAGTCTATGTTTTCCCATAATCTCTTCGAAGCCTCTGTTGTCTGATCCTACTATTGCATTTTCATCTCCCATCAAGATTTTAATATCCTTGACTCGTCTTTCAACCATCTGACATTGCAACCGTTTATAGAACTCATCTGTAACTAAATCATCCTTATCATTGGTTGGTGCAATAGCAGTGGATAATGTGTAATTTTATTTTGTTTTCGGTTGTTTTAAATGTTGCTCACATTAGTCTTGGTCCTACTGCTTCCCATTCTATAGGTGTCTTCTGTGCATTCCTTGATAGCATTATAGCTACCCCTTCACTATGTTGTGCTCCAGGTTCCTGGTGTTCTGATGAAACAATCGTCTCTCCTGTAATCACGTTGTATTTATGCTGGTGTTTATAAGCCAGTTCTTTCGTATATTTATGTCTCTTAATATGTCTTCATTGCTCCTTTTCTTTATCCAAGGTATCTTAATCTTTTTTTTCTGTAGCATTTTGTTCCCAATGAATTGATGTTCGTCCTTACTATTTGCGAGAATGCCCATGATTCACAACCCTATGTTGCTATCGGAAAGATAAATACCCACAGTAAATTAAGCCCGTCGGAAAGAACACCTATCTCCCACCAGATCTTCCACTTCTTCTATTATTAATGAACAAGGTCTCTTTGATGTCTTGAAGATACCACCTTCTTCTTGTCCTGCCTGTCTCGTCTTCCTGGAACCATGTCTTCTATTACTGTTGTTTCCAGCCCGGTGTGTCTTTCAAAGTGACGTTGAAATGAAAGAGTTCATTAAGTTCTGTGCTCATTTCCTCCCTTCAGAAATATAACATTCATATTCGTATGCTCTCTCTCTATAGAACAAACAAGCCAAGAAAATTAATTGAGTTATATCTCGACTGTTAGAAACAGCTATGGCTAAATATAACACTCTAGACAGCTTTCTTCAACTCTCTACATTGTTTTCCCTAATACGCATTTAAAGGTTAGGTGTTCAAATGCTAGTTTAGACAGACAGTTTTTTTTTATACCTGAAAGGTTTCTGGGGTTCACCCAGCGTAATTAAGTGGGTAGGAAATATGTTTTCTGGGTAGGAAAGACGTTTCTGGGTAGGAAAGACGTTTTCTGGGTAGGAAAGATGTTTTCTGGGTAGGAAAGATGATTTCTGGGTAGGAAAGATGTTCTCGGGTAGGAAAGATGATCTGGGTGTAGGAAAGATGCTCTGGGATTATAAAAGATGCTCTGGGATTATGAAAGATGCTCTGGGATTATGAAAGATGCTCTGGGATTATGAAAGATGCTCTGGGATTATGAAAGATGAGCTGGGATTATGAAAGATGATCTGGGGGTATGAAAGATGATCTGGATTATGAAAGATGATCTGGGATTATGAAAGATGATCTGGGGATATGAAAAATGATCTAGGATTATGAAAGATGATCTGGGATTATGAAAGATGATCTGGGATTATGAAAGGGGTTGGAAAGATATACTCGGAGTAGGAAAGATCTACTCGGGGTAGGAGAGATGTACTCCGGGTAGGAAAGATGTACTCAGGGTAAGAAATGTGTACTCGGGGTAGGAAGTATGTACTCGGGGTAGGAAAGGTGTACTCGGGGTAGGAAAGGTGTACTCGGTGTAGGAAAGATGTAATCGGGGTAGGAAAGATGTACTCGGGGTAAGAAATATGTACTCGGGGTAGGAAAGATGTACTCGGAGTAGGAAAGATGTACTCGGGGTAAGAAATGTGTACTCGGGGTAGAAAAGATGTACTCGGGGTATGAAAGATGTACTCGGGGTAGGAAAGATGTACTCGGCGCAGGAAAGATGTACTCGGCGTATGAAAGATGTACTCGGGGTAGGAAATATGTACTCGGGGTAGGAAAAATGTACTCGGGGTATGAAAGATGTACTCGGGGTGGGAAAGATGTACTCGGTGTATGAAAGATGTGCTCGGGGTATGAAAGATGTACTCGGGGTAGGAAAGATGTTCTCTGGTAGGAAAGATGTCGGGTGATTTTCCCAACTAGACTACCGAAGCCCCGAAAGAAAGGCAAATCAGTGCTATAAAATGTCTATACTAAAATCGGATGTCCCGTGCCGAAAGGCATAGATAAATAACATGCTGCTGTAAAGATACAGAATAATGCATATATTACCACTTAACCCTCTTGGATGGCAAAGACGGGTAATCGACGACACATGCGAAGAAGCAACATATTGCATATATGTTCAAAAATATAATTTTACCTGCACAAGAGCTGTCAGTAAGTACTCTTAGATACGTTAAAGAGATATCAAACTTGGTTATTTATTTATACAAGCACTGTCTCAACATGATACAAGCAATAAACGAACTCTCTGGAAAACATGTAGTAATATTTAAGCGGTAGAAGTCATTATACCAGGAAAATTGGGCACTTACCAGCAAATATGTGGTGGAAATCCCCAAGCATAAACATAGATTTAAAATCATTGGCAAAGTAGTTGAGCTATTTTAAGAATATCTGATTATTTTAACATTCCCGATTTTAGGAACTCATGATAGTGAGTTGGTTAATGAGTTTGTTTAGGGAAGACGAGTGGTCGAGTTTATTCCCTCAACAGACTCTCGTGTGAAGTCGTTTGTTTTGGTTTTACAAGTTAACGTTACTGCAGTTAGCATATTCCCGTATCTGATCTGATGTCTTTTCCAATGATCCCTGTAAAGTATGCAGCAAAATTATCGTTCACGTTGTGAGTTCTTCGTTTTTAGCTCCCCCTGAATGAGGATTGCCTGATAATGGGTCCTAGAGTTCATTCCCCTGCTGTGTCGGTTGTATCCAGGCCACTATTTGGTGATGATCAATTCTCGTCTTCAACATGGTTGGTTGGTTGGTTGGTTGGCTGGTTAGTTGGTTGGGTCGTTGCGTTCGTCCGATGACTAAAGTATTCTAGAGTATCGTGGTAGACTAGAATATTCCTCTTCATCATCCGCCCTTACAAGGACGTTGTGGACGTGTCTGCGTCGTGTTGTGGTTTGCAGTATAACTGTTATATTTGCGCCTTTCGGCCAAACACATCCGACCTCAGCACGACATTTTTGAGTACCGGGTTGTCTTCCCTCTTCGACCCCTGCACGGTTGGCCAGACAAGACAGGTTAGTATGTTAATGGAAGCACCGCGGAGAGGCGGAGAGGTTAACATGATGTTAACGCAAGTTAGGCGCTAAATGTTTGAATTCAAAGTAGCTTCTGTTTGGGGAGAGGAGGCGTAAATAACGTCCAAATTACACACACAAGGGAGAACAACAAAAATGACAACCACGAAACCAAAGACTTTCATTAATGGATGCTTGCGCAGAATAAAAATATGGAAATGGCAGGACAAAATCACTAACATAGAATTATAGAAACGTACTGCAGACAAAAGGGAGCCGCGATAGCTCGCTGGTTAGTGAACTGGACTTCAAAAGACACGAGCTCGGGTTCGATCCTGATCAACGGCTTCCGGGTTCACCCAGCCTTAAATGCGTACCAGATTTTTTTCTGGGAAAGTAAAGCGGCACGGGTGTAATACCGACCACGATACCCCACAAATCATATGCCGTAGGTCTGTAAAATATTATCGTCACTAACACCATATTTTCTATACGCCAGTTGGCGTGACGGGGGCTCTTGACTTTACTGAAGACACAAACTAATGGAGAAAGATATACAACAAAGACGACAACGCTGGGTAATGGACACGCACTGCGGAAATGAACTGAGAGTATTACACAACACGTACTTTTTATTGGAACCCACAGAGACTGAGACAAAGAGAAAGGCCAAAATATGAAGATGGGTGTCAGCAGAGGTGTAGAAGATATGGAAGACAGGGAGGGATCTTAATAGACAGTCAAGATACTGAATGTATTGGAAAGTGTTTGTTTGTTGAAAACGTATGCTACACAGGGAGTTCAAAGGTAGAACGAACGCAGGCCCGTACGCACACAAGCGCGCGCACACACACACACCCCGCTACAGGTCTTCAGATTGAGAGAGTACCACTAGCGGCGACGTCTTCTTGCCCTCGCCACAACCTCGGGTTCTTCCTCAGCTTCATAACAGCAGCAACGACATTGACCTCGCTATTATCGGGCCCCCATCATCATCGTCGTCAAGATCGTCGTCGTCATCATCATCATCATCATCGATAATGAATGCACTGTACAGGAAATTCAAGGAGAAATAAAGAGGCGTAAGAGGTAAAATGATAAAACGAAACGGAGATGTACTGCATATAAAAAAAAATCCCCGTCACACCAAGTGGCGTATAGGGAATATGGTGTTAGTGACCATAAATGTTACAGACCTTCGGCATATGATTTTTGGGGTAATGTGGTCGGTATTACGCCCGTGCCGCTTTACTTTCCCAGAAAAAAAATCCGGTACCCATTATATGCTGGGTAACCCGGAAGCCGTCGGTTAGGATCGAACCCTACCTCTTGTCCTTTGTAGTCCAAGTCACAAACCACTGAGCTATCGCAGCTCCCTATGTACTGTTTATCACCATCATCAAGTACCGGGCCTGCTGACGTAGGTGATCATGTCTCTCCACAACTTTCGATCTCGACAGTTATTTATCATTTCTGTTGTTGACCTTCTGACAAGCCATTCTCTTAATCTGTATGTTATTTTTCTCTTTGTTTCCCTTTATATCTTCGTCCCTCAATTTTTCCAGTTGTTACAACATGTACTGTTTATAGAGAGATGAAAAAAAAAATATATATATAGTATATCCTATGTTGGAGCAGCGATAGCTCAGTGATTAGTGAACTGGGCTACAAAGGACAAGAGGTAGGGTTCGATCCCAACCGACAGCTTCCGGGTTCACCCAGCCTTAAATGGGTACCGGATTTTTTCTAGGAAAGTAAAGCAGCACGGGTGTAATACCGACCACATTACCCCAAAAATCATGTGCTGAAGCCCCATCAAGGCCAGCTCCTTGTCGTGGGGATGGGGCTTAACAGTCACCAGGGACTGAAAACCAAGACTGGCCAGGCCTTCCTACACCCGTGCAAGACCACAGTCTGCTCTAGCAATTTTAAGTGCTGAAGTCGGAGGCAACCAGCCAAAAGGCGCACTACAAAAATCAGGATGCCACGCACTCACGCCAATGGGAAGCATGCCTATAACTGCAAATCGATATGGCACTCGCCCTGTGATGGACACTCAGGCAGGTGCAGCGCCGGGCCCTCAGCCTCGAAAGGGCCCAACCTATATTACTGGATGTCCTTCTCAATCGCTCTGTGGAGTCAGGGGGCGAGAGAATAGAGTTACTGGCCAACCCAAAATAAGACCACTCAAAATAATGCACTGGAATGCTGAAGGCATCAACAGCAAAAGAGATGGGTACAGTAAAAAGATAGAATTAGAAAATATCCTGCATGAAGAACAAGTAAGCATATGCTGTTTGCAGGAAACCCATCTAAACAACGACATAGCCTTGAAGATTAGGGGATACCAGTGCTACCGATCTGACAGGAAAAACAGACAAAAGGGCGGAATACTGACTCTTGTAAGGAACAACATTAATGCATGTCAGATTGAAGTGTATATGGATGGGGCGGAATATCAAATACTGCACCTCAGGACAGGAAATACAGACTTCCATCTACTAAACTACTACTGTCCGAGTGACCGCCCACTAGCACTAGACACAATTACATTAAAAGAAAGAATAATTGTATGTGGAGACTTTAACAGCCATTCACAGAGCTGGGGCTATGAAGATATGGACAAGAGAGGTGAAGAACTTGAAAATTGGCAGGATGACAATGGGCTTATACTATTAAACCAGGCAACAGATCCACCAACATTCTATTCCAGATCATGGCATACCACATCTACACCAGACCTTGCTTTCCATTCACCAGACCTGGATTGGAATATCACACGTATTGTTGGGAAACAACTTGGAGGCAGCGACCACCGACCTGTCTTTTTAGTGGTGCAAAATGAGGCCGTCAGGGAGAGCAGCACTCTCTCCAGATGGAATTACAAAAAGGCAGACTGGAAAATGTATCAACATTACACCAGTGTACTGACTAAAGATCTAAATACAGACAGAGACATCAACAAAATAGTTGATGAATTCAGTAGACTAATAATACAAGCTGCCAGTGAAACAATACCCAGAGGGGCACGGAAACACTACAAACCATACTGGAATAGTGAACTAGAGCAACTGCACAATGACATGGAAACATCTCGAAAACAAGCAGAAAATAACCCCTGCCAGGAACACCACAATAACTATCAGCATGCTAAAGCCAAATTTCAATGGGCTAAACTACAAGCCAGACGGAGAAGTTGGAAAGAGAAAACAGAGTACATGAATCTAGAACGAGACACAAGAAAAGTGTGGAAGCTTGTAAAACAGCTGAATGATGAGGGTACAGAAGGGAACACAAAAATTACCCTGAAGAAGGATGGAAACATTCTAACAGGTAAACATGCAGCAAATCACTTTGCAGACTCCTTTGCAAATGACAACAATATTGAAATTAGCCTAGAGAAACGTCAAGAGACCCGTCTAAAACAACAAAATGCAAGACAAGAAGAGACTGCACATGAAGTCATGGAAATACCCATTACACAAAGAGAGCTAGAGCTGGCAATATCCAAATTAAAAATGAAAAAGTCACCAGGTAGTGATGGAGTGTCTAATGAAATGATTAAGAACTTGGGAACTGCAGCTAAAGCAAAACTACTGCAGATCTACAACATTTGCTGGATCACAGGTAAAGTGCCACAGGCATGGAGAGAAGCAATTATGATACCATTACTAAAGCCAGGAAAAGATGGTTCAATGACATCCAGCTATAGACCAATCAGCCTTACAAGCTGTTTGTGTAAAACAATGGAACGTATAATCAATCTCAGACTGCAGTGGTACCTGGAAAGTGAAAATCTCCTTGTCCCACAACAAGCAGGCTTTAGACAGTGTTACTCTACCGAAGATCAGGCAACCTATCTTTCCCAGGAAATTGAGGATGCGTTTCAAGAAAAGAAACTGGTACTAGCAGCATGGATAGACCTAAAGAAAGCATTTGATAAGGTATGGAAGGAAGGGCTTTTGAAGAAACTGAGAAATTATGGAGTAAATGGCAGGATGTACAAATGGGTCAAAGCATACCTGCATAACAGGAGAGCCAGAGTGCAACTGGATGGTCTTAAGAGTAAGAAGGTCTTACTGCGCCAGGGCGTTCCACAGGGAGGGGTACTATCTCCAACACTTTTTCTGATCTACATCAATGACCTAGTTACTGAACTACCACATGGTATCAAAGTGGCAATGTATGCAGATGACTTGGTAATGTGGTGCACAGAGGAGTATGCAACAGTGGCCTCCAAATTGTTACAAAGAGCTATGAATGCACTGAATTCATGGACAAATAGATGGTGTATCAGCATCAATACAGACAAATGCAGTACTACACTTTTCACTCTTTCCCCAAAACAAAAAGCAGGAGCCATCTATATAAACAATGAGCCTGTGAAAGAAGACATACAGGCTACGTATCTCGGAGTTACATTTGATAACAAACTATCTTGGAAACAGCAGATAAATAAGGCAACCCAAAAAGCAAGGAGAAAATTGGCTATTCTAAGAAAGCTGTGTGGAACTACGTGGGGTGCGAGTGGGAAAATACTCAGTAAAGTTTACCAACAGAGTATACGCCCACATTTAGAATAT
This sequence comes from Megaustenia siamemsis, assembly GCA_032433765.1. NCBI lineage: Eukaryota > Metazoa > Mollusca > Gastropoda > Stylommatophora > Ariophantidae > Megaustenia > Megaustenia siamemsis. The sequence continues at coordinate 21,039,827 of JAVIAB010000049.1, forward strand.
GGATCATCTGCATGGTGTTCAGCATCAAACACCACACTTCAAGAACTGGATAAAGTACAAAACCAGGCACTTAGGGTCATCACAGGAGCAATGAAATCAACACCAATATTAGAGATGGAGAAATTGTGGAGGATACCAGCACTGAGAGAACGGAGGGACACAAAGGTGCTGATACAGGCAGAAAAATTTGCTTGCATGCCGAGACATCCAATGAAGGACCGATTCCAAAATCTTGCATTGGGACGACTTAAGAGAAGCAGTTTTATCCACCAAGCCAAGCGTATTAGTAGACAAACACCAGACATGCCAAGAGCTGTTAACCCCCTACTGCCCATACCAGAACAGACTCCCTGGACAGAGGAATCTGGATTATCAGTTCAAATACGGACAGAAGTGAAAGGAATAGTTGATAAAGAGGAACAGAATAGTCTACAGCGAAAAACAATAACTCTCAGTTTCCTGGATGAAGAATACCCACAAGACCTATGGATTCGTGTGTATACAGATGGATCAGCACAGAATGCAGTAAAAAATGGGGGAGCAGGTGCATATATAGAATACCCAAATAACACTAGGGATATGAATAAAATAGCAACAGGGAAATATTGTCACAATTATGATGCAGAAATACAAGCAATAAAGTTAGCAATAGAAAAACTGCTGAACATTAATCTTAGCCCGCAGCCTGTAGTGTTTTTGACAGATGCAAGATCAGTACTCCAGGCACTACAATCCAGAAAATTACCACATCTGCAGACCTTATTGACTGAACTCTGCAAGCACCACAGGGTTGCCCTGCAGTGGATCCCATCTCACTGTGGAATACCAGGAAATGAGAAAGCAGATCAGTTGGCAAAGGAAGGTTCAACAGGCACACAACTAGATACACCTGTTACATACCATCATAAGAAACAGATAATCAAATCAATCAGAGGACCACAAGCCCCAAATCAGGATGCCTTTTATAATATGAATAGATATGAACAAGTTATCATTATACGTCTCAGAACAGGACACAATCGACTCCATAGTCACATGTATACAAAATTCAAGATCGGCACCTCAACTACTTGTACATGTGGACAGGCGCCCCAGACTGCTGAACACATACTTCAAGACTGCACTGAATATAGTAGACTGAGGAAAATCCATTGGCCCATAGATACAACACTACAGACAAAACTATATGGGCCACTGCAAGAATTACAAAAGACAGTAACATTTATACAGGAAACGACATTGCAGATATAGACAATGCTTCAGGCGAACGAAAGATAGATAGATAGATGTGCTGAAGGTCTGTAAAATATAGGATCACTAACACCATATTTCCTTATACGCCACTTGGTGTGACGGGGGTACTATTATTTTTTATTTAATATATCCAATGTTGGTATTTTTAGCTGTTTCGGAAGCTTTCAACATTCTATTGGGATATCCCACCTCAGAAGTTGATCTTACATGGACAGATAAAAAAAAAGGGACAAACAAGAACATTCTCAACAAGACAAACACATAAAAGGAAGCTTCTAAGAAAAAAATATTTTTGTTTTTCGCGCACGTCACGAGAAGAGGAAAGCTAGAATACTCGGTTACAACTGGTAAATCTTTAATAATATCACTTTTTTCCTTATATATGTATATGTATGCATGAGCAAATAAAATTATACTTATAGATAGTCCAAGGCCCCGATATCATCTGTAAATGAATGAAAATCCGTAATTAATCAACCGCCCGTGCCAGTGGAATCATTCGAATTAACATCTCATCGAAAATCCAATTAAAGAAAGACAGCTGCAGTTCCCATCATAGCCGCTACAGCACACGCCAAAAGACATAAGGCAAAGCAGCACCGAAAGTGAACGCAACTGAACTGTCCTTCGTCATACGATATCATCATTCATTGTAAGCAATCTGAATATAGAAACACCATCCGGATGAAAAACACAGCTCAAGGTGTGCACAGATTACTAAAGTCAGTAGTTCCGGTAGCAAATCTTAGAGACTACCTTAGAATATATTAAAGTGACTTTCATGAGAGTTCTTGCCCGGAAGTGAGTTCATCAGAAACTGAACTTGACCCACAATGGCGGACAGGCAAAACTCTTGGAAGGGTTCTAAAAATATGTTGAGGTGGGTACTTTAGTCTTTAGATCGTACTGGCGTCACCGGAATCGAGAATTCCCATGTCCGCTCTATTGCCCGTCCCAGCAACCATCGAAGTTCTTGTAGACAGATTGCTCATATCCGATAATAATTTAGAATTTAGAACAAAAAGGCGTCACTGCAGCTAGATCATTCTCATATCTGCTTAGCCCGCCGTCCCAGCAACAAACAGAGTTGTCGTCTGATCGTTCATACTGTTCTAGTGAGCGTTCTGCGTTTTTAAAAAAAAGCTCGCAGCTCATAACGCATGCTTCCGGATCGCTTTAACGACCGCCGCAAACAGCCCGAACTTCCATGCGCCAGTACCAAAAGCTGTGTAGACGTCATGATCAATGAGCATGCTTCAAGAATTGCTGTCCCAGCACATGAAATCAGTGTCCTACTTCCGGTGAAACAACCAATTCCAACGTACTCCAACAGGTCGCAAATTTGCGATCCAACAAAGATCACACATCTTGTCGAAAAATAAACCCGGCGACCTGGTACCGTTACACTTCAATCGCCTCCAACCCACATCTCTGCGCGCAGGCGACACAACCATATTGTATTTGCTCCTGTCTTGCATTAATTGACCGTTTTGCGTTCTTTTCCTCTGATGATATTTTCCCTGTTTTCTCCTTTCCTCAGGTCGCGTTCCACCATTCATTTGACGTGAGGATTATCCCCAGCTTCCTTGTCGCCATCCTGTGATAGGTGTTCTTTTAAATCCCTCGTAATGGCATGCTGCTTGCTAGACCCTCGACTGCTCCTCAACAGGTAATGCTAATATGTATGGGGATATAATGATATATACCTGCACGTAAATCTATACTCATGACGTCATAGTGAACTAGACGCCCTCGATTGAGCTCAGTTCAACCTCTTACCTAATTAAACCGCTACACTAATCACTACTCTACCATGGATCCCAGATAATATAAGTAAATAAGCAACTATTAAATACCGGGAAAACCCCCAGACAAAAGACAAATAAATTACGCAGAAACAGGGCTTTTTCCCCAACAGCATTCGGGAAAATCCAGAAAGAAAATGTTTGCAGTGCTGTTCAAATATCCATGATCCTGTATAATTTATGTGCAATCACATACTCTGATGTTGTTTGTAGTTGCATATTGGGATGGACTGTCACTGTTGATTGTTGTTATATATTGGGATGGACGGTCACTGCTGTTTGTTGTTACATATTGGGATGGACGGTCACTGCTGTTTGTTGTTACATATTGGGATGGACGGTCACTGCTGTTTGTTGTTACATATTGGGATGGACGGTCACTGCTGTTTGTTGTTACATATTGGGATGGACGGTCACTGCTGTTTGTTGTTACATATTGGGATGGACGGTCACTGCTCTCTGTTGTTACATATTGGGATGGACGGCCACTGCGCTCTATTGTTACATATTGGGATGGACGGCACTGCTCTCTGTTGTTACATATTGGAATGGACGGCCACTGCTCTCTGTTGTTGCATATTGGGATGGACGGCCAATGATCTGTTATTACATATTGGGATGGACGGTACTGCTGTTTATTGTTACATATTGGGATGGACGGCACTGCTGTTTATTGTTGCATATTGGGATGGACGGCACTGCTGTTTATTGTTACATATTGGGATGGACGGCCACTGATCTGTTGTTACACATTGGGATGGACGGCCACTGATCTGTTATTACATATTGGGATGGACGGCCACTGCTTTTTATGTGTAGAACATGTAAGCTTTTTTTATATTGTTAAATCAAAATCACAAACTAGTTTCCATTTATTTATCTCCATTTATTATTTATCTCCATTTGTTTATCTCCATTTATGTATCTCTAGCTCAGTGGTTAGTGAACTGGACTAAAAAGGACAAGGGGTAGGGTTCGATTCCAACCGACGGCTTCCAGGTTCACCCAGCCTTAAATGGGTACGGTATTTTTTTCTGGGAAAGTAAAGCAGAACGGGCGTAATACCGACCACATTAGCCCAAAAATCATGTGCTGAAGTTCTGTAAAATATAGGGTCACTAACACCATATTCCCTATACGCCACTTGGCGTGACGGGGGTACTTTACTTTACTTACTTTTTATTTATTTATCTCCATTTATTTATCTCCATTTATTTATCTCCATTTATTTATCTCCATTTCATTATGAAGAGGAAGAAAACTGTACAATTTTGTATCAGCAGGAAAATTTCAGGGAAAAAGAGTTTGCGAACGACAAAGAGATAAGATAATAGATCTTCATCTTCTTTTCTACCTTTTCATCTCCCTGTGAAGCATAGTCTTCATAAAAAAAATGTCAGCTCCCTGTGGAGCATAGGTCTTCAACAAACACTTTCAGCTCCCTATAGAGCATAGGTCTTCAACAAACACTTTCAGCTCCCTGTGGAGCATAGGTCATCAACAAACACTTTCCAAGCCGTTCTGATCCTTGCCAATCTTTGATCATTCCATGTCTTCCCCATCATCTTCATCTCTATGTGCCCAATGTCCAAGCCATTCTCTTAAGCTGTCCGGTATCTTTTCTCTTTGCTTCCCTCTATTTCTTCGTCCCTCAATTTTCCCATTTGTCACAATATATTCCAGCTGTTTCTTCTCATTACAAGGCCAAAAAATGAAGATTGTTTCTTCCTAATATTGGAAATTAGCTCTCTTTTTGCTTTGGTCTCTTTCAGAACGTCTTCACTACTCTTCATTGCTGTCCATGGTCTCTACCTTGCTGAGCATCAAGAAGTGACTGAGGATATGTAGAGATGGAGAAGGTTGACGATGTCTGTCAGTGGTGCCCCAACGACCCAGATAGTTTTGAGATGAAGGAGAAAAGTTGTAAATAGTCGAAGACCCCGGTATCACTGCAAATGAATTAAAATCCATAACTGCTCAACAGTCCATGAAAGTGGAACCATCCGAATTAATCATCTCATCTCACTGAATGATCCAAACAAAGAAAGGCAGCTGCAGTCACAATCACAGCAGCCACAGCACACGCCAAAAGACATAAGGCGCAGCCGCACCTAACGTGAGCGCAGCCGAACTGTCCTTTGTCACACGATATCATCATTCATCCTAAGGAATCGGAATATCGAAACTCAATCCGGATGAAAACAGCTCACGGTGCGCACAGAGCACTAAACTCAGTAGCTCCGGCAGCAAGCCGGGGAAAAAAGAATATTTTGAAATATTAGACGTGGAGATACACAGTTTGGGGCTGAATTGGAACACTCTGCAGTAAATCACAATAAATATACACATTTTTATGAATGTTTTAACAGTTTCTCAAAAGACCCGAAGGCATAATTAGCTGATTTTCAGTCAAAGGCCAAGTACCTAATCAGCCAATCAAAACACGAGAATAATTACCCCCTTTTCGTTGTAGTGTTTATTCTACGCAATTATTTGCTGCGGGGATCTCTGTAATGATGTTTGCTCTTCATGTTTGAGCTGGTTAATTACGTCACTTTAGAGTTTGCTCTTTAATTAAATCAATTAGGAATAAGGGCCATATACTTGTTTCTACACAAGAGTTGAAAATAAGAAGAAGAAATTTGTGATAGTTCAGAGCATGTGAGGATAAATGAGAAAAGAAAGAAGTAGGAATTAGGGGTTGTGTTTGTTGATGAATGTTTATGGTTGTTTGTGCTTCTCTGCTGACTGTTATTTGTTGTTGTGTGCGATTTTTTTGCTGCTGTCTTCTTGCTGTTGTTTATTGCTGTCTGCTTGCTGTTGTTAGTTGTTGTCTGCTTCCTGTTGTTTGTTGATGTCTGCTTGTTGTTGTTTGTTGTTGTCTGATTGCTGTTGTTAGTTGTTGTCTGCTTGCTGTTGTTTTTTATTGTCTGCTTGCTGTTGTTGTCTGCTTGCTTTTGTTTATTGCTGTCTGCTTGCTGTTGTTTGTTGATGTCTGCTTGCTCTTGTTTGTTGATGTCTGCTTGTTGTTGTTTGTTGTTGTCTGATTGCTGTTGTTAGTTGTTGTCTGCTTGCTGTTGTTTTTTATTGTCTGCTTGCTGTTGTTGTCTGCTTGCTTTTGTTTATTGCTGTCTGCTTGCTGTTGTTTGTTGATGTCTGCTTGCTCTTGTTTGTTGATGTCTGCTTGCTGTTGTTTGTTGATGATTGCTCCCTGTTGTTTGTTGTTGTCTGCTTGCTGTTGTTTGTTGATGTCTGCTTGTTGTTGTTAATTGTTGTCTGCATCATGTTGTTTGTTGCTGTTTGCTTGTTGTTGTTTGTTGATGTCTGCTCCCTGTTGTTTGTTGTTGTCTGCTTGCTGTTGTTTGTTGATGTCTGCTTGTTGTTGTTAATTGTTGTCTGCATCATGTTGTTTGTTGCTGTTTGCTTGTTGTTGTTTGTTGATGTGTGCTTGCTGTTTTTGTTTGCTTCTGTTATATGTTATTGCCTGCTTGCTGTCGTTTGATATTGTCTACTTCCTGTTTTTGGTTTCTGATGTTGTTTGTTGATGTTTGCTTGCTATTATTTGCAGATAATATTTTTTTTACCGATATATGTCCGGACCGTGTTCAGCTGGGGACGGAATGTAGATAAAGATTTGTATGGCCGTTCCCTACCAGGCATGTTTCGTAAGAGGCGACTAAGGAGGTCCGGTACTATCCTGTAATGTAAAAAAAAGCCGCAAAAACATTACAAACATGGACAAGTCAAAGATAATAAAAGATGCAAATACGTCATCCAGGAAAGTTAAGTGCTCTTTATACAAGAGATATATGACGCAATCTGAATAAAAACGAAATGAGTCGCCGACTCACCTTATGTGTACAAAAAGATTAATCAGATTTGGCACCTGGAATGTACGTACTCTCAATTAAGCCAAATGAGAGCATTACACTATAGTGCCGTTTTTGGAATCCCCAGGGGAAGAAACAAAGAGAAGACCAAAATATTCTTTCGTAAGATAAGGTGGAATCAGAGAAGAAGATGTTGGGGAAGACATGAAATGATCTTAAAAGAATGGCAAGAAAACGACTTGGAACGTGTTTGTTGAAGACCTATGCTTCACAGGGAGCTGAAAGTGTTTGCTAAAGACCAATGCTCCATAGGGAGCTCAAAGTGTTTGTTGAAGACCTATGCTCCACGGTCAGCTAAAAGTGTTTGTTGATGACCTATTCTCCACGGGGAGCTGAAAGTGTTTGTTTAAGACCTATGCTCCACAGGGAGCTGAAAGTGTTTGTTGAAGACCTATACTCCACGGAGAGCTGAAAGTGTTTGTTGAAGACCTATGTTCCACAGGGAGCTGAAAGTGTATGTTGAAGACCTATGCTCCACAGGGAGCTGAAAGTGTATGTTGAAGACCTATGCTCCACAGGGAGCTGAAAGTGTATGTTGAAGACCTATGCTACACGGAGAGCTGGAAGTGTTTGTTGAAGACCTATGCTCCATAGAGAGCTGAAAGTGTTTGTTGAAGACCTATGCTCCACAGGGAGCTGAAAGTGCTTGTTGATGACCTATACTCCACGGGGAGCTGAAAGTGTTTGTTGAAGACCTATACTCCACGGGGAGCTAAAAGTGTTTGTTAAAGACCTATGCTCCACAGGAAGCTGAAAGTGTTTATTGAAAACCTATACTCCACAGGAAGCTGAAAGTGTTTATTGAAGACCTATGCTCTACAGGAAGCTGAAAGTGTTTATTGAAGACCTATGCTCCACGGGAAGCTGAAAGTGTTTATTGAAGACCTATACTCCACAGGGAGCTGAAAGTGTTTGTTGAAGACCTATGCTCCACGGGGAACTAAAAGTGTTTGTTGAAGGCCTGTGCTCCATGAGAGTTTGAAAAGTAGAAAACGAATAAATATTTGATGTTTTATAGCTTATTTATTGTATATTTCATGACTGTTTTCTGTTATTTTTTTTCTCTCATTTATTTTCGATTTCAAATCATGACCACTGGGGTCGTTGGGGTACTACTGACATGATTTATCAACTTTCCAAATGGTTATGCCTAATCGAAGGCCCCCCCCCCCCGGTATCACTGCAAACGAATTAAAATTCGTAATTGCTCACCATCTGTGCCAGGAGAATTATCCGAATTAAAGCTAAAGGTTTTGAAGGATCCAAACAAATAAAAGTAGCTGCAGTGCCCATCATAGCAGCTACAGCACACGCCAAAAGACATAATGCCATGCGGCACCGAAAGTGGACTCTGCTGAACTGTCCTTTGTTGTACGATATGATCATTAATCGTAAGCAATCGAAATATCCAAACACCATCCGGATGAAAAACACAGCTCACGGTGTGCACAAAGTACTAAACTCAGTAGCTCCAGAAGCAAGCCGTTTTTGGATAATGGGGAGACTGCAACAAGGAACACTTTTCAGACTGAGCCTCAATTGTTCCTGCCGCCTATCCGCCATATTGACCGGAAGTCCAATCAATTTACAATTGGTTTATTGTCTCTTTCGTCATAAAATAATTATGTTATATATTCCTGCCGTCTATTGATTATATCTATGTTACCTGTTTGCATTTTCTTGTTTTTGTTTGCAATATATCCACATTCTCAGGCTTTTTTTTTTCTAGCCATTCTCTTTATTTCTCCGCATCTCTCTCCCATCTCTTTCTCTGTCTACCTCACCCTCTGTAACCTTCCATCGTTCCTGCCAGAGTGGTCAGTGCTAGACCAGACCATCGAGATACATAGTGAAACTCTTCACATTTTGCCTTTCTTCGCTAAAGCCAAAAGATTGCCCTGTGCTCCGATTGATTAGTACATTATTTCTTGTGCAATTGATTTTTTCCTTATTTATTTACTGTTTCTTTCTTGTTTGATTATTTTTTTTCCCTTTTGTCCTTTTCGTTTTTTTTTTTTTTTTGCAGTGTAAAGTCTGTTTGTTACTTGTTTGCATATTGTTATCTTCTTATTATATTTTTATTTCTTACATGTACGTTGAGAAAAGTGTTTGTTTCTGGTCTCTTTATCTGTTGGTTGACGGTTTTTGCATTTATTTGTTTTTCTATTTTGCTTAGCTGTTTATTTGTTTCTCCGTTTTGTTTTTCTTTTTGTTGAAGAGAACGAGTGATTTGTGATGAAAGCAAATAATTGTATTGGAATGAGGCCAGAAGGAAATACACGTATATTTGAAGCTGTGAGAACACGGGTCAACAAAACAGCAGGCAAACTGTCAATATTGTTGAAGAATAAACGAAAAAAAAAATAGAAATAAATGAAAATAACGACGAAAAATATCATCAGAAAAATGGTCAAGCATCACTACCATCATCAGGTGCCATATTGGTTGGCGTAGGCGATCATGTCCTTCCATAATTTTATATCTACATCGCATCGAATCAATTCTGTTGTTGATTGCTTTTCGTGCCATGACACCAAGCATTGTATCTTCTCTCTTTGTAGTCCGCGATATATCTTTTCCTGTATTTTACCAAGTGTAACCAAGTATTATAGTGAGATTATTTTAAGATCCATAAGGGGCATGCCTGTAATAACAATTGGAAGTCATAATATGAATAATATAAGGTATGCTGCTGATACAGTCTTAATCGCGAAGAGTGAAAATGAGTTACAAGAAATGTTAGACATAGTGAAAGAAAGCAAACATAAAGGACTCAGCCTTCATATTAAAAAGACAGAAGTAATGGTAACAACAAAGAAAAAGACATCACTTCGGTGCAAAACAAAGACAAGTGGAACAATATTAAAACAGGTAAATTAAAATTTAAAGAGAACAGGCAAATAATTGGAATTAAAAATTAAACGAATTTAAATATTTGGGAACTTTGTTAACCTCAGACGGAAGATGTACAAAAGAGGTGAGATGAAGAATGGCTCAGGCAAAAGGAGCTTTCCAAAAATGAGGAAGATACTGTGCAATCCATTTTTTTGACAAATGAAACAAGAAAAAGAGTTCTTAAATGTTATGTAGAGTCAGTCTTAGCATATGGATGTGAATCATGGACAATAAGACAACAGACAAGATAATCTCTGGAGTCTGTAGAAATGTGGTTTTACAGAAGAATGTTGAGAATACCATGGACAGCTAAGAAGAGTAATGAAAATGTTCTGAAAGAGGTCAAAGCAAAAAGAGAGCTAATTTCCAATATTAGGAAGAAACAATCATCATTTTTTGGCCATGTAATGAGAAGAGAACAACTGGAAAATATTGTAACAACTGGAAAAATTGAGGGACGAAGAGATAGAAGGAAGTAAAGAGTTTTCTCTTCTTATGATATGGCCGAAAATTATTGATTGTTTCTTTCTGATGTTTCTTAGGAGCTCCCTTTTGTATTGGCATCTCTGATAATTTCATTTGTTGGTCGTTTCAGCTATCCAGGGAACTCTCAACATTCTTCTGGGAAATCCCATCTCTGTGACCTCTAATTGTCTGTTACATGTACTTTGATTGTCATCTGCCCATGATTCACTTCATTAGGTCAGAATTGGTTATATTTAGCACCGATTACCTCTCTTTCTCACTTCTAATGACATAATATTGTTGCACAAGACGTTTTTCCTTTTCTGAAATGCTACTTTGGCCTGAGCTATTCTGCTTTTTATTTCTGTGGTGCATCTTCCATCTGATGTTATTATTGTGTCTATGTATTTGACGCTCTGCACTTGTTTCACATTTGTCCTGTTTATTTTGTATCAAACATCACCATAATTATAAGACGATACCACCATGTTAACATTCAACAAAAAGATATGACAATAATATTGAACATATTAATAGTAACAAAAGCAATAGGTAACAGCAATGAAGATATCTATCTATCTATCTATCTATCTATCTATCTATCTATCTATCTATCTATCTATCTATCTATCTATCTATCTATCTATCTATCTATCTATCTATCTATCTATCTATCTATCTATCTATCTATCTATCTATCTATCTATCTATCTATCTATCTATCTATCTATCTATCTATCTATCTATCTATCTATCTATCTATCTATCTATCTATCTATCTATCTATCTATCTATCTATCTATCTATCTATCTATCTATCTATCTATCTATCTATCTATCTATCTATCTATCTATCTATCTATCTATCTATCTATCTATCTATCTATCTATCTATCTATCTATCTATCTATCTATCTATCTATCTATCTATCTATCTATCTATCTATCTATCTATCTATCTATCTATCTATCTATCTATCTATCTATCTATCTATCTATCTATCTATCTATCTATCTATCTATCTATCTATCTATCTATCTATCTATCTATCTATCTATCTATCTATCTATCTATCTATCTATCTATCTATCTATCTATCTATCTATCTATCTATCTATCTATCTATCTATCTATCTATCTATCTATCTATCTATCTATCATCTATCAATCTATCAATCTATATCTATCTATCTATCTATCTATCTATCTATCTATCTATCTATCTATCTATCTATCTATCTATCTATCTATCTATCTATCTATCTATCTATCTATCTATCTATCTATCTATCTAACCTTGCGTACCAAAATGGCACATATTGCAGAGATCGCTGCTTCTAAAATCTATGGCTGTTTCCATAACAATACTTTTTACAATGACAGCTTGACAAGCCATCGATCAACCTCCTTATTCGCCTCTTACGACATGCCTGGTCACAGTGTCACTATTCTTTACTTCCCAATAAAAATAGTCATCATCATCATCTGCCGTACCTGTTGGCGTTGGCGATCATGTCTTTCCACAATCTTCTATCTACAGTGCATCGTATCAGTTCTGATGTTGACTGTTTTCCATGCCATGACACCAAGCTATCCAGTATTTTCTCTCTTTCCTTTTATTTTGCCAGTTGTAACCAAGTATTCCAACTTTCCTCTTCTCATGATGTGCCCGAAAAATGTTGATTGTTTCTTTCTGATGTTTTTTTTTAAGAGCTCCCTTTTTGTGTTGGCCTCTTTGAGAACTTTCTCATTGGTCTTTTTAGCTGTCCAGGGAACTTTCAACATTCTTCTGAGAAATCCCATCTCTGTGGCCTCTAATCGTCTTTTCATTTGTTTGTCTACTGTCCATGATTCGCTTCCATAGGTCAGAATTGGTTCTATATAGCACCGATGAACTCTCTTTCTCACTTCTATTGACATAGATTTGCTGCATAAGATATTTTTCATTTTGTGAAATGTTATTTTGGCCTGAGCTATTCTGCTTTTTATTTCTGTGTTGCATCATCCATCTGATGTTATCACTGTGCCCAAGTATTTGAAACGTTGCACTTGTTTCAGATTTGTCTTGTTTATTTTTATTCTGCATGATGGTGATGATTGTTTCTTCGATATAACCATTACTTCTGTTTTCTTACTATTCAGACTGAGACCTTTCTTGTTGCTTTCTTTTACTATTATATCTATCATTTATTGTAGCTCATTCTCTGTCTCTGCTATTAAGACAGTGTCATCCGCATATCGTAAATTATTTATGTTGTGACCGTTGACTTCAATTCCTTTTTTGTCTACTATTAATCTCATAATATGTTCGCTGTAAAGTGAAAACAAATCCGGTGACAGAACACAGCCTTGTCCGACTCCTTGTTTTATAAATTGAAATTGTCCTGTTTGGTTGTTAATTCGTATAGCTGCTGTTTGTTGCCAGTACATGTTTTTTTTTATGATTCGCAGATCCTTGTCATCAATGTTTAATTTCTCTAGCATATTGATTATTTCCACGTTCTTTACTTTGTCAAATGCTTTCGTGTAGTCTATAAAGCACATATATAGATCTTTCTTTACCTCTATAGATCTTTCTATCAATGTTCTTAAGATGTATATTGTATTATTGGTGCCCTGCCACAAATATAAAAATAGTAGTTGTAATAATTACTATTATCGTTCTTACGTGTACAATTGTATTGCAGGAACTACTGAGTTAAGTGCTCTGTGCACACCGTGAGCTGTCTATCTAATCCGTTTTGATCATGTTTGAATATTCCAATTGTTTACGATGAATGATGATATCGTATGACAGGGAACAGTTGGCTGTGTTCACTTTCTGCGCGGTTTCGCCTTATGTCTTTTGGCGTGTGCTGAGACTGCTATGATGGGGACTACAGTTACCACCTTCCTTTGTTTGGGAGATGAGCTATTAATTCGGATGATTCCGCTGGCACGGGCGGTTGAGCAATTTTAGATTTTGATTCGTTTGCAGTGATAACGGGGCCTTCCATAACCAAATAACCATTGTATTTTTACTGTTATTACTATTGTTATTACTATTGTTATTACTGTTGTTATTACTATTGTTATTACTGTTATTATTATTTGTTACTGTATTATTATTATTATTATTATTATTATTATTATTATTATATTGCTGTTATTATGTTTATTGTTATTACTATTACTAGTATTATTGTTATTTTGATAATATTGCTCTTTTTGCTCATCATCGAGTGCCGTCTCCGCATCGAAGGTTGGCTACCATGGAACGCAATTCCACTCTGTCTCTTGCTTTGATGGTGCAGATTGTCATAGGCTGACTTGTCCATCTTTTGATGTTACTCGTCCATGTTAGGCTTGGTCTGCCTCTGCCTCTTCTACCTTATATTTTCCCTTTCAATATTACTTTTATTAGACTGTTGTGTCTTTTAACATGACCCAAAAATTTCATTTGTCTTGTTTGAATTGTGTTGAATAGTTCTATTTTCATTTTTAGTTGTTTTAAAACTTCCTCGTTTGTTTTATTTTTTTTCATCCAATTCTACCTATTCTTCTATAAATCCACATTTCTTTTTTGCTACTGTATTATTGTTATATTACTGTTATTATTATTATTATTTTTGTTATTATTATTTTTGTTAATACTAACTTTACTGTTATTTTTATTTTTATAATGTTGTTTTTGTTATTGCATAATTATAATGTTATTATTATTGATGTTATAATTATTTGCACACTGTTATATGGATCTGATGCCTGGACAACATTATTCTCCGTAGAGTAGTGCACATCAAATGGCAGGACAAAACAACCAACTTAACTTTCATGGAACGTACCCCAACAATCATGTCGATGCTCAGGTGTACAAGAGTAAAATGACTGGGGCACGTCAGCGAATGGAAGAAAAACTCATCCCCAGGCAAATACTATCATTATCATCATGTGCCATACCGGTTGGCATAGGCGATCATGTCCTTCCACAATTTTCTATCTACAGTGCATCGTATCAGTTCTGTTGTTGGCTGTTTTCCATGCCATGACACCAAGGTATCCAGTATTTTCTCTCTTTGTCGTCCGCGATCTCTCTTTCCTTTTATTTTGCCAGTTGTAACCAAGTATTCCAACTTTCCTCTTCTCATGATGTGCCTGAAAAATGATGATTGCTTCTTTTTGATGTTTTTTAAGAGCCCCCTTTTTAAATACTATATGGTGAACTAATACACGGGAAAATACAAATTGGCGGACCTAAACTACGATATATAGATATCTGTAAATCATCTCTGAATGGCTTCCCCATATGTGAGTATAAATGGGAACATCTGGCAAGTGATCGCACATCATGGAGAGCATGTATAAGGAACGGTATAACATCTTTTGAGACTGTGCTAAGGCAAAACTTAGAAGAGAAAAGATTCATGAAAAAAGATGGAAAACCCTGTGAATCAGTGGTCCTGACTTGTTCATTATGTGACCGCCTGTGTTAGTCAAACATTGGTAGAATTAGCCACGAGAGAAGCTGTTCAACAAACAAATACCTCAACAAAATACACAATAGCCTCCATTAGACCGTCTGACAAAACGAAAAGGACCATATATGTAGTATTTGTATTAGTCTTACTCACATAATGGTTGTTAGTATTATTTATTATTGTTATTATTATCGTTATGATTATTCTTGCTGCAGTCATTGTAATTAATATTTTTCTTCTATTATTCTTTTAAATTATAAATGTTATTACTACTGCAATTATTTTTTTTATCTTGTTGTTTTTATTATTGCTATTCATCATTAAGTACCGGGCCTACTGGCGTAGGTGATCATGTCTCTTTCACAATTTTCGATCTCGGCAGCTATTTATCATTTCTGTTGTTGACCTTCTGCCAAGACATTCTCTTAAGCTGTCTGGTATTTTTTCACTTTGCTTTCCTCTATCTCTTCGTCCCTCGATTTTCACAGTTGTTACAAAATATTCCAGCTGTCCCCTTCTCATTACATGGCCAAAAAAGGATGATCGTTTCTTCCTAATATTGGAAATTAGCTCTCTTTTTTGCTTTCACCTCTTTCAGAAATTTTTCATTACTCTTCTTAGCTGTCCATGGTATTCTCAATATTCTTCTGTAAAACAACATTTCTGCAGACTACAGTGATTTTCTTGTCTGTTGTCCTATTGTCCATGATTCGCATCCATATGTTAAGACTGACTCTACATAACATTTAAGAACTCTTTTTCTTGTTTCTATTGTCAAAAATGGATTGCATAGTATCTTCCTCATTTTTTGGAAAGCTGCTTTTGCCTGAGCCATTCTTCATCTCACCCTCTATTGTACATCTTCCGTCTGAGGATAACAAATCATTGCTATTAATATTATTCTTATTCTGTGTGCTCTTTGTTGCAGAAAAAAAAACATTGTCATCAATCATTATTTTCTATAATACAAACCCATCCCAAAAAAACGAGTCTACTGAAGGTTTATAGTCTACGTTTGTATAATCGACGTCAACAATTTACCTTTGTAATGTAAACTTAAAACTCTTTCCGTACGTTGCGCCGCACAGTGCGTTACTCTCAATTTAATTATTGTAAACCGTCATTAAACCATATTCTATTTACATGTCTTGTCTCATCTTGGTATTGGTGAAATATAATTCC
The DNA here is from genome assembly GCA_032433765.1 of Megaustenia siamemsis. NCBI lineage: Eukaryota > Metazoa > Mollusca > Gastropoda > Stylommatophora > Ariophantidae > Megaustenia > Megaustenia siamemsis. The sequence continues at coordinate 21,055,776 of JAVIAB010000049.1, forward strand.
TTGTTTAATTATCTAAAAATGTATATATAATATGATAAGTGTTAGATACATTTAAACATATAGATTATTTTTTTAAAACATGAAAAATTTTATCTTTGAGATCTCTAACACTAAATTGATTTTTTTTTAAATGCCGTATTGAGAGTTAGGTTAGGATTTTTATTTATGATTTCTCTCTGCGGGAACCAACCCTGGTCTCAGCAGCGAGGCCCGGCTTGAAACGTCAATTACTTATCGACGGAAAAAAAAATATGAGTACCTCCGAAGTCGCAGTTATCTGCCTGTGCGGCGAGGGATCCCTGTGCAGACAGCTGCCAGGGAAAAGTGGATTAACACGCAAAATTCAGTTTCTAGTCTCTAGGAACTTCGTCAGAGGTAAAAATTGGCGAACGTAAAAAAAAAAGAAAGAAAATTTTTTTTTTTTTAAATAAAGAGTTAAGAGCAATCTAATTTTCAATTCAGTCATTCATACTCCTCTCAGGTCGAAGACGATACGCATGACGAAAGTCATAGTTCTCCACAATTGCTGATGTGCTGAAAGTTCCGGAAAGGTCGTGATTGTATCTTAGTCTAATAGTTCAACCTTCCTTGATAATTCTTCCACATTTAAGTTTTCAAAAAAGGCCTCACAACAGCAGAGGTGATAGCTTGCATCAGTATCGGTGAACCAAAACCATCCAGACACTACTTCACCTCTCCGGGGTGCCTCCAGAAACAGACTAACCAGTCTAATCTGGTCAAGGAAGTAAGAATGGAAAAGGGAAGACAAGCCCGGTATTCAAAAACAACATGCTGAAATCGGACTGCAAACCGCAACACAACGTATACGCGCCACTTAACGACCTTTTAAGGGCGGATGATGAAGTCGTGTATTCCTTTAGTCATCGGGAGAAAGCAAGCAAGCAAACTAGTTTTAACTTACCTGTGATTTAACTTACCTGTGATTTAACTTACCTGTAATTTAACTTACCTGTAATTTAACTTACCTGTGGTTTAACTTACCTGTAATTTAACTTACCTGTGGTTTAAATTACCTGTGATTTAACTTACCTGTGGTTTAACTTACCTGTGGTTTAAATTACCTGTGATTTAACTTACCGGTGATTTAACTTACCTGCAATTTAACTTACCTGTAATTTAACTTACCTGTGGTTTAAATTACCTGTGATTTAACTTACCTGTGGTTTAACTTACCTGTGAAATATGTATCTCGGGACGGGTAAAGTCCTAAAAGTACCTGGGAGTAAGTTTACCGCGTCGGGACCGTTGACGTTTTAATGTTTCCAGGATTAAGTTTGCCGAATTAAGTTTACTGAATTAAGTTTACTGAATTAAGTTTACCGAATTAAGTTACCGGATTAAGTCATAGAATTAAGTTAATCGGGTCGGGATAGGTAAAGTTTTGGAGAGAAATAAAAATAAATAAATATTATTATAAAGGGAAACTTCCGAGGCGATAATCAGCGAATCAATTCAGAGGAAGAGGTATGTTTACAGCACTCGGAAAAATTGACAAATTATCAACAACAGAAAAAAATATGGACCAAAGCAGGATCGAACCCGTACTCAGTGGCACAGCGCCTTCCCACGAAAAGCCAAATGCTAGGGAACACTGCCACTCTTTTAAAAGTTTCATGGATTAAGTTTCTCGGAATACCCTCGACGCTGAAAGGTAAATGAAGAATTAAAGAAGAAGAAGAAAGTTAAAACAAACATCTGTATATAATATATGACGAGCGTCAGTCTCCAATCTAACAGATCACCAGCTTAATACCAAGGGGACACGTGACCAAATATAGCTCAATTTATTGCCGGATAATGGAACTTAAGAAAAATGGGAAATACCCAATTATTGACTTTTTGTTCAATTTCAAAAGCCGTCATCGGATATTCCCGCAACGCTAAACGTTACCCTGTGCAAATATAAGAACTGAAGTCATGAAAGATGAGAAATTCCCGGTCTGTTTCTTCTACGTGCTCTTCTTTAATTACAGGCCAATAATTAGCGGAACCTAAACAGGTCCACCCAAATTGATGGTAGTAAAATTTAAATGAAAAAAAAAATGATATGTACACGTTTCCGGCCGGCATGGTTATGGAAGGCCCCGGTATCACTGCAAACGAATTAAAATCCAAAATTGCTCAACCGCCCGTGCCAGTGGAATCATCCGAATTACTAACTCATCTCCTAGACAAAGAAAGGTAGCTGTAGTCCCCATCATAGCAGTCTCAGCACACGCCAAAAGACATACTGATTTTTCCGGTATACATAACGTCAAAATGTACGAAAACATACATTACGAACTATATCTTTTTGCTAATGGCTGTTCGTATGTCCCTAGACAGGCCGTTCGATGATGATAAAAGGCGAAATGACGGAGCTTTGTTCATGAGGGCAGCTGCGGGGTGACTCCCGGAGTTTCATGTTAGTCAGGAGGGATGTTGTCTAGATTCAAGAGGGCTACTGTGAGATGAGAGCCACGATAGCTCAGTGGTTAGTTTACTGGACTCATCATCGTCATTATCATCATCAAGTACCGGGCCTGCTGGCGTAGGTGATCATGTCTCTCCACAATTTTCCATCACGACAGTTATTTATCATTTCTGTTGTTGACCTTCTGCAAAGCCATTCTCTTTAGCTGTCTGGTATCTTTTCTCTTTGCTACCCTCTATCTCTTCATCCCGCAATTTTTCCAGTTGTTACAATATATTCCAGCTGTTTTCTTCTCATACATGGCCAAAAAATGATGATTGTTTCTACCTAATATTGGAAATTAGCTCTCTTTTTGCTTTGACCTCTTTCAGAACGTTTTCATTACTCTTCTTAGCTGTCCATGGTATTCTCAACATTTTTCTTTAAAAGTACATTTCTACAGACTCCAATTATTTTCTTGTCTGTTGTCCCTTTGTCCATGATTCACATCCATATGTTAAGACCGGCTATACATAACATTTAAGAACTATTTTTCTTGTTTCTATTGTCAAAAATGGATTGCATAGTATCTTCCTCACTTTTTGGAAAGCTGCATTTTCCTGAGCCATTCTTCATCTCACCTCTTTTGTACATTGGGAGGCAACATAAAACCACCGTCGTAACTTCTATGTACAATCATGAATCCATCCACTATACAGCCTGGATTTGGCACTCTCCGATTTCCATCTCTTGAGAACATTCTCAAGACCTACAATTAAATATCACAGTTGAGGGAATACATCTGAAGACAGTCCAGAGCTACAACTACCTGGGACATACTTTTACCAATGATGGAAAATGTAAAATTGAAATAAACAAAAGAATAGGTATGGCAAAAAGTAATTTTAATGCCACGAAAAATATTCTAACAACAAAACAAATATCAACAGGGCTGAAACTAAGAATGGCAAAATGTTACATCTTCTCAATATTCCTGAATGGTGCAGAAACATGGACATTAAACAAGAAAACAGAACAGAAAATTGAAGCCTTTGAAATGTGGATTTATAGAAGAATAGGTAGAATTGGATGGAAAGAAAAGAAAACAAACGATGAAGTTTTAAAACAACTGAAAATAAAAAGAGAACTACTAAATACAATTAAGATAAGACAAATGCAATTTTTGGGGCATGTTAAAAGACACAACAGCCTACTAAAAGTAATACTGGAAGGAAAAATACAAGGTAAAAGAGACAGTGGCAGACCAAGACTAACATGGACGAATAACATCAAAAGATGGACAAGTCAATATATGACAGCCTGCACCATCAAAGCAAGAAACAGAGTAGAATGGCGATCCATAGTAGCCAACCTTCGTTGCGGAGAAGGCACTCGATGATGATGATGATGATGATGATTTCCATCTCTTTGGTCCACTTAAAGATGCCCCCGTGGTACAAGGTTTGAAGATGATGAAGGCGTGATTCATGCAGCGAAGAAATGGCTACACGACGAAGACAAATGCTGATGCAGGCTAGGAATACATGCGCTTGTTGCGCGCTGGCGGGGATTATCTTGAATGATACCGATGTTTATAAGACGTATCCATATATGCTGTGTACAATTTTCAAACTTCTTGAAGTAGCGGTTCCCGAGAAAACCGATGTGGCGCATTAGTTTCTGATTCATGCAAAATTATGCTTACACATTTCTCCTTTCTCTTGCGTCTCTTCAAGACAACTGCAGAAGTTGTATGTTATGTTGTTGACTTTAATATTGTAGTACATAAAACAAAAGTAAAAAAATGTAAGTACCCCCGTCACGCCAAGTGGCGTATAGGGAATATGGTATTAGTGACCACAAATTTTACAGACCTTCGGCACATGATTTTTGGGGTAATGTGGTCGGTATTACGCCCTTGCCGCTTTACTTTCCCAGAAAAAAATCCGGTACCCATTAATGGCTGGGTGAACGGGAAGCCGTCGGTTGGAATCGAACCCTATCTCTTGTCCTTTGTAGTCCAGTTCACTAACCACTGAGCTATCGGGGCTCCCATATAATGTAGTACATCTTCTTCTTCTACCTTTTAGCTCCCAGTGGAGCATAGGTCTTCAACAAACACTTTCCAAGTCGTTCTGTTTTTTGCCATTCTTTTAAGATCATCCCATGTCTTCCCCATCATCTTCATCTCTGCTTCGATCTGTCTTCTCCAAGAATTCCTTGGTCTTCCTCTTTGTCTTTTCCCCTGGGGATTCCAAAAAGGGCCTGTTGTGTAACACTCTCAGTTGGCTTCCGTAGTGTGTTTCCTATCCATCGCCATCGTCTTCGCTGTATCTCTTTATCCACTGGTATTTGACTGGTACATTTCCATAATTCCACGTTAGTGACTTTGTCCTGCCATTTCCATCCCTTTATTCTGCGCAAGCATCCATTAATGAAAGTCTGTACCTTCGTGATTGTCAATTTTGTTATTCTCCATGTTTCACAGCCATATAATAGGACCGACTTAACATTTGAGTTGAAAATTTTTATTTTTGTATTTAGCCTAATTTCTTTGGATTTCCATATGTTTCCCAGTGCAATGAAAGCTCCTGCAATGAAATGTAGTACATCTATCTATCTATTGACCTTTCGAGCCGTAACCGGCCCATAGGGCGTAGACCAAGATACACCTTCTCCTATATGAATTTTTGTTCTAGCAGTTTTCTTTTAAAGATATTTTATCAAATCTCGCCATCTGTCTCTGTTCTGTGCAAGCAGTTCTATCTCATTGAGGGAGCCGATTCCTGCTGCTCTTGCCTCTCTCATCAATGTTCTTCTCAGTGTCTCCCTGGGTCTTCCTCTTTTTCTTTTACCTGTTGTTTCCCATATGAGGGCTTGCTTTGCTATTCGATTATTATCTCTTCTCATCACATGTCCAACGTATGACCATCGTCTTTTCTTTATTACTGAAGATATTAGTGGTTGATTGGCGATTTCTCTAATTTCCTCGTTTGTTTTGAATTCGTTCCATTCTATACCAAGTATTTTCCTTAGACATTTATTTTCGAATGCGTTCAACTTTGTTTCTATATCTCTTGTTGTTTTCCAGCTTTCACACGCATACGTAAGGGTTGATAGTACATTTGATTTGAATAGCCTAAGTTTTGTGTTTGTGCTAATGAGTTTTGATTTCCACAACTTTTCAAGGCTTCTGAAAGACATTGCTGCTTTAGCCATTCTGATTCTAATTTCTTTGCTTGTATCCCTAGTACATATTCAGATATAAATTATGAGATTTTTTATTCTTTCGTTGGCCTCTCCTGATGTTATATTTTCAGATTGCTATTAGATTGCTATTTATTTGCTATTTGATTGCTATTAGGTTGCTATTAGGTTGTTATTAGATTGCTAATAGATTGCTATTAGGTTGTTATTATATTGCTATTAGATTGCTATTAGGTTGTTATAAGATTGCTAATAGATTGCTATTAGGTTGTTATTAGATTGCTATTAGATTTTTATTAGGTTGTTATTAGATTGCTAATAGATTGCTATTAGGTTGTTATAAGATTGCTAATAGATTGCTATTAGGTTGTTATTAGATTGCTATTAGATTGCTATTAGGTTGTTATTAGATTGCTAAAAGATTGCTATTAGGTTGTTATTAGATTGCTAATAGATTGCGATTAGGTTTTTATTAGATTGCTATTAGATTGCTATTAGGTTGTTATTAGATTGCTAATAGATTGCTATTAGGTTGTTATTAGATTGCTAATAGATTGCTATTAGGTTGTTATTAGATTGCTATTAGATTGCTATTAGGTTGTTATTAGATTGGTAATAGATTGCTATTAGGTTGTTATTAGATTGCTAATAGATTGCTTTTAGATTGCTATTAGATTGCTATTAGATTGCTATTAGATTACTATTTGGTTGTTATTAGATTGCTATTAGATTGCTATTAGATTGCTATTAGGTTGATATTAGATTGCTATTAGGTTGTTATTAGGTTGCTAATAGATTGCTATTAGGTTGTTATAAGATTGCTAATAGATTGCTATTAGGTTGTTATTAGATTGCTATTAGATTTCTATTAGGTTGTTATTAGATTGCTAATAGATTGCTATTAGGTTGTTATTAGATTGCTAATAGATTGCTATTAGGTTGTTATTAGATTGCTAATAGATTGCTATTAGGTTGTTATTAGATTGCTAATAGATTGCTATTAGGTTGTTATTAGATTGCTATTAGATTGCTATTAGGTTGTTATTAGATTGCTAATAGATTGCTATTAGGTTGTTATTAGATTGCTAATAGATTGCTATTATGTTGTTATTAGATTGCTAATAGATTGCTATTAGGTTGTTATTAGATTGCTAATAGATTGCTATTAGGTTGATATTAGATTGCTATTAGGTTGTTATTAGGTTGATATTAGATTGCTAATAGATTGCAATTGATTAGCAACCTAATATCAACCTAATAGCAATCTAATAGCAATCTAATAACAATCTAATAGCAATCTATTAGCAATCAAATAGCAATCAAACAGCAATCAAATAGCAAACAAATAGCAATCTAATAGCAATCCAAGTAATCTAATAGCAATAAAAAAACAATCAAATAGCAATCTAATAACAACATAATAGCAATCTATTAGCAATAAAACAGCTATAAAACAACAGTCAAACAGCAATCAAATACAAGTTGAAATCTTAAACTGAACAACACAATAACACAACTAAAACACTAAATGAGACCAGCTGTGGTTACAATAAAGAAACCTATAATCTACAATTATACCGAGTTACTACATATTTATAATAGATAACGGCTGGATTAAATCACATACTCTATCCCCTGGTATTTTTCTCAAGTAGATCATGCCAAAATCAAGTACTCGTAATTCTTTTTCCAAATTCCCATGTGCGGTCCTTATGTAGGAATGAATATACAGGACTCTCTGAACGTTTGAATATAGACACGAACAGGGCATATTGCAACGGGGAAAATAAATTGATTTTAAGGATTAAAAAAGGCTGAATAATAGGGGGAAAATAGAAAGCAAATTAGGTTTGCAAGAAAATGTGGAAGGTTAAAAGCTGAGAATGAAGTGAGATTTGGATAAAACGAAATAGGTTTGGCATATGACGGGAATATGGCAAAATGCTGAAGGTTATACAAGAGGGGAAGAGAGGGGGGCGCACGGGACAGAAGAGCAATATTGTTATTAATGGAAAAGCAACATCTAGAAATGAGGATTTGATAAAGGCATTTAGAAAATCTAGGGAAGAAGTGATGTTGTTATAAAGTGAAGTTTGAAATGCAACACTCGTACATTGGGTGCCGTCTTCACATGTAAGATTGGCTACCATGGAGTGTCATTCATTCATTGGGTGCCGTCTTCACATGCAAGATTGGCTACCATGGAGTGTCATTCATTCATTGGGTGCCGTCATCACATGTAAGATTGGCTACCATGGAGTGTCATTCATTCATTGGGTGCCGTCATCACATGTAAGATTGGCTACCATGGAGTGTCATTCATTCATTGGGTGCCGTCTTCACATGTAAGGTTGGCTACCATGGAGTGTCATTCATTCATTGGGTGCCGTCTTCACATGTAAGGTTGGCTACCATGGAGTGTCATTCATTCATTGGGTGCCGTCTTCACATCTAAGGTTGGCTACCATCGAGTGTCATTCATTCATTGGTGCTGTCTTCACATGTAAGGTTTGCTACCATGGAGTGTCATTCATTCATTGGGTGCCGTCTTCACATGTAAGATTGGCTACCATGGAGTGTCCTTCATTCATTGAGTGCCGTCTTCACATGTAAGATTGGCTACCATGGAGTGTCATTCATTCATTGGGTGCCGTCTTCACATGTACGGTTGGCTACCATGGAGTGTCATTCATTCATTGGGTGCTGTCTTCACATCTAAGGTTGGCTACCATGGAGTGTCATTCATTCATTGGGTGCCGTCTTCACATGTAAGATTGGCTACCATGGAGTGTCATTCATTCATTGGGTGCCGTCTTCACATGTACGGTTGGCTACCATGGAGTGTCATTCATTCATTGGGTGCTGTCTTCACATGTAAGGTTGGCTACCATGGAGTGTCATTCATTCATTGGGTGCCGTCTTCACATGTAAATTTGGCTACCATGGAGTGTCATTCATTCATTGGGTGCCGTCTTCACATGTAAGATTGGCTACCATGGAGTGTCATTCATTCATTGGGTGCTGTCTTCACATCTAAGGTGGGCTACCATGGAGTGTCATTCATTCATTGGGTGCCGTCTTCACATGTAAGATTGGCTACCATGGAGTGTCATTCATTCATTGGGTGCCGTCTTCACATGTAAGATTGGCTACCATGAAGTGTCATTCATTCATTGTGTGCCGTCTTCACATGTAAGGTTGGCTACCATGGAGCGCCATTCATTCACTGGGTGCCTTCTTCACATCTAAGGTTGGCTACCATGGAGCGCCATTCATTCATTGGGTGCCGTCTTCACATCTAAGGTTGGCTACTATGGAGTACCATTCATTCATTGGGTGCAGTCTCCACATCGAAGGTTGGCTACCATGGAGTGTCATTCATTCATTGGGTGCCGTCTTCACATGTAAGGTTGGCTACCATGGAGTGTCATTCATTCATTGGGTGCCGTCTTCACATGTAAGGTTGGCTACCATGGAGTGTCATTCATTCATTCATTGGGTGCCGTCTTCACATGTAAGGTTGGCTACCATTGAGCGCCATTCATTCACTGGGTGCCGTCTTCACATCTAAGGTTGGCTACCATGGAGCTCCATTTATTCATTGGGTCCCGTCTTCGCATCTAAGGTTGGCTACTATGGAGTACCATTCATTCATTGGGTGCAGTCTCCACATCGAAGGTTGGCTACCATGGAGCGTCATTTATTCACTGGGTGCCGTCTTCACATCTAAGGTTGGCTACCATGGAACGTAATGTAAACTTCTTAGTAACAATATGCAATCTCCTTAGTCACTTAATCCAATCTCATTTTTCATCTAATGCAATCTCCTTAGTAACATAACGAAATCTCCTTAGTCACCTAATGCAATTTCCCTAGTCATCTATGCAATCTCCTTAGTCAGCTCAGGCAATCTCCCTAGTCACTAAAACAACCTTTACTTGTCACTAACGCAATCTTCTTAGTCACCTAATGCAATCTCCTTATCCATCTAGTGCAATATCCTTAGTCACCTAATACAATCTCCCTAGTCCCTAGTGCAATTTCCCTAGTCACCTAATGCAATCCGTCTAGTCACCTAATGCAATCTCCTTAGTCACTTCATGAATAAACATAGTCATGTTTTGTGCAGCTAAAACAACAGAAAAACCTGACACAATATCATATTCTCTCTTCGGTTCCTCTATTTCTTCGGTCATTCACTTTCCCAGTTGTTACAATATATTCCAGCTGTTCCCTTCTCATTGCATGTCAAAAAAATGATGATTGTTTCTTCCTAATATTGGAAATTAGCTCTCTTTTTGCTGTGACCTCTTTCAGAACGTTTTCATTATTATTCGTAGCTGTCCATGGTATTCTCTACGTTAGCCTTCAGTGATTTCCTTGTTGCCCTATTGTCCATGATTCCCGTCCATTTTTGTCTGAACCATTCTACATCTCACCTCTGTTTTCTCTTCTTTAGCGGTATGGTATCAACAGTAAAAGCAGCTTTCCAAAAAATGAGGAAGATACTGTGCAATCCGTTTTTGACAATAGAAGTAAGAAATAGAGAGAGTTCTTAAATGTTATGTAGAGCCAGTCTTAACATATGGATGTGAATCATGGACAATTAGACAACAGACAAGGAAATCTCTGGAGTCTGCAGAAATGTGGTTTTACAGAAAAATGTTGAGAATAGCATGGACAGCCAAGAAGAGTAATGAAAACGTTGTGAAAGAGGCCAAAGCAAAAGGAGAGCTAATTTCCAATATTAGAAAGAAACAATCGACATTTTTTGGCCATGTAATGAGAAGAGAACAGCTGTAATATATTGTCGCAAATGGGAAAATTGAGGGACAAAGAGATAGAGGGAAGCAAAGAGAAAAAATACCAGACAGCTTAAGAGAATGGCTTGGCAGAAGGTCAACAACAGAAATGATAAATAATTGTCGAGGTTGAAAGTTGTGGAGAGACATGATCACCTACGCCAGCAGGCCCGGTACTTGATGATGATGATGATGATGGTATCAAAAACAGCATTCAGATGGTGCACTGCTGTTTCTAAGGCTGTTATTTCTGTTTCATAATTGTTACAGACTTCACCACATGGGCCACATAGTTCTTCTGCTGTACCATCTGGATAATGTATCAAATTCCATATCCAGCTTTGATTTTCTGCCTGCATCATCAGTATAAAACATGATTCCAGTCATCTGGATAAGTATCGATGGCTTTGCTTGCAGCGGTTATTATTGCTACCGTGTCAGCATTTGTATCTATTCTGTCATTTACTTCTATACAGATTTCTGGGTTTATGTAATTTGCACTTGGTGACAGTTCTTTCATGATTCTTAATGATTAATGACGTTTCTCGGTCAGATGGTATTTTTCTTGTATGTACCTGACATTGTGAGAAGTTAAGATCAGGGAATCAGAGGAGGAAGAGTTATGTACTACAGCATTCAGAAAAAAAAACCCAAATAAACAAGAACAGAAAAAAGCAAAGAACAATATATGGTCTGAAGCAGACATGAAGAAACATGTAGATAACCTGACTAAATAGGCAGTATAAGTAGACATGTAGACTAGCAGACTATGATTCCCTGAATTATCGCCTCGGAAGTTTCCTTCTATAATAATATGATTTTATTATTATACTCCTCCAAAGTTACGAACAGTTTTTTTCTTTGGAAAGGAACCCATGTATCCACTAACTTTCTGTTAGGGTGGTCTTTCTTCGTTATCTTTTGTCTTTCATACAGCACCACCGTTGTCTTATTTCTCCTCACCACTAAAGGTTCTACAACACCATTATCTAGTACCGGGCCTGCTGGCGTAGGTGATTATGTTTCTCCACAACTTTCGATAACGACAGTTATTTATCATTTCTGTTGTTGACCTTCTGCCAAGCCATTCTCTTAAGCTGTCTGGTATTTTTTCTCTTTGCTTCCCTCTATCTCTTCGTCCCTCAGTTTTTTTTTTCCAGTTGTTACAATATATTCAAATTGTTCTCTTCTCATTTATGATGATTGTTATTGAAAACAATATAAGAAAAACACAAAATGCAAGGCTACTTGCAAATTGTATATAAAACAAGTAGGTAACTCATCTCTCAAACGATACAAAAAAAAAACACGCACACGAAAAGTACTTCATTATCCTGACTATAAAAATAAAGAAGGAAACAGGGAGCACACAAAGAAAGTGTTAAAATCTTCGAAGCCGAAGAACGAAGAAAAACAAAGAATTATTAATTCTCCAAAGAACAGAATCAAATAATTCATGAAATATCCAACAAACTGCTGAAACATAAAATCATATCTCCTTTCATTAATGGATGCTAACGCAGAATAAAATGATGGAAATGGCAGGGCAAAATCACTAACATAGAATTATGGAAATGTACCAGTCAAATACCAGTGGATAAAGAGATACAGCGAAGACAATGGCGCTGGATAGGACACAGACTACGAAAGCCAACTGTGAGTATTATACAACATGCCCTTTTTTGGAATCCCCAGGGAAAAAAGACAAAGTGGAAGAAAAGGAATTCTCGAAGAAGACAGATAGAAGCAGAGATCAAGATGATGGGGAAGACATGGAATGATCTTAAAAGAATGGCAAGAAACAGTACGACTTGGAAAGTGGTTGTTGAAGACCTATGCTCCACAGGGAGCTGAAAGGTAGAAGAAGAAGAAAAAAAAAGAGAACTAGGCATCGGATTTCACTAACAAGGAGGGAAGGGTAACGCCAAAATTTAACAACGAATTAATGTTTCCTTTTTTTTAACAATAAATATCATCACCGATTCTGGTAGGTTTCAAACCCTGATCCTTCATGTCCTGAGACCGAAGACGTACCTCTGGACCCCCAAGCACTCTACCCTCCTGCACAAAAGTAGACGGAAATAGCTAAGTAAATGCTCAACGAAATCGAAACACTGCACCTCAAGTCTCATCACGCAAAACAGCTATGGTTAGGTTAGTGGAAAGCCTGGGAACATTGTAAACAAATTAAAATCCATAATTGCTCATTCGCCGTGCCAGTGGAATCATCCGAATTAATATCTCATCTCCCTGAAGGATCCAAACAAAGGCAGCTGCAGTCCCCACCATAGCAGCTACAGCACGCGCCAAAATACATAAGGTGTAGCCGCACCGAAAGTGAACGCAGCCGAACTGCCCTTCGTCACACGATATCATCATTCAACGTAAGCAATCGGAATATCGAAACACGATCCGGATGAAAACCACAGCGCACGATGTTCACAGAGCACTGGACTCAGTAGCTCGGGCAGCAAACCGAACGTGGAATATGTGGAGACTGCAACAAAGAACACTTTTCAGACAGAGCCTCAACGGTCCGTGCCGCCCATCCGCCATATTGACCGGAAGTCCCAACGAACACTTTAATATCGTTAAATGAATAAAGGAAGTATTAGAAGAAGGAGAAAGGGAATACAAACAACGCTTTATTCAAACAAAATATAGAAATAAATGGAACACCAAACACACGAACAACATGTTGTGTATTTGTTTGTTTGTTTGTTTGTTTGTTTGTGAATACCAGCTTTATATCTTTAGCGAAGTCACTGAATTTGCATGTAAATCTTTTTTCCCTATTTTTTTTTCAAACCGACAACCGTGTGCTCATGTGTCCCCCGCTATAGAGGCAGATATTCTTCGCCTTCAGAGACACTCTCAAATTTGTATCGTCGAGAGTTTTAACGTTGTTAATTATATTTCACCCATTAATTCTGCTTAATCAGCGTCCATTTTTTGCTCATTTTTTTTTTAAATTTCAAACTACCAAATATTATTTAACGTGTGCATAAATTCCTGTTTTTCCTCTATTTTCCAAAAGGGGCTAGACATCAGATTTCACTACCCAGAGATCAGGGGGGAGTGTAAAGACACCAATAGACAACCGATTTGATTGTCCACACTTTGTGGTGCGAATCAAACCGGGCACCTTCTCGTCCAGAAGTCGACGTTTTATCTCTTGGCAATCCAGCGCCACCCCGGCACACACAGAACTACAAACAATACATCATCATTGTTAAGACCCATGCCTGCTGGCGTAGGTGATCATGTCTCTCCACAACTTTCGATCTCGACAGCTATTTATCATTTCCGTTGTTTGACCTTCTGCCAAGCCATTCTTTTAATCTCTCTGGTATTTTTTCTCTTTGCTTTCCTCTATGTCTTCGTCCCTCAGGTTTTTCTAGTTGTTACAATATACACCAGCTGTTCTCTTCTCATTACATGGCCAGAAATGATGATTGTTTCTTCTGTTATTGAAAACAATATAAGAAAAACACAAAAAGCAAGGCTACTTGCAAATTGCATATAAAACACGTAGGTAACTCATCACTCAAACAATAAATAAAACACGCACACGAAAAGTACTTCATTATCCAGACTATAAAAAAAAAGAAGGAAACAGGGAGCACGCAAAGAAAGTGTTAAAATCTTCGAAGTCGAAGAACGAAGAAAAACAAAGAATTATTAATTCTCAAAAAGCACATAATCAAATAAATCATCAAAAATCCAACAGCCTGCTGAAACATAAAATCATAACTCTAACAAACTGCTGAAACATAAAATCATAACTCTAACAAACTGCTGAAACATAAAATCATATCTCCAACAAACTGCTAAAACATAAAATAATCTCCAACAACCTGCTGAAACATAAAATAATCTCCAACAAACTGCTAAAACATAAAATAATCTCCAACAACCTGCTGTAACAAAAAATAATCTCCAACAAACTGCTGAAACATAAAATAATCTCCAACAACCTGCTGAAACATAAAATCATATCTCCAACAAACTGCTAAAACATAAAATAATCTCCAACAAACTGCTAAAACATAAAATAATATCCAACAACCTGCTGAAACACAACAAACTGCTGAAACATAAAATAATCTCCAACAAACTGCTAAAACATAAAATAATCTCCAACAAAATGCTAAAACATAAAATAATCTCCAACAACCTGCTGAAACATAAAATAATCTCCAACAAACTGCTGAAACATAAAATAATCTCCAACAAACTGCTAAAACATAAAAATCTCCAATGCTCCCAACAACCTGCTGAAACATAAAATAATCTCCAACAAACTGCTGAAAATAAATAATCTCCAAACAAAACATAAAATAATCTCCAACAACCGGCTGAAGCATAAATAATCTCCAAAAAACTGCTAAAACATAAAATAATCTCCAACAACCTGCTGAAACATAAAATAATCTCCAACAAACTGCTAAAACATAAAATAATCTCCAACAACCTGCTGAAACATAAAATAATCTCCAACAAACTGCTGAAACATAAAATAATCTCCAACAAACTGCTAAAACATAAAATAATCTCCAACAACCTACTAAAACATAAAATCATATTTCCAACAACCTGCTAAAACATAAAATCATCTCCAACAACCAGCTAAAACATAAGATCATATTTCCAACAACCTACTAAAACATAAAATCATCTCCAACAACCAGCTAAAACATAAAATCATATTTCCAACAACCTGCTAAAACATAAAATCATATTTCCAACAACCTGCTAAAACATAAAATCATATTTCCAACAACCTGCTAAAACATAAAATCATATTTCCAACAACCTGCTAAAACATAAAATCATATTTCCAACAACCTGCTAAAACATAAAATCATATTTCCAACAACCAGCTAAAACATAAAATCATAACTTCAACAACCTGCTAAAACATAAAATCATAACTTCAACAACCTGCTAAAACATAAAATCATAACTTCAACAACCTGCTAAAACATAAAATAATAACTTCAACAACCTGCTAAAACATAAAATTATATCTCCAACAACCTACTAAAACATAAAATCATAACTTCAACAACCTACTAAAACATAAAATCATAACTTCAACAACCTGCTAAAACATAAAATTATATCTCCAACAACCTGCTAAAACATAAAATCATAACTTCAACAACCTGCTAAAACATAAAATTATATCTCCAACAACCTGCTAAAACATAAAATCATAACTTCAACAACCTGCTAAAACATAAAATTATATCTCCAACAACCAGCTAAAACATAAAATCATCTCCAACAACCAGCTAAAACATAAAATCATATTTCTAACAACCTGCTAAAACATAAAATCATATTTCCAACAACCTGCTAAAACATAAAATCATATTTCCAACAACCTGCTAAAACATAAAATCATATTTCCAACAACCTGCTAAAACATAAAATCATATTTCCAACAACCTGCTAAAACATAAAATCATATTTCCAACAACCAGCTAAAACATAAAATCATAACTTCAACAACCTGCTAAAACATAAAATCATAACTTCAACAACCTGCTAAAACATAAAATCATATTTCCAACAACCTGCTAAAACATAAAATCATATTTCCAACAACCTGCTAAAACATAAAATCATATTTCCAACAACCTGCTAAAACATAAAATCATATTTCCAACAACCAGCTAAAACATAAAATCATAACTTCAACAACCTGCTAAAACATAAAATCATAACTTCAACAACCTGCTAAAACATAAAATCATAACTTCAACAACCTGCTAAAACATAAAATTATATCTCCAACAACCTGCTAAAACATAAAATCATAACTTCAACAACCTGCTAAAACATAAAATTATATCTCCAACAACCTACTAAAACATAAAATCATAACTTCAACAACCTACTAAAACATAAAATCATAACTTCAACAACCTGCTAAAACATAAAATTATATCTCCAACAACCTGCTAAAACATAAAATCATAACTTCAACAACCTGCTAAAACATAAAATTATATCTCCAACAACCTGCTAAAACATAAAATCATAACTTCAACAACCTGCTAAAACATAAAATTATATCTCCAACAACCAGCTAAAACATAAAATCTTATCTCCAACAACCAGCTAAAACATAAAATCATAACTCCAACAACCTGCTAAAACATAAAATCATAACTCCAACAACCTGCTAAAACATAAAATCATATCTCCAACAACCTGCTAAAACATAAAATCATAACTCCAACAGAACTACAAGAAATAACCATCCAAACCACTCAATTCCTCAACACCCGTGAAGAAACATAGAAAAACACTCAACCCACAACAATGTTAACAAATAAACTCCTTCACAGTCGCCAACATTAACAATTCCCACTGATTTTTTACTGCTGTTCGCTACATGTTATTACATCATCGTTATTTATCACTCTCCGCATTTCCCCTTGACAAGTGCGATCAAACTCTTCATCATTTGCAAATCTCTTATTCATCATGCACCGGCAACATATTCCATGAACACAAACAAAACACTCTCCCACAAGATCGATGAGAAATATGTCAAACCCGTAAAACGCGGATCGAAATGAATACATCAATAACGACGGAATTTTGGAGGACTGTACTATCATTGTGTTGGACATGCTGTCATTGATCTGTGTGTCCACTGTTGTTGTTTATGTGTGATTGGGGGAGGACAGATAAATAAGGGGTTGGTTGTGGTTGGAGATGGAGGAAAGGGTGTGGAGTGATTCGGTCAAGATGCTTCTTATAAGAAAATGGTGTTAAAATGCAATAATAGTATTGTCAATCAATCAATAATCAATAAATAAATCAATCATTTAATCAATCAATCGTTCAATCGAATAAATCAATAATTTCAATCAATCAACCAAGTAATTAAAATGAGTACATCAATCAAATTCCATCAAATAAATCAAATCAATCAATCAATCACTCAAATAAATCAATCAAACATTTCAATCAATCAACCAAGCAATTAAAATAAGTAAATCAATCAAATTCCATCAATATCAATCAAATCAATCAAATCAATCAATCAATCAATCGCTCAATCAAATAAATCAATCATTTCAATCAATCAACCAAGCAATTAAAATAAGTAAATCAATCAAATTCCATCAATATCAATCAATCAAATCAATCAATCAACCAATCAAAATAAATGAACCAGCCAATAAATCAATAAAAATCAATCAGTCAACCAATCAATAACAATCAATAACTCAATCCCTTCAGATTCTATTACAGACCATATACGACAAAGTATCTCCATCTACCAAAGCTCAGGGAAGGAATTTGTTTCCCTCTTTTTGAGCTTCTAGCATATTATCGCCTTGTAGTCAGATTTCTGTGTGTATCCTTCTATATTTTTGTGTTGTGGTTTGTTGTTCTTGCTGAAGGTCTTTTGGCCGAAACGTTGTTTTACTTTTGTTTTGTTTCTCACTCACGTAAAGCTGTTATACCATACCACTTTTTCCTTTATTTTAATCTACTCACCTATCTCGCATATTTTCTTGGACATTTCACTACTATCTTTAGTTTTATTCAATGCTCTTAAGTGTTTCCAACACTTCACCTCTTCATGTATTTCTAGGCCTTCACAACTTCCTGTTTCCCTGTGGGTTCCTTGACAGTCCCTATTTCAAAATTTTGCTTTGCTGAAAACATATTTTTTTTTTTTGGTATGTGTTAATCTCTATTTCATAATTTTGCTTTGCTGAAAACATATACTTTTTAAAATGTGTTCATCTCTATTTCATAATTTTGCTAAGCTGAAAACATATTTTTTATTGGTATGTGTTAATCTCTATTACATAATTTTGCTTTGCTGAAAATATATACTTTTTAAAATGTGTTCATCTCTAGTTCATAATTTTGCTTTGCTGAAAACATATTTTTTACTGTTATGTGTTCATCTCTATTTCATAATTTTGCTTTGCTGAAAACATATATTTTTTAATGTGTTCATCTCTATTTCATAATTTTGCTTTGTTGAAAACATATATTTTTTAATGTGTTCATCTCTATTTCATAATTTTTCTTTGCTGAAAACATATATTTTTTAAAATGTGTTCATCTCTATTTTATTTTCGATTCATAATCTGCTGCTTGATTAACTCTAATTTTGATATTTCCTCTCTTCATATCTGCTATTGTCATACAATTTGATGTTTAGTATTGTCCACACACAATTGATTACAAATGCTTGTAATTTTTTATCAGTTGTGCTATTTAGTTTTTGTATCATTACTCAAATTCCTCTTCTTCTTCCTTCTTTGATACATGTAGAGCTTATGTCGTCAACAAACAATTTTCAGCCGTTCTGTTTCTTGCCATTCTTTTAAGATCATTTAATGTCTTACCTATCATCTGTATCTCTGCTTCCATCTGTCTTCTCCAAGAATATTTTTGCTTGGTTCTTTGTCTTTTCCCCCTGGGGATTCCAAAAATGGGCGTGTTGTGTAATACTCTCAGTTTGCTTCCGCAGTGTGTGTCCTATCTAGCGCCATCGTCTTCGCTGTATCTCTTTATCCACTGGTATTAGACTGGTACATTTCCATAATTCTATGTTAGTGATTTTGTCCCCCCATTTCCACCCTTTTATTCTGCGTAAGCATCCATTAATGAAGGTTTGTATCTTCATGATTGTCGTTTTTTGTATTTATCCATGTTTCACAGCCATATATCAGGACTGATTGAAAATTGGAGTTGACAATTTTTCTTTCTTAATTTAACCTAATTTCATTTGATTTCAAAAAGTTTCTTAGTGCAACGAAGTCACTTCTTGCTTGTTACGTATTTATTTTGGTATCCCTCACTGATTATTGAAAGTAAAAAAGAGAAAGAAATAGCTAAGTAATTAAAAAAAAGGAAGAGAGAAAGTAAGTAATTAAGTAAAAAAGAAATAAAGAAAGAAAGAAATAAAGAAAGAAAGAGAGGGAGATAGAAAGAGAGGGAGATAGAAAGAAATAGGAAGGAGTGGAGGAAAGCAAAGGAGGGAAGTGAAGGAAGGAAGGAAGGAAGGAAGGAAGGAAGGAAGGAAGGAAGGAAGGAAGGAAGGAAGGAAGGAAGGAAGGAAGGAAGGAAGGAAGGAAGGAAGGAAGGGAGGGAGGGAGGGAGGAAGGAAGGAAGGAAGGAAGGAAGGAAGGAAGGAAGGAAGGAAGGAAGGAAGGAAGGAAGGAAGGAAGGAAGGAAGGAAGGAAGGAAGGAAGGAAGGAAGGAAGGAAGGACACTATACTTAAGAGTAAGTAAAAACAATACAAAGAATGAATGAAACACTTGAAATGAAAAAAAAAATTCAATATAGATAAAATAACATAAAGAATACTGTGTTGCAGTCGGAAGGGCTAGACCATAATCTCATATGTTCCAACAAGCAGTGTCAAAAAGGCACAAGTTCGAAACCTGGTGGGTGCTGCTGATGCTTATTTATATGTTACTGATGGCGAATTTTTAGAATAGTATGTGTATACGATTGGGAACCACGTTAGCTCAGTGGTTAGTGAACTGGACTACAAAGGACAAGAGGTAGGGTTCGATCCCAACCGACGGCTTCCGGGTTCACCCAGCCTTAAATTGGTCCCGGATTTTTTTTTCTGGGAAAGTAGAGCGGCACGGGCGTAATACCGACCACATTACCCCAAAAATCATGTGCCGAAGGTCTGTAAAATTTATGGTCACTAAACACCATATTCCCTATACGCCACTTGGCGTGACGGGAGCTCTTTACTTTTTTTTTACTATGTTTATAAGATTACTCTCCCGTGTGTTACCGGGGCCTCATTATGAGGGTATTAAAGAATAGTGACACTATGACCTTCCAGGCATGTCGTAAGAGGCGACTAAGGAGATTGATCGATGGCTTGACAAGCTGTCATTTAAAAAAGTATTGTTATGGAAACAGAGCCATAGATTTTAGAAGCAGTGATCTCTGCAATATGTGCCATTTTGGCATGCAAGGTTTCTGTTTTTGAGATTGTGGCTCTGCCCTATGTGCCGTCTTCGGCTCGAAAGGACAATAGATATATAGATACTAATCTAGCTAATCATCTAACTTCATCTAACTAATGAAGGGTGTTTAAAGAGAGCTGGAGTTATGTCTTCGGAATCTTAAGAATAAAAACAATCTACATGTGTTAGGCATGTGATGCGAAGAGATGTGTATCAACGCAATAGATGTGAGAAAGAGAATTCAGCGGTGCTGTATTGAGTCACTTCTGAATTATGGAAGTGAATCATGGACAATGGACAAACACATTGAAAGACAATTAGTGGCCATAGAGATGGGATTTCTCAGAAAATTATTGAGAGTTCCCTGGTTAGCTAAAAGGACCAACGAGGAAATTCTCAGAGGCCAACAACAAAAAAGGGAGATAATAAAAAACAGAAAAAAGCAATCAACATTATTTTTCAGGTACAGCATGAGCAGATGAAAGTTGGAATATTTGGTTACATCATCATCATTGAGTACCGTCTCCGCATCGAAGGTTGGCTACCATGGAGCGCCATTCCACTCTCTCTCTTGCTTTGATGGTGCAGATTGTCATTGGTTGACTTGTCCATCTTTTAATGTTACAACTGGCAAAATACACAGGGAAAGAGATACGATACTGGATAGCTTGATGTCACAGTACAAAAAACAGTCAACAGAATTGATACGTTGCAAGGTTTATAGAGAAATGTGGAAGGACATGATTGTTCGCCAAACGGTATGGCACATGATGATGGTAACAATGATGGGAAAAGAAGTCATCGAGAATACTGTAACAACAGGCGGAATGCAGGGAAAGAAGAGCAGATGAAAACCAAGGGAAAACAATATTGAACAACGTATCCAAAAATATAATAAAATATCACGATTGATTTGGGAACTTTGTTAACCTCAGACGGAAGATGCACAAAAGAGGTGAGATGAAGAATGGCTCAGGCAAAAGCAGCTTTAAAAAAAAATGAGGGAGATACTAAGCAATCCATTTTAGACAATCGAAACAAGAAAAAGAGTTCTTAGATGTTATGTAGAATCAGTCTTAACATATGGATGTGAATCATGGACAGTAGGACACGAAACAAGACTCTTTCCTGTCACTGGAGTCTGTAGAAATGTGGTTTAACAGAAGAATGTTGAGAATACCATGGACAGCTAAGAAGAGTAACGAAAACGTTCTGAAAGAGGTCAAAGAAAAAAGAGAGCTAATTTCCAATATTAGGAAGAAACAATCATCATTTTTTGGCCATGTAATGAGAAGGGAAGAACTTTAATATATTGTAACAACTGGGAAAATTGAGGGACGAAGAGATAGAGGAAAGCAAAGAGAAAAAATACTAGACAGCTTAAGAGAATGGCTTGGCAGACGGTTAACAACAGAAATGATAAATAACTGTCGAGATCGAAAATTGTGGAGAGACATGATCACCTAAGCCAGCAGGCCCGGTGCTTGATGATGGTGATGGTCACGACTGAAATTATGACTTGCACGAAGGACCGAGAGATGTGGAGAGAGATGATCTCCTACGCCAGCCGGCGTGGCATCAGATGATGATAGAAATATGAATAATAAACAGTTTCCCGTCTAGTGTTTTGATGTGCAACATGACGCAATGCAACTATAATAACTCAACACCATTTTAAGAATACAAGCAATACAAGAAGTTGAAAGAAGAAGGATAAAGAACTATCGAATAGCCGTGGGATAATCAAAACAAAATCATGGACATCAATCACAGAACGACATATTGATATAGCAATTCTGTGACGACGAAGAGATAACAGCATTGATACGTGTCTTAAATAATCGATGCTAATCTATGTTGACACAAATAACACCAGAGCTAAAACTAAGAATAGCAAAAATGTTACATCTTCTCAATATTCATATATGGTGCAGAAACATGGACATTAGACAAGAAAACAGAACAGAGAATTGAAGCCTTTGAAATGTGGATATATAGAAGAAAAGGTAGAATTGGATGGAAGGAAAAGAAAACAAACGATGAAGTCTTAAAACAACTAAAAATGAAAAGAGAACTACTAAACACAATTCAAACAAGACAAATGCGATTTTTGGGGCATATTAAAAGACACAAAAGCCTACTAAAAGTAATCTTGGAGGGGAAAATACAAGGTAAAAGAGGCAGAGGCAGAGGCAGACCAAGACTAATATGGACGAGTAACATCAAAAGATGGACAAATCAGCCTATGACAACCTGCACCATCAAAGCAAGAGACAGAGTGGAATGGCGCTCCATGGTAGCCAACCTTCGTTGTGGAGACGGCACTCGATGATGATGATGATATGTTGAGCAGATGTAATAAAAGAGGACATCCAACATGGAATCGATTGAGTTAATAAACAACGATAACGACCGCGAGATCCAGTTCCATTGAAATGTTCTTTCTTTGCGGATTTTCTTCGCACATTTTTAATTACAGCCTTGAACTTGTCGTGTACTCCATTTTAACAGATCTGTTTTCGCTTTTCAGAGGTTAATCAGCGATCTTAATTATTGATCTTCGTGACTTCGATCCTTCATTTGACGTTCTCCAGCGGACGTACCTGGCTCGCTGTGTTTGCTAATGTGATCTATCTGTCTTTCCATTTGTTTGTCTGCCTATCTGTCTATCTGTTTATCTGTCTGCCTGCTCGTACGTCCGTCCGGCCTTCCATCCGTTCGCCCCATCCGTCTGTCCGTCCATCCATGCAAACCGTTTGTCCATCCATTCATCCAACCGTTCATCCATCAATCCAACCGTCTGTCCATCCATTCGTCCAACCGTTTCTCGTCCATCCATCCATCCATTCAACCAGCCAAAAATTGATCCATCCATCGATCCATTTATCCATCCATCCATCCACCCAGCCACCCAGCCATCCATCCACCCATCCAAAAGTCCATCCAACTATCCGTTCGTCCATCCATCCATCCAGCCACCCAACCAGCCACCCATTTACCCACCCACCCATCCAACCATCCATCCATCCATGCACCCACCCACCCACCCACCCATCCATCCATCCACCCACCCACCCATCCACCCATCCATCCACCCATCCATCCACCCATCCACCCATCCATCCACCCATCCACCCATCCATCCACCCATCCATCCATCCACCCACCCACCCATCCATCCATCCATCCATCCATCCATCCACGCACCCACCCACCCACCCATCCATCCACCCTTTGTTATCAGTTCTCTGCATTATAAACTGCAGTAAATTTGGCATATTTATTCTTTTTCATCTGCCGATCGCATGCATCTTCCCATATGCAACAAACGGTTGTGAATCGCGGACAATCTTGCAAACAAAATGGAAGAACATTGGTTCATTAGAAAGAAATTACAACAGACAAAACCCCACGATACCTTGGATTATCTAAAAGAGCAACGAAGAGCCAAATAGTGTCTGACAGTGAAACTAGTAAATTACCAGTGTATACAGAAATAAAACAAAGACAATGCTGCTAGATACACTGCCAACAGAGTACTACACAACAGGCCCTCTTTTTAAAATCCCAAGGAAAAAGACACAAAATTGACTAAAGTACTCTTGGAGAAGACAGATGGAAGTAGAGATGAAGATGATGGGGATCACATGGAATTATCCTAAAAGAAATCAAGAAAATAAACTGTTCGGAAATTGTTTGGTGGAGACCTATACTCCACAGGGAGCTGAAAGTGTTTGTTGAAGACCTATGCTCCACAGGTGGCTGTGAGTGTTTTTGGATAGCTATGCTTCACAGGGAGCTGAAAGTGTTTGTTGAAGACCTATGCTCCACAGGGAGCTGAAAGTGTTTGTTGAAGACCTATGCTCCACAGGGAGCTGAAAGTGTTTGTTGAAGACCTATGCTCCACAGGGAGCTGAAAGAAAGAAGAAGATCTTTAATTGTGTAAAAGAGCAATGAAGACATTTTAAAAACCTTAGCATTGAAAGTAGCTAATTCAACATATTTTATAGCAAATAAATAAAATGTATAAAAGTAAAGTAAAGTACCCCCCGTCACGCCAAGTGGCGTATAGGGAAATATGGTGTTAGTGACCCTATATTTTACAGACCTTCAGCACATGATTTTTGGGGTAATGTGGTCGGTATTACGCCCGTGCTGTTTTACTTTCCCAGAAAAAATCCGGTACCAATTTAAGGCTGGGTGAACCCGGAGCCGTCGGTTGGGATCGAACCCTACCCCTTGTCCGTAGTAGTCCAGTTCACTAACCACTGAGCTATCGCGGCTCCTACTAATTTTTAGGGAATTAGTAAAACCCAGGTGTCCTCGCCAGGGTACGAACCCCGGCTGTTGCCGTGGTAAGCCAACCGCCTATCGATTGCGCTAACCGGACACCCAAATAAAATGTATGCCCACGTTAAAAGATATCGTGGGCTGGGTAGAACAATAATGGAGGATATGGTGCCACGAAAGCATGACAAGCGCAGACAGAGAAGGTGGTTGGTTTCAATACGTGAAGGAGACTCCAAACATGACAGCAAAAGAAGTGGGAGATCTGGCTAGAGATAAGAGATTCTTTCAGACGAGCTGAGATGAGAGCAACACTTTGTAACAGTTCTGTAGAGTCGTTGCAGAAATCCAAAATACGTAAGGTCACCTTTGTCTATGTCCCTGGATATGCGGGAGTACGGGGAAATGAAAGAGCGGACAGGTTGGCTAGCTGCGCTGTCGTTGAGAACGGGCAACCAATGGATCGGGCGGACATCATCAATGCATTCCGAGATGTAGGAAGAGCACAGGACTTCGACAAACACAGATCCACGTCACTTGTTCGCATGATGGAAATGGGAGTTAAGATGGGCACAGCCAGAAATGAGAAACTTAGTGGCCGTGTAAGAAGACTTATCAACCAACATAGAACTGGAGTCGTCAGTCGCTGGACACTGAGGGAATTGCTGAGGAGGGGATCTAAGCACCTACGGACATGTTCGGAGTGTAATGATGATGACCCGCAAATAACTCAATAACTCAATAACTCAATTTTGTCACCATTACAGAAGACATGTTGAACCAAAAATACCCCGTTTACAATGTCTAACACCATTTCCTTTGAGCAATGAAACCGTGAATATAACAACGACTTGTTGTGTTTTGCTCCAGACAGGGACTGTAGACACAGAATATCATGACGTAAATAGCATCAATCGGTGACGTAATTTCACAAATATTTTTCACGTCAGTACACCGTGACGTTATCAACATCATGTATAATAATAGAACATAGAGCAATGATGATGACCCGCAAATAACTCTGTAACAGCACACGCCACGTGATGATAGTGATGATCTGTTCTTCCTAATGAGAAGAATAGCATCTGAGTTAACGCAGTAGAGGAGAAACATAAATTATCTCGAGATTTATAAAATAATAATCATCAGTCCTTCATGCATGTCCTAATTTCAGTCCATGCTCTTGTATTATGCCATTTGAATAAACTGTTTCATTTTACACTTTCAATTCGAGGTGCGCGTGGCCACGCGGCTAAAACCACTGCCCCGCTGGCTGAAAAGCTGACGTACGGTGTTCGAAGCCCGCGGTAGACAGAAAGGCTTTTTTCTATCGGGGATGAAATAGAAATCCTGAGTCACACACGTCGTGGCGACTGCTTGACCAAGCGGCCTTTATCCCTCGGGTTATATCATTGCCCCCCGACATACACCAGCAATGGTACTAGGTGTCGTAAAGATAGATTTTTGTTGTTGTTTCATTTTGTTTTCTTGGCTATCCTTTGGTACTCTTTTCATCATTTCTGTTAATTGCTATAGTTCAATAAATGTCTTCTTTTCAAGACACCTGTCCAATAAATGCAGATTGTCGTTTCTCTATTATTTTGATTATATTTCTTGTTTCTCCAGCTCGTTTTAAACATTCTTCATTTGTACTTGTTTCAAAAAGGGAGCTCTTAAAAAAAAAAAAAACATCAGAAAGAAACAATCAACATTTTTCAGGCACATCATGAGAAAAGGAAAGTTGGAATACTTGGTTACAACTGGCAAAATAAAAGGAAAGAGAGATCGTGGACGACAAAGTGAGAAAATACTGGGCACATTGGTGTCATGGCATGGAAAACAGTCAACATCAGCACTGATACGATGCACTGTAGATAGAAGATTGTGGAAGGACTTGATCGCCTACGCCAACCGGTATGGCACATGATGATGACTTGTTTCTACCCATTGAAATCGTAGCGCTCTTCTGATAAACCAAATATCAGCTGTTTCTGATATTCTCTGTATTGTTTTGGTTATCATCCATGACTCGCTTCCATATAGTTAAGCAGGTTCGATTTTGCACTTTACGACACGTTAGGATTGGGGGGCCTCGGTAGCCTAGTTGGGAAAACCAACCGACAGTGCTATCGATATTCGGACAACCCGTGTTCGATTCCCGCTGGAAGCAGTGTGAGTTGTACTCGTAGTTGGAAAATAAAAAATACCCCCGCGGTCGACCCAGCCGCTGGCAGAAATGGGTACCATGGTATTACTCTGGGAAGGTGAGGAATACCGCCTCGCCTCGTGAGTTTCGATGCTTGAGGCGACACTATCCAAAAGTGATTGGAGCATTCTGGGTAGGAGGCCGGGAACATGTGGGTGAAAACTCGCGCGCTGACACCGATTCCAGTCTCGTACTTGACCTTGACTTTAGGACACGTTTTCTAACATTCATCATCATTGAGTGCCATCTCCACAACGAAGGTTGGCTACCAAGGAGCGCTATTCTGCTCTGTCTCTTGCTTTGATGGTGCAGTTTGTCATTGGCTGATTTGTCCATCTTTTAATGTTACTCGTCCATGTTAGTCTTGGTCTGCCTCTGCCTCTTTTAGTTTGTGTTTTCCTGTCCAGGATTACTTTTAGTTGGCTTTTGTGTCTTTTAACATGGTCCAAAAATCGCATTTGTGTTGTTTGAATTGTGTTTAGTAGTTCACCTTTCAATTTAGTTGCTTGAAGATTTCTAACATTAATTCATAACTATTTGTTACACGAGTCGCTTTTCTTTCCATGGAATTCTGTCTTTGTTGTCCCGTCAGAATACCAGTTGACAGATAGTCGCCAAATCGTCTCGTTTTCTTATGAGAGCTTACGACAGATACTTCTTGTTTCTCTTAATTAAACAAACGCACGCATTATTGCAACACAACTTGAGAATATCCAGCCGTTAATTCACTCACTGTTTTATTTACATTAAAACTATCTCATTACTCTATTTTTAGCTCGGGGAAACAGCTCGGAAATATGTGGACGAACACAGCTCTGCTTATTTGAGGAACCCGAGATGAAATACAGCCCGCCTTAGAAGATAGACGCTGTCTTTAGCGATAGACACTGGGTCTAGATTGATTGTTTTCCATGAATAATAGACAGACAGGAAAAGACGACACCGCCTTCTCTTTCCCCTTCCCCCCTTCCCCAAAGGATGGATTTAAGGAAATATTCACACACATTATTATGTATGAAGATGTCTTAGAGCTTTGTGAAACACTCTCCATGTTAGCTTCTGTATATGTGAATAGAAAGAGACGGAAGAGAACTGAACATAATAACTAATTTGTAGAGACTACATATGACAACATATTTGTGTTATCCACAGACGTTTGTTTTCATATTAAAGTGGCGTTTTAGTTATGATCTTGAAACAAATAAGGCAACGGTTTGTGGATTAGGATGTTTTGAGTTTAGTACATTCCCCCCCCCCCTCTCTCTCTCTCTTTCTCTCTCTTTCTGGTTTTACAGAAGAATGCTGAGAATACCATGGACAGCTAAGAAGAGTAATGAAAAACGTTCTGATAGAGGCCTAAGCAAAAGGAGAGCTAATTTCCAATATTAGGAAGAAACAATCATCATTTGTTGGCCATGTAATGAGAAGAGAAAAACTGGAATATATTGTACCAACTGGGAAAACTGAGAGACGAAGAGATAGAGGGAAGCAAAGAGAAAACATACCAGACAGCTTAAGAGAATAGCTTGGCCGAAGGTCAACAACAAAAATGATAAATAACTGTCGAGATCGAATGTTGTGGAGAGACATGATCACCTACACCAGCAGGCCCGGTACTTGATGATGATGATGGTTCCACTAGCAACTCTCTTGGACAGTGGAGCAGAAGCATCACAGGCGGATAAATGTCGAAAAGAATAGGATAAATTGGCCACCATGCGGGAAAACCAGTTAAGACAAATTAAAGTTGTTAAGAAATTAAAAACTGCTCAGAAAAATTAAATTGTGAAGAATGTAAGACTGTTAATAAATATAAAATAGTTTCATTATCATCAAGCACCGGGCCTGCTGGCGTTGGTGATCATGTCTCTCCACAACTTTCGATCTCGACAGTTACTTATCATTTCTGGTTGTTGACCTTCTGCCAAGCCATTCTCTTAAGCCGTCTGGCATCTTTTCTCTTTGCTTCCCTCTATCTCTTCGTCCCTCAATTTTTCCAGTTGTTACAATATATTCCAGCTGTTCCTTGCTCATTACATGCCCCCAAAAATGATGATTGTTTCTTCCTAATATTGGAAATTAGCTCTCTTTTTGCTTTGACCTCTTTCAGAATAAAATAGTTTAGAAATTTAAATCTTCCCGAATGTGTGCGGCCAAATGGCCACCACTCGAAGTCGAATGTGTGCGGCCAAATGGCGCAAATACCGGCTTGTCGTAACAGGCGACTCAACGCGTCTACGGCCACTTAAACAGATCAACGATGAAGCAAGAGACTATAAACTGATAGGAAGCACGGGAGAATATTAAAAGTTAAAAACAAATTGGCGACTGATAAAGGTAAGAAAGAAATAACAGTAAAAATCATGCACGTTTATGATAATAAAATAATGAATGAGTTCCGAAAAGTAAAAGTTATGTCCAATAGAGAATTGAGTTATTGAGTTATTGAGTTATTTGCGGGTCATCATCATTGCACTCCGGACATGTCCATAGGTGCTCAGATCCCCTCCTCAGCAATTCCCTCAGTGTCCAGCGACTGACGACTCCAGTTCTATGTTGGTTGATTAGTCTTCTTACACGGCCACTAAGTTTCTCATTTCTGGCTGTGCCCATCTTAACTCCCATTTCTTTCATCCGAAGAAGTCACGTGGATCTGTGTTTGTCGAAGTCCTGTGCTCTTCCTACATCTCGGAATGCATTGATGATGTCCGCCCGGTCCATTTGTTACCCAATAGAGAATTAAAGAAAGGAAATATCACTAGAAGCACACTTCATCAAACTATACAGTGAGAATATAAAGGTAAAAGACAACAGGTTGATAAGATGAAGGGTGAATAATTTCAGGGGAAAGAGGTATGTTTACATCATCATCATGTGCCGTACTGGTTGGCGTAGGCGATCATGTCCTTCCACAATCTTCTGCCCACAGTGCATCGTATCAGTTCTGTTGTTGACTGTATTCCATGCCATGGCACTAAGCTATCCAGTATTTACTCTCTCTATCGTCCTCGATCTCTCTTTCCCTGTAGTTTGCCAGTTGTAACCAAGTATTCCAACAGGCGACATCCGAGTTCCAACGACAAACGAGCACGAGCGACAGACAGCCCCCCCCCCCCCCCCTCCCAACGACAGCCGAAATATGAGATGAGGAAGAAAAAGAAAACAAAAGAAGAAAAGATAAAAAGCCGACGCATAAAATAAAAAAAAGTACATAAAAACGTAGTAAAAAAACACTTTTGAGATCGTCAAAGCTAGAATACAGGACACAAAATGTTAATGTGCGATCTGTTTACGCTTCCCCTGTGATTCACTGAAGGTTCATTCTCTCCTTTCTCTGTGAAATGCGCGCTTGTTCTATTGCGTCGTAGTTTGCTGCAGCTTTTTTTTGATTGGTCCGGAAATAGAAATTAATCTCCGCATCATTCTGCGATATAAGTTTGTTACACTCTTTGCACTCTTCTCACTTGGGCTGCCATTATAAGGTACCACTATGCAGAGATGATACCGTCTGTAGTTTAGTTTTAACACGCTGGCTTGGGCGATACGAGCTGGCAGTGTGAACGAGGGTTTAAATGTAACTTCTCGCTCTCCAGTCGACACATGTAAAAAGGTACCTGATTTAGTGAGTTGGGGAATATGTATTAACGGTTATGAAGAACACTGACCTCATCGCATTGAAACATTGTGGCCATTTAGGAAGAAATCCGCCTCTTCTCCCTCTCTCTTCTACCTTTCAGCTCCCTGTGGAGCATAGGTCTTCAACAAACACTTTCCAAGTCGTTCTGTTTCTTGTCATTTCTTTAAGATCATTCCATGTCTTCCCCAACATATTTATCTCTGCTTCTGTCTGTCTTCTCCAATAATTTCTTGGTCTTCGTTCCTTGTCATTTCCTCTGTGGATTCCAAAAAAGGGCTTGTTGTGTAATACTCTCAGTTGGCTTCCGTAGTGTGTGTCCTATCCAGCGCCATCGTCTTCGCTGTATCTCTTTATCCACTGGTATTTGACTGGTACATTTCCATAATTCTATGTTAGTGATTTTGTCCTGCCATTTCCATCATTTTATTCTACGTAAGCATCCATTAATGAAAGTCTGTATCTTCATGATTGTCAATTTTGTTGTTCTCCATGTTTCACAGTGATATAATAGTATTGACTTAACATGTGAGTTGAAAATTTTTATTTTTGTATTTAACCTAATTTCTTTGGACTTCTATATGTTTCCCAGTGCAACAAAAGCTCCTCTTGCTTCAGATATCCTTATTTTGGTATCATTTTCTGTTCCTCCCTCTTTGTATATATTACTGCCCGGATATATCTAAGATTGTACGTCTAGTAGAGGTATTTCTCCTATTTTTATTGTGGTTATTTGGCTATGATGACATAGCTCTCCTATCACATAGCCATCAACAGATGCAGAATAAAATGAGCATACTTGCCATCTCCCTCTACCTTCCGTTAAATGACAAAAGTAAGACACTTGCAGGTGTTCTTAAAGAGAAACGAGACAAAGCTCTGTTACGTCACGTGGCGTGTAGGACATTTCCTACTATAGCTCGTTTCAAATCATGTGCCCAACTTTTAAAATCGATATCTTTTTAATCTCTTTTTGTATTTTTTTTCAAAATTTGCATGTAAAGTTATAATGATTAGAACCCAACAGGGAATTAATTTCATTTTAAAAAAACATTTGGTTATTATTGTTGCTTATTTAATTTATATAAATTTATAACGACCCATTGATGTAGTCAAAACTTAATGTTTACAGTATTTTAAGTTAAAAATAGCGATTAAAAATCCATACACGGTACAATTGACGTTTTTGCACGCATTCCACGTGGGCTTTCTGACACAATTAGACACTTGTAGAAAACACGAGGCATTGTGTGTTCCATTTCCGTTCATTCAGCGGCGACACCGTCCTCGAACTGAGCAGACAATAATTCTCCTGGTGTTTTGCCTTATTAGGTTATTTCTCCATTACGGCCACGCCTTTACCTAGTGAAAATTAATCATAGACTAGCAACTACGGTAATTTCTATTCTTTAAGGCTTCACAATATACAATTTTGACTAACATCAAAGAAATATCGCCGCTTTAAGAAAACTGCAGCTGCAAGATATTTGTTAAATTTACATTTAAAGGGTTTTTTGCATTCTAATAACATTTGGAAAATTTCAAAAGTTTTTAACAAACTGTTAGAGAGTAATAGCGTTTTGAAGTTGGACACATGATTTGAAACGAGCTATAGCCCCTGAACTTGTCATAGACATTCGGCACATTATTTGTGAGGTAGTGTGGTCAGTAGACATAATAGTGAAGGAAAGCAACAAGAAAGGTCTCAGTCTGAAAAGTAAGACAACAGAAGTAATGGCCATATCTGAAAAACAACAATCATCACTATCGTGCAGCATAAAAATAAACAGGACAAATCTTAAACAAGTAAGTAAAAAGTAAAGTACCCCCGTCACGCCAAGTGGCGTATAGGGAAATATGGTGTTAGTGACCCTATATTTTACAGACCTTCAGCACATGATTTTTGGGGTAATGTGGTCGGTATTACGCCCGTGCTGCTTTTACTTTCCCAGAAAAAATCCGGTACCCATTTAAGGCTGGGTGAACCCGGAGCCGTCGGTTGGGATCGAACCCTACCCCTTGTCCGTAGTAGTCCAGTTCACTAACCACTGAGCTATCGCGGCTCCTACTAATTTTTAGGGAATTAGTAAAACCCAGGTGTCCTCGCCAGGATTACGAACCCCGGCTGTTGCCGTGGTAAGCCAACCGCCTATCGATTGCGCTAACCGGACACCCCTTAAACAAGTGCAACGTTTCAAATACTTGGGCACTATAATAACATCAGATTTTAAGATGCACTAGAGAAATAAAATTCGGAATAGCCCAGGCCAAAAAGCATTTCAGAAAAATGAAAAACATCTTATGCAACAAGTTTATGTCATTAGAAGTGAGAAAAAGATGTTCATCGATGCTATATAGAGCCAATTCTGAACTATAGAAGCGAATCATTGACATTAGACAAACAAATTAAACGATTATTCGAGGCCCATAAAAATGGGATTTCTCTGAAGAATGTTAAAAAAAAAAAAAAAGACCAAGGAGGAAATTCTGAAAGAGGTCAACACAAAAAGGGTGCTTATAAGAAAACATCAGAAAGAAACAACCAACATTTTTCAGGCACATCATGAGAAAAGGAAAGTTGGAATACTTGGTTACAACTGGCAAAATACAGGGAAAGAAATATCGTGGACGATAAAGAAAGAAGATGCAGGACAGCTTTGTGTAATGGCTTAGAAAACAGTCAACAACAGAAATCAACCGAAACACTGTAGATAGAAGATTGTGGAAGGACATGATCGCCTATGCCAGCTTGTTACTCCTATTTCCACTAATACTACCCTTTGTACTACTGCTACTACTACTGCTACTACTACTACTATTATTACTATTACTACTAATGTGACTACTAGTACTGCTACTACTATTACTACTAATGTGACTACTAGTACTGCTACTACTATTACTACTAATGTGACTACTAGTACTGCTACTACTATTACTTCTAATGTGACTACTAGTACTGCTACTACTATTACTACTAATGTGACTACTAGTACTGCTACTACTATTACTTCTAATGTGACTACTAGTACTGCTACTACTATTACTACTAATGTGACTACTAGTACTGCTACTACTATTACTACTACAAATACTACTACTACTATTGTTACTGTTACTGCTACAACAACAACAACCACAACTATAACTACTACTAATGCCACAACACCTACTATAACTAAAACTACTACTATTTCTAACACTACTACAACTACCACAACCGCAACAACAACAACTACCACGACTACTACCACTACAATTACTACTACCACTTCAACTAATAATACTACAAGTATTACTACTAGTACCCTAGCTGCTACCACTACAACCACTACTACTTCAACCACTGCAGCTGCTAATGTAATTATTGCTACAACCACTATAACTACCACCACTACAATTACTATTACTACCATTGCACCTACTAATACTACCACTACTACCACTATAACTACAGTTATTCTTCTCTTCTTCTTCATTTTTTAGCTCCCAGTGGAGCATAGGTCTTCAACAAACACTTTCCAAGTCGTTCTGTTTTTTGCCATTCTTTTAAGATCATTCCATGTCTTCCCCATCATCTTCATCACTGCTTCTATCTGTCTCCTCCAAGAATTCCTTGGTCTTCCTCTTTGTCTTTTCCTCTGGGATTCCAAAAAAGGGCCTGTTGAAATACTCACAGTTGGCTTCCGTAGAGTGTGTCCAATCCGGCGCCATCGTCTTCGCTGTATTTCTTTATCCACAGGTATAACTACAGTTAATACTACATCAATTATTGCTACTGTCAATACAACTACTACCACTATTACTACTAAAATTACTACTTCTATTACAATTATTACTACCACTACAATTACTACAACAACTACCACTATAACTACTACCACTACAATTACTACAACAAATACCACTATAACCACTACCACTATAATTACTACAACATTCTACCACTATACTTTGTACCACTACAATTACTACAACAACTATCACTATAACTATAACCACTACAATTATTACAACAACTACCACTATACCTCTATCTATCTATTGTCCTTTCGAGCCGAAGACGGCACATAGGGCAGAATCACAATCTCAAAAACAGAAACCTTGCGTGCCAAAGTGGCACATATTGCAGAGATCACTGCTCTAAAATATATGGCTCTGTTTTCATAACAATAGTTTTTACAATGACAGCTTGTCAAGCCATCGATCAACCTCCTTAGTCGCCTCTTACGACATGCCTGGAAGGTCACAGTGTCACTATTCTTTACTTCCATCATAATGAGGCCCCGGTAACACACACGAAACAACTACAACAACTCACACTATACCTACTACTACTACAATTACAACAACTACCACTATAACTACTACCACTACAATTACTACAACAACTACCACTATACCTACTACTACTACAATTACAACAACTACTACCACAATACCTACTACTACTACAATTACTACAACAACTACCACTATAACTACTACCACTACAATTACAACAACTACTACCACTATACCTACTACTACTACAATTACTACAACAACTACCACTATACCTACTACTACTACAATTACAACAACTACTACCATTATACCTACTACTACTACAATTACTACAACAACTACCACTATAACTACTACCACTACAATTACTACAACAACTCACACTATACCTACTACTACTACAATTATAACAACTACCCCTATAACTACTACCACTATAATTACTACAACTACTATCACTATACCTACTACCACTACAATTACTACAAAAACTACCACTATAACTACTACCACTACAATTACTACAACAACTCACACTATACCTACTACTACTACAATTATAACAACTACCCCTATAACTACTACCACTATAATTACTACAACTACTACCACTATACCTACTACCACTACAATTACTACAAAAACTACCACTATAACTACTACCACTACAATTACTACAACAACTACCACTATAACTACTACCACTACATTTATTACAACTACCACTATACCTACTACCACTATAACTACTACTACAATAATTACTAGTACTACCACTTCTATTTCCCAACACCAGTGCCTGAAACAGTTTTATTTCTACGACAGTGACGTCAACAGTTCTGTACAAGACAGGATATCGGTTCTTATTATTTAACCTCGTTCCAGATCTCGAGAATCCACGTTACTACCTGAGATTTCTATGAAGATTTTTTAAAATGGTAATTTGCCAAGAAAGAGAGAAAGAGCCACTTCTATGGCTCCTACATTCTTCCAGTACAGTGCGTGACGTGACGGCGTGTAATCATGTCAGTCGTGGATGTCATTGCATTAAGTGCTTATTTGAAGATCTTGTCAGAGGACCCCGTTGTTTCCTTCGAGCTTGTCCGAAGACAGGTTGTTTTAGGTTTCCTGCACTCAAGCTAGTATTTATTGCTATCCTCATTTAGTGAGCCGGATTGCTCGCTGGTTATTCTTTAGTCTTTCGGTCAAATTGACGTGACAGCGCCATTTTGGGCATTCCCCTATCAACTCAGCCGCCTGTTTCAGCAAACATCGAAGTGTTTGTTTACAGATTGTTTTTACATTATGTTAATCAAGCATAATATATAAAGAAGAAAAAGAGTTCTTAAATGTTATGTAGATTTAGTCTTAACATATGTAAGTGAATCATGGACAATAGGACAACAGACAAGAAAAGCACTGGAGTCTGTAGAAATGTGGTTTTACAGAAGAATGTTGAGAATACCATGGATAGCTAAGAAGAGTAATGAAAACGTTGTGAAAAAGGCCACAGCAAAAAGAGAGCTAATTTCCAATATTAGGAAGAAACATTCATCATTTTTTGTCCATGTAATGAGAAGAGAATAGTTGGAATATATTGTAACAACTGGAAAAATTGAGGAACGAAGAGATAGAGGGAAGCGAAGAGAAAAGATACTAGACAGCTTAAGAGAATGGTTTGGTAGAAGGTCAACAACAGAAATGATAAATAACTGTCGTGATCGAAAGTTGTGGAGAGACATGATCACCTACGCCAGGAGGAGCGGTACTTGATGATGATGATGATGATGAATTAAGCATGATGCGTTCCTTTCCGCTGTGGATGTGTTTCCCGCTTTCACCAATCGCGACGCCGCGACCACCAGTCCTTTGACGTGTAGTTTATCCTCAGTTTCCTCGTCGTTTATCTGTGAGAAGTGTTCTTTTCAAGTTCTCGGGAAGTCATACATATCCCTGATTATGGTTAGTCGAAGGCCAAAGTATCACTGCAATCGAATTACAACCCATAATTACTCAAGAGCCCGTGCTAGTGGAATCATTCGATTTAAAACTTATCTCACATGAAGGATCCAAACAAAAGAAGGCAGTAGTCCCCATCATAGCACACACTAAAAGACATAAGGCCAAGCGGCACCGAAAGTGAACGCAGCTGAACTGTCCTTCGTCATACGATATCATCATTCATCGTAAA
Organism: Megaustenia siamemsis; assembly: GCA_032433765.1. Lineage (NCBI taxonomy): Eukaryota > Metazoa > Mollusca > Gastropoda > Stylommatophora > Ariophantidae > Megaustenia > Megaustenia siamemsis. Next base: position 21,092,781 of record JAVIAB010000049.1, read on the forward strand.
CAATAGGAATATCGAAAGACGATCCGTATGAAAAAACACAGCTCACGGTTTGTATAGAGCACTAAACTCAGTAGCTCTGACAGCAAGCCGAACTTGGATTATCGCTCTCTTTCTCTCTCTCTCTCTCTCTCTCTCTCTCTCTCACTCTACGTTCAGGACTCAATCAGAGTAGGACTCCAGACTCTCACAGGAAGACATGTCTGGTTAAGCCTGTTAGATCCACTCCGCTTGAATACCTGTTAAAACCTAGCACTGTTTTCTGCGCCAGTGGCCCAATGCATCCGATTTCAGCCAGCATTTTGTTGAGGTTTGCTTTCCTTAGCCTTTGATTGTCCCCAATCTTCCTGCAAGGCAGCAGATGGTCTTTTCTGTAGGGGGATTCTGAGAAAACTGCTAAAAGGAACACATTTCAGACTGAGACTCCATGGTTCCTGCTGCCTTTCCGCTATATTGACTGGTATCCCGAAGATGACGTATTTAGCAAACAACACAGAACACACTATTGCGCACACTGTAGAGGATTTCTGATCACATGCATGTAATCCGCTTCACCGGCCAAGATTCCAACAGTGGAACTTCCTATCTGTACGCTTATCTGTATTTGAAAGATAGAATTAACCATCTTTCCAACAGTGGAACTTCCTATCTATACACTTATCTGTACTTGAAAGATAGAATTAACCATCTTTCCAACAGTGGAACGTCCTATGTATACACTTATCTGTACTTGAAAGATAGAATTAACCATCTTTCCAACAGTGGAACTTCCTATCTATACACTTATCTGTATTTGAAAGATAGAATTAACCATCTTTCCAACAGTGGAACTTCCTATCTATACACTTATCTGTATTTGAAAGATAGAATTAACCATCTTTCCAACAGTGGAACTTCCTATCTATACACTTATCTGTATTTGAAAGATAGAATTAACCATCTTTCCAACAGTGGAACTTCCTACCTATACACTTATCTGTATTTGAAAGATAGAATTAACCATCTTTCCAACAGTGGAACTTCCTACCTATACACTTATCTGTATTTGAAAGATAGAATTAACCATCTTTCCGGCAAAAAACGTAATAGTAAACGATGGCGCAATCATGGCCGCGCCATATTGAAACCGGAAGCCCCATCCCTGGTTAGTGATCTGGACTCCTAAGGCGATGTGGTTTAATCTATTCCCATGGTACTTCATCATCATTGAGTTGCGTGTCGTCAGCGGAACGTTGCACTCACAACAGGCTTATGAAAGAATCTCTGTCTCTTGCACGATCTCCCACTTCTTCTGTTGTCACGTTCAAGATTCTCTTTGATGTCTTCAAACCATCTTCTTCTTCGTCTGCCACTTTCTATTTGTCCTGTAAACCATGTCCTTCATTACTGGTCTTTCCAGCCCGTTGTATCCTTTTACCCGGCTACAGTAATTTAATTTCCTCTGTTGTTTTTTTTTAATTTATTTTTGGCTACTATTTTAGCAATAGTTATTGAGATACGCGAACCGCGATAGCTCAGTGGTTAGTGAACTGGACTACAAAGGACAAGAGGTAGGATTCGATCCCAACCGACGGCTTCCGGTTTTCCCAGTCTTTAATGGGTACCGGATTTTTCACAGGGAAAGTAAAGCGGCACGGGCGTAATATCGACCACATTACCCCAAAAATCATGTGCTGAAGGTCTGTAAAATTTATGGTCACTAACACCATATTTCCCTATACGCCACTTGCCGTGACAGGGGTACTTTACATGTTTTTTTACTTAGGTTATTGAGATACACTCCAGGGTGGTCTAGCTGTCACGGCTGTTGGTGTTCATCTAAAAATTGTGCTTTAGTTCTAATCTTGGAAGCATTTATAGATGACGATGTACATAGTCCAAAAGAAAGCCCTAGCAAAACTGGTATTTTAGGAAAAGTATATGTTTCTAACATCATACATAGAAAACATATCTTCTGCTGAAGTAAAAGGTTATGTACGGATGATGTTTAGTAAATATATGTGGCATTTGTCGACTTGACAGGCGGTTGATAGCAAGCCAGTGGTTTTGGTAAAATATTAGTGTCTTTTGCTGGACAACGTGACAACTTGACTTGAGTTGTAAACGTGACAACTTGACTTGAGTTGTAAACGTGACAATTTCACTTGAGTTAAAGAGTTGACTTAACTTTTTCTCCGAATTTGTGGCTTTTTTTACGTGGCTTTTACCCTCTACCCCTTCCCCTCCCACTCCTTACGATCCGGGATCGTGAGATAAGTTATCTAGCTATCTCGGATAACAGTGAAAAATGGAGATCTCGTTCACACTGCGCACGTTAAAGAGCCCCAAACAGTTGAATTCGACAGGAGCAGGAAATCGAATAAATGGCTTATGTCTGGGCAACTTACTAAATAGGGGAAATAATAGGGGAAATAATAGGGGAAATAATAGGGGAAATAATAGGGGAAATCATATAGGAAATAATAGGGGAAATAATAGAGGAAATAATAGGGGAAATCATAGGGAAAATAATATGGGAAATAATAGGGGAAATAATAGGGGAAATCATAGGGGAAATAATAGGGGAAATAATATGGGAAATCATAGGTGAAATAATATGGGAAAGAATAACGGAAATAATAGCGGAAATAAAAGGGAAAATCGTGCTGAAGTCGGATGTGTTGGAAGAGTAATTCTGTAGTCTTCTAGAATACTCTAGAATACTTTAGTCATCGGGCGAACGCAAACAAGCAAAAGGAAAATAACAGAAAATATAATAAGGAGAATAACTGGAAAAATATAATGGAAAATAATAGCGAAAATAATAGGAAAAATTATAGGGAGAATAATAGGAAAAATAAAAGTGAAAGTAATAGCGAAAATAATAGGAAAAATAATAGGGAAAAATAAAAGCGAAAATAAAAGAAAAAAATAATTGGAAAGATAGTAGGAAAAATTGTAGGAAAAATAATTGGAAAAATCAACTCAAAACATGAAAACTCTCGGAAATAAAAATAAGTGGGAGTACCTCTGAAGTCAGAGAATATCTGCTTGCATGGCGTGAAACACCTGAGCCCATGACAACCGGTGTGAAGAAAAAAAATAGGAAAGAATGATATCTATACGAAGGCGATGGCGCGCCTCCCAGCACCAGAGCTGGAAGTTGTCAGCAACCCACAGCTGATGGCTAGCGCCAGAATCAGTGAACCAAAACCATCCAGACCCTGCTCCGCCTCTCCGCGGTGCCTCCAGTAACAGAATAACCTGTCTAGTCTGGCCAAGCGAGCAGGGATTCAAGAGGGAAGACAACCCGGTACTAAAAAATGTGCCGAAGCCTGATGCGTTGGGCCGAATGGCGCAAATATAACAGTTATACTGCAAACCACAACACATCGCAGACACGTCCACTTAACGTCCTTTTAAGGACGGATGACGAAGAGGAATTCTACAGTCTACGAATACTCTAGAACACTTTAGTCATGGGGTGAACGTAAGTAAGCAGCAGGCAAGCAACAAGCAAGCAACAAGCAACAAGCAAGCAACAAGCAAGCAGAAAGCAACAAGCAAGCAACAAGCAAGCAGCAAGCAACAAGCAAGCAGCAAGCAACAAGCAAGCAGCAAGCAACAAGCAAGCAACAAGCAAGCAGAAATCAAGCAGCAAGCAACAAGCAACAAGCAAGCAGATAGCAAGCAGCAAGCAACAAGCAATCAGATGGCAAGCAGCAAGCAACAAGCAAGCAGAAAGCAAGCAACAAGCAAGCAACAAGCAAGCAACAAGCAAGCAACAAGCAAGCAGCAAGCAACAAGCAAGCAAGCAAGCAGAAAGCAAGCAGCAAGCAACAAGCAAGCAGAAAGCAAGCAGCAAGCAACAAGCAAGCAGAAAGCAAGCAGCAAGCAACAAGCAAGCAGAAAGCAAGCAACAAGCAACAAGCAAGCAACAAGCAAGCAGAAAGCAAGCAGCAAGCAACAAGCAAGCAGAAAGCAAGCAACAAGCAACAAGCAAGCAACAAGCAAGCAGAAAGCAAGCAACAAGCAACAAGCAAGCAACAAGCAAGCAACAAGCAACAAGCAAGCAAGCAACAATCAACAAGCAACAAGCAAGCAACAAGCAAGCAACAAGCAACAAGAAACAAGCAAGCAACAAGCAAGCAAGCAACAAGCAAGCAAGCAACAAGCAACAAGCAACAAGCAAGCAACAAGCAAGCAACAAGCAACAAGCAACAAGCAAGCAACAAGCAACAAGCAAGCAACAAGCAAGCAACAAGCAAGCAACAAGCAAGCAACAAGCAACAAGCAACAAGCAACAAGCAAGCAACAAGCAACAAGCAACAAGCAAGCAAGCAAGCAACAAGCAACAAGCAACAAGCAAGCAACAAGCAAGCAACAAGCAACAAGCAAGCAACAAGCAAGCAGCAAGCAAGCAGCAAGCAACAAGCAAGCAGAAAGCAAGCAGAAAGCAAGCAGCAAGCAACAAGCAAGCAACAAGCAACAAGCAAGCAAGCAACAAGCAACAAGCAAGCAACAAGCAAGCAGCAAGCAACAAGCAAGCAGCAAGCAACAAGCAAGCAGCAAGCAACAAGCAAGCAGCAAGCAACAAGCAAGCAGAAAGCAACAAGCAAGCAACAAGCAAGCAGCAAGCAACAAGCAAGCAACAAGCAAGCAGCAAGCAACAAGCAAGCAGCAAGCAACAAGCAAGCAGCAAGCAACAAGCAAGCAGCAAGCAACAAGCAAGCAGCAAGCAAGCAGCAAGCAACAAGCAAGCAGAAAGCAACAAGCAAGCAGAAAGCAAGCAGAAAGCAACAAGCAAGCAGAAAGCAAGCAGAAAGCAACAAGCAAGCAGAAAGCAAGCAGAAAGCAACAAGCAAGCAGAAAGCAAGCAGAAAGCAACAAGCAAGCAGAAAGCAACAAGCAAGCAGAAAGCAACAAGCAAGCAGAAAGCAAGCAGAAAGCAACAAGCAAGCAGAAAGCAACAAGCAAGCAGAAAGCAAGCAGAAAGCAACAAGCAAGCAGAAAGCAAGCAGCAAGCAAGCAGCAAGCAACAAGCAAGCAGAAAGCAAGCAGCAAGCAACAAGCAAGCAGCAAGCAACAAGCAAGCAACAAGCAAGCAGCAAGCAACAAGCAAGCAGAAAGCAAGCAGAAAGCAACAAGCAAGCAGAAAGCAAGCAACAAACAACAAGCAAGCAGCAAGCAACAAGCAAGCAACAAGCAAGCAACAAGCAAGCAACAAGCAACAAGTAAGCAACAAGCAACAAGTAAGCAACAAGCAACAAGCAAGCAGCAAGCAACAAGCAAGCAGCAAGCAACAAACAAGCAGCAAGCAACAAGCAAGCAGCAAGCAACAAGCAAGCAACAAGCAAGCAGCAAAGCAACAGGCAAGCAGCAAGCAACAAACAAGCAACAAACAAGCAGCAAGCAAGCATATCTACACAAAATTGAGCCCCATGGAAATTCACTAGCGATACAAAGCTGTTGCATACAAATCCAAACAAAATAGAAGTACGTGATCGCCATGGCCAGCCTACTTTACAATCAAATAATGTTTCACAGCTACTTTAATACTTCTCACACCGTTGACTTTGGATTCTTTATATCGAAAAATGAGGTTAGATTGAAAAGGTATCAGACTAATTAGAAATGTTAATGTATTTAGTAATCTATATACCAGCCCCTCGTTTAACGATTCATCGCTTAACGTTACCTTTACGTTGTGTCAATTACGTTCGTTAAGCGAAGGACTAATGCGAGTGGGTGTGTATGATGTAAAGACGGTCAGGGAAATATAACTCTGGGTGGATTGAAGTAATTAGAGGTGATATGTAGGGTGAGTGCTGTCCCGTTACTTTCTTGTGACGGTACAGTAGATTTTATCACTGGTTATGTTGTTTCATATGCAATCTATACTGGGAGCAAACAGCAATAATAAAAAGTAACAAAGAGAACTCTACACCCTTTGATATATAAAAAAGATTAAGACAAGGATGCATCCTATCACCAAGCTTGTTCAATCTATACAATGAGCAAATCTTTAAAAACATCACAGAGATGCCAGGCCTACAAATTAATGGAAAGATAATCAATAACCTAAGATATGATGATAATACTGTACTACTAGCAGAAAATCCTAAAGATCTACAACAATTCATCATCATCATTGAGTGCCGTCTCCGCAACGAAGGTTGGCTACCATGGAGCGCCATTTTGCTCTATCTCTTGCTTTGATGGTGCAGGTTGTCATCGGTTGATTTGTCCATCTTTTGATGTTACTCGTCCATGTTAATCTTGGTCTGCCTCTGCCTCTTTTACCTTGTATTTTCCCCTCCAGGATCACTTTCAGTAGGCTGTTGTGTCTTTTAACATGGCATAAGAATCGCATTTGTCTTGTTCTAATTGTGTTCAGAAGTTCTCTTTTCATTTTTAGTTGTTTTAAGACTTTGTCATTTGTTTTCTTTTCCTTCCATCCAATTCTACCTATTCTTCTATATATCCACATTTCAAAGGCTTCAATTCTCTGTTCTGTTTTCTTGTCTAATGTCCATGTTTCAGCACCATATAGGAATATTGAGAAGATGTAACATTTTGCTATTCTTAGTTTTAGTTCTGGTGTTACTTAACAACAATTACTTAATGAAATAAACATGACAAGCAAAAAATATGGACTAGATATGAATATCGAAAAGATTAAACTATGACTATAAACAAAGAAAATGCTCAAAACCCACAAGTGGATATCAAAATTGAAGGAATAGACCTGGAGACAGTTCAGAACTACAACTACCTTGGACATACTATAATCAGTGATGGAAAATGTACAACTGAAATAAACAAAAGAATAGGAATGGCAAAAAGTAATTTTAATGTCATGAAGAACATACTAACATCAAAACAAATAACACCAGGGCTAAAACTAAGAATAGCAAAATGTTACATCTTCTCAATATTCCTATATGGTGCAGAAACATGGACATTAGACAAGAAAACAGAACAGAGAATTGAAGCCTTTGAAATGTGGATTTATAGAAGAATAGGTAGAATTGGATGGAAGGAAAAGAAAACAAAGGATGAAGTCTTAAAACAACTAAAAATGAAAAGAGAACTACTAAGCACAATTCAAACAAGACAAAAGCGATTTTTGGGCCATGTTAAAAGACACAACAGCCTACTAAAAGTAATCCTGGAGGGGAAAATACAAGGTAAAAGAGGCAGAGGCAGACTAAGACTAACATGGACGAGATACATCAAAAGATGGATAAATCAGCCTATGACAACCTGCACTATCGAAAGCAAGAGACAGAGCAGAACGGCGCTCCATGGTAGCCAACCTTCGTTGCGGAGACGGCACTCGATGATGATGATGATATGTTGTTTATGGTGTCTTTGTACATGGGGCTTGGCTGATGGCCATACGGTCAACCCTGGTACAAACATTCTGGTGTCGAAGCCGCCGTATCGACGGATTTCAAATCATAAATAAAGACACACGCTTGAGGGAACAACACTTCTGCTATAGTTTGTTTCAGATTGTTTGCCTCCCTAATTCCAGTAATATCTCGAAAACCGTCTGATAGAATACCATGATTTTTTGCATGCGACCTTAGATTTTCAATGACGTAACGAATTTATCATTTAAATTATCGTATGTGTTACCGTTTCCTCAAAGCGGCAACTTCCTTTGATCTCCTTCATATTTGTATTTATTTTGACACAAAAAACAGAATGTACGGTAAATGAAGATCTTTTACACTTTTTAGAGGAAAAGGCGTAACTTTTATTTTTATATAAGGGACATTATTACTTTATAATAAGAGAGTAAGTAAGTAAGTGTTCCTGTCATGCCTGAAGGTGTATAGGGGAATAAACCGCCATAATTGCACTTTTTCACAACATGCTACCCATTTGGATTGGGCTCTTTTAATTATACAACTAATATTGAATCAAATCAAAATAGGCCGAACATTCACCGAATAGAAATTATTTATTTTAAGAACACAGAATACATCGTCAACTCACTAAAAAAACAGTTCCTGAAGTGGTCCGTATCCAGAGTTTCCAACTCCAACAAAGTCACTTCAGTAAGTTCAAACAAATGAGTTTTATTCAGAATCTGCCGAATCTAATAGACGTATTACCATTTTTGGTTGAATAACCCACAGACCATCGTTTCTCCAATACTTATCTTCCTCAACCATAACATGGTCTTCACAACTAGCCCAATAATCTTTGTCTATGTTTGAAATAGCAACATTGGTAAGCTCTTTAACATCAGATAATTTGAAAGTTTTATTTTCGGATGCTACTTGCCCTTTGATCTTTGCCCAAACTAATTCAATAGGATTTAGGTGTGAGTGATATGGAGGCAGCCTCAAACATCTATGACCATGTTCTTCAATTAATTTATCTATTTGAAATATCTTTGGCCGTTGTATCTGTTTTACAAGTGAAAGTAATTCAGGCTTGAGATACATATCGTTAAATGGTATTTGTTCCCTTGTCAGCCATGTCTTTATTTCAGCTTTAGTGCTTGATGATGTTGGAACTTTATCTTCTTGTGCCACTTTGTTATGGTAAGATGCATTATCCATGATCAAACAAGATGGTCGATCTAATAAAGGCAAAAGAGTGTCTTTAATCCAATCTCTGAACATATGACTGTTCATCTCTGAATGATAATCCTGGTTATCAGTTGACTTTGCAATAAAAACAAGTTCAGCATTCTCCACCAGGCCATTATTTTTGCTCCCAGCATGTGCCACTATAAGGCGCTTTCCTTTGCTGCTAGGTACATACCTTTTAATAGTCCCATCTAATGACTGCCATTCTTTTTCATTTGTGTGGTGGGCATTAATCCATGTTTCGTCCAAGTACACAATGTCATAATCTTCATTACGCATTTGTCTAACTTCACGTAAATATTTGCTTCTTGCAGCTACTAAATGAGGTTTCTCGCAAATGATGTTTCTTCCACAAGAATATTTTCTAAAAGTGAAGCCTAAACTCCGCACACTTCTCCATAGTGTAGTTTTTGATACATCAATACTGGTGTTCTTTTTAAGCCAAATCTTAAGTTTCCTTATGGTAACTTCTTCCCCTAAGTCAAACATTTTACAAATCTCTCTGCGGACAAGTTCTCTGTCAAAACTGTCTAACAAATGTTTTCTTCCTCGACTTCTTTCTTTCCTTGAACATTCACATTGAACATTTTTCACTGATCTATGAAACGACCGTTTACTTAAACCTAACACGTGCATCGTTCTCTTTTCAGGATTTGATATGCTGTGATATAGACTCCCTCGTTTTGCCTCTCTACAAAAATATAAATATAATTTCTTTGTAATATTTTGTTCAGTAACAAATTTCAACTTTAAACTCATTGTTAAGGGCACAACTCACAAAACACGCCTATGTAAATAATTTGATTTTGTATTTTTGGTGACGTTATACTAATGACGTGATACAAAAAGTTGACAATTTTAATCCAGTAAGTGCAAAACCAGAATTGCGCACCGAATATAAGAGAAATTTGCTACACATATGTGCAAATATTGACAAAAATCTGACATTTGCAATTCAATAGTGTAAACCGGTGCCTTTACCCACCAACATATAAAGGAAATTCCCAAATGAAGATGTTTAAATCATTCTTGAAGTGATATGGAAGGGGTAAATACTCTTAAATTTTGATTCAAATGTGCCCAAGTTTAATCATACTTTTATCCTCCTGGTAAGCAAGCGCACAAGAAAAACCAGCAGTTTGTTTGCAATGAATTTATTTTTTCTATTACGTTATGAGATTCAGTAGGTTACATGCAAAATATCAGCACTGTAGCACAAATGGTTGCTGAGCTGTGGTTTTTTGAAGTGAGGCAAAAAATCTGAAGCGAACTATACAATCACGACCTCATTCAGACTAGGATTCCGGACTCTCTTATGAAGTCCGCTGTCTGTTTCAGTGATTCCGTTGCCCCGTAGAGTTTCTTTTCCAGGGAGGTGGGTGTGGGCCACATTATAATTGGACAATTGGAGGAGACAAATGATAACTATCATCATCATCATCATCATCATCATCACCATCAAGAACCGGGCCTGCTGGTGTAGGTGATTATGTCTCTCCACAACTTTCGATCTCGACAGTTATTTATCATTTCTGTTGTTGACCTTCTGCCAAGCCATTCTCATAAGCTGTCTGAAATTTTTTTCTCTTTGCTTCCATCTATCTCTTCATCCCTCAATTTTTCCAGTTGTTACAATATATTCCAGTTGTTCTCTTCTCATTACATGGCCGAAAAATGATGATTGTTTCTTCCTAATATTTGAAATTAGCTCTCGTTTTGCTTTGACCTCTTCTAGAACATTTTCATTACTCTTCTTAGCTGTCCATAGTATCACACACACTTCGAAAGTTGCTACAATCACTACCAGACAAGCTCTCATCAGGAACAATGTAACAAATAATGATACAACTGTACATAGCAGACTAAGGAACAATGCAACAAATAATGATACAACTGTACATAGTAGACTAAGGAACAATGCAACAAATAATGATACAACTGTACATAGTAGACTAAGGAACAATGTAACAAATAATGATACAACTGTACATAGTAGACTAAGGAACAATGCAACAAATAATGATACAACTGTACATAGTAGACTAAGGAACAATGTAACAAATAATGATACAACTGTACATAGTAGACTAAGGAACAATGTAACAAATAATGATACAACTGCACATAGCAGACTAAGGAACAATGCAACAAATAATGATACAACTGTACATAGTAGACTAAGGAACAATGCAACAAATAATGATACAATTGTACATAGTAGACTAAGGAACAATGCAACAAATAATGATACAACTGCACATAGCAGACTAAGGAACAATGTAACAAATAATGATACAATTGTACATAGCAGACTAAGGAACAATGTAACAAATAATGATACAACTGTACATAGCAGACTAAGGAACAATGTAACAAATAATGATACAACTGTACATAACAGACTAAGGAACAATGTAACAAATAATGATACAATTGTACATAGCAGACTAAGGAACAATGTAATAAATAATGATACAATTGTACATAGCAGACTAAGGAACAATGTAACAAATAATGATACAACTGTACATAGCAGACTAAGGAACAATCAAGAACGAGCAGAAAATCGTCACTCGTGTAGAAATGTGACTTCCGGCCTATGTGCCGTCTTCGGCTTCAGAAGTAAATAGAACAAATGATATAACAGCTTTACTAAGAAGAAGTGACTTCCGGTCAATATAGCGGATAGGCGAAAGGAACTGTTGAGGCTTTGTTTGAAAAGTGTTCCTTGTTGCAGTTTCCTCATATCCCAAGTCCGGCTTGCTGCCGGAGCTACTGAGTTTAGTGCTCTGTGCACACCGTGAGCTGTGTATTTCATCCGGATCGTGTTTCAATATTTCGATTGTTTACGATGAATGATAATATCGTATGACGATGGACAGTTCAGCTACATTCACTTTCGGTGCGGTCACACCTTATGTCTTTTGGCGTGTGCTGTAGCTGCTATGATGCGAACTGTAACTGCCTTTCTTTTTTTTTTTTTTGATCCTTCAATGAGATTAATTTTAATTCGGATGATTTCTCTGGCAGGGGCGGTTGAAAAATTATGGATTTTAATTCGTTTGCAGTGATACCGGTTCCTTCGACTAACTACAACTGCAAATACTTCTTCAATTATTTTCAATTTTTCAATTCAATCTTTTAATGTGGAAATTATTGTTCTATGAAGGTATACCGTATCGCTAATGGTGGAAATCATTGTTCTATGAAGGTATTCTTATTTTGCTAAATGTAGAAATTATTGTTCTGTGAAGGTATACCGTATCGCTAACGGTGGAAATAATTGTTCTATGAAGGTATACTGTAACGCTAAATGTGGAAATCATTGTTTTGAAGACTGAACACAATTATACCTATTTCAACTGAATGGCTATTTCATTATAACAAGAAAGGAAACACGCGTAGGACGATTCATTCATTCATACATAAATTCATTCATACATTAATTAATTCATTCATTTTATAGAAATATCTGATTTAAAAAAAATATTAAATATGTTGAAATAATATTACATATTTATTTCATTAATAGTTATGAAGTGTTCATTTTACTTCCTTATATATCTGTGTTTATTGTACCTGCTGAAGGCCTATTGAGTCGCAACGTTGTTCGACTTTGTGTTGTCCTTCAAATACCTAAAGCTGTAACCACACCACTTTTCCCCCTTTTTTGTGCTTTTCTCCGTCTATGAAGGTTTCTGTATCGCTAAATGTGGAAATCATGGTTCTACGAAGTTATTATGTATCATTAAATGTAGAAATAATTATTCTATGAAGGTATTCTGTAACGCTAAATGTGGAAATCATTGTTCCATGAAGTTATTCTGTATACCTATTGGTGAAAATTATTGTTCTATGAAGGTATTCTGTATCGTTAATGTAGAAATTATTGCTCTATGAAGATATTCTGTATCGCTAAATGTGGAAATTATTGTTCTATGAAGGTATTCTGTACAGCTAAATGTGGAAATCATTGTTCTATGAAGGTATTCTGTATCCTTAAATGTAGAAATCATTATTATATGAAGGTATTCTGTAACGCTAAATGTGGAAATCACTGTTCTATGAAGTTATTCTGTATAACTAAATGTGGAAATTATTGATCTATGAAGGTATTCTGTATCGCTAAATGTAGAAATTATTGTTCTATGAAGGTATTCTGTATCGCTAAATGTGGAAATCATTGTTCTATGAAGAATTCTGTATCGTTAAATGTGGAAATCATTGTTCTATGAAGGTATTTTGTACTGTTAAATGTGGAAATCATTGTTCTATGAAGGTATTCTGTATCCGTAAATGTAGAAATCATTATTCTATGAAGGTATTCTGTAACGCTAAATGTCGAAATCACTGTTCTATGAAGTTATTCTGTATAACTAAATGTGGAAATTATTGTTCCTTGAAAGTATTCTGTATCGCTAAATGTAGAAATTATTGTTCTATGAAGGTATTCTGTGTCGCTAAATGTGGAAATCATTGTTCTATGAAGAATTCTGTATCGTTAAATGTGGAAATCATTGTTCTATGAAGGTATTCTGTACCGCTAAATGTGGAAAGCATTTTTCTATGAATGTATTTTGTACCGCTAAATGTGGAAATCATTGTTCTGTAAAGGTATACTGTATCAGTAAATGTAGAAATTATTGTTCTATGAAGGTATTCTGTATCGCTAAATGTGGAAATCATTGTTCTATGAAGAATTCTGTATCGTTAAATGTGGAAATCATTGTTCTATGAAGGTATTCTGTACCGCTAAATGTGGAAAGCATTGTTCTATGAAGGTATTTTGTACCGCTAAATGTGAAAATCATTGTTCTGTAAAGGTATACTGTATCAGTAAATGTGGAAATTATTGTTCTATGAAGGTATACCGTATCGCTAACGGTGGCAGTAATTGTTCTATGAAGGTATACCGTAACGCTAAATATGGAAATCATTGTTCTCTGAAGGTATACTGTAACGCTAAATTTGTAAGTCATTGTTTTATGAAGGTATACTGTAACGCAAAATGTCTTAATCATTGTTCTATGAAGGTATACTGTATCGCTAAATTTGCAAATTGTTGTTCTATGAAGGCATACTATATAGCTAAATTTGCTAATTATTGCTTTATGAAGGTATTCTGTAACGCTAAATTTGGAAATCATTGTTCTATGGATATATTATGTTATGTGGCTGTAACGCTATATTTGTAAATCATTGCTCTGTGGAGATATAAATTTAAACATCGCTGGGGGAGGGGAGAGAGGGGATCTGGTTAGTTTCGAGGCAAGACGCCGGTCTCTAGACAGGAAAGGTTTTGGGTTCACATCCCGGCTGCAGAAGTTGCGGTTTTTATTTCTAATTTATCTCTGCGGTGACCACCCCTGATCTCAGCAGCGCGAGGCCCGGCTTGAAACGTCAATTACTCATTGACGGAAAAAAAATATGAGTACCTCCGAAGTCGGAGTTATCAGCCTGTGCGGCGAGGGAACCCCCGCGCACACGACAACCAGTGAAAAACGAATTAAAACGCAAAATTCACATCTTAATCTCAATGGACTTCGCAAGAGGTGAATGCTGGTGAACGCAAAAAAAAAATATATAAGTTAATTAAATAAATATTCTTAATGTTGTAAACCATTTATTTCTATTTTCCTTTCGAGCCGAAGACGGCACATAGGGCAGAACCACAATCTCAAAAAACAGAAACCGTGCGTGCCAAAATGGCACATTTTGCAGAGATCACTGCTCTAAAATATATGGCGCTGTTTCCATAACAATACTTTTTACAATGACAGCTTTTCAAGCCATCGATCAACCTCCTTAGTCGCCTCTTACGACATGCCTACCTACTACCACTATAATTACTACAACAACTGCCACTATAACTACTAACACTATAATTACTACTACTACAATTACAACTACCCCTATACCTACTACCACTACAATTACTACAACAACTACCAATATGCCTACTACCAGTACAATTACTACAACAATTACCACTATACCTACTACTACAACAATTACAACAACTACTACAACTATAACTATCTATCTATTGTCCTTTCAAGCCGAAGACGGCACATAGGGCAGAACCACAATCTCAAAAACAGAAACCTTGCGTGCCAAAATGACTCATATTGCAGAGATCACTGCTCTAAAATATATAGCGCTGTTTCCATAACAATAGTTTTTACAATGAAAGCTTGTCAAGCCATCGATCAATCTCCTTAGTCGCCTCTTACGACATGCCTGGAAGGTCACAGTGTCACTATTCTTTATTAACCATTTATTTACGGAAATATAATTGTAAACAGTTGTACGATTACTTTGATAATTTTTGTTTAACTGAGATGTAACTTTCTGAGTCGTATCGTAGGAATGTTTCAACAAATAAAACAGGGTGTTAGACAAGGGCTGTGTGCTGTCATCAGATTTGTTTAATATTTATTGTGAGATTATTTTAAGATCAATAAGGGACATGCCTGGAATAACAATTGGCGGTCATAATATAAATAATGTAAGATATGCTGATGATACAGTCTTAATCGCTAAGAGTGATATGAGTTACAAGAAATGTTGGACATTATAGTGAAAGAAAGCAAAAATAAAGGACTCAGCCTTAATAGCAAAAAAGACAGAAGTAATGGTAACAACAAGGATAAAGATATCACCTCAGTGAAAAATAAAGACAAGTGGAACAATATTAAAACAGGTGAATGAATTTAAATATTTTGGAACTTTGTTAACCTCAGACGGAAGATGTACAAAAGAGGTGAGATGCAGAATGGCTTAGGCAAAAGCAGCTTTAAAAAAATGAGGAAGATACGATGCAATCCATTTTTGACAATAGAAACAAGAAAAAGAGTTCTCAAATATTATGTAGAGCTAGTCTTAATATATGGATGTGAATCATGGACAATAGGACAGCAGACAAGAAAATCACTGGTGGCTGTAGAAATGTGGTTTTACAGAAGAATGTTGAGAATACCACGGACAGCTAAGAAGAGTAATGAAGATGTTTTGAAAGAGGTCAAAGCAATAAGAAAGCTAATTTCCAATATTAGGAAGAAACAATCATCACTTTTTGGCCATGTAATGAGAAGAGAACAACTGGAATATATTGTAACAACTGGGAAAATTGAGGAACGAAGACATAGAGGAAAGCAAACAGAAAAATACCAGACAGCTTAAGAGAATGGCTTGGCAGAAGGTCAACAACAGAAATGATAAACAACTATGGAGATCGAAAGTTGTGGAGAGACAAGAACACCTACGCCAGCAGGTCCGGGACATGATAATGAATAGCCGTATTGTACAATTTGAGAACCGTTCCTTTATGAAGATACAATTTTACGTCGCGTTACCTTCTCATTGCCAGACTGGCCTAAATCCCCGCTACATAACTCTTTGATAGGATACACTATTTCCTCTCCTACTTCTTGTGCTTCGTAAGGTTTCATTTTCTCCCCAAATTTTCGCCATTGAATTCTTCACTCGTCTGGCTTCTCCCGAAGTGAAAATGAAAATCTGGCATTTGGCAACATACTTGAAACCGTTCTATTTTTAGCTTGAGATATGACACGTGATGAGTGTGCTTCATTCCTGGATTGGATGCAGTGTGTGTGTTGGTCAAATAAAAATTCCAGGGGAAAAATAAAAAAAAATGAAATAATGCCGTTTATGTGCTACAATTTTTACTCTTTTGTTGTTTCTTCTAATCTTTGAAAATGATTGCGTTATCAACATGGAATGATTAAAGCTAGACATCTGAAATTGTTCTGTGTAATCTGCTTCATATTGTTTCTTCTTTATATTAGTTAATATATTAGTTTAGTTATTAGTTAATATATATTAGTTTAGCTATTAGTGATTATATTAGTTTAGCTATTAGTGATTATATTAGTTTAGTTTTCTATTAATTTAGCTATTACTTGTTACATTAGTACATCATTCTAATAGTTTAGCTGCCAGTTATTAAATTAATTTAGTTTTCATTTAGTTTAGATATTATTTTTTACATTAGTATAGCTTTCTGTTAGTTTAGCTACTTGTTATTATATTAGGTTAGTTTTCTATTAGTTAAGCTGCTAGTTATTATATTACTTAAGTTTTCTATTAGTTTAGTTTTCTATTAGTTTAGCTATTAATTGTTACATTAGTTTATTGAGTTATTGAGTTATTTGCTGGTCATCATCATTACACTCCGAACATGTCCATAGGTGCTCAGATCCCCTCAGCAATTCCCTCAGTGTCCAGCGACTGACGACTCCAGTTCTATGTTGGTTGATAAGTCTTCTTACACGGCCACCAAGTTTCTCATTTCTGGCTGTGCCCATCTTAACTCCCATTTCCATCATCCGAAGAAGTGACGTGGATCTGTGTTTGTCGAAGTCCTGTGCTCTTCCCACATCTCGGAGTGCATTGATGATGTCCTATCCATCGGTTGCCCGTCCTTAACGACAGCGCAGCTAGCCAACCTGTCCGCTCTCTCATTTCCCCGTACTCCCGCATGTCCAGGGACATAGACAAAGGTGACCTTACGTATTTTGGATTTCTGCAACGACTCTACCCATTGCATGCGTACAAAGCCCGCCTCCACTTTTTTTATCATGCTCATCGAATCACTCAGTATACAAGCATGGATGTAGTCTTGTGACTCTAACCATTTGAATGCTTTGGTCACTGCCATCACCTCCATTGTCATGCTACTCGTGGTCATGGCGTATGCACCACTGTCTTCCTTGGCTATTCTGCCTGCCGAACGTGCTGTAAATGCCCATGCACTTCTTTCGTGTCGTCTTACAGATCCGTCTGTATAGATGACTGCATCTTTCTCATCGGTGTTATCTCAGATGAGACCGTTGACCTCAGCATTAACCACGACCGGGTTCTGTTCCCTACTTTTCCTGTCGAGTGTGACAATACATGAGAAAGTTCCCTTGAATGACGTAGGCACCGGTATCCACTCCTCACCAACGCTGAGATTGGTAAGCCCACAGACCTGTTTGATGACATCTTCTGCTCGGCCCACCCATGATTTGCCTCTTTTTAGCCTGGTACCTTTCTCTGTGTTGAGCACGTGGTGCAATGGATGCTCTGTATCTGTACTAATCTTCAGGTATGCTCGTGCTCTCCAGATCTTGATTCTGTCATCCATGGTTGGAAAGTCAAGAAGATACCTCATTGCCACACAGGGAGTGTCCCTCGTACATCCCAGGATAATGCGCATGGCTTCATTTTGTATTTTCTCCAGCCTATCAATTTGAGTCGTACTGACAGTAAGAATGGCCAGGGCATACTCGATTGGTGCGAGGACTAATCCCTGGAACAGAAGAGTAAGTAGCCTCTGCTCGATGTTGGCAGCTGCCATGACCTTCAAGGCGGCTAATCCTTTGCGGGATTTTGTTATCACATGGTCGACGTGGTCCCGAAAACACAGGCTGCGATCAAACTTAACTCCGAGGTATGTCATCAACTTGTCCCTGGTCACCTCATCAGCTCCCATTCGTACTACCGGTGTGGTCGTATTAACGATATGATTGTTAAGTGAGAACCATGAAACTGATGCTTTATTAGGATTAACCAAGGCACCTGAAACCCCACACCAGGAAGAAATGCGATCGAGTTCGTCTTGCATTGTGGAGGCGATTCCCCGTCTGTCTCTTCCCTGTCGATATACCAGAATATCATCAGCAAAAGTCATAGTTCTTCCCCTCCCATCCAGCTGTTGGGTCGTGATCGTTATTGTGTACACATTAAATAGAACTGGTGACAATGGTGAGCCTTGTGGCAGCCCAGGACAAATGGATGTTGGCTCGGAAGACCAACTTCCACATCTGAGTATCACCTTCCTCTGAAACAGTGCCGCGGCGATCCATCTTATGAGGAAGGGGTTCACCGCCAGTTTGAGAAGCATATGCATGAGATATTCAAATGGTACCCTGTTGTATGCATCCTCCAGATCTATAGCAGCAGCACATGTCTCCTCTCGTCTGTGGAAGCCTTCGAAGACGTCATAGGCAAATACTGCCGTCTTTATACGTGTAAATACATGTCTCTTTGTTATATCTATAACCTCCGAGTGTGGATGGGAATACGCGTTTCTATTCAAGGCGACACGTGAGGACACGGGCAACTATTTTCTCCAGCAGCTTGCCCGCAGTGTTCTGCATTGTGATGATTCTGTAGGCACTGATCTGAGAATGGTCCTTGTTTGGCTTCGGTAGCGGTAGTAAGTAGCTGTGTAGCCACTCCTCCTTAATCTGGCCACTCCGAATACTGGCATTAAACTCATTGGCCAGTGTTGTCAAGTCGTCATCAGCTAAATCGCCTATGTCATCATACCGAACACAATCTGGACCAGGAGCAGTGTTGTGTGACCTTTTAAGTGTCGTGCGAATGGTATCGGTTGTGATTGTGAGATCTTCTTCCAGCCCTACATCCTTACACACATTTGACAAAGATCCCCGTATCCTCATTCTTACAGCCTCATTTCTTTGGTCCGTCTGCTCAATGTAGCGGGCAAGCAGGGCCTTCCCTTTGCTCTCATCAGATTTGTGCCATATCTGGCCTGTGCTCTGAAAGTCTGGTATACCTCTGTGTCGTGGTGTGCCATTCATGCACTGATGAAGGCGCCAGAATGTGGCTAGCGATTTTTCTGAGCACACTTTTTTACAGAAGTCATCCCATTTGGCATCCTTAGCCTGCTTAGCGCATAGTTTAAAGTGCATCATTTTTTGGGCGACCTCTACTTTCAGACGCTTCAAGAGCTCAGGTTGTGTTCTACCATACCTTCTGGTTTTCTGCCATGTCTTGACCGTTTGTCTCTTGCTCCGCCAAGCTTCCTCAAATTCTACGTTCCACCAGGGTGGCTGCGTCTATCTCTCCTGCCTCCTACTATGGGCGCTCTGTTTCCTATGTCTGATTTTGCTAATGACGTCCTGGTCTGTTTTCTCGTAGTTGAATGTGTGGAGCTTTCTTCTCTGGCTTCTATTTCTGCTTTTCCTCAATTAGAAGGACACATGGATAGTGATCACTTCCGTGGAACCCCAGGGCACTCCACCTGCAAACCGGTGCGAAGGTGGAAGACACCAGTGCCAGGTCTATGACACTATCAGAGTCCCCTGTTCGAGTGGCCATTCTTGTTGCCCTTCCATCATTCAAGCACACTAAATCGACGGACACTAGCGCGTTCTCTAGGTCTTCTCCCTGCTTGTTGGTTATGACGTTGCCCCACTGGTCTCCTCTAGCATTAAAGTCTCCGCAGAAAATGACGTTCTCTTCATCGAACTCGAAGAAATTCTGCCATTGTTGTGTGTTCACCTGCCCATTACAGGCATACACATTAACAATCACGAAATGAACTGGCGTCTGCACCCTAACCGCATGTACCTGCAATTCTGCATTGTTCCACGCAGACATATCAACCTCAGCTGCCACCATATTGTTGCGCACAAGGATGGCCTGCCCAAGGTGTCGTCTATTGTAGAAACAATGAAAGCCAGGAGTACTTACTGTCCTGTCACCAAGAAGAGTTTCTTGCAAAACCATTATATCGGCGCCGCACAGTAGCTTATCAAGAATGGGCCGTCGTTGATTAATGGACCCACAATTCCAATAAGTAACGCGCACATACTTTAGGCCTAGCCTCTCACACTTTGACAGTTTAGTGCCACCCCTCTTGCCCCGTCGTGTTTTCCTTCTTCGATGATGTAGTTTGGGCTGCATCTGAAAACTTACACTTCTTACCGTCGTCTTTAAAGATGAACGTCGCTGAACGTTGTTGCTTTGGATGGCCTAGACTCACGTGCACTTGCTCAGTCGCACGGCCCAGAACCCGTTCCACGTTATAAACTGGCCAGCTCCAGTAACTTGCTCAGCAGCACGCGGAAACACTGTGAGCTTTCTACAAATTAAATGACTTACGCGTCCTTGACAACAGACCGGCGTAAACAAACCGCCATTTTTGACGCGTTCAATAGTGTAACAACAATAATAAGTGATGAAAGAAGGAAATTATAACAAAATGCAATGAATCAAAAGAAGCAAAGTGATTAACATACATACATAATGTATACAGTAGTTTAACTTTATATTAGTGTAGCTGCCAGTTATTATATTAGTTTACTTTTCTAAAAGTTTAGCTTTCAGTTGTTACATTAATGTAGCTTCTATTGCTTTAGCTGTTAGATATTATATTAGTCTACTTTAGTTGCTAGTTATTATATTAGTTTTTTAAAAAAAATTAGTTTAACTATTAGTTATTATATTAGTTTTGCTTTCTATTAGTTTAACTGCTAGTTGTTATATTAGTTTAATTTTCTATTAGTTTAACTGCTAGTTATTATGTTAATTTAGCGTTCAAATAGTTAACTATTAGTTATTATATAAGTTTAGCTGTCTTTTAGTTTAAAAGCTATTATTATATTAGTTTTGCGTTATATTAGTTTAATTGTTACTTATTACATTAGTTTAGTTTTATTAGATTAACTCCTTTTTATTTATAATAGTTTAGCGTTCTGTTAGTTTAGCTGCAAGTTATTTTATTATTTTAGTTTTCTATTAGTTTAGCCTTTAGGCTTTTAGTTGTTACATTAATTTTACTTTCTATGAGTTTAGCTGCTAAATATTAAATTAGTTTTTAATATAGCTCCTAGTTATTATATTAGTTATTTTGATATTAGTTTAATTGTTAGTTACTATATTAGTTTAGTTTTCTCTTCGTTTAGCTGATAGTTATTGTATTAAGATTAGTTTACTATTAGTTTATCTATAATTTATTATAATAGTGTAGTTTGTCTATTAGTTTATCTATTAGTTATCATCATTATAGTAAAGGCGGCCTGGCGTGTTACTTACCCAATCACCAAAAAATGTGCCGTGGTCATGGGACGGATTGGTCATTGACACCATATACCCCATACCCCTAGCAAAGCTGGCGAGTGAAGCTTTAATTACTTTCAACATATATATGTATGTGAAAGAAAGCACAAATAAAAGACCCAGCCTTAATAGCAAATAGACAGAAGTAATGGTAACAAAACAGAAAAAGATATCACCTTAGTGCAAAAAAAAAAATAAATAAATAAACAAGTGGAACCATATTAAAAAAGGTAAATGAATTTAAATATTTGGGAACTTTGTTAACCTCAGACGGAAGATGTACAAAAGAGATGAGATGCAGAATGGTTCAGGCTAAAGCAGCTTTCCAACAAATGAGGAAGATACTATACAATCCATTTTTGACAATAGAAACAAGAAAACGAGTTTTCAAATATTATGTAGAGCTAGTCTTAACATATGGATGTGAATCATGGACAGTATGACAACAGACAGGAAAAGCATTGGAGGCTGTAGAAATGTGGTTTTACAGAAGAATGTTGAGAATGCCATGGACAGCTAGGACAGTAATGAAAACATTCTGAAAGAGGTCAAAGCAAAAAGAGAGCTAATTTCCAATATTAGGGAAAAAAACAATTATAATATTTTGGCAATGTAACTAGAAGGAAACAGCTGGAATATATTGTAACAACTGGGAAAATTGAGGGACGAAGAGATAGAGGGAAGCAAAGAGAAAAGATACCAGACAGCTTAAGAGAATGGCTTGGCAGAAGGTCAACAACAGAAATGATAAATAACTGTCGAGATCGAAAGTTGTGGAGAGACATGATCACCTACGCCAGCTGGCTCGGTAATTAATGATGATGATATATATATATATATATATATATATATATATATATATATATTTAAATGTCGCGATGAACGTGCAGCTAAACATCAGCAAGGACATATAATTACAAGTCATGAGACAATGTATCTTCCCAAAAGCAACATGTAGGCGTGAATCATGGACAATCTCGTAAACAGAAAGGAAGGAAAAATTTATTCATTCGAATAAAACATGCTACAGAAAAATCCTTAAGTTACCACGAATAATGAAAAAAAAACAATGAAGACATACACTAAAAGATTTAAACAGTAGAAAGGATTGGCTTATAAACATCATTCTACAGAGGACAAAATAGTATGGCCATGTCGAAAGACACAGGGGCTAGAAAGAGCAATAATGGAAGGCAGGGTTCCAAGTCGACGCATCAGGGACAGACCAAGAAAACGGTGGTTCCAAAACATAAAGAAGAATGAAGATGACAACGGAAGAAGTGGGAGATCTGGCTAGAGACAGTGATTCTTTCAGGCGGCATGTAGCGAACGTAACGTTCTGTGGGAGATCTGGCTAGAGACAGAGATTCTTTCAGACAGGCTGTGGTGAATGTAACGTTCTGTGGGAGATCTGGCTAGAGACAGAGATTCTTTCAGACAGGCTGTGGTGAATGTAACGTTCTGTGGGAGATCTGGCTAGAGACAGAGATTCTTTCAGACAGGCTGTGGTGAATGTAACGTTCTGTGTGAGATCTGTCTAGAGACAGTGATACTTTTAGACGGCATGTGGTGAATGTAACGTTCTGTGTGAGATCTGGCTAGAGACAGAGATTATTTCAGGCGGACTGTGGTGAATGTAACGTTCTGTGGGAGATCTGGCTAGAGACAGAGATTATTTCAGGCGGACTGTGGTGAATGTAACGTTCTGTGTGAGATCTGGCTAGAGACAGAGATTATTTCAGGCGGACTGTGGTGAATGTAACGTTCTGTGTGAGATCTGGCTAGAGACAGAGATTATTTCAGACGGGCTGTGGTGATTGCAACGTTCTGTGAGAGATCTGGCTAGAGACAGAGATTCTTTCAGATGGCCTGTGGTGATTGCACCGTTCTGTGAGAGATCTGGCTAGAGACATATTCTTTCACACGGGTTGTGGTAAATGTAACGTTCTGTGGGAGATCTGGCTAGAGATAGAGATTCTTTCAGACGGGATGTGTTGAATGCAACGTTCTAAGGGAGATCTGGCTAGAGACCAAGATTCTGTCAGAGGGATTGTATTGAATGCAACGTTTTGTTAAGGACATGCGACTTGATGACGATATATACCTTTAACCAATGGTTGAAACACAAATTACGAACCACATGTTTTCTACACAAAACACTCCAGACGAAGGGGAATAATTTCTATTCTTTTCCCCCCTCATTTGCATTTCAGCGTCGAGGGGAGGTACAGTTTGTGGTGTCCTGCTGTTTGTTGTTCCTCATGCACTGTCACGTTTCCCGCGGCTTCTAGTCGTCAGGCCATCCGTATATTTTCCAACAGGTTTCTATTGGTTCGTTATTTGTGCATTGTTATTGATCATCATGATCATCATCATCATCACCATCATCATCATCATCATCACCATCATCACCATCATCATCATCATCATCATCACCATCATCATCACCATCATCATCATCATCATCATCATCACCATCATCATCATCATCATCAAGTACCGGGCCTGCTGGCGTAGGTGATCATATCTCTCCACAACTTTTGATCACGACAGTTATTTATCATTTTTGTTGTTGACCTTCTGTCAAGCCATTCTCTTAAGCTGTCTGGTATCTTTTCTCATTGCTTCCCTCTGTCTCCGCGTCCCTCAAGTTTCCCAGTTGTTACAATATATTCCAGCTGTTCGCTTCTCATTACATGGCCAACAAATGATGATTATAACTCGTTATTGATAGCTGAAATGAATTAAACATTTCTTGGAACATTGTTAATCTCAGATAGTTGATGTACAACAGAGGTCAGATAGTTGATGTACAACAGAGGTCAGATAGTTGATGTACAACAGAGGTCAGATAGTTGATGTACAACAGAGGTCAGATAGTTGATGTACAACAGAGGTCAGATAGTTGATGTACAACAGAGGTCAGATAGTTGATGTACAACAGAGGTCAGATAGTTGATGTACAACAGAGGTCAGATAGTTGATGTACAACAGAGGTCAGATAGTTGATGTACAACAGAGGTCAAATAGTTGATGTGCAACAGAGGTCAGATAGTTGATGTACAACAGAGGTCAGATAGTTGATGTACAACAGAGGTCAGATAGTTGATGTACAACAGAGGTCAGATAGTTGATGTACAACAGAGGTCAGATAGTTGATGTACAACAGAGGTCAGATAGTTGATGTACAACAGAGGTCAGATAGTTGATGTACAACAGAGGTCAGATGCAGAATGGCTCAGGCAAAAGCAGCTTTTTTTTTTTTTAAATGAGGAAGAAAATGTACAATTCACTTCTTACAATAGAAACAAGAAAAATAGCTTTAAAATCATATGCAAAGCTAGTCTTAACATATGGATGTGAATCATGGACAATAGTATAACAGACAAGAAAATCAGTGGAGACAGTAGAAATGTGGTTTTACAGAAGAATGTTGAGAATACCATGGACAGCGAAGAAGGGTAATGAAAACGTTCCTAAAGAGGCCAAAAAAAAAAAAAAGAGAGCTAATTTCCAATATTAGGAAGAAACAATCATCATAATTTGACCATGTAATGAGAAGAGAACAACAGGAATACATTGTAAGAACTTGCAAAATTGAGGGACGAAGAGATAGAGGGAAGTAAACAGAAAACATACCAGGCAGCTTAAGAAAATGGCTTGGCAGAAGGTCAACAACAGAAATGATAAATAACTGTCGAGATCGAAAGTTGTGGAGAGACATGGTCACCTTCACCAGCAGGTCCGGTACTTGATGATGATGATTGATAGCTGTGTGAACTATGTTTAATTGCTTTTGTCGTAACGTTAATTTGTTGTACCTGTAGTTCACTGTTGTTTAGCACTGATACTTTCGTTAATTTGCTTTTTATTTGACTTTCCAGGAAGATAAAATGAACATTCTTCTTCTGCCATACCTTGAAAGTAAATAGAGGACAATAAATCTTTGTTGCAGGAGCTACTGAGTTAGGTGCTCTGTGCATACCGTGAGCTGTGTGTTTCATCCGTTTCGATCGTGTTTCGATGTTCCAATTGTTTACGATAAATGATGATATCGTTTGACAGGGAACATTTGGCTGTGTTCACTTTCTGTGCGGTTTCGTCTTATGTCTTTTGGCGTGTGCTGAGACTGCTATGATGGGGACTGCAGGTACCTTTCTTTGTTTGGGAGATGAGTTAGTGATTCGGATGATTCAACTGACAGGGGATGTTGAGCAATTATTGATTTTAATTCGTTTTCGGTGATACCGGGGCCTTCCATAACCAAAGAACCAATAAATCTGACAATGTAAAGCCTTTGCTGTTACAAAATGGAATATTGCAGCCTCAAACTTCTCAGAATGGATATTCATTTTTTCTTGTTACAATAAGAGTTCATTATTGAGCGTGGCTCGGCATGGAAGGTTGGCTACCATGTAGCGCCACTCCGGTCTGCCTCTTGCTTTGATGGTACAGGTTGTCATAGGTTAATTTGTCCATATTTTGGAAGTTACTCGTCCATGCTAGTCTTCATGTGCCTCTGCCTCTTTTACCTCGCATTTTCCATCAAAGATTACTTTTATTGAGAGCCGCGATAGCTCAGTGGTTAGTGAACTGGACTACAAAGGACAAGGGGTAGGGTTCGATTCCAACAGACGTCTTCTGGGTTCACCCAGCCTTAAATGGGTAAGTAAAAGTAAAGTACCCCCGTCACGCCAAGTGGCGTATAGGGAAATATGGTGTTAGTGACCCTATATTTTACAGACCTTCAGCACATGATTTTTGGGGTAATGTGGTCAGTATTACGCCCGTGCTGCTTTACTTTCCCAGAAAAAAATCCGGTACCCATTTAAGGCTGGGTGAACCCGGAAGCCGTCGGTTGGGATCTAACCCTACCCCTTGTCCGTGGTAGTCCAGTTCACTAACCACTGAGCTATCGCGGCTCCCCCTTAAATGGGTACCAGATTTTTTTCTGGGAAAGTAGAGCAGCACGGGCGTAATACCGACCACATTACCCCAAAAATCATGTGCTGGATGTCTGTACAATATAGGGTCACTAACACCATGTTTCCCTATACGCCACTTGGCGTGACGGTGGTACTTTACTTTACTTTACTTTACTTTACTTTACTTTACTTTACTTTACTTTACTTTACTCTACTCTACTCTACTTTACTTTACTCTACTCTACTCTACTCTACTCTACTTACTTTACTTTACTTTACTTTACTCTACTCTACTTTACTTTACTTTACTTTACTCTACTTTACTTTACTTTACTTTACTTTACTTTACTTTACTTTACTTTACTTTACTCTACTTTACTTTACTTTACTTTACTTTACTTTACTTTACTCTACTTTACTTTACTTTACTTTACTTTACTTTACTTTACTTTACTTTACTTACTTTACTTTACTTTACTTTACTTTACTTTACTTTACTTTACTGTTACTTTTACTTTACTTTACTTTACTTAACTTTACTTACTATTACTTTACTTTACTGTTACTTTACTTTACTTTACTTTACTGTTACTTTACTTTACTTTACTTTACTTTACTTTACTTACTTTACTTACTTTACTTTACTTTACTTACTTTACTTTACTTTACTTTACTTACTTTACTTTACTTACTTTACTTACTTTACTTTACTTTACTTACTTTACTTACTTTACTTTACTTTACTTACTTTACTTTACTTACTTTACTTTACTTTACTTTACTTTACTTTACTTTACTTACTTTACTTACTTTCCTTACTTACTTTACTTTACTTACTTTACTTACTTTACTTTACTTTACTTACTTTACTTTACTTTACTTTACTTACTTTACTTACTTTACTTTACTTTACTTTACTTTACTTACTTTACTTTACTTTACTTTACTTTACTTTACTTACTTTACTTTACTTACTTTACTTACTTTACTTTACTTTACTTTACTTTACTTACTTTAGTTTACTTACTTTACTTACTTTACTTTACTTTACTTTACTTTACTTTACTTTACTTTACTTACTTTACTTACTTTACTTACTTACTTTACTTTACTTACTTTACTTACTTTACTTTACTTTACTTACTTTACTTTACTTTACTTTACTTACTTTACTTTACTTACTTTACTTTACTTTACTTACTTTACTTTACTTTACTTACTATTACTTTACTTTACTTTACTTTACTTACTTTACTTTACTTTACTTTACTTACTTTACTCTACTTTACTTTACTTTACTTTACTTTACTTTACTTTACTTTACTTTACTTTACTTACTTTACTTACTTTACTTTACTGTACTTACTATTACTTTACTTTACTTTACTTTACTTACTTTACTTTACTTTACTTTACTTACTATTACTTTACTTTACTTTACTTTACTTACTTTACTTTACTTTACTTTACTTACTTTACTTTACTTACTTTACTTACTTTACTTTACTTTACTTACTTTACTTACTTTACTTTACTTTACTTTACTTTACTTTACTTTACTTTACTTTACTTTACTTTACTTACTTTACTTTACTTTACTTTACTTACTTTACTTTACTTTACTTACTTTACTTTACTTTACTTACTTTACTTACTTTACTTACTTTACTTTACTTTACTTACTTTACTTTACTTACTTTACTTACTTTACTTACTTTACTTTACTTTACTTTACTTTACTTACTTTACTTTACTTACTTTACTTACTTTACTTTACTTACTTTACTTTACTTTACTTACTTTACTTTACTTTACTTTACTTTACTTTACTTACTTTACTTTACTTTACTTTACTTTACTTTACTTACTATTACTTTACTTACTTTTACTTTTACTAGGCTGATGTGTCTTTTTACATGCACCAGAAATATGTCTTGTTCGAATTGTGTCTTGTAGTCAGTAATGCTCTTTTCATTATTGGGAGCCTCAGTGGCTGAGTGGTTAGTGTGCTCGCCTCCTGACCAGAAGGATCTGAGTTCGATCCCCAACAGTAGTGAATTTTTTTCGGACTCACAAAGCTCCGGGGCTCACACAGAATTTAAAAATGGGTACCAGAGATTTTTCTTGGAAGTAAAGGTAGTGTGATACCACATCACCCAAAAATGTGGTCATAGAAAAATATATCGTCACTAACACCATATTCTCCATACGCCTAGCATGACGTGGAGAGAAACCTTATTTTTCTTATTTTTAGTTATTTTAAGACTTCCTCATTTTTTTTTTCTTCTCATTCCATCTAGTTCCTCCTATACTTCTATGAACCCACAATTTAAAGGCTTCAAATTTCTGTTCTGCTTTCTTGTCTAATGCCTACGAGCGTTAACCTACTAAAATATCCATACATAAACAGTGATATAAACTTTAAAAACATACGTTTTATGCGTTTTCCTCTTCCTCTTTCCTTCCTCATTTGCCTTTCAGCGTCGAGGGGAGATATAATTTGCGGCCTTTTTTCTAATCTGTTTGCCTCTGATGCTGTTATGTTTCCTAGTGCTTCTAATATTCCATCGACCCATCGTTGTCGTGGTCGACCATTGGGTCTGGTATTCTCACAACGTTTGTTGAAGGCTGGTTGTTGAGTGTGTTGATCTTTCTGCTTTGTCACGTGGGAAAACCATTTTATCTGTTGTTTCTTTATAAATTCTATGGCGGGGGCTGTTCTTAGCTTTTTTCTCAGTTCTTAATTAATGATCTTATATCTCAAACTGTTTCCTGTCGTGCGTCTAACCCATTTTATCTCAGTAGAGGTAGATTGTTGTGTGTGTGGTGTAACAATTTGGCACTACTTTCATAAAACATCATCATCAAGTACCGGGCCTGCTGGCGTAGGCGATCATGTCTCTCCACAACTTTCGATCACGACTATTATTTACCATTTCTGTTGTTGACCTTCTGCCAAGTCATTCTTTAAGCTGTCTGGTATCTTTTCTCTTTGCTTCCCTCTATCTCTTCGTCCCTCAATTTTCCCAGTTGTTACAATATATTCCAGTTGTTCTCTTCTCATTACGTGGCCAAAAAATGATGATTGTTTCTTCCTAATATTGGATATTAGCTCTCTTTTTGCTTTGGCCTCTTTCCCAACATTTTCATTACTCTTCTTAGCTGTCTATGGTATTCTCAACATTCTTCTGTAAAACCACATTTATACAGATTACAGTGATTTTCTTTTTTGTTGTCATATTGTCCATGATTCACATCCATATGTTAAGAATGGCTCTACTTAACATTTAAGAACTCTTTTTCTTGTTTCTATTGTCAAAAATGTATTGCATAGTATCTTCCTCGTTTTTTTTGGAAAGCTGCTCTTGCCTGAGCCATTCTGCATCTCACGTCTGTTGTACATCTTCCGTCTGATGTTAACAAAGTTCAAATATTTAACTTCATTTACCTGGTTTAATATTGTTCCACTTGTCTATATTTTGCACTGAGGTGATTTCATTTTCTTTGTTGTTAAGATTACTTCTGTCTTTTTGCTATTAAAGCTTGAGTCCTTTATTTTTGCTTTAAGCTACAAATATATTGGATCGTCCATCTAGAAATAAGGGAGCCGAGATAGCTCAGTGGTTAGTGAACTGGACTACCACGGACAAGGGGTAGGGTTCGATCCCAATCGACGGCTTCCGGGTTCACCCAGCCTTAAATGGGTACCGGAATTTTTCTTGGAAAGTAAAGCAGCACGGGCGTAATACTGACTACATTACCCCAAAAATCATGTGCTGAAGGTCTGTAAAATATAGGGTCACTAACACCATATTTCCCTATACGCCACTTGGCGTGACGGGGGTACTTTACTTTTTTTTTACATCTAGAAATAATGTTTGCTTCTACAACACCACCTATCACTAAGTTAGTATTATGAAAATGTACCAGTCAAATACCTGTTCATAAAGACATACAGCGAAGACGATGCCGCTGGTTAGGACACACACTGCGGAAGCCAACTGAGAGTATTACACAACAGGCCCTTTTTTGGAATCCCCAAGGAAAAAGACAAAGAGGAAGGCTAAAATATTCTTGGATGAGACAGATGAAAGAAGAGATGAAGATGATGGGGAAGACATGTAATGATCTTAAAAAAATAGCAAGAAACAGAACGGCTTGGAATGTATTTGTTGAAGACCTTTGCTCCACAGGGAGCCGAAAAGTAGATGAATAACACCATTTTTTCTTTCCACACGTTTCGAGACCCTTTAGCATTTTACACTTTGAGAACCGTTCTTCATAGCACCACAGATTACTGTAAGACCACTTGTTTTTTTGTACGTGTATATTAAGTATCACATGCTCACCAGTAATGGATAAACGCTTTTTATAAAGTGTTCAGATTTGTTGTTGTTTGTTTTGTTAGTGTTTGTTTCTGTTGAAATTCAAATAGAGTGGAGGCGTTGCTTTCTCTGACTTTGTAATATTTCTTAAATTGGAACTGCATATTTTAGTGACATTATTTATGTTGTTAAACAAACGAGGAAATTAGAGAAATCGCCAATCAACCACTAATATCTTCAGTAATAAAGAAAAGACGATGGTCATATGTTGGACATGTGATGAGAAGAGATAATAACCGAATAGAAAAGCAAGCCCTCATATGGGAAACAACAGGTAAGAGGAAAAGAGGAAGACCAAGAGAGACACTGAGAAGAACATTGATGAGAGAGGCAAGAGCAGCAGGATTCGGCTTCCTCAATGAGATAGAGCTGCTTGCACAGAACATAGACAAATGGCGAGATTTGATAAAATATCTTTAAACGAATTGAAAACTGCTAGAACAAAAAATTCAGATAAGAGAATGAGTATCTTGGTTTACGCCCTATGGGCCGGCTACGGCTCGAAAGGTCAATAGATAGATAGATTTCTGTTGTGGGTCATCATCAAGTACCGGGCCTAGTGGAGTAGGTGATCATGTCTCTGCATAACTTTCGAACTCGGCAGCTATTTATCATTTCTGTTGTTGACCTTCTGCCAAGCCATTCTCTTAAGCTGTCCGTTATTTTTTCTCTTTGCTTCCTTCTATCTGTTCGTCCCTCAATGTTTCCAGTTGTTACAATATTTTCAAGTTGTTCTCTTCTCATTACATGGCCAAAAAATGATGATTGTTTCTTCCTAATATTGGAATTTAGCTCTCTTTTTGCTTTGACCTTTCTCAGAACTTCTTCAAGTTTCTTAGCCGTCCATGGTATTCTCAACATTCTTCTGTAAAACCACATTTCTACAGACTCCAGTGATTTTCTAGTCTGTTGTCCTATTGTCCATGATTCGCATCCATATATTAAGACTGGCTCCTACATAACATTTAAGAACTCTTTTTATTGTTTCTATTGTCAAAAATGGATTGCATAGTAGCTTCCTCATTTTTGGAAAGCTGCTTTTGCCTGAGCCATTCTGCATCTCACCTCTTTTGTACATCTACCGTCTTCTTCTGTTGTGGATATGTATGTATATATGTGCATTTGTATGTGTGAATGTGTGTGAGTTTGTGTGAGCGTGTATGTGGCGTTTAATGCCTTCACAGACAGTAGGTAGCAAGCAATCATGATTTGTCAGTAGATTGGTAAAAAAATATATATTAGATTATTAGGGGCTGTCTTCCCTCTTCGATCCCTACTCGTTTGACCAGACTAGACAGGTTAGTCTGTTACTAGAGGCACCACGGAGAGGTGGAGCAGGGTCTGGATGGTTCTGGTTTACCGATATTGGCGCAAGCCATCAGCTGTGGGTCGCTGACAACTTCCAGCTGCCATAAATCTGCCTGCATGGCGAGGGGCATCCTGTATGGCGAGGGGCATCCTGTAATGGGATAAAACAGACTTTACACGCAAAATTCAGTCCCACAAAATTGAGTGGGTGGGACTTCGTCAGAGGTCAAAGCTGACGAAAGCGAACGAACGAACGAACTTCCAGCTCTGGTGCTGTAAGGTGCGTCTTCGCCTCTGGGTAGATATGTGATTTTATAATTCCAATATGTGACTTTATAATTTCAATATGTGGTTTATAATTTCACAAATACACGTTGCAGGAAGATCTTACGGTCTGTTGTTTGGTGTGCGACGGGGATAATCCGACGACTAACTGAGTTTTATATGATCGGATTCGGAGTCACAAACGATGTCCTAACATCATCAAGCGCTATACATTAACAAAAAATATGACGATCATCATTTTCAGGAAGACATGAACTTCCGGTCAATATGGTGGGTAGGCGGCAGGAACCATTGAAGTCTATATCTGAAAAGTGTTCCTTATTAAGGTCTCCTCATATCCCAAGTCCGGCTTGTTGCAGCAGCTACTGAGTTAAGTGCTCTGTGCACACCGTGGGCTGTGTGTTTCATCCGTTTTGATAATGTTTCGATTTTCCGATTGTTTACGATGAATGATGATATCGTATGACAGGGAACAGTTGACCGTGTTCACTTTCTGTACGGTTTCACCTTATTTCTTTTGGCGTTTGCTGAGACTGCTATGATGGGGACCACAGCTACCTTTCTTTGTTTGGGAGATGAATTAGTAATTCGGATGATTCCACTTGCACGGGCGGTTGAGCAATTATGGAATTAAATTCATTTGCTTTAATACCGGGGCATTCCATAACCATAACAATAAATATATTAGTGTCTATTTCTTTCTGTTTTACTTAAACATCTTCCTTTATTCCTGAATCTGTAGATATTGGGTAGACATATTCGAGCGCAGAATGAACAAGATGTAATTGTTTTGCCTGACCTCGCCTCCTTTCTCCTGACCCCGTTGTCTTCTGACTTTAACATAACTTCTGCAATGTTGCTGTACCGTTGTTTTGTTGTTTTTTTTGTTCTCCGTGAGCTGCGATCTAGTCAGATATTTCAAGTTTCTTTGACTGATAGCGAATACTCTCAAGGAACGTCAGACCTAGGCCCTAGATGCAAGAACAATAAGAAAAATAACCTCTACTGAGATGAAATGTGTTAGACGAATGGCAGGAAACAGTCTGAGGGATAAAATCAGAAATGAAGAACTGAGAAAAATGCTAGGAATAACACCCGCCATAGAATATATAGAGAAACAACAGATACAATGATTTGGTCACGTGACAAGGCAGAAAGATCAAAACACAACACAACGAGCCTTCAATAAACGTTGCGAGAACACCAGAGCCAAGGGTCGACCACGAAAAAGATGGATTGAAGGAATATTAGAAACATTAGGAAACATAACAGCAGCAGAGGCAAACAAAAGAGCAAGAGACCGCCAATTATATCTCACCTCGACGCTGAAAGGTAAATGAGAAAGGAAAGAAGAAGAAGTAGAAGATGAAAGTAGTAGTGAAGAAGATTTAGATAGGAAAATAGGATAAATATCGATCCGTTTAAATAGTTGATTAGTTAGGGAGTCAGCAAGAGAAATAATAAATGATTATAAACTGACTATCTATGACGGCATTAAACATATGTCTGGGTCTGTTGCAGGGTTATAAGACTGAGAATAAAGGCAGCGTGTTCACTTGAGTATATTCACGAGGTGATATTCACGTGTTCACGAGGTATATTAACTCTTTCTGTACGTTTCGACGCACTATGCGACAAGTCCATTTAGGTCATGTACGTTTAGCCGCACAGTGCGTCACTCGTGTTTTTTTTTAGTGTAAACCGTCATGACACCATATTCTATTTACATGTCTTCTATCACCTTGGTATTGGTGAAATCTAATTCCTTCTTCTTCTTCTCTTCTCCTTCTCACTGATACCTAAAAGGTGTCGTGGTTTATATCATTTCTTGAGCTGCTCGAACTGTCTGAATTAGTGATTTTCCTTTGTTGTTACATGTCTCTATCACTGCATCTATCCATCTTCTTCTCTTCTCTTTCTCACTGATAATCTAAAAGGTGTCGTGGTTATATCATTTGTCGTTCTTGAGCTGCTCGAACTGTCTGAATTAGTGATTTTCCTTTGTTGTTACATGTCTCTGTCACTGCATCTATCCATCTTCGTCTTTTCTCTTTCTCACTGATAACCTAAAAGGTGTCGTGGTTTATATCATTTGTCGTTCTTGAGCTGCACGAACTGTCTGAATTAGTGATTTTCCTTTGTTGCTACATGTCTCTATCACTGCATCTATCCATCTTCTTCTTTTCTCTTTCACTGATACCTAAAAGATGTCGTGGTTTATATCATTTGTCGTTCTTGAGCTGCTCGAACTGTCTGAATTAGTGATTTTCCTTTGTTGTTACATGTCTCTGTCACTGCATCTATCCATCTTCTTCTTTTCTCTTTCTCACTGATAACCTAAAAGATGTCGT
This sequence comes from Megaustenia siamemsis, assembly GCA_032433765.1. NCBI lineage: Eukaryota > Metazoa > Mollusca > Gastropoda > Stylommatophora > Ariophantidae > Megaustenia > Megaustenia siamemsis. The sequence continues at coordinate 21,127,493 of JAVIAB010000049.1, forward strand.
GTATTAATAAACTCGTTCATGGGCAACCTTTGGCGTAGAGGGCCGGTTCAAGGCACCGGTAACCTGGGCAGTTGCCCGGGGCGCAAAATATGATTAGGTGTGCCATCAAAGATCTTCCAAAAAGCTTTCTTACAATCAGAAAGTATCCATAATGGAACGGTCGATTTCTATTCTTTCTCTAGTGGATTCTGAACTCGATGTAGGCGAGACAGAATGACTAATCCTATCGGAGTCAAACTATATCAAGGATGTCTAGTTGTCTGGTTAAGCACGCTAAAAAATCCTCCAGAATTTTAGAACCGGAAGGAGCAGTTTGCGTAACCTTCAACATGGGCCCGAATTTGAAGACAAAAAAAAAATAGATTAAAGAGAAAGATAAAATCTATATTCATCATCATCATCATCAATTACCGTGCCTGCTGGCGTAGGTGATCATGTCCCTCCACAACTTTCGATCTCGACGGTTATTTATCATCTCTGTTGTTCACCTTCTGCCAAGCCATTCTCTTAAGCTGTCTGGTATCGTGTCTCTTTGCTTTCATCTATATCTTCGTCCCACAATTTTCCCAGTTGTTACAATATATTCCAGTTGTTCTCTTCTCATTACATGGCCAAAAAATAATGATTGTTTCTTCCTAATATTGGAAATTAGCTCTCTTTTTGCTTTGACCTCTTTCACAACGTTTTCATTACTCTTCTTAGCTGTCCATGGTATTCTCAACATTCTTCTGTAAAACCACATTTCTACAGACTCCAGTGATTTTCTTGTCTGTTGTCCTATTGTCCATGATTCACATCCATATGTTACAATGGCTCTACATAACATTTAAGAACTTTTTTTCTTATTTCTATTGTCTAAAAATGGATTGCATTGTATCTTCCTCATTATTTGGAAAGCTGTTTTTGCATGAGCCCTTTTACATCTCACCTCTATAAAAAAAATGTATATTATCTCTATATAATTAACCATATTTTCTGACATAGCCCTGAGGGCCCTCTACAGAGCTCGTGGTTTGGGCTGAGATCTTTCCGTGTCGTCGCGATGAAAGATCGGAATGCTAATAGCATCTGTGCGTGCACGGTAATGCTTGTAAAAGACACTGCCAAGAATGGGACAACACAGAAGAGTATTAACTCCCAGTCTCAACTTAACATTACCTTCTATAATGAAGAGAAGATGGTGGGAATGTGATGGTCATGTAATGAGATTTGATAACAAGGGAATTCAAAAGGAATCTCTCAAAAGGGAATCAGATGGCAAAATAAAAAGAGGTCGACAGGGAGAAACGTAAAAAAAAAACACAAGAAGCAAATACAACAGGTAGACGGAGAGACAAGTAGACGGAGAGACAGGTAGACGCAGAGACAGGTATACTGGGAGACAGGTAGACGGAGAGACAGGTAGACGGAGAGACAGGTAGACGCACAGACAGGTAGACGGAGAGACAGATAGACGCAGACAGGTAGACTGGGAGACAGGTAGACTGGGAGACAGGTAGACGGAGAGACAGGTAGACGCAGAGACAAGTAGACGCAGAGACAGGTAGACGGAGGGACAGGTAGACGCAGAGACAGGTAGACTGGGAGACAGGTAGACGGAGAGACAGGTAGGCGCAGAGACAGATAGACGCAGAGACAGGTAGACCCAGAGACAGGTAGACTGGGAGACAGGTAGACAGGTAGACGGAGAGACATTTAGACACAGAGACAGGTAGACGCAGAGACAGGTAGGCGGAGAGACTAGCAGACGGAGAGACCGGTAGACGCAGAGGCAGAAAGATAGACAGACTGACATATAGGTATAAGGGTATGTAGGTAGGTAGGTACATAGGGAACGGGTAAATAAATGCAGTACTGCGGTAAAGCTGGTAGGAAGCAACCAGTAGCGGGTTGTAATGTACACCCCTAAAAGGTATGGTGACAGCTTTACAATAAAGGAACATAAACAGAAAACTGACGTTTCAACCTACATGTGACTTCCTTCAGAAAACGAGAACAACAAACGATGAGGCACAGATAAATACTACTACATCTAGGATGACTGGGACAGGTAAGTTAAGAGAAGTGGACGGAGGGATAAGAGATGAGATGATGAAATATGAGAGAATGTGTTATGTTGGAGGATAAGCGAAATGTGGAAATAATGAAGTATAAGTAAGACCAACAAATAAATATCAAAGTTGAAAGGATACATCTGGAGACAGTTCAGAGCTACAACTACCTGGGACGATCTATAACCAGTGATGGAAAATGTAAAATTGAAATAAACAAAAGAATAGGTATGGCAAAAAGTAATTTTAATGCCATGAAAAATATACTAACATCAAAACAAATAACACCAGGGCTAAAACTAAGAATAGCAAAATGTTACGTTTTCTCAATATTCATGTATGGTTCAGAAACATGGACACTAGACAAGAAAACAGAACAGAAAATTGAAGCCTTTGAAATGTGGATTTATAGAAGAATAGGTAGAATTGGATGGAAAGAAAAGAAAACAAACAATTAAGTTTTAAAACAAATAAAAATGAAAAAGAGAACTACTAAATACAATTCATAAAAGACACATGAAAATTTTAGGGCATGTTAAAAGACACAACAGCCTAAAAAAGTAATATTGGAAGGGAAAATACAAGGTAACAGGCAGAGGCAGACCAAGACTAACATGGACGAGTAACATCAAAAGATGGACAGGTCAACCTATGACAATCTGCACCATCAAAGCAAGAGACAGAGTAGAATGTCGCTTCATGGTAGCCAACGTTCGTTGCGGAGATGGCACTCAATGATGATAATGATGATGATGATGATGATGATGATGAAGTATGTATATAGAAAAGATCAAAATGAGACTGAGCTTGTAGACATAATATGACCACTGGTAATGAAAGATGGTTGTCAAAGGTGGCTGTCAAAGGTGACTGTCAAAGGTGGCTGTCAAAGGTGGCTGTCAAAGATGGCTGTCAAAGATGGTTGTCAAAGGTGGCTGTCAAAGGTGGCTGTCAAAGATGGTTGTCAAAGGTGGCAGTCAAAGGTGACTGTCAAAGGTGGCTGTCAAAGATGGTTGTCAAAGGTGACTGTCAAAGGTGGCTGTCAAAGATGGTTGTCAAAGGTGGCTGTCAAAGGTGACTGTCAAAGGTGGCTGTCAAAGATGGTTGTCAAAGGTGGCTGTCAAAGATGGTTGTCAAAGGTGGCTGTCAAAGGTGACTGTCAAAGGTGGTTGTCAAAGATGGCTGTCAAAGGTGACTGTCAACGGTGGTTGTCAAAGATGGCTGTCAAAGGTGGTTGTCAAAGGTGACTGTCAAAGGTGGCTGTCAAAGGTGGCTGTCAAAGATGGTTGTCAAAGGTGACTGTCAAAGGTGGCTGTCAAAGATGGTTGTCAAAGGTGGCTGTCAAAGGTGACTGTCAAAGGTGGCTGTCAAAGATGGTTGTCAAAGATGGTTGTCAAAGATGGCTGTCAAAGACGGCTGTCAAAGACGGCTGTCAAAGATGGCTGTCAAAGATGGCTGTCAAAGAGGGCTGTCAAAGATGGCTGTCAAAGATGGCTGTCAAAGGTGGCTGTCAAAGGTGGCTGTCAAAGGTGGCTGTCAAAGATGGTTGTCAAAGGTGGCTGTCAAAGGTGGCTGTCAAAGGTGGCTGTCAAAGATGGCTGTCAAAGATGGCTGTCAAAGGTGGCTGTCAAAGATGGCTGTCAAAGATGGCTGTCAAAGATGGCTGTCAAAGATGGTTGTCAAAGATGGCTGTCAAAGATGGCTGTACAATGCCAGAGGAAGATGCTACGGGATAACTAGTCACGTGGTTAGGTTAGAGGTCAGACGAGTGTTGAAATAGGTAGGCAGGTGAATAGGTAGTTAGGCAGGTAGATAAATAGGTAGTCAGGTTGGTAGATATGTTGTCAGGTAGGTAGGTAGGTAGGTAGGTAGATATGTTGTCCGGTAGATAGGTAGTCAGGTAGGTAAGTAGATATGTTGTCGGGTTGGTAGGTAGATATGTTGTCAGGTAGATAGGTATTCAGATAGATAAGTGGTCAGGTAGGTACGTAGATAGGCAGATAAGTAGTCAGGTAGGTAGGTAGTCAGGTAGGTAGGTAGTCAGGTAGATACGTAGTCAGGTAGATAGGTAGATAAGTAGTCTGGTAGATAGGTAGTCAAGTAGATAAGTAGTCAGGTAGGTAGGTAGATAGGTAGATAAGTAGGAGGTAGGTATGTAGTCAGGTAGATAAGTAGTCAGGTAGATAATTAGTCAGGTAGATAGGTAGTCAGGTAGATAAGTAGTCAGGTAGGTAGGTAGATAGGTAGATAAGTAGGAGGTAAGTAGGTAGTCAGGTAGATAAGTAGTCAGGTAGATAGGTAGTCAGGTAGATAAGTAGTCAGGTAGGTAGGTAGATAGGTAGATAAGTAGGAGGTAGGTAGGTAGTCAGGTAGATAAGTAGTCAGGTAGATAGGTAGTCAGGTAGATTAGTAGTCAGGTAGGTAGGTAGTGTCAACGCAATCACAGTTTACTTGAATCAAGCTTAGATAGTACATGAATCACAGTCTACCTGTATCAAAACTATGCTAAAAGCAACTCAACATCGCACATTAACAACTAAAAGAAACCAAGGCAAACAGAGAAAGAGATTGGAGAGAATATACAAGACAGACATTTGTCGCATTTATGAAGCGCAGTTTTTTTTATAGTGAAGGCTGTAATGAAGTTGTAAAGACTTTGTAAAACCTGATTAACAGACATTAAAAACATCACAAAGATGCCAGGCCTAAACATTATTTGAAAGATAATAAATAACCTAAGATATGATGATACTGTTCTACTAGCAGAAAATCGTAAAGATCTACAACAATTACTTAATGAAATAAACATAACAAGCATAAAATATGGACTAGATATCCAGATCAAAAAGACTACAAATACATATCAAAGTTGAAGGAATAGACCTGGAAACAGTTCAGAGCTACAAATACATAGGGCATACTATAACCAGTGATGTAAAATGTACAACTGAAATAAATAAAAGAATAGGAACGGCAAAAAATAATTTTAATATCATGAAAAATATACTAACATCAAAACAAATAAAACCAGGACTAAAACTAAGAATAGCAAAATGTTACATCTTCTCAATATTCCTGTATGGTGCAGGAACATGGACATTAGACAAGAAAACTGAACAGAAAATTGAAGCCTTTGAAATGTGGATTTATAGAAGAATAGGTAGAATTGGATGGAAAGAAAGGAAAACAAACGATAAAGTTTTAAAACAACTAAAAATAAAAAGAGAACTTTTAAACACAATTCAAACAAGACAATTAAATCTTTGAGGCATGTTAAAAGACACAACAGCCTAATAAAAGTAATATTGGAAGGGAAAATACAAGGTAAACGAGGGAGAGGCAGACCAAGACTAACATGGACGAGTAACATCAAAAGATGGACAAATCAACCTATGACAATCTGCACCATCAAAGCAAGAGACAGAGTGGAATGGCGCTCCATGGTAGCCAACCTTCGATGCGGAGACGGCACTCAGTGATGATGATGATTAAAAGACCTCCTGGATTTATGGGACTCATGATGATAATGATGACATCTGTATACTTTTCCAATCTCTATAAAATTGTATTAAGACAGAACATAAGAGGTAATGCTCTAGTTTAGCGTCTTTCTCTCGGAGTAACGCCCCCTTACACTTTATTCGATCGTCTCTAATCTGTTAGGACTGCTGGCTAAGGGTTTAGAAAACCCTAATCCTAACCTTATCCCTAACCCTAACCCTAATCCTAAATCTAACCCTTACCATAACGCTAACCCTAAACCTAAACCTAACCCTAACCCTGAACCTAATCCTAATCCTAACCCTAATCCTAAACCTAACCCTAACCCTAACCATAAACCGAACCCTAACCCTAAACCTAAACCCTAACCCTAAACCTAACCCTAACATTTACCCTAAACCTAACCCTAACCCTAAACCTAACCCTAACCCTAACCCTAACCCTAAACCTAAACCTAAACCTAACCCTAAACCTAACCCTAAACCTAACCCTAAACCTAAACCTAACCCTAACCCTAAACCTAACCCTAAACCTAAACCAAAACCTAAAAATAATCCTAAACCTAACCCTAACCCTCAACCTAACCCTAACCCTAAAAATAATCCTAAACCTAACCCTAATACTAACCCTAACCCTAATCCCAAACCTAACCCTAACCCTAAATCTAAACCTAACCCTAACTCTAAACCTAACCCTAACTCTAAACCTAACCCTAACCCTGAACCTAAATCTAACCCTAAACCTAACCATGAACCTAACCCTAACCCTACCCCTACACCTAAACCTAACCCTAACCCTAACCACAACCCTACCCCTAAACCTAAACCTAAACCTAAACCTAACCCTAAACCTAAACCTAAACCTAAACCTAACCCTAAACCTAAACCTAACCCTAAACCTAACCCTAACCCAAACCTAAACCTAACCCTAAACATAAACCTATCCCTAAACCTAAACCTAACCCTAACCCAAACCTAAACCTAAACCTAACCCTAACCCTAAACCTAAACCTAACCCTAACCCTAACCCAAACCTAACCCTAAATCTAACCCTAACCCTAAACCTAACCTTAAACCTAATCCTAAACCTAACCCTAACCCTAACCCTGAACCCAGCCCCAACCCTAAACCTAACCCTAACCTTAAACATAACCCTAACACTAACCCTAAATCTAAACCTAACCCTAACCCTAAACCTAACCCTAAACCTAAACCTAACCCTAAACCTAAACCTAACCCTAAACATAAACCTATCCCTAAATCTAAACCTAAACCTAAACCTAACCCTAAACCTAAACCTAAACCTAAACCTAACCATAACCCTAAACCTAAACCTAACTCTAACCCTAAACCTAAACCTAACCATAAACCTAAACCTAAGCCTAACCATAACCCTAAACCTAAACCTAACCATAACCCTAAACCTAAACCTAACCATAACCCTAAACCTAACCCTAACCCTAAACATAACCCTAACACTAACCCTAAATCTAAACATAAATCTAACCCTAAACCTAACCCTAAACCTAAACATAAATCTAACCCTAAACCTAACCCTAAACCTAAACCTAAACATAACCCTAACACTAACCCTAAATCTAAACCTAAACATAACCCTAACACTAACCCTAACCCTAAACCTTTTTTTTAAAGAATTAAATTAAATACAAAAAATAGAAGCAGTGAACACATTCAACAACGTGCAGTCAGTCCTGGACGATGTGTTTGCTCTCTCATTTAACAGAAAAACCAGCACCACATAACAAAAGATATACTCTACGGACAATTAGCAGATGGTAAAAGAACTATGGGGCGCCCAAAACTTCGATTTGTAGACGTGTGTAAACGTGACATGAAGACTGTGAACATAAACCCTGCAGCACGGGAAGACATAGCTGCAGACCGCAATCTCTGGAAACACACTCTAAAGGTTCACTTCAAACAAGAAGCAGACAGATTCATAGAAAAAGAGAATACACGACGAAAGAAAAGAAAAAAATATCATTTCTAGAGGGGCTGAAAAATCCATAGTCAACTATAACCGACGGAGGCTACTACTACTATCAGAAAGACGTTAAACTAGGAAATTATCCAAAATGGTCATCATCATCATCATCATCGGGTGTCGTCTCCGCAACGAAGGTTGGCTACCATGTACCGCCATTCCACTCTGTTTCTTGCTTTGATGGTGCAGGTTGTCATAGATTGACTTGTCCATCTTTTGATGTTACTCGTCCATGTTAGTCTTGGTCTGCCTCTGCCTCTTTTACCCCGTATTTTTCCTTCCAATATTACTTTTAGGAGGCTGTTGTGCCTTTTAACATGCCCCAAAAATTTCATTTGTCTTGTCTTAATTGTATTTAGTAGTTCTCTTTTTATTTTAAGTTGTTTTAAAACTTCATCGTTTGTTTTCTTTTCTTTCCATCCAATTCTACCTAATCTTCCATAAATCCGCATTTCAAAGCTTTCAATTTCTTTTTAAATTAAAAAAAAATTTGTTTGTGTCTTTTAATGTGGCCTAAAAATTTCATTAAAAAAATTATGCAAAAGGGTAACATGATAAAAATATAATTTCAATATTTCTAGTAGTTCAAATGGGTACATACCTTTATGTCAGCCGATGTTCTATAGAACTCTCGAAACTGGATATTCAGCGAGGACATCAAAATATTACACGGTCGCATAACATTCAATCACTCCGGCACAAGAATATTTCCTTGCATAATCAAGAATACGTATCCCTAATCCTAGAAGCAAGAACACGTATCCCTAATCCTAGAATCAAGAACACTCATTACCCGGCATGCAGATTTTACAGTCTAGAACATCGAAAAATACTCAGGTATAATATAAAACTATAAAGGCACTATAAATAGTACTTAATTAGAAAATTTTAAAATACACACGTATAGTCTTTATTCAAAAGTATCTGAAATATTACAAACGTAAAAATTAAACTAATTTTATCACTTACACGTTTTAATTTTTAATAGAATATAATCCAATTGAAATAGAACAATGACAATCATTAGAAAGATCCTCACAAAAGATTTGAAAGAATAATCTATAGATCACATTAATATTCCAAATCGTGAGAAATAAACTTTATAACGGTCAATTAGTGTGACTGATATCGAGCACTGACAAACTGAACACTGCTCATAAATATCACAGATTGGTAATAACGAGAACAAAACTCAGTTAACAAACAACTCGTTGGCTCCTCGGTTAGACATATCCACTGGTATTTTTAGTAACGGGGATAAAATATAAACACAGAAAGGTAAGTTACAGCGCACGAGAAGTAACAGTTGAGTTGGTCTACGTGTCCTCAGCCAAAACTTGGCTCATTCCTTAGCAAACGAACGTGCAAATATATTTGTCTTGGGTGAACACCTCAAACACGAGAGACAGTTTATTTCCCCCCTCTTTTTCTTCCTCTTTTTTATCTTCTTGCCGCATCCCTCGCTATGAGTCTCGGTATTTTTACGAGAGATGAACTTGCTCGTGCAGTGGGAGCAAACTTTGCGAGAGGGAAAGACACAGCACACGGGGCGAGCTGCAGGATGTCCCATAGTGCTACGCTCTTCTCGAGGAATACGCGAGGTGAACAAACTGTGGCGTGCGACGAGAGACCACTTCGAAGAATTGAGAGCCGTGCGGAAGAATTGGAAGGCAGGGGCAATCGTCAAACCTCTTGGACTTATCACCCAATTAGTTTCGTGGGAACTGTTTCAAATAATTAAATAATCTGGGACAAACTGCGTTTGTGTATGCAACGTGGATTTATATATCCCAACTGGGGAAGGGAGGTAATTCCAAGTGGCGATATGATGCAGGTGAAAGATAACTCTGTTTATTTTAACAATTGATGCGGTTTTGGCTGCAGGAAATGTCTTGAGAGAAGCTGTCAAAATATTACTCAGGTTAATGTGATCATAATGTTTCGATTACTACAACGTTTACTGACAGGGTCACTAGTGTTGTTACTACTGTCACGACCACTAGTATTGTGTACTACCACAGATACAGAGACAGCTAGTATTACTACTACTACTACTACTACTACTACTACTACTACTAATACTACTACCACAATCACTACTATAAGTTTCTCATCATCATCATCATCATCAAGTACCATGTCTGCTGGTGTAGGTGATCATGTATCTCCACAACTTTCGATCTCGACAGTTATTTATCATTTCTGTTGTTGACCTTCTGCCAAGCCATTCTCTTAAGCAGTCTGGTATCTTTTCTCTTTGCTTCCCTCTATCTCTTCGTCCCTCAATTTTCCCAGTTTTTACAATATATTGCAGCTGTTTCCTTCTCATTACAAGGCCAAAAAATGATGATTGTTTCTTCCTAATATTGGAAATTAGCTCTCCTTTTGCTTTGGCCTCTTTCAGAATGTTTTCATTACTCTTCTTAGCTGTCCATGGTATTCTCAACATTCTTCTGTAACACCATATTTCTACAGTCTCCAATGATTTTCCTGTCCTTGTCCTATTGTCCATGATTCACATCCATGTGTTAAGACTGGCTCTACATAACATTTAAGAACTCGTTTTCTTGTTTCAATTGTCAAAAGTGGATTGCACAGTATCTTCCTAATTTTTTGGAATACTGCTTTTGCCTAAGCCATTCTGCATCTCACTTCCATTGTACATCTACCATCTGAAGTTAACGTTGTTCCAAGATATTTAAATTCAATTACCTGTTTTATCATTGTTCCACTTGTCTTTACTATGCATTGCCTCAATTCTTTATTACCTACTACTACAATTAAAAGGGAGCCGCGATAGCTCAGTGGTTAGTGAACTGGACTACTACGGACAAGGGGTAGGGTTCGATCCCAACCGACGGCTCCGGGTTCACCCAGCCTTAAATAGGTACCGGATTTTTTCTGGGAAAGTAAAGCAGCACGGGCGTAATACCGACCACATTACCCCAAAAATCATGCGCTGAAGGTCTGTAAAATGTATGGTCACTAACACCATATTTCCCTATACGCCACTTGGCGTGACGGGGGTACTTTACTTTTTTTTTTTTACTACAATTAAAAGGTTCACTATTATTACTCCTACTATCACGACCACTCGAATTACCACCATTACTTACTACTCAATTTCTAGTGTCATCCGTTTTAGTACTACTTTTACTGTTACTACTAATACTTGCTAATACAACTACATCGATTACTAGTGTTAATACTGATACTACTACAACGGTGACTAGTCTTATTACTGGAATCGTCAGTCGCTGGACACTGCGGGACTTGCTGAGGAGGGGATCTGAGCACCTATGGACATGTTCGGAGTGCAATGATGATGACCCGCAAATAACTCAATAACTGAGAAGGGGATCTGAGCACCTATGGACATGTTCGGAGTGCAATGCTGATGACCAGCAACTAACTCAATAACTGAGGAGGGGATCTGAGCACCTATGGACATGTTCGGAGTGCAATGCTGATGACCAGCAACTAACTCAATAACTGAGGAGGGGATCTGAGCACCTATGGACATGTTCGGAGTGCAATGGTGATGACCCGCAAATAACTCAATAACTGAGGAGGGGATCTGAGCACCTATGGACATGTTTGGAGAGCAATGGTGATGACCCGCAAATAACTCAATAACTGAGGAGGGGATCTGAGCACCTATGGACATGTTTGGAGAGCAATGATGATGACCCGCAAATAACTCAATAACTCAATAACTGAATTGCTGCTGCTAACCACTAATATTGCTATTACTACAAATTCAACTATCACTAGCATTAATACTACTACTTCTACTATTACTACTACTACTACTACTACTACTACTACTACTACTACTAATATCTATCTCTATCTATTGTCCTTTCGAGCCGAAGACGGCACATAGGGCAGAACCACAATCTCAAAAACAGAAACCTTGCGCGCCAAAATGGCACATATTGCAGAGATCACTGCTTCTAAAATCTATGGTTCTATTTCCATAACAATACTTTTTACAATGGCAGCTTGTCAAGCCATCGATCAACCTCCTTAGTCGCCTCTTACGACATGCCTGAAGGTCACAGTGTTACTATTCTTTAATATTATTTACTCTACTACTAATACTACTACTACTACCACTACTACTACTACTACTACTACTACAAATACTACTACTACTACTGCTAAGACAACAACAACAACAACAACAACTACTACTACTACTACTAATACTACTACTACTAATACTACTACTACTACTGCTAAGACAACTACTACTACTACTAATACTACTACTACTACTAATACTACTACTACTACAAATACTACTACTAGTACTGCTAAGACAACAACAAATACTACTACTACTACTAATACTACTACGACTACTACTAATACTACTACTGCTAAGACTACTACTACTACTACTAATACTACTACTACTACTACTAATACTACTACTACTAATACTACTACTACTACTACTACTAATGCTACTAATACTACTACTACTACTAATACTACTACTACTACTAATACTACTACTACTACTACTACTACTAATACTACTACTACTACTACTAATACTAATACAACAACTACTACTACTAATACTACTACTACTACTACTACTAATACTACTACTACTGCTACTACTATTAATACTACAACTACTACTACTACTAATACTACTACTACTGCTACTACTAATACTACTACAACTACTACTACTGCTACTACTAATACTACTACAACTACTACTACTAATACTACTTCTACTACTACTACTATTAATACTACTACTACTACTACTGCTACTACTAATACTACTACTACTACTACTAATACTACTACTACTACTACTAATACTACTACTACTACCACTAATACTACTACTACTACTAATACTACTAATACTACTACTACTACTACTACTAATACTACTACTAATACTACTACTAATACTACTAATACTACTACTACTAATACTACTACTACTACTACTAATACTACTACTACTACTAATACTACTAATACTACTACTACTACTACTACTACTAATAATAATAATAATAATTACTACTATGATACCAACGAAGCAGTCTATCTTGATACTATAGGGTGTCTCTTTAATGACTGTGCATTTTTTGTTGTTGAAATAATTACGCACCTAAATTGTATCTATGTATGACGTAATAGTTCAAGCACCATTTACGTGTTCATTTAAACATCACTGCTACATGATAGATCTGGCTTACAATGGTGTTAACACAACTTTATTGTGTTAATACCAACATTACCCATTATAAGCTCGCCGATAGCAATCAAGTATATTTAAATAATACCATTTATTTTACAAAATGTGTGACGTGACGTTTTTTCTTCCGAGAGTATAAATTCACTGCACTGCGACTTTAGAAACACCCTGTAGATTCGATGGCCGGTTGTTCAATATTGCAGAACTAAAGGCCAGGTCCACAACCAGACATATCTCTATTAGAGACCTGTTATTTGCTGACGACGCTGCACTTCTCACGCACAGTCAGGAAGAACTCCAAAGCATGATACATCGTTTTTAGCGTGCCTGCAGAGACTTCGGTCTAACAATAAGTTTGTAGAAAACTAATATACTCGGTCAGGACGTCGAAGCAACACTTCCTATCTTTATCGACAACTACAAACTCGATGTCGTTCTACCTGGGGTCCATCATCAACAACAAACTATCTTTAGATACAGAAATTGACACCCGCATTGATAAACCTGCTACCACCTTTGCTCGTCTTTCTAGGAGTGTCTGGAAAACAGCAAACTGACAATTAAAACAAAACCCACGGTTTACAATGTCTGCATCATTAGTATCCTCCTGTATGGCAGCGAATCTTGGACAACTTATGCAAAGCAGGAGAGAAGACTAAATGCATTCCATATGTGATGTCTACGCCGTATTCTTGGTATACTTGGGGGTACTTTACTTTTATTTGTTAGTCTTCTACTACAGAATGGTGTCGGGACACCCTTGGGCAAGATGGAGATCCCGTTTAGCGCCCCCTCCCCGCTATCAGGGTTACGTGAAGCCACTGGAGCAGTTGGTGGATGTTTTTGTGGGAGAAACTGACAAGTAGTACCGGTTATGGTCCCAACTCTGTGATAGCAGGCAGAGGATCTCATGTATATAGACAATGGCTGCGATCTCCGACTAGTACAGTCACTGCCAAGAAGGAAAGGAATGGCAAACTACCTTCTTATATTGCCTAGTATAAGTATGATTTTTTTAAAAAAAAACCTCATAAAGAGACGATCTATATGTTTTGGGAATATCATGAGAAGAGGAACGTTGGAATACTTGGTTACAACTGGCAAATGTCAAGAAAAGAGAGATCGCGGACGACAAAGAGACAGAAGACTGGATGTCCTGGTGTCTTGGCATGGCAAACAGTCAACAACAGAACTGACACGATGCACTGTAGATAGAATATTGTGGAAGGACATGATCGCCTACGCCAACCGGTATGGCACATCATGATGATGAGTAGTCTTCTTCTCCTTCTTCTACTTTCCCTTCTCACTTCTCTTCCAACATCCAAGAGAGATATAGTTTGCGACCATTTTTGCTCCTCTGTTAGCCTGTACTGTTGTTATGTTTCCAAATGTTTCTAACATTCCATTAATCCATTTATTTTCGTGATCGCCCTTGGGTCTGGTGTTCTCCTAGTATTTATTGAAGCCTCGCTGTGTTGTGTTTTGATCTTT